>CM035157.1:105588794-106300426 GCA_020205615.1 Panax quinquefolius
TACATCTTATGGTAAAATTCATATATATATATATATATATATATATATATAGAAAATTAATATTTGTATAAAAGAATGTAATAATTCCAACCGGTCTCTCCTCACATGAATCGTCCATAAAATTACTCTTGGACATTTTTATTTGGGTTATTTACACTTCCTAGTACTTTTTAGAAAAAATTACAATAAAAGTGCATCCAAAAAATATTTCTGTAATTAATACATTTTTAATATTTTATTTATAAAATTAGTGTTGTGGGTAGAACGTGCTTTTTGGAATTTAGCTTTTATCATCTACTAATATATACTGTTCACCAAACCATCCCTAAACCATAAAATAAAGTAAGCACAAGAGGGAGAAAGCAAGAAAAGAAAATACAGAGAGAAAATCAATCTTCTTTACTTTTACTTGTTCAAGAAGCCATGGAAGATTATGTAAAGAAGAATCAACCACATCTCCATCCCCATCCCCATCCCCATCCCCATCCCCAAGTTATTGATAAGAATCATGAGCAACAAAAGAACATGGGTATTTCATTTATTCTTCAGATACACCATTATATTATCTTCCTCTTGGAATCTCCTAAAATCTGTAATTTCTTGGTACGAATCCAATTTGCCTCAAGCTCATCCAACTCATCTTGGTTGCGCGAATTTACGCCTCGGTGGCGTTTGGGGTCATTTTGGGCTTCTTTTCAATGGTCGCCGCTTCGGCGATGGTGGTTCACCACCTTGGTGACATGGATCATGTCTTTGGTTTTGTCGACTTTTTTGTGGGAAGCCCGGAAAAGCTTTGATGGTGGAGGGTAAGCAATTGATGGTCGAGATTACTGTGGTTTGTGGTAAAAATCTTGATAAACCCCAATTTATATCTCTGCATAAAATTTTGATCTCCCATTGTCGTCGTTGTCGCTCCCCAATTCCTAAATCTTGATTGTTCTTTGATTCTATTACCAATAGTTTGACATTGTTTGTTTGTTCATATTGATTTTTTGGACACTTTTCTTTAGAGGTAACCAAATGCGTTATGTCGCGTCGGGAAAATTGTATTTCTATCCGCTCAAAGAACAACCGATTTTCGTTGCTAAATGTGCCAAATTTCGTTTGCAAAAGGGTTTTGGCAACGACTTTTATTGTCGTTCGTCTTTCATCACAAGAATGAGCGTTGCTAATTGTTTCAGAACTAACGATTTTTTTGTTGCCAAAAGTAATACATTTTGCAACGAAATTTGGCTTCAGATAGAGACATCGATCCTTTAGCAACAAAATGTATTGTTGCAGAATAATTAAAATTTCGTTGCAAAAAATCTCATTTCGTTGCGAAAAGCCTACTAATTGGCAACAAAATGAACATTTTTTTTTTTTTTTGCAACGACCATGGATTTTCGTTGCAATTGACACCATTTTGCAACGACATTGTTCGTTGCAGTAAATTATGAAAATTGTTGCCTAAGCTTGCTTTCGATTCATGAATGTAAACTTTTTGCAACGATTTTCGTTATTGATTATATTATTTGGCAACGACATTATCTTTGAATCAAAGAACGAAAATGTTTGTTCTTTGGATATTTTCAATAGCAACAAAAATCGCCGATTAAGCAAAATTACATTATATGTTGTTGTTTTTTATATATGTAAATGAAAGTTGATATAATTTGCAACGATAAAAAATATTGCCTTTTATTTTAGTATTAGCAACAATATCCTTCCCGTTGTTATTAGGTTAATTTTTCGTTTCACAAATATTATATTTTTAATGTCATTAGCAACAAAAAATTTTGTTGCTAAATGTATAAAAATTGTTGCAATATTAAAACTTGTTCAATGCTTTGCAGTAACTAATTATATTGTTGCCAAATCAAAATTTGACATTCTAAGGTACCTAGTCTACCAATGTCCCCATAGCAAATAATGACAAAAATATAAAAACTAAAATATTATTAACTTAATAAAATCATCCACTACATAATCAATCATTATCTTTACAATTAATCATCTAAAGCTACCACATTCTTCTTCAATCAAAGTATATATCTACATATATAGAGAGTACACTTCATAATTTCGTCCCTTGTCTTCCGTAAACGTAGTAATCTGAAATTTGATACCAAGAGATTGTAAGGCGGTCGTGAGAAGCGGTCTTCCCGCACATGTTTAAAAATAATAACAAGTCGAGGAAAATGAAGCAAATAGGTCACCAGAGGCACTTAATGCCAAAATCAATACACGAAGACAATAGAGTTGCTACGTGGTACTAATATTATTAAACGAACAGACTACCCACAATATATATTAAATGGTTGAGCATATAGAAAGATTCTAGAGTTTTTCAACTGACTAAATAAAATATCTTAAACAAGATAACATGAAGTACATACTAGTTTGAACCATAAAATTGGCATATATCTATCCAACAAGATCTCATATCATTAACAACAGCTACGAAATGAAATCATGTTGCAACAAAATAGAATCCATAAATCAAAAACTACAAATTACAATAAGATCAACAATAAACGAGCATAACAACTGTGCAGACTATGTAGTTGTTTTTTTTCCAATTTGATATACATTTTCTTCGATACATACAGTGTTATACATGTGTTATTTCATTGATAACAACATAAAGACACTGATATAAGTTAGGAGTAGAAGCTCTATTAATATACAACCAAACATTAAGACACAAAATAATGTCCAGAATATTCACCGAATGTCTAAAGTTGCAAATGACTTGACATCTAAGAGTTAAGCAATCGGTATGGTAGCGAGAATTGATATTCAGAGAGGTGAAGGTTACTCTTTCCATTCTTCTTGATATTTAATCAAAATAGCAGAGCATTTTGTCCACCTATCTTGTAGTCCCTCCCTCGCCTATTTATAAAATTCTACCTTTTGTACTAAGACATTTTAGTAAACGTACTTTATGCGTAACAATTAAATAATAGATAGGTTTTCTATTGAAACAAAAGCATTTATTTGCATACATGAAAATAATACTTGCAAAGATAATGCATTAATGTCATCCGTGGTTGAAGCACGCCAGATCAAGAAGTTTTATAAGATCGTCCCACTTGAATTCGATTGCAGAGCCTCACTTAATTTGAGAAATATCAAATCTCATTTCAAATAATAAGTCAAAGACAACGACCGTCATGTACCATATAACCGCCGCTTGTAAAAATAAAAAATGTCTTACTAAAAATTCAAAATCAATAACTTAGCTAAAATGCAACTATGTAAAATTGATACTAGATATATAATTCGAGAAACACTAAGTAATAGAAAATGGAGAGTGGGGGTGGATGGGGGAATGTGGCATCAAGTCCAAGATGAAGGTGCTCGACAAATTGTGTTCACTAAACATTCAATTGTGTTTTAAGTGTAAACTTGTGGTTGCCTAGGTGATAGATGTGCATCTTAATTTGTATCACATAGCGTGATCCGGTTAGTAGCTTTGTACAAAATAGTAACTTTACCACATTTTACAAGTTAAATTCAAACTTTTTGCCCAAAAACTAACTTCCAACTTTTGTCCATTTTACCATCCTCTTACCTTTCTTATACATTAATCGAGCCACCTCACAGTTTCTTCTCAGCCTTTCAATATCTTCTCCTAGAAGTCAACTGAGTGATGCTACTCAAGCCAGTGTAACATTCCAAAAACCTATTTAGAAATCAACTAAGTATTGCTTTGCTTTATTTGTCACCAAAGAACTGTATCCAGACGTTCTAATTGGCCATAAAAGTCAGATTATTATCAATTTTCAATCCAGACATTCTCCAACTGACCTTCTCCTGATCAATTCTAATCCTTTTTCTCAAGCTCCTTCCACTCATACACCTTAAGCCAGCTGGATTTTCTCATGTTTATAAATTTTTCTTCCTTTTTTATCAACCTTTTAAGGATTGCATCCTCTATGTTTTAAAATTAAATTGAATTGCTCCTAGATACAACTAAACAAGAGTTCCTTCATCGACTGAAATGTTTCAAGAAAAACATTATACCCCAAAACTTAACCCGCTTTTATTAATAGAAGAAAAAATGTTTAATAATTCCTCTGAACAAAAGCAGGGGATCAACTAAGTCAAAACGCTGCACAAGTAACCAAGCAACAAGAACTAATAACAACTTCCAGATTTTCTTATGAAATTGGAAGAAGAAAGTAGCATTAGAGGACATTGGACTAAATTTATGTACTTCTAAAGTTTGCCTAAGAATGCAAAAACTTTAGAACGTAACCTTGCATAATTTATAATTTATTCATACAGCATTGATCAGATACTGACATAATATACAAATCAACAGATGGCCTAACATCTAAGGCAGAAGTGGGTTCAGTTTGTCATCACTAATGGTAGAATACTGTGTATATACAACTTAAGAGGAAAAATTTGAAAGAATACCTCTTGCCAGACCAAATTATCCAAATCCTTAGAAGAGCAAGGCCAAAGATCCATGAAACTATAACGTGATACAACATCTTGAAGTGAACTCTCTAAAGCTGATGCTCCCTCTTCAGTTGTTCTACAAAGAGCTTCTTTCCTTCTTTGCTCAACCTGTATCAGGGAAATGGTAGGTAAAGGTTCTTTTTTCCTTAAGCATGCATGCAGTGGGGTAGAACCCCTTGATGCTCATTCTCAATACTAGTTTTAATAATACAGAACAAAATCTGAACTACCATACAACTACACGCATGCTATTGAACTAGCACTACCTTCAACATGCTAGCAAGATCTCCATATGTTTGCTCGAATTGGCTAAATCTTTTCCAAACCTACACCGACAAATAGATGCAATTATCAACTAAAAAATTAGTTGGCACTTGGCAGTTACTGAAACTTAATATTCTGAGATCTTACAAAAAAAAATATTATGGAAATGGTGAAAGTAAAAAGCATTTGAATTAAAAAGCAAACCACCAATCATGAATTGAGCCTTGGGCATGATAATATCAATGTAATTTAGTATCCAAAAAATAATCCTTAAAGAAATTCCTGAAAGCAACTTAAGCAATCGTCTAACTTTGAGAATTAAGTAACCAACCAAGAAATTCCTGAAACCAAATGTGTCTCCCAGCTGAAATTAAACACTTTGTCCAACAACCATATGAGCAATATGTAGATCTTTACGATAAAAATTAAAATTGCACACCTAAGAACAAAATATGCAAAACTTTAATATCTCTAAAGCTAACTGAAAACTACAGACTTAAGAGAGGTCTAAATTAGCATTAGCATGTCCCATATTAACCATCAAACGGAACAATTTAACACCCCTGACATATACACTGACACATACAATCTAAAATTCACATAGGAAAGTGTTTCACTTTCTTCATTCGAGCATCGTCAATGAATATTCAACATAAGTACACATTTAGGTGTATGCTAGTATGAGCCTGTGATGTTAATGTAATGTTTTTCATTTTATTTAAAGCACAAACTTCCATGGATATTTATAAACACAAAGACCAGGAATTCTAAATGACATTCGAGCTTACATTGAGTATTAAAGGTTCGGGCAATGAGCATTGAATTGGTCGATCATTGTCAAGAGGCTCAGTCGAGTGTTCAACTGGCTTAAACTCAATTGCTATTTTAATACCATGACCTACAGCAAAGGAAGCTCCAGTAACAATAGCAGCAATCACAACTTCAGTACTGGGAGGCAAAACATTTCTCTCATCCTGCATGGAATAAAGCAAAACTAAGAATCAAGATTTAACTACAAGTTAACTGACTCCCATTTCCCAACAACAAAATCCCTTCATTGCACAAAAATAGTCTCATTTGTAGAATTTGTAAATATTAAGGATATATTTTTTGTTCCATGCTTACCCCTAAAAATAATACTAATTCAGTTCCAAAATGTAAGAACTTGGTTGTTGTGGCATGATTATGGAAATATGATGCAAAACTTTATGACATTGTGTTATTTTATACTACCGTCAATAAAACCACAGAAAAGTTACAAATGGGACTCTTTTCCAAACCACATTGTCTTACTAAATCTCTATATGCTCTTTTTTGGCATCAATTTGAGTACAAAAATTATTCTCTTGTGATTTATATTTTATTTATCTTACAAAATTTTATTTTTTAGTCTATAAAACCAGAGCTTGTAGTGCAAGCTGAACCCATCACAGATCCTTATCGTGTCATAATTACATCCATTGGTTTATATCATTGTGGATCTTATATAATAAATGTAAATGTTGAGAAACCAATGTAATTATGAGTTCTTGACACATATTTAAGGCCAAAAATTTGATAGACCCCAAGCATTACTTGATGGAACCAACCAAAAGGTTTATTTATCTGACATGAGAATGTACAGCAGTACATGACCAAAATGAGTAAAATAACTAATCTAATTCATGCAATCAATTTATTATAATATGCTAACCTTGCCAGTGAGCATCTCAAATAACAAGATTCCAACAATCCACCAGTCAGCAGCCTTGTCATGGTCCTTCCCAAGAATGATTTCAGGTGGTATATATATATATATATATATATATATATATATATATATATATATATATTCTATCGTTCCACATAAGACTTTGACCTTGTTTTCTTCAAATTGCTTTGCCAGGCCAAAGTCGGTCAACAGAGCCTAAAATGAGAAAAAAAATTTGAATAAGAAAACTAAAATAAGGAAATATGCAAGTATATTATATACGTGTACGTGCGTGGTATTGAGAGAGAGAGAGAGAGAGAGAGAGAGAGTAGTACGTGGCCATCTGCATCCAGTAAGATATTTTTTGGTTTGAGGTCCCCATGCATAATTTCATTTTTATGAAGGTGAGACATAGTAGAAACAATATCTGACGTGTATATACAAGCCAGATCCTCTCTAAAATATACCATGTATTGATCAACTTCACGTATCCAGTATATAAGAAGCCATAGAAAACTAAAAAAGACAGAAGATACCTGAAAAGGCCATGGTGGTATAGCTGAAAAAAGAGATGCGCTCCATTCACAAAATCAAGCACAAGATAAAGTCTATATTTGGTCTGAAATCAAAGAAAATTACATAAATACTCCCTTATAAAAAAAATTGAAAACAGAAAGTAAAGAATATGCAGGTACATCATATATAGTACATAGCATATATGTTGGCACGCTAGTTGGTTATGACTGACAAACTAAGGGTCATCAACATACACCTGAAAATCAACCTAAACAAACACAATGTTGAGTATAATTCACTGCAATGGATAACCACCCATAAACTAGGGATTGGGGAACAGATTATATGCAAGTATCATTGAACATTAGCAATTAACCTAAACAACAAATCCATATCTTTGGCTTCCATGTACAGTCAATATAGTCGCGTAATGAGCGAGAAAAATAGAGGGAAATAGGGAATCACCTCCAGCCGTACGATTCACTACCGGAGGACCACTTGTCGGCGGCGCACACACGACCAAATGAGAAGAATCGACCGGAGGGCCAATTTGACCGGAAGGGAACGATCGTCTGAGAAGGCGACCAGATGAGAACGATCGACTGAGAAAGGAGATAGAAAGGGTGAGAGAGGAAAGAGAGGGCTGATTTGACTAAGAACGGATGAGGAAGAGAGGAGAGAGGGTGATTGAGAGCTGATTTTCCCCAAAAATTTGATTTGGGGGAAAAATGTTGGTACTGATTTGGGGTAAATTTGGGAGGGATTTATGAGCGAAGTTGAATTATAATTAATGTGAAACTTTATATGATAAAATAGAATAATTTAAAAGTGTGGTCATTTTTAATTTAAATCTATCTCTTGTCATATATGTAGCAACTCTTAAAATATAATGATAAACTTAATATATTATATTATTTTATATTTTTATTTATAAAAGAGCACTCTTTTGTAGAATAAAAATAAATGATAAATGTGAATCTTTTGTGGGACGAGAGAATAATTTTTAATACGTCACACGTGGAGTAAATTTATGAACAAGTCAAGTTGAGTTTTAGTTTATCGAATTCGAGCTATCTTCAAATTTAAATGAGCTCGAGTTAAGTCGAACTTTTAAACGTGTCATAATATGTTATTCGAATTTTACTCATTTATAAAACATAATATTATGGATGAAATATAATTTACTATAATATCTAAAATCATACCAAATTCTTAATTAATACTCAAAGTACATATAAAAATATATAATTATTTATAAAAGTCTTTATTTTTAGAAATGAATTTTAACTAAAAGGGAATTTTTTTTATTTGACAATCTTGATAATATAATGAACAAGTTAGTCGACAATCCAGACTTTTTACGGTTGATTCAATGCAACACCAACTCAGGGACATAAAGAGCTAAAAATATTTTTTGATCATTAATTATGGACATTCAAACTGTTAAACTTTTGTTGTGGACACTACAAAAACTTGGATATTAATGTTGAACTTTATGTTAGACTTGGTAAATCATTAATTTAAAGTACAATGGATGATATTTGGATTCTGATTTTTTCTATTTTAGTTAAATATGATGGAAAGTTCAATTTTAATTATTCTATTGTTGTAATTGGTATTTTGCTATTGTTACAGTCCTTAGCTTATTGCGTAGCTAATTATTAGTTGGGCAAACAACTCTTTTAATATAATGTTTGAGAATGAATCGGTATGTTGGATACATTAAAGAATCTCTTTTAGCTTTATTTCAAGTAGTAATATAATGTTATCAGTTCAAAAAAAAATTTCTTATAATATAAAACAAGAGCTACCGACAACTAGACTTGGGTTGAGAATGTTAGAATTTATGCCTCAGAGGCCAATTATTTGATATAATTGCTTAACGCGTTTTGATATTATATTTGATTGAATAAATGAATGGTTTTATTATGGTTTTATTTACTACTTTATATAAATGTTAACATAATAAAGAATCCTTAGAATAGTGATACAAATTATATAGTTTCAAGTATGTGACTTGAACATGAGATTATATAATTATAATTAGTATCATTGTTCTTAAATGTCCCTAGTCGAGTATCATTATTGATGGGACAACAATGATGCATTAAGATTAGTATGTGGATTGACTGATGACCAAATCTCATTGGTCATAAAGATATGAGATATTAAGTTAATGCATAGAAATACATATTAGAGAACGATGTACTGGACATACCCACCATGAAAATTCTATGTGAAGCATTATGCGAAGTGTCATTAGCAATTCTCATAGTGACAATGATGTAATGGTCCTCCGACCTGAAATCACTATATTTCTACACGGGAATTTATGTACTTTGATATCATCAAATGTCACCTTTAATAGGGTGAACTATAAAGGTGATTATTGGGTACATCATGAATCGTGTGAGGAATATGAGTGATCTAGATGGAATTTAACCATCCTATAAATTAGGGGTGATATCCATAGGCCTCTTGATTGAGTAGGACTCTGAAATGCATGGCCATGCTCAAATAGTGATTTGTTTCATATAGTCTACTCATTGATCAAGAAAAACTCAGATTAAATTATGAAGAGTATGACACATTCCATAACTCGAGTTTAATATAGGATATTAAGGTTAAAAAGATTAAATTACATTGAAAAATTGGTCACGAAAAGGTTGCATCGAATCATCGATCTTATTATTACTTGGGTAGCAGTGATGCATTACTAGATGCCGCTCACTGTTTATAATTTTATAATATGATTTTAAAATTATTGCCAATGTAATAATAACCTATAGGGTCACACACATAGAACGTAATTCAAAAAAGAAATTAATTTAAATTATAAGGATTTAAATATATCAATATGATTGATAGTATTTTAAATCACGAATTTAAATTAAAAAGGATAATTTGTATATATGTATATTAATTAAGTAAGACTTAATTAAGATATATATATATATATATATATATATATATATATATAAATTGATTTTAATAATATTAGGTTTTGATTAATTCCTCCTAACTACTATATATATGATATATATCAGTCATTTTAGGAATTATTTCAAAATACAAAACCCTAGCCGCTCTTAGAGAGAGACTAGAGAAAATAGTTTCGAAAATCCTCATCCTTGGTGGCTAGTACCGTGGTTCCTTCTTTTGCAGATCGTAGGGACGATTAGCGGAGCGTTCGTGTGAATCTGCAAGTAGAGGCTTGATTCGTTTGAATTGCGTTGGAGATTAAACCGCATCGATTCTAGCTTTAATAATCCAGTATGATTTCTAACCTCACGAGTTAATTGATTTTTTTGCCGGATCTGTTTAGTGTTTCAAAATTACTTTTAAATTGTTATATTTCCATCAAGCGTTTTATGTGTCAAAACACTCTGAGAGAACCATCTAGTTAATTAACTAAAACTATTTGGGTTTTAGTGTGTTAGTTAACTAATTTTTATACTATGAGTTGGTTTAGTTTTGGACCCATATTAAAAAGTAAAAATATTAGTTGAAACTAATTTAACTAGTTTTGGCCTATATTAAAAACACATTCCAATTTGTTTAGTTTTAAATTAATTAATTAGTTTTGATCCATATCGACTCCAAATCAGTTGTCTAGGATAAATACCATTAGCTGTCCAAGACTCAAAATTTTGCCACGTGTCATCTTGTTTATGTAATTGGAACAACGATTAGCTTGGAGAAAAAATAAATAAAAATAAACTACTGACAACTAAGCTTAGCTTTTGAGAAAAAAACACTTTTGAGAATAGAGTTTTTACATAAATTTTGTTGAAACTCAAATCAACTCTCCAAACAATTAAGACAAAAATGAATATATTGGGGAAGAACCGAGGAGCTCACACATTGCATATTGCGTTACCAGGTACTAATATACATGTTTGTAACCCAACTTCACCCAAAAACTTAAGTCAATTAGGCCTCGAGCCTTGTCATGTATATTAGTCCTTCACTCCTTCATTATTTTTTCGATATGAGGCTCTAACTCATTTGTGATATCCTAACAATTTTCTTCTCACAAGTGAGTTCATTATATTAAGAGCTCTCCTCACTTGAACACTTCTTCAATCACCACACAACAATTTTTTGCAAAATATTATGTATCCTTTTTTTCTATCGAGCCAACTTCTATAAAAATTGAACATCTTCTCTTAAATCCCCACTTAATCACCACTTCTCAATTAACCACTCTAGGAACCGATTCTCGCCTAAACCTATCGAGAATTCAACATCACCATTGAGAGCACCTTAAGGGAAACATCAAACTTTCTTTATTAAAAATTCACCATCATCACATTTCTTTTTAAGAGTTCATTCTAATTAATTTTCAAATTAACCATCATCAGATATATTTTGAAGTGGTTCATCAACCCGAAATTAATTTTCGTAGTTCGATACGATTATTGGGCAATAATCGGGAGCTCTCATGGCGACATCTGGCTGTATATAAGGTACTAACATTAATGTTTGAAACCCAATTTTACTCAAATAATTAAATCATTTGGTTTTGGGTCATTTCATGTATATTAATTATTTACTCTTTAATTAATTTCGAGATATGAACTATACCTCACTTGTAATATATTAGCAAAATATCCATCGTGTAATCCTTTTTTTGGCGCTTATTGAAATTTTCGTAAGCACAAGATTTGTGTTTCTCCCATGAGCACGGTTCCTCCAAAATATATACCCACAATTTTTTTTGGAAGGTTTAATAAACATCAAATAATTTAAAATTTTGATATGAAATTACTTTTATCCACCATACCAGTCCCCCAATGTGGGCTCTTATTTGATTTATTTATTCACTCAAATAAGCTTCGTGATACATCTTATGGTAAAATCATATATATATATATATATATATATATATATATATAGAAAATTAATATTTGTATAAAAGAATTTAATAATTCCAATTGGTCTCTCCTCACATGAATCGTCCATAAAATTACTCTTGGACATTTTTATTTGAGTTATTTACACTTCATAGTACTTTTTAGAAAAAATTACAATAAAAGTATATCAAAAAAATATTTACAGAATTAATACATTTTTAATATTTTATTTACAAAATTAGTGTTGTGGGTAGAACGTGCTTTTGGAATTTTGCTTTTATCATCTACTAATATACATTGTTCACCAAACCATCCCTAAACCATAAAATAAAGTAAGCACAAGAGAGAGAAAGCAAGAAAAGAAAATACAGAGAGAAAATCAATCTTCTTTACTTTTACTTGTTCAAGAAACCATGGAAGATTATGTGTGACGCCTCCCCAAATCGGGTTCTCTAACCTCAGATTCGGTGCTCACGATCTATCATCATCATAAGCGTTCTATAACTATTACGGAATAATAAACATACACTGTTCATTATAATAAAGTTTCATAACATGGTCCCAAGGTCTTCTTAACCTTAACTTAAACACACCATTCATATTATAAAAGGTTTACATAAGAAATCCCATCGATAATAATAACTAACATTCCTTCTAAATTATTCTTGGATCTTGCCCTTTTCTTTTGTCTTTCGTGTTGGATCCTTGAAGCTTTAATGAAATAGATGTCATGATATAGCAAGGGTAAACAACTAATTTGCTTAGCAAGTTTATATACTGAGGAGATATATCATATGCGGAAAGAAGTTTTGCTTTCAATGTTCAACAATAATATAAGATTGTGAAGGAACATGAATTAATAATCAACAATTGAATATTGAATAATTGAATAACGATGTAATCGAGTGGTTTTGAAATAACCATGAACATTTGCAAGGTTCTCGATCATTTAAATTGGACCTCTTAATAAGTTTTGGTATTCAAGGATCAAATTTTCATACCCCGTGATTTATGCATAAACACTTAATAACTGCATCGATATCATGCCTTAATCAAATTCGTCCTTTTCAAATCAATAGTTCTTATCATATCAATTTAATAAGAATGACTTTTTAAAACACATTTGATTTAACAAATTTAAACATGCTTGATCTATTTGATACAATTAGCATAGATCTATCTCATAAAACAGCTTCATGAATGAAAGAACTTTAATTTAATTCATAGTTCAATAATAATAGAACAGAATTCAATTGCACAAAGTGCTTAATTTCAATAATCATTATAGATGTGAATAATCATCAATAATTATTCACTAACATGCTTTGAAAATAATAACTCGAGTTTGAAAGTTAGGAAACTTACCTCGTTCAGAGGTTACTGCCACGCAATTAAATTCTATCCACTATGCAGCTTAAATTATCTTCCTTTGAGAAACCTATAGTTAATCTTTCAATTAGCCATAGCATAACATTAGACTATGTAATCACATAGATATTATATATTACATTTAGTTCTTAGAAATATTATCCGCTTTCGATAATGTTACTATTAAATAACAAATACCTTTAATTCACTTAATATTATTAATCTTGATAATATTTAATTCACCTCTTAGTATTATTAGTTCACTAATAATACTATTATTCACTTTACTAATATTATTAACATCTTAATAATATTTTAGTACTTTACTAATATTATTAATCCTCTTAATAATATTTTAATCATGCATTAATATTATTACTTTAATAATATCTTACTTATGCTTTAGTATCATTAATCAATTAATAATACTTTTATTCATTTACCAATAGTATTAATATATTATTCATTTACTAATATTATTAATCATTTAATAATATCTTATTCCTTTACTAATGTTATTACATTTTTAATAATATTTTATTTAATCCGAATATTATTATTTACTTAATAATATTTTAATCATCCAATAATACTTTAATTTAATATTATTAATCTTTTGATAATATTTTAATCTAAGATTAATATTTTAATCTAATATTATTAATTATTTAATAATACTTTAATCATTTATTAATGCTTAAATCAAATATTATTAATCATTTAATAATATTTTAATGAAGTTTTAATCTTAATATTTTTATTTACTTAACAATATCATATTCTAATATTATTAATATCATAATAATATTTTAATAATTTATTAGATCAATAAACAATTTATTCTAATTGTTCACCCTTTATTAAACCACTTATTTAATATCCATAAAATGTCATAAATAATATTTCTTATTATCAATTACCAAAATGACCTAAAATAGTCATAATATTATGTATTAGGAGTAATCAAGCATTAAAAGCACATTTTTCTTATTTAAGATATCATTTAACTATTTATTTCCTTTTATGCATAATTTCATCATTTTTAGGAAAAATAGCAAACTGATTCCAAAAATTTTTCTTTTCTGGATTTGGACAGTATATGACCCAACAATGATCCCCAAATTTTTTTGGAATTTTAGAAAATGATTTACTAATTTTAAAGTTCCCAAAACACTCGGATCTTGCTTCATTTTTCATAAATCGAGTTTTGCTCAAAAAATTCCAAAATTTTCAGGGTATACTCTCATCACATATATAAACCTATTGTAACCATTTTGGATTTTCCCATGTATACACCTGTGAGAAATTTGAGTGTTAATATTTAGGAGTCCTTACTGAAATGGCCATTACGCACAACCTATAAATCGAAACGTGTCCGTTCTTTTTCCTACACGTAGATAACTTCTCAAGGTACCTTTTTGATTTTTTCCAAATTTTGAAAGACTTTCAACTATTCGAAACAGTCCTAAGAAAAACAGGGATAGTAGCTTTTTAGGGTTTTTAAAACCTTAATACTCCATGTGGATTGTTTTGGGGAAAACAGCCTCCATGGCTTCAATACTTGCTAGATTTGTGTTCTACCACTTGAGTTTACTAGATAACTCATGTATCTAGCACCCCCCTTCGAACAAATCCAAGTTGTAAAACTTGAGTTACCCAAGATTTAGTGGAGGAAAAACAAGAGTTTCACCCCTTGGAGAACATATGCTCATTTCCTTCCTCTAAATCTATAGTCTAATACACAAGATACTTAGTCCTACACATGAGACATGTAGAACTAGGGTACTTTGAGTATTAGACCATAACCCCATACATGTTGAGGTAAAAACCGAAAATAGAAGGAGAATAAGAAAAGAATGGAAGAGAACCTCACCTAGTTTTCTTTGCTATCCTTCTTGTTCTTCCAAAGTAGGTTATGAATCTAGGATGCATGAACAATAACTCCTCTCCTCACTAGAAAAAACCGAACCCCTCTCTCTTTTCTCTCTTTGAATGTTGCTAGCTTGGGAGAAAAAAATAGAAGGAGAATAAGAGAAATGAATTGATCTAGCAAATGAATGTTGTGATTAAACTATTATCCCCCATACTTTTGTTGTCCCATGGATAAAAGACTTCACCTTATCTCTTTCAATTAAGCCTAATCATGTGATTAAGGGTGCTAATTAAGCTTTCCACCAATGGGAGCATGACATACTTGTCCTGTGTGTAAGACTTCTACTTATGGAACTTGATTAGCTTAACTTTGTTGCTTTAAAAGGCCTAATATGGCCGATCACTATGCTCCATTATCTCTTCCATTTTGCTTTTATTTTAATGCACAAATTTGATTAATAAAAAGTCTAAAATACCCTTAATCAAGTGGTCTAAGTATTGGTTTGCATTTTATTTCTTTTGGGCTTCTCCTTTAATTGTTTTTGGGCCATGTAATAAATATAGTCTAACAATTTTAATATATGTTATCCAAATTGTTTATTTAGGGTTTCCATTCCCAATCTTATAAAATTTAATTACTTATACATGTGACTTTAGCTCATAACCTAATTAGGTTTACTAGAAATAGGTTTAAAATTATTAGTCACTTGAAATAACAAGATTATCCACTTAACTTAGTATACATATTAAATACTAACCTTTCTTTATTACCATAACCCTTAGGTTATTTAATTGTCTCACCTAATGTATAATTAAGTTACGAAGCTTTCATTTTCAATGAAATCTATAAATGTATATATCCATAACTATAGTATATATGTTTATTGATCCATACACCACTTCACACATGTTGTCACATATTAAATCACTATATAACACAAAGTTTTAAATATCAATAATGTACATACATATATAGTGACTTAAAATTAACGGTTATTACATAATGTAAAAGAAGAATCAACCACATCTCCATCCCCATCCCCATCCCCATCCCCCAAATTACTGATAAGAATCATGAGCAACAGAAGAACATGGGCATTTCTGTTTATTGTTGTATACACCATTATATTATCTTCCTCTTGGAATCTCCTAAAATCTGTAATTGCTTGGTACGAATCCACCGTCTCATGCTCATCCAACTCATCTTGATGGCCAGTAATTTACGCCTCGGTGGCATTTGGGGTCATTTTTGGGCTTCTTTCAATGGTCGCCACCCTGGCAGTGGCAGTTCTGGCCACCTTGGTGACATGGATCACTGTGTTGGTTTTGCTGACTTTTTGTGGGAAGCCTAGAAAAGCTTTGGTGGTGGAGGGTAAGCAATTGATGACTGAGATTACAGGGTTTGCAGTGAAAATCTTGATAAACCCCAATTTATATCTCTGCATAAAATTTTGATCTCCCGTTTTCGCCGTTGTCCGCTCCCCAAGTCCTAAATCTTGATTGGTCTTTGATTCTATTACCAATAGTTTGACATTGTTTGTTTGTTCATATTGATTTTTTTGGACTCTTTTCTTTAGAGGTAACCAAATGCGTATGTCGATGTCGGGATAATTGTACCCCTATCCGTTCTTGCATTTTGGTGTCCTCAATTGGTTGAGTTTTGTCTGAAAAGGCGAGTTTGGAAAAGGTCCAACATGTGAATGTTGATGATTTAAAAATCAGAGTCATAAGTTGGTAGTTTTAAAATGGTTTTACCAACTCAACCGATTTTGAAAAGGTTTACACAAAGGCCCAATGGTTGGACTTTGTTTAACAGGCCTTGGAAACTGAGATTCGTTGAGTTCGGGGGCTTAATTAAGCTAAGGGAAGGTGTTAGGCACCTCCCAACTTAAAAAAACACTGATTACTGTAACTTTTAATTTCTTTAATTATCTACATATGTGTGTGTGTGTTTATTGGGTCTATGTGAAATTATCTGGAAGTAGTGTTATGCCTCGTTTGCACCTATATACAAAGGGTTTGATTTGTATAAAAGTTTAATTTTAAGCAATATATAGTTGTGAGGTTTTGGAAAATAGATTTTCAAATCCTTATGCTTAATAATAATTGACTAATTGAGGCATTTGATACTTCCATTTTATTTCGTATTCAGTTTGGTTGATTTTATTTTCGAGATGCGAAGCATCTTCGAGAAAATAAGATCCATAGTAGTGTCGGGCTTCTTATGGGCATAAGAGCCATCCAAGGATGTTTAGACACCGTAGATAATTACAAGTTGGCTACAATTGAAAAGTGTTCATCATATATAGAAACCATATCTAGATTCACAGGCTAAATCTTCGATCTCATGGCTCTTAGGCTCATAAGATAGATTAATATGTATAAAAGCTAGAAAGAAACTAGATTTAAATAAATCTAAGCCATTCTAGCTTCAACGGTTCCAGTTTAGTCACTTTTGAACCGGTTAAAGTTAGAGATAGCTAGATTTAGATAAATCTAGTCCACGAGCTAGAATATTAAATATCTACATTGCGAAAGCAGTTAAAGCAGATATATAAAAGAAGTATATATATATATATATATATATATATATATATATATATATAAAAGTAGTAAAAGGCCACTAAGTGAACTCTAGGCTAAATCGAAAATGTAAATATATATATATAGTCGATCGAGGCTCAACTGTTCGAGTTTAAGTATATATATATATATTAAAGTAGTAGAAAGTTTAAAAACCTAAAAAATCTTACAGTGGGTTGCCAAGAAGACTTCAGATAGCTTTTAGGGCTTCGATACTCGGTTTCCACCGGTTAAATTTTAGTATGTTGTAGAACACGAGCATACAAGTGTTTAGAAAGAAGAATCATGTGAGTTTGGAGCACTCTGTAAGAGGTTATATTTGAAATGCACAAAATTTTCTCTCTTTTCTTCTTTTTTTTTTCAAATGCGCTGATGAAGGCTCATATTTATAGGCTAGATGGTCGCGCGTTAACTTGCATGGCGGCCATTCTTGAGTCTACTCATGTTTGCTGGGCTGCCCTCAGATTTGTGGGTCCCATCGTCTCGAAGTACGAGCACTCAGGTGACACAATGTCCGTTCGAACCTTCATAACTTTCAATTCGGACATCCGATGGAGGCGTGCTGTACCTTTTCGAAAAGCCGTTGATGAGATTTACACAATGACATGGGATTAGACATTGTTAAAAGCTGAGAAGATGAGTCCATGACCTGATCTCCAAGTCTTTGCAGTCTATCCGTTGAGCTGTCTTATGCAGTTGTCACTCAGGATTTTAAGTTATGGTTCTTGTGGGACATCTTTTGATGCAGTTTGAGTTGAAATGTGTTGACATTATGTTGAGGTGGCAAAATGACCATTTTTCCCTTCCCGGGTTGTCTCGGCTTTGATGCGATTGTGTGAGTTTTTCTCAAGGTTATCTCCGAGATTGGCCTGCTTTTGACTCTGATAGTACTTAGGGTTGTCTCTGAGGTTGGTTTTGTAACACCCCCATATCTATACTCCCATGGTATCTGATATGGTGTTTACAGTAAATCAACATAATGCTTTTAAATCTATACACCCATGGTATCTGATTATAAGATTACATTAAATAGAGGGACTATCAGATATAATTATCATAGATCCAAAATTCATAGTATCCCATAACAGATGTAAATTCTCAAAATAACTATTACTGTGTTTGGATACCCTCACTTGGATATATGAACTGTATCTGTTACTAGAGTCTATTTATCCGAATTTCAGAGTATCAGTAATAACATGAACAGTCCATATTACTAATACCCTCACCCAAATGTATAGTCTAAGCCAAACGAATTTATACTATTGTATTGATAGTAACTATCTATCCGAAATCCAGAGTATCAATAACAACATGAGCAAATCCATGCTATTAATACCCTCACTCAAATAAATAGTTCCCAAGGATCTCAACTAGATTGAAGAAGTCTAATTTTACATCTATATATGTAAGAAAACACGGTTTTGAGTAAATAAAAGATGTTATATATATATATATATCATAATATTAAGATTCGATTACATGATTCTCATAACGAGTTCTTATTACAAGATATTCAAAGAGACAAGAATATAATCTAATCTATGTAGGGACGCTTCCCTTTATCTACTCCAGATATTCTAGGATTACCATCTAAAACTGCAAAGGGAATAATTTGTAAGGGTGAGCTATGACATGCTCAGCAAGTTTTGTAATTTATAACAATATAGGATTTGAAGAAATATAACAATTCAAATTTTGACTGATAGTTGTTACCATTTCTGGATTTCTATTTATTTCAACCATTTCTGGAATTTTTCTTTATTTCTGTCAGTCACACAGACTTAGAAATTTTGTTCAGATGTGAGATAGGGGATCACCCCATTCAACATCTTAAGAGTATGCATATCATCCTACCAATGCTCAAAATACACTAAATGTCAATATATTATTGACTAAATTTCAATCCCTTACGGGATACCTAACTTCAGTATAAGATGTCTTACCAAAACAATTTGGTTTGACACAACAGTTTATGCTCAATAAACATTATCATATGAATAAACAATTTATTTTTGAGTTATGCTGAAACTATAACAATAACTGTACAATAAAAAGGTAATTCAATTGTAGGTGTAGTATATTATATCAATAGCATATCAAGATAAAAATATTGTCCAATGAATAAACAGGGTTTAAGAAAAGGATCAAGAACTTGCCTGAGCGTAGATCAGTCAAGTTATGTTATTCAATCGTTAATAAATACTTACGATGTTCATATATATAATTCCAACACGTTAGTATTTCTAATAATACTCAATTATATCATTAACATATGAACGAATTAGATTAATTAAGTTTTCGGTGTTAAATACCTTTGATAAATGGACTAAATTTTATTTATAAAATTTAATTATAATTTATAATACCTTTTTTAGAAATTTTAAAGTATTTAAAACATTTATTTATCTTTTAAATGATTTCTAAATAATTTATTTCAATTTATAAGTAATTAATATTTACCTAAAATTTTACAAAAACATTTATTATTATTATTAAATAATTTATATTCATTTATTATAATTTTTATATCATTAATAATATTTTTCCCTAATTATTTAGTATTTAAAATAATTATTCTAATTTCTTTATTAATAAGTTAATTATTAATAATATCAAAATAATATAAAATAATTATTGAATTTATGTAAAAATATTAGAATTTATTTATAATAATATAATATAATTTTTAAAACTATTTTTTATATTTATTTATTAATTATTTCTAATTTTTATAATTTATTTTTAGAAAAATAATTTACATACATCGCTAAAGCCCTTCAATGTGATGTGGAAGTGTCGTTATGTAGGTGTTTCTTGAGTTTCAGGCAATGTTTGTTTGGTGGTGGTCGAGTGACCAGTTTGACCACTAATTAAAATGCTTCTTGATAATGATTTTGGTTTTTCAGTCAAGAGTTGATGTTGTAGTACTCATACAATAGTATAACATGAAACAAATTTTAGGCTTTAACCTACATATAACAAGAAGTTATAGAGGCTCAAAGTCTTTGTCGGGAGTGATCTTGAGTTTCTGGGTAACTCAGAACTGTAGTCATGGCCGGTCAACGGTTTTGTGGCTTAAATATCTTTGATTCTCGTGTATTAGATGTGTATGATGTTTGTTGTAACATGTAGTATATATATGTCGTGGTACATATATATAACATTAACATGAACAAAGCATAAATCTAAGGTCTCTAATTATCTTTGGTCAAAGTATACAAAACGTTGTTCTTCGTGTTCTTCAGTTTTCTGGAAAACCCAAAAGACTTGGTCAAGCTCGGTCAATGGATTTTGACCATTAATTCCAGTAAACCTATACGTTGTTTGTTCAATTAAAGATCATAGATATGTAGTACATATAACAGGGTATTGATCTATAACAAAAATTTACAAAAATAACAAATGTAAGGCGATTAAGCAGTTGGTCAAAGTAAGCCGGTTTATTTGTTCTTGAGTTTTTTCGGGTAACCTGTAAAAAAGCGCAATCCGTGTGAGCAGTCAACCCACTTTGATCGCTTATAACTTGAAATCTATGGTTCAAATGAACTGTTTTCTTTTCAAATTAGAGACCCACCGACAACTACAAATAACAAACAATTAACGGACCAAAACATAAACACATATATGAATTTATAGGCTCTCGACATTCGATTTATGGGACATAGTTTTCAAAATTTTTAGATTTCTTAAAACACTTAATTAAGGCATCTAGATGTTATAAAAATGTGTGCTACCAATCTAACATACTTTCTAACATACTAATACATAATTCTAAACATCTAAATAACAAATCTAACATAGGATTATAGAGCTAATTATAAACTAGGGTTTGTACCTTTTCTTGAATAATTTTTGATTCTAGCTTCTGATTTCGTTGCTGCTATTACCCAGGCTTGATTTGGTAAGTTTACAAGTGTATCTAAGCTTAGGAATTTCGTGAGTTTGCTCAGCCCTAAGGTTCCTATTTATTGAATTCTTCAACTTGGTTTTTTGGTCATTTTTTAGCAACTTGCCTCTATAAAGATCTGATCTGATGACTATTGTCATGCTTCGGAGTTACAAGCATGTCATGTGCAGCATAGGAACTTGCAATGGTGACTCCTAACCTACTTGTGAGCTAGTTAGGTTTGTTTAATAGCTTAATTAGGCTTTAATCTTCACTAATCTTGATTAGGGTTTTATTTCTAATGATTAGGATTGTTAAGTAATGTTTATTAGTACCTAATTGAAGTTTACTAACCATGATTTGGTGTTAACATAAGCTAATTAGAGTTAGTTTAGCTAATTAGGGTTAGGTTTACAAATTAGGGTTAGGGTTAGGGTTTGTTAATCTAGGGTTGTTAACCTAAATTTCTCACTAATCCTAACAAGCACGACAAAGCATTTTGTCAATGTAAGCACGACAAAGTAACTTGTCAAAATAATTTTACTGAAAAGTCTGATTATAGAAAAAAATTAAGCACGAGGTGTCAAGGACGACGTTTTTCGGACAAAAATTTAATTGGTCAAATTTGTCAAACCAAGTATATATTAACACATAACACATTCAGAACGGAGAAATTTTATTTATATAACGGGATTGTATACATTCGAGTCTTATTAGGGTTTTGGATTTTTACATTCACCCCTACTAATAAGAATTTCGTCCTCGAAATTGCAATACAAGTTTAAGTAAATAATTGAGGATAATTCTCGCGCATTTTATCTTCAAGCTCCTATGTAGCTTCTTCAACGTTCTGATTCCTCCAAATTACTTTGACCGATGCTATCACTTTATTTCTCAAGACTTGCTCTTTACGATCGACGATCTGCACAGGTTCTTCTACATAAGAAAGATCTTCTTCTATTTGGATGGGCTCATATTGTATAACATGTTTATAATTAGGTTTATATGGTCGTAATATGGACACATGAAACACATTATGAATATGATTCAACTCAGGAGGTAGTGCTATTTCATAAGCAACTTCACCAACCCTTCTCAAAATTTCAAAAGGTCTAATGAATCTTAGACTTAATTTTCCTTTCTTGCCAAAATGTATCTTCCCTTTCCAAGGAGATACTTTCAAGAATACGTGACTTCCTACGTTAAAGTTTTGTTGTTGACGATGTGGATCGACGTATTTTCTTTGTCGATCTTCAGATGCTTGTAATCGTTGACGAATATGTTGTTTGTTTAATTATCTCGGGTCCTAACATTTGTCTTTCCCCGACTTCATTCCAACATAAAGGTGTTCTACATTTACACCCATATAAAGCTTCATAGGGTGGCATACCTATGCTAGCATGATAACTATTGTTATAGGCAAATTCGACTAAGGGTAACTGATCTTCCCAACTTCCTTTGAAGTCTATAATACAAGTTCTCAGCATATCTTCTAATGTTTGTATAGTTCTCTCACTCTGTCCATCAGTCTGAGGATGATAAGCTGTACTCAATCTTAGTTGTGTTCCTAAGTGTTTCTGAAGGCTTTTCCAAAAATTAGAAGTAAATCTTGGATCTCGATCCGATACTATGGAAACAGGTACTCCATGCCTAGAGATAATTTCATTGATGTGCAGTTTGGCAAGGTGATCTAGGTTATGAGTAATCTTAATAGGTAAAAAGTGAGCTGATTTTGTTAAACAGTCAACTACTACCCAAATGGCATTATGGCCCTTTTGTGTAGCTGGAAGACCAACAACAAAATCCATAGTTATATGTACCCATTTCTACTCAGGAATTGGTAAGGGTTGAAGTAAACCACTCGGCTTTTGATGTTCAGCCTTAACCCTTTGACACGTGAGACATTTACTTACCCATTCAACTATTTCTCTTTTCATGTTCGACCACCAAAAGTGTTAACTTAAATCCTTATACATTTTTTTACTTCCAGGATGTATGGCAAATTTAGAATTATGAGCTTCGTTTAAAATTTCATCTTTTAAAGCTTGGTCTAACGGAACCCAGATTCTATTTTCATATCTTATTATTCCATCCGTATCTATTCTAAATTTATTATACTTATCATGTGTTGAATTAGATTTAAACTTCTGACATTCTTCATCCTTCTCCTGTATCTCTTTAACTTTATTAAGTAGAGATGAAACTCCTTCTAAAATATACAATTTTTGGGTAGAGGTAGTTGGACATTCCACCTCAATTTCTAAATTTTCAAAGTCTTTTATTAACCTATCATTGGTGGTTAATACATTCAATTTTTCCTGATTCTTTCTACTTAACACATCAGCTACAACATTGGCTTTACCGGGATGATATAAGATTTCACAGTCATAATCTTTTATCAGTTCTAACCATCACCTCTGTCTTAAATTTAATTCCTTTTGTGTAAAAATATACTTCAGACTTTTATGATCTGTATATATCTCGCACTTCTCCCCGTACAAATAATGTCTCCAAATTTTTAGGGCAAAAACTACCGCGGCTAACTCTAGGTCATGAGTAGGATACCTCTTCTCATAATCTTTGAGTTGTCGTGATGCATAAGCTATCACTTTCCCATGTTGCATCAATACACACCCTAAACCTCTGTGTGATGTGTCACTATATACTACAAGGCCTCCTGTATCATCTGGTAAGGATAACACTGGAGCCATGCTCAGTCGCTTCTTCAACTCTTGGAAGCTTTCCTCACATTTATCTGTCCAGACGTATTTTATCATCTTTCGAGTTAAATTGGTTAATGGGGTTGCTATTTTTGAAAACTCTTTTATAAACCGTCGATAATAACCCGCTAAACCGAGAAAACTTCGTACATCGGTTGGAGTTGTTGGTTGTTCCCAATTCACAACCGTTTCGATCTTAGCTGGATCTACAGATATTCCATTCTTATCAATTATGTGACCTAAAAATTAAAATCTCTTGAACCAGAATTCACACTTGGAAAACTTTGCATAAAGTTGTTCCTTTCGTAATATCTCCAATACGACTCTCAAGTGTTCATTATGCTCTTCCCGTGTTTTCGAGTATACCAGAATATCGTCGATAAATACTAGAACAAATTTGTCCAAGCATGGTTTAAAAACTCGATTCATTAAATCCATAAATGCTGCCGGTGCATTTGTTAATCCAAAAGACATTATAAGAAACTCATATTGTCCATAGCGTGTCCTAAACGCTGTTTTCGGAACATCCTCCTTTCTTACCTTTAATTGATGATAACCTGTTCTAAGGTCAATTTTTGAAAAATGTTCGGCCCCTTTTAATTGGTCAAACAAATCATCAATCCTTGATAAAGGATATTTATTTTTAATAGTTAACTTATTTAGCTCTCTATAGTCTATACATAGTCTCATAGTTCCATCCTTCTTCTTTACAAACAAAACTGGTGCTCCCCAGGGTGAAACACTAGGTTGTATGTACTTTTTATCTAAGAGTTCCTGTAATTGTATAAGTAACTCTTTCAGTTCTATAGGTGCCATTCTGTATAGTGCCTTAAAAACTGGTGCCGTTCGTGGTGCAAGATCAATGACGAACTCAATTTCCCTATCTGGAGTCAAACCTGGTAAGTCATCCAGAAATACATCGGGAATATCCTTAACTATAGGTATTTGATCTAGTTTTACTCCTTCCTGTCGAGTATCAACTATATAGGCCAAATATCCTAACCAACCCTTTCTAAGTTCAGTGGTTACTTGATGAGGAGCAAACCTGGATAGTTCATTAAACTTAGCTGTATACTGGGTTATAGTAAGATCTCCTTGTTTCAAATCCAGAAATTTTATTTCCATTCAGTCTTTCAGGGATTGGGAAAAATAGTTTTCAAAGAACAACTCTTTGAATCTATCCCAAGGAATAATTTCAGTTTCTACCCAACCTTTGGTTGATTCCCACCAATAATTAGCCTCACCCTTCAAGAAAAAGGTTGCAAAAGTTGTGTTTTGGTTATTATTAACATTGGTTACTAGGAAAAATTTCTCTATCTTAGAAATCCAAATTTGTGCATCTACATGTTCTGATGTACCTTTAAACTCAGGTGGTCCAACTAATTTAAAGTCTTTAAAAGTTGTGTTTTGGTTCACAGGTCTATTTACAACTCCTAGCATAAGGTCTACTAACTGCTGGGTAGAATTATCATCATTCATTTCTCTTTGGGGTCTTCTAGTTGGTGGCATAATTCTATATAAACCAATAAAAATTCACATAAGAATTTGAGTAACACAACATATTGTTTATTTTATATATCACAATAGTATTACACAAAAACTTCATAATTGAACATACTACTATCTTACAAAGTACTGATTACATTACAAACTTTGAATGCTTCTTTATTGTACTAATATAAAGCATTCAACCACCTATGCTACTCTCTAGAATTCATTGATATCATCAAAGGAATCCTGAATCATGTGACAAATCACAGATCAATCGATGAGATAAGCCATCTTCTTCTCCTCTACCAGATATCGAACTACACGGCGCTGCAAATCATTAAAAGTATCTCGAACACCTAGAGATGTTTTAAGAAGCCTTGACTGAATTTCCTTTCTACCCCTCTGTGCATGGTGTAGTTGTACTTTTAGTCGTTGACTATGTCCCCTCTCATGTTGTAGCATTCCTTCAGCTATATCAGCCTTAAACCTTATCTTATTACCCTCATATTCTTTTGTCTTCAACAGTTATGCCATTGCCTCATCATGCTCATCTATTCTCATTAACTGTCCTGCCACTGGATCCTCCTCTTCCTCAGTATCTAACAGTTGTTGATCATGAAGCAATTCCTCATCTTCTGCATCACTGGCTATGTATGACTCTATTTGTGGTGAATTATTGGCTATTACCATTTCCTCAGAATTGGAGTTGGCCATCTATAAAAGAAAACTCCTTTAATACTGGTATAAAAGTTTACACAACATAATAATTTTAATGTTATATTTTATGTGTACTTTTAAAATTTTTACGGACTCGAAGATTATATACTAAGATTTCTCTTCCTTATATCTATAGCCTTAAAGCTTTGATACCAAAATTGTAACGCCCCCATATCTATACTCCCATGGTATCTAATATGGTGTTTACAGTAAATCAACATAATGCTTTTAAATCTATACACCCATGGTATCTGATTATAAGATTATATTAAATAGAGGGACTATCAGATATAATTCTCATAGATCCAAAATTCACAGTATCCCATAACAGATGTAAATTCTCAAGAGAACTATTACTGTGTTTGGATACCCTCACTTGGATATATGAACTGTATCTGTGACTAAAGTCTATTTATCCAAAATTTAGAGTATCAGTAATAACATGAATAGTCCATATTACTAATACCCTCACCCAGATGTATAGTCTAAGCCAAACGAATTTATACTATTGTATTGATAGTAACTATCTATTCGAAATCCAGAGTATCAATAACAACATGAACATTCCATGCTATTAATACCCTCACTCACATAAATAGTTCCCAAGGATCTCAACTAGATTCGAAGAAGTCTAATTTTACATCTATATATATAAGAAAACACGGTTGCAGAAATAAAAGATGTTATATATATCATAATATTATGATTCGATTACATGATTCTCATAACGAGTTCTTATTACAAGATATTCAAAGAGACAAGAATACAATCCAATCTATGTAGGGACGGTTCCCTTTATCTACTCTAGATGTTCCAAGATTACCATCTAAAACTGCAAAGGGAATAATTTGCAAGGGTGAGCTATGACATGTTCAACAAGTTTTGTAATTTATAACAATATAGGATTTGAAGAAATATAACAATTCAAATTTCGACTGATAGTTGTTACCATTTCTAGATTTCTATTTATTTCAACCATTTCTAGAATTTTTCTTTATTTCTGTCGGTTACACAGACTTAGATATTTTGTTCAGATGTGAGATAGGGGATCAACCCATTCAACATCTTAGGAGTATGCATATCATCCTACCAGTGCTCAAAATACACTAAATGTCAATATATTATTGACTAAATTTCAATCCCTTACGGGATACCCAACTTCAGTATAAGATGTCTTACCAAAACAATTTGGTTTGACACAACAGTTTATGCTCAATAAACAATATCATATGAATAAACAATTCATTTTTGAGTTATGCTGAAACTATAGCAATAACTGTACAATAAAAAGGTAATTCAATTGTAGGTGTAGTATATTATATCAATAGCATATCAAGATAAAAATCTTGTCCAATGAATAAATAAGGTTTAAGAAAAGGATAAAGAACTTGCCTGAGCGTAGATCAGTCAAGTTATGCTATTCAATCGTTAATAAATACCTACGATGTTCATATATATAATTCCAACACGTTAGTATTTCTAATAATACTCAATTATATCATTAACATATGAACGGATTAGATTAATTAAGTTTTCGATGTTAAATACCTTTGATAAATGGACTAAATTTTATTTATAAAATTTAATTATCATTTATAATACCTTTTTTAGAAATTTTGAAGTATTTAAAACATTTATTTATCTTTTAAATAATTTATTTCTATTTATAAGTAATTAATATTTACATAAAATTTTACAAAAACATTGATTATTATTATTAAATAATTTATATTTATTTATTTTAATTTTTATATCATTAATAAAATTTTTCCCTAATTATTTAGTATTTAAAAATAATTATTCTAATTTCTTTATTAATAAGTTAATTATTAATAATATCAAAATAATATAAAATAATTATTGAATTTATGTAAAATTATCAGAATTTATTTATAATAATATAATATAATTTTTAAAACTGTTTTTATATTTATTTATTAATTATTTCTATTTTTTTATAATTTATTCTTTAGAAAAATAATTTCTGTCTGTCGCTAAAGCCCTTCAGTGACAGGAAATGTCGCTGTAGGTGTTCTTGAGTTTCTAGGCAGCTGTTTGGTCATGGTCGAGTGACTAGTTTGACTACTAATTAAAATGCTACTGATAATGATTTTTGGTTTGGTCAAGAGTTGATGTTGTAGTACTCATACAATAGTACAACATGAAACAAATTTTAGGCTTTAACCTACATATAACAAGAAGTTATAGAGGCTCAAAGTCACTGTCAGAGCTGATCTTGAGTTTCTGGGTAACACAGACCAGTAGTCATGGCCGGTCAACGGTTTTGTGGCTTAAATATCTTTGATTCTGTGTATTAGATGTGTGTGATGTTTGTTGTAATATGTAGTATATATGTCAGGGTACATATATATAACATTAAAATGAACAAAGCATAAATCTAAGGTCTCTAATTATGCTGATCAAAGTACAGCCAAACGTTGTTCTTCGTGTTCTTCAGTTTTCTGGAAAACCCAAAAAACTTGGTCAAGCTCGGTCAATGGATTTTGACCATTAATTCCAGTAAACCTATACGTTGTTTGTTCAATTAAAGATCATAGATATGTAGTACATATAACAGGGTATTGATCTATAACAAAAATTTACAAAAATAACAAACAGAAGACGATTAAACAGATTGGTCAAAGTAGCCGGTTCGACTATTCTTTAGTTTTCTGGGTAACCCAGAAAACTACAATCCGTGAACGGTCAACCCACTTTGACTGCTTATAACTTGAAATCTATGGTTCAAATGAACCTGTTTTCTTTTCCAGATTAAAGACCTACTGACAGGCTACAAATAACAAACAATTAACGGACCAAAACATAAACACATATGAATCTATAGGCTCTGACATTCGACTGTCAGACATAGTTTTCAAAATTTTCATATTTCTTAAAACACTTAATTAAGGCATCTAGATGTTATGAAAATGTGTGCTACCAATCTAACATACTTTCTAACATACTAATACATAATTCTAAACATCTAAATAACAAATCTAACATAGGATCATAGAGCTAATTATGAACTAGGAATTTTGTGAGTTTGCTCAGCCCTAAGGTTCTTATTTATAGAATTCTTCAACTTGGCTTTTTGGTCATTTTTGAGCAACTTGCCTCTACAAAGATCTCGATCGATGACTATATTGTCATGGGAGGGACAAGCATGTCATGTATGCGACTATGAACTTTCAATGGTGACTCCTAACCTACTTTTGAGCTAGTTAGGTTTGTTTAGTAGCTTAATTAGGCTTTAATCTTCACTAATCTTGATTAGGGTTTTGTTCTAATGATTAGGATTGTTAAGTAATGTTTATTAGTACCTAATTGAAGTTTACTAACCATGATTAGGTGTTAACATATGCTAATTAGAGTTAGTTTAGCTAATTAGGGTTAGGTTTATAAATTAAGGTTAGGGTTTTGCTAATTAGGGTTAGGGTTTATTAATCTAGGGTTGTTAACCTAAATTTCTCACTAATCCTAACAAGCACGACAAAGCATTTTGTCAGTGTAAGCACGACAAAGCAACTTGTCAAAATAATTTTACCGAAAAGTCCGATTATAGAAAAAAAAATTAAGCACGAGGTGTCAAGCACGACGTTTTTCGAACAAAAATTTAATTGGTCAAATTTGTCAAACCTAGTATATATTAACACATAACACATTTAGAACGGAGAAATTTTATTTATATAACGGGATTGTATACATACGAGTCTTATTAGGGTTTTGGGTTTTTACAGGTTTGACCTCCCAGGATTAAATCTAGGCTTTGAACTTGATCCCCCGGGGTTATCTCTGGGGTTGGAACTAAATCTCCCAGGGTTATGTCAGGGGTTGGAGCTGAATCTCTCGGGGTTAGAAATTGGATCTCCCTGGGTTATCTCCGGGGTTAAAATCTGGATCTCCCGTGGTTATCTCTGGGGCTGGAACTTGACCTCCTAGGGTTATCTCTGAGACTTGAACTGATCTCCCGGGGTTATCTTCGGGGTTGGAAACTAGATCTCTCGAGGTTATCTCCAGGGCTGGAATTGATGTGACTCTCAAGGTTGTCTCTGGAAGACAATTCTCCCTTTCTGTATGGTTAGTAACAGGAATGAAAAATTTCAAGTGTCTACAGATGCCCCTCTTTATCATGTTTATGAAATGTAATGGCATGGACACGATAAAGACTTCTAGGCACTTGAAATATGACAAACTTAATATGATGCAATGCAATGCATCATGACATGATGTTATGCTGAATGTTGTTGGAATGATTTCCAACGGGATGTGATAACCACCTGCTCCCTCCACTTCTGTTGGGAGATGGAGTTGTCAATGATGGCTCCATTAAACTGCTTTGATGCCTACTCGAATGATAGTCTACAAAGCTCTGATCACTGGATCGTCTGATGCTACGCCGGGGTTGCTGCTGGCGGTTTGAAATGTCCATCAGTACTATCTGAGCCTGATTTGCCAATAAGTCACAGAGCTGTTTTCAAGATCCTCGCTGTGGAAGTTTTCCCATGGTTGAGACCATAAGATGTTGACATTGGGGTTGTCACCAATGCCCTTATGCTTTTTGAAATATTTTCCACCGAAGATGTTCTCCTCTTTTTCGAGTGACTCTCGGGGATTGGTGATGTTTTATCCGGATGCTGGCTTGGCTTGGTTGCCACCATTGGATGTTTCTTTCCATTATGCTAGCATTATCACCATCATCCTGACTTTCTATCAGATTGATGTCGATAGTTCCTCTGGGGATAGCGATTTGATTGCTTGCTTTTAGGGCATCTTCACAATACTCACTCGAACGACAGTGTTGTAAAGATTGACCATCACCGAATTTCCTCGGTGCCTACTTGCACATTAGTTTACAACGGTCTGGAAATCACCTAGCCTTTGCGGTGTCTTGGATGAGGATTTGTATAATAGATTCTATCATCGTTCCTCCCCAATGAAGATGGTTTTCCATGGTTTGCATCATCAGACTTATCTAACGCTTCGCTGGAGTTGTCACCAACGGCTCGCAATATCAGATACCCTGATCTTCGTTGAAGTAGCTTTTAATGGCTTACTTCACCAAAACATTTTCATTATTTTGCTAGAGTTATCGCCAATGGCTTGTAGATGTCTGACCATCGTTTAAGTAGCTTTCAATGGCTTACATCACCAGATCTTTTTTGATGCTTCACTAGAGTTGTCGCCAATGACTTGCAGTGTCAGGGATGTCTGAAATCTCCTTTGGTGATATCTTTCTGATAAGTTATACCCTTGGACAAGTTTGGATGCTTTAATCGCAATCACAACCTCCGGTTCATGGCATTGGACGCGATACGTTGACAAGGGCAGCTTTCAATAACTGTTATCATCGGTCTTCTGAAAACCCCATCTGGGCGAATACCAATGACTTACATGTAGACCCATAGTTTGGTCTCTAAATTTATGATTCTTGGCCCTTTTTGCTCAATTGCGTAGCACCTTTTTCCCTAATTTGACTTTTCATCTTCTAGGACCTCTATTATAACTCAAATTTGATCAAGCCGGAGGGGTAGGGACCACCCTGGGTAGCCGCAAGTAGACCTGCGGCTGCCGCAGGTTGACCCGCGGTCACCGTTGGTTATATACTCTCTCCCATCTCTTTTAAAATTCATTTCAAGTTGAAGTCACACAGAAAATTCGAGTTTTCTTGAGATCTACTGAGTTCGGGCTGCTTTCTGCAAAATTCGTCACCATAAAATCGTTCTGCACTATCTTGGTAACAGTTACATGTTTTCTTTTCCAGTTTTGACCGTTGGAATGTAAGATATCATATAGAATGCTTCTAAACACATAATAGTGAATATGCATGCTCATATGACTTGATAAACATTATTTAACGCAGTAAATGTTAGTCTTTTACGATGTTAAATGTATTAATGTGGAAAAAATTAACTTTTGAAACAGTCAATTGGCACCCTTTTCTGCTATTTTTTTCATCCTATTTGAGGACAAATGTGCAAAGGTTTTTGAAATAATGCACATTGGCAATTAGAAAACTGTCATGGATTTGACTTTGATGTTTTTTCATGCATAAAAGATGTTCATGACTTTGAGTTGGCGTGCTACTGAATGGACACCTAGTCATGCCTACGTGCATATAGACAGTCCATTTTACAAAGGAGACTCTGGAGAAATTTTTTCATGAGTCTGGGCATTTAATGAACACGCATTTTTAACTCTACTGTAGATGTATTTTAAAACAATGCATGTATGCATGAAGCTATGATTTGAATTTAATTAGCTTCAGTTTAGCATTTTCCTCACCCTTTCTGAGGTAATTTGGAGACTTTTGTCCAGATATATGGATCCAGACCAGCCGTGTAGCTCTCGTAGGGCCTCTTTAGGTGTGAGGAGGAGATCTTTAGATGTTCCTTGGCCTCGCCTAGCCCGACCGCCTCGCCAGTTGACCGAGTCACTAATTCTCCCTATCCGGGTTGATAAAGTAGATGCCGAGGGTGAGGAGGACGTACCCATTGTGGATCCTACTCCTTCTTTTTCTATTCCCCTCAGGAAGCTTTCAGCTATAAATGTGATAATTCCAGATCTTCTAGATGATTTGAGTTGTCACCCCTCGATCTATCTTCATACGAACGAGGTAATAGTTGTTTCGATCTTCCATTTCCCATTTGTGGGGGCAAGGGTTCTAATCTTAATTTTCAGTTTGATGCATGTTCCCAGCTTTATGCAGCCTAGAGGGAATTGGATTAGCATACATTCTTTATACCAGACTGTCCATCCAGAGTATTGGGAGATTGTTCATGCCTGGGTCTTCGAGGCTTTCTTTTCTATCCCCCCGTCGTTGTCCCTGGGGTTATCTCAGGGCTTTAATTGAGCATTGGTTTCACCAGACCCAGTCTCTCCACTTGCTGGATTGTGAAGTGATGATGACACTGATGTATTGTAGATTCATCACCGAGTTGGAGTTTTTAGGGGCGCCAGTGCCTTTGGTAGCAGACATTTCCCCCAACTGCCGTCAGATACCTTTTGGGAGTCCCGATCATGGTGCTCAAGGGTCAGACTATCCGTTCTAGTCCCTTTAGTGTAGACGCCATGAGTGGGGCTCTGACTGAGCCATTACCTGATGATATGCCTTGCTATTTTGTGAATAACCAATGAAAATTCCTTCATAAGATTTAGCACCAAATTTTCCCAAGTTATCACGAGTATTTAGAATAAAACATTAAGACCCAAAAATGTTGAAATAACTTATGTAAGGAATCTTATTATTTAATAGTTCATAAGGAGTTCTCAAAATAATTGGACGAATAAGTACTCTATTCAAAACATAACAAGATGTGTTTACAGCTTTGGCCCAAAACTTTTTAGGAAGTGTACTTTCTTGTAGCAAAGTTCTAGCTGTTTTTTGTAATGTTCTACTCTTTCTTTCCACTACTCCATTTTGTTGAGGAGTTCTTGGGGCTAAAAATTCATGGGTAATTCCTTTTTTATCACAAAATATTATAAAATCTTTTTGAAGTTCAATGCCATGATCACTTCTTATCCAAATTTCTTATCAATTTCTCAAATTCTTTGAATGCTTCATCTTTAGTTCTCAAAAATAATACCCATGTATATCTAGAGAAATCATCAACTATTACAAATGCATAAAATTTACCATTAATACTAGAATGTCTTTCTGGTCTAAATAAATCAAGATGAAGTAATTACAAGGGAGAAGAAGTTGATACCATGTTCTTTCCGGTAAATGATGTTCTTATTTATTTCCCGAGTTAACAAGGAACACATATTCCCTTCTTTTCATAATTTATTTTTGGCAATCCTTTAACGAGATTTTTTTAGGATAATTTCTTGATTAAATCTTTGTGAATATGTCCCATTCTCTTATGCCATAAGTTAGCCTCATCTTGTACAGAGGCAAGACATAGTTCTTCTTCCTGTTGCTCAAAATCAAGAATATATATATTTCCTTCCCTTTGTGCAGCTAAAGTAGTATTGTTAGTACCATGAGAAATTGTACATTTTTCTTTTTCAAAACTTACTTGATGACCATTATCCATTAATTGACTAACACTTATAAGATTAAATTCAAGTCCACTAACAAGACGTACATTATCAATACTGACCTTACCATTACCAATTTTACATTTTCCGATAATTTTTTAAGTTCGATATCTCCAAATGTAATCGTTCCATTTTTCTTCTTGATTTTTAACTCCAAGAACTTTGATTTGTCACCAGTCATGTGACGAGAGCATCCACTATCAAGAATCCATTTTTGAGATGGAACTCTTGCCTTGAGACATACTTGTCAAGAAAAGATAATTCCTCCTTTTGGTACCCACATCTTTTTGGGTCCTTTAATGTTAGTTGCAAGTAAATCATCCTTTTTAACCCATACCTTTTTAATCTTGCTTTTCTTAAAACAGTTTATATCTAAGTGAAGGAATTATTACTCACTATATATTATTGTTCAGAGTTTTTTTGTGAGAGATAAAATCGGTCACTCTTTTGTTCTAAATAATTTTTTTAGAATTAATTGTGATAAATATAAATACATTAAATTTTTTATAGTATTAAATTTATTTTTAATAACACTTTTTAAGTAACTTACAATATAATATAAATATATATTATTACTTTTTTACATATAAACAAATCACATTTAAGAGTAAATTAAAAGTGTTAGAATTGTATAAAATAGGTTAATTTTTGTAATTGGGAGTTTCTTTAGCTAATTTTCGTTTTGATGGAGGGGAGAAGAGAGCTAGGGTTTTGGAAGAGAAGAAAGAGAGGAGAAAGTTTGAGGATAGGGCTGAGGATGGGAAGGAGTTGAATGGAGGTGAGAGAGAGAAGATGAGAGAGAGGCGAAAATTTGACGGGGGTGATGGGAAGGTTAATAGGGAGGAGAGGAGAGGAGAGAGAGGCAGAAATTTGAGGACAAGGATAAGAAGGAAGATATGGAGGTAGATGAAGAAGGAAAACAAAGGAGTTTTGTAGATAAATTGTAGAAGAATGAACCTAAAATTGAGGAGTCCGCCAGTAATCAGACTGACCGGTCATCCATTGGGGGTGGTTCTATTACTAATGTGAGTTTGCTTACTGGTGGCTCTATATCTAACCGCGTTTTGATATGTTATATGCAATTAGTTTTATGGAATTCATTTTTTAATGTGTTGAATTCATTTTTGAATGTGTTGGTGTAAATTTAATTGATATTTCCATGAATGTCTGAGTTGTTAATATGTAGTATGATAGCATGTAATACTTATTCTGTAAGTATTACATTTGTTTATAGGTTCACACACGGCTTAATCATTTTGGTGGGGTTGTGTTTAATTAATTGGGTGGTGTTTAATCAGTTTGTTATCCTGGTCAATCCCTGCATCATTAGCCAATAATGCATTAAAAGGCTATGAAAATCATTTCATTTCATTATTCTTTATGATGCATTCTTGTAACTAACCTGGAAGGGTAATCAATGGAAGTTTGGCGCTGGACTTATAATACAACATAAGTCATATTTAATTTAATCACTCCAGATGTTAGATTACCTGATCACCTGGATGCCTGACATTTGAGGGAGTTATTTGGAGTTTTGGATTGTGTAATTGAAGACTGATCAATGTCAACAACTTGGCAGCTTGTCTTAGATACTTGCTCTTGATCTTCTAGGTTTACTTTAACTTGTCTACTAGCTTCGCTTGCATGTAGAAGCAAGGTTGTTTCGCATCGACCTCTTAAAAAGACTGCTTTACTTTTTAACCTTTCTGGTTCTACATCACTTTTTAATTTTTCTAGTTGAGTATGATGTACCTCAGTCATGAGATCTGATCATAGTTAATAAGATACTCTCTCAATCTTCCAAAGAATGACTTGATTATAATTTTTTAACGCAAATTAACTAATTAAGAAAGTTAAGCTAAAGGAGAGAGAATTATATAATTTCCAATTTCATAGTTATGATTTGCTTAAATATCATGCTAGTGGACCACACATAATTATGGGCTAATGTAATCTTTTTTTTGCATAATGGCTTTAATATTTGTACTTTAACCACTCTCGTGTTCAAATTTTTTAAGTACTAAAAATCCATTCTTTAGGGGATGGGAGGGAGTATTCTTTTGACCATAATATAATGGATTTCAGCAGAGAGAGTTCTTGCTTTAATCCTTTTTTCCATTTTCTTTTTTTGGCTTGTGTTTCTTTTATTAGTTATTATTTTGTATATGCTACTTATGACTTGGCTAGGTTCTTGCAAAAAAATTCCAACTAGGAAAATTGTTATGCGTACTTGATCAGGGTTTCTGCGATAGTACTTGTTTAAACTTCCATATATTAATGTTATTTATGCGTAGAAGAGAATACATGTTGATTTTTGGATATAATGTTAAATTCGGTAGAGTTTGACATTGAATTTTATAGTATTTGCCTGACATGCTAGGATTTCTCTTGTACTGTTTGTCTCTAGAATGGCTTAGAATGAGATACCAAATTTCTTATAACTGTCTCTTTGTTGTTTCTCCTAAGGGACATACTTTGTACTTATAAATATGATGGTACCCTTTTGGGTTCTTATCTAGGTACAAGAGGTTGGAGGAGTTTCTGTCTTTAAGTCTGAAGGGTATCATGAAGGAGAATACTTTCGATTTCTTTCTGCCTAAGGTACCATAATATGATAATTCTCGCTTTTCTTGTTGGTAAGAAAGATGTTAATATGTCCTTCTAATGTTATTTCGATTTGTTCTTGTTCTGTTTAACATTCTTCACCAAGTTTACAGATTGAATATAGAATGAAGAATGGTTATTATCTTTGGTCGTGGTCCGAGCTCTGTCGAAAAAGATATAAGTCGTATGTGTGAGAGATGCTGATAAAGTAAGTTGTGCTTTTTTGTGTTTTGTTTTCATGGTTGCTTTTGTATGTTAGAATGTTATGGCAGATGGTCAAAACATTAAAACTTGTCAGAGTTGGAGCTTTTGTTGAGAATTGGTAATTGGGTATAAGGGCTAAGGTTTTCAATTTATTGTGGGAACACCTTTGAAGGTGAGGACCCTGCTAATAAATTATATTGGCAAAGTGTAGTTTGTTACTATATTTGCATGTTATTTGGTATGGAAAATTCTTTGGTATCTTCTCATCTAGCTTTCCCTTCTGTATGTGCATATATTTATTTTTAAGCAACTGGGATAGAAGAAAAAAATGAGTCACAAAATAATTTAAATAAAATGTTTATAAAAAATTCTAAGCAATCGACTACAATCTATTGTATATTATGTCAATCTGATTGTGAAAAATCGGGGTGATACTAGAAATATGAATCACATCATTACCTTATTTATTCGGCTTACTACGAGTTTGGAAGGCAGTCCAAAATCTTCCCATGAGAGAGATGAGATGATGAAGACTTGGAGAGATGAATCACCTCCAGGGTTCTGTTCTGCTTCCTCAAAGTACAAGAAAGTCAATAAAGTAGCTAAAAGGAAATACATGAATAGGATTAGTGGCTCCTCCTTCATCAATGGTTTGTCTGATTATGAAGATTACGTGTCTGATGGAGAAATTAAGCAACATTTATCCAAGTTGAATAAAAAATTAATGGACTCGAAAAGTGAAACATCTGATGGGTCATATGAAGAAACCGAGATAGATAGTGGGAGTACTACTTCAGAAAGTGATTTGGACTTTGAGTCTAAAGGTGGGGCAAGGGAGTCAAGAGGGGATGATTACTTTACTATAGATGATGGATTAGAGTCTTTAGTGGACGACCGTGAATGGGGTGCTCGAATGACAAAAGCAAGTCTTGTTACCCCTATTACTAGGAGATATGAAGTTATTGATCACTATGTCATTGTACCAGATCAGGAGTAAGTGAAAAGAAAGATGCAGATCTCCTTACCCGATGATTATGCAGTAAAGCTCGATGAGTCATGATTATCCAAAATTATTTTTAAAAGTGTATTTATTCATTTACTATGGTTGCTTACAAGGTGCTAATTTGGAACCACTCAACCTGGCATCAAGGACGCTGCCTGAGACTTTGGCTCATGGCCATCACCCTCCTACCAAGGTATCTTCAATTTGTACCACAAATAAAAGTAAGGGAGTTAATATAAACAGATTTCATGAGGTTCCCGGGAAATCCGAAGCAGATGGGGCGACAGGATGCTAAAAAAGTGGAGGCTTCTTTTTGATGCTTTAGCAAAAGCTAAGAGAGCTTTGCGAAGCGGAAGGAAATCTCGAAAAAGTCGAAGAAGATTCCTTTGGTAAGTTGTTAAGCAAGCTTGATGCGGTGTTTTATGGTTTTATTTTACGTGTTTATTATCTATAAGCTCTGCACTAAATGCTTATGTTTATTAATCCTGCAGATTAAACAAGGGTGTTGGTCCAAGCGAGAGATGTTAATTGAGAGATGGGGTCAAAGGAGGGACTTAAAACCACACCCTCCATTTTAGGCATGCTTCCTGCTCCGGCTCCTTCTCCCGGAGTAACAATGAATGCTTCAAGCTTACCTGCTTCTTCTGCAGCTTCTATGAAGCCGCTTATAAGTGGTGTGCCTCATCTTGAGGGGCTTACAACGCCAAAAGTTGAAGCTGTAAAACGTGCACATGAGCTTGCTACCAAAATGAGATTTCGACATGACCCATAATTTTCTCCTCTAATAAACATGTTTCCTGGATAGATGCCACCTGAGATTACTGTCCAGCCAAAGCCCCCCAAGGCTCCCGTTCTCCATTTGGAGGCATTGAGTGGGGAAATAGATGAGCATGGAAATGTGGTGAATGTCCCAAAATTAAACAACCTGAGCACCCTAAAGGTTTGTTAAAATTTTGGCCTGTTGATATCAATGTCCATATTTTTTTGTTTTCTTTCTCTACTTTTTTGGTGCTTCTTTTAATGTTTTATTTAACCATCCAGGTGAACATTAACAAGCAGAAAAAAGATGTGTTCCAAATTCTTGCTGCTGCTAGCTGTGGGAAAACCTAATTGGGTTATTGTTGTTGGTCTGGCCAGGTTTTTAAATTTGGTTAGGTCTGTCTTTATGGGTCTGACTAGGTTTTTAAATTTTGTTTACATTGTATTAGTCTGATGATATCTCTTTTAGGCTTTTTGCTTTATCGTAACAAATTAACTGTAGTCATCTGATTCTGCTTCTTTGCATTTAGTTTATTGTTGACATCATAGGGCCTGTCCTTTGATGGTCTCTATATGGGGTATACCCCATGAATTCTGTACAATTCCTTTTATTTAATTTCAGTTTGATTTTAGCAAAAAAATATAAAATCACTAATTTTAAATTTAATTATAATTTACAATTAATTTTGATTATTTACCAATTAATTTTTTATTTACAAATTTATAATTTGTGAAGGATTTTATTTGATAAATGGACATTAATGAAGGATTATTTTCCTCACTAAAATTTTTTTTAGTTAATTAGTTAGTCATCAGTGAAGGAATTTTTCTCTCACTAAATTGAAGAAAGATTCTCAATTTATAAATAGTGAAGGACAATTTTCTCTCGTTAAATAAATTTGTTCTTAATAATATATTATTTGTGAGGGAATAAAGTTATTCACTAATTTTACACAGTCCTTCTTAAAATATTATTTGTGAAGGAAACCAATCTTTCACTAAATAACAATATTCAATTACCAAATATAATTTGTGAATAAAAAAGTTATTCACAATATATCCTTCACAAAAAATATTTAGTTACTACTTAGCGAAGGATACCCAATTGCGAGGAGGTCTAGTGCGAGCAATCGTGTGAAAGAAATATTTCTTCGCAATAAATCACTTGTGAGTGATATAGTATGTCTTGTGAAGGATTTGTCATTCACTAGAGGCCATTTTTGGTGTAGTGAGTTCTTCCTCCTATTGCTCAAAATCAAGAGTATATATATTTCCTTCCATTTGTGCAACTAAAGTAGTATTGTTAGTACCATGAGAAATTGTACATTTTTCTTTTTCAAAACTTACTTGATGACCATTATCAATTAATTGACTAACACATATAAGATTAAATTCAAGTCCACTAACAAGATGTACATTATCAATATTGACCTTACCATTACCAATTTTACCTTTTCCGATAATTTTGCAAGTTCGATTATCTTCAAATGTAATCGTTCCATTTTTCTTCTAGATTTTTAACTCCACGAACTTTGATTTGTCACCAGTCATGTGACGAGAGCATCCACTGTGACGACCCCAAAATAGGTCAATTCCATCCAACCCATTCTGAGTCGCCAAATACATGGTACAGAAACAACCACAACTTTATTATCACAACAATAAAACTGTGAGTTTAAATACAGATATTATCTTCTAGACAATATTTATACTCAAATAAATCCTCATCACATTTATTGATACATTATTTTACAATAATGGTGAGGACTACTAAACAACTCTCTCTAGAACCTTCATTCCATACCCACTAGTACTATTTACATTCTCGCCTCCACGAGAAGAAAAATGGAACAACAAGGAAAAGGGTGAGCTCAACTAGCCCGAAGAAGAATGTTATGACTAAGATAATATACAACAAATTATCGTTAGTCTCCAACAGGAAAAATCGATAGAATACAATGTACAACAAGTTTCGGATCAATATTCGCGGCCGGAAATAATAATTCATAGAAGAGTTACGTAGAGAATGAAATCTACTATAATCTATGAATTTAACGATCCATCATCAATATTTTATCCCTGTAACATCAATCGATATTCATCTCAAATCAAATATTCATCTTTGCACTACTGGGCCAAAGATATTCATCAATCATTATGTTCATCTCAACACTGTTCATCTTTGCACTAAAGGCCAAAGATATTCATCGGTCGGTCGTGTTCATTTAAAACACTGCTCATCTTTGCACTACTGTGCCAAAGATATTCATCGATCGGTCGTGTTCATTTAAACACCGCTTCATCTTTGCACTACTGAGCCAAAGATATTCTTGAGAAATCATTCATCTTTGCACTTTCTGGGCCAAAGATATTCAATAATATCATCATTTAAGACCGAGGATGATGAAAATATTTTTAAAGAGCGAATCAAAGTGAAACAAAATGACAAGGATTAAGGATTAAGGATTAAGTACTTGGTTTTATCCATGTCCAACAATACCTCAAAAATAATCATAGTGGTGTAAAATTCAAGAATGATCAAAACATGGATACAATCAAAGCTAGTATCCGAATAGATATTTTGAATGAAAAGAAAAATTTTCATTTTTCGAATTGAATAGTGCCGTATTCGTGAATAGTGTCAGAGTATACGTGAATAGTCTTAGTATCGTGAATAGTAACTCAGACACCAAAAGATAGAAATTCCACAAAAAACATCTTCACGCTTCATGAATAGTACTCGTGAATAGTAACTCGTGAATAGTAACTCATGAATAGTAACTCGTGAATAGTAACTCATGAATAGTAACCCGAGCATGAAAAAGTTCCAAATTTGATAAAACTTCGGATCAACATTTCAAAGATAATGATATTGAAGAAATAATATCATTACGAAAAAAATAATATTCCTTACCTCAAAGAATCGATTACTTGAAAGGAAAGATCTAAGTGATCTTTGAATGAAACTTATCTTGAACAAACAATTCTCAAAGTATCTAAATACTCACAAAATACGCTCGATAATATAGAGAGAAAAGAGAAAACTTTGTTTACGGTGTGATTTTCAATTCTAACTTAGCCCTCTATTTATAGGAAAATGTTAGCGTAGCAAAGCGGACTTGACTTCGCTACACGATGGCTTTACACCGCTACTATTGCCACCCACCACATTTGAAATAAAATTCAGCACATTTTTCACCAACCACAAGTGGGGCCCACTCAATTCTAGAATTTTCCACCAAAATCAATTATAACCCTAATTTAGAATCAGACACCTCTTAAAATTCATAACAAATCATTCGTGAATTTTTAACGGTTCAAAATTTGTGAACATATACTCAACTTATGTATGTATAACATACCCAAAAATTACCACAATCCAGCGGTCGGATTAAAAATTATAACCCCATAATATATCAAAAACCCACGATTTGATTTTTAACACCTCCAATCCGATAAAATACTGATAAAACACCTCAACAATAATTTCTTCATTTATAACCACATAAATAAATCCATCATTTATATCCACATAAAATAAATATTTCTTTATCATATGAATCAATAATTAATTATTCACAAATAATATTACAGAATCACAATTATTAATGACGGTAGTTCCAGGAAAGAGGGGCTTTCAATAAGGATCTCTCTCATCTTTGGCGCCGCAATTAGGTGACCAAACCTCTCCTTAGACAGAACTTTCTAGACATTGCCAATAATGTTATCTAATAATATTATTTAAATAATATGAATTATTGATCTGATAATGGGAAATCTTTGTGCGTTGACAATTATTGAAACAGCAATAATATAAAATACCAACGTGACAATTATTGAATCAATAAAATAAAATCTTTGAGCAGTAATTACTGTAACAATTATTGAGTAGTGCCTTCTTACGTAAGGATCAATAATTCAACAATCACTGCAATCTGGTGTGCTCTCTTGTGTGCAACCGCGCGTAGACATCGTATTTTAACCATAGGGTATTCAACGGTCTTAATTCAGTAACAACTACTGGCAGATTATTTATAACCACCCAAACTTTGTCGTTTTCCTCATCCAATCGCTTTCAGTTATGGGGCCCACACATGGTCGCTACTGCGTCGTCGCACGAATATTCCCGACAAAGATTGAATATTCCACGACCAAACGAATATTCCAAACAAAAATGAATATTTTATAACCACTTGCTTATTTTGAAATATTTGCGTATTTTACCCATAACTAACCACATTAATCAAATCCACCCTTACTATTTCAAAATAATAAATAAAGGAAATTCCTTTTATTTTAAAAAATTTGAGGGTCTTACAACCTCCCTCCTTATGAAATTTCGTCCTCGAAATTGGCGTACGTACACAGTGTTTGAAAAGATGAGGGTACCTCGCTTTCATTTTGATTCAACTCCCGGATCATTTCCTCTATAGCATGATTCCTCCACAAAACTTTAACTTGTGGTATGACCTTTCTTAGCGTAGGGACATGCTCCTTTCTATCCAAAATCTTGACAGTACCTCCTCATACGTTAAGTCTTGGCTATCTCATCCGGTTCTAACTCAATAGCGTAGTTGAATTCGTCCACATATTTACGTAACATCGACACGTGAAAAATGTTATGAACACGCGTCATACTTGGCGGTAAAAGCGAGTCTATAGGCCACAGTTCCTATTCGATCGAGAATTTCAACTGGATTAATAAATCGAAGGTTTGATCTTTCCTCACCTAACCGATTCTCTCGCTTTTGAAATAACAACTTCTTGCACCTCCTTCTTCAAATTCATCACTCCGGTGTGTAGGCTTGAGCGACTTTAACTTTATCGATTAAAGTCGATTATACTCGTATATCATCACGTACTCGTATATCATCACGTGGGTACCTAGAGTTTTCATCTCTATCTCTATTATTTGTATATTATCTGAAATGAGTCTTTGATAATATTGTACTCGTACTTGTATCGATCTTCTACTCAACACGTCAGCTACCACGTTCGTTTTTCCAGGATGGCATGGTCAGAACATATGCTGAAATGAGTCTCCTCTTGAGTTCTTCGAAGCTCTTCCCACATTCCTTGCTCCATTTGAATTTTGTATCTCTATGAGTCATTTCGTTAATGGAATAGCGATTCGAGAATATCCTTCAACGAATCTCCGATAATAACCAACTAAGCTGAAAGCTACGTATTTCGACATCGACTTAGGTTGCTCTCAAGCGTGACTCATATCCCAATCTTGGATAGCACGTCACAATGACACCTATCAGTTTACTATCGCACGAATATGACGTCCCCTACAGAGAGTCTGGCTTAGGTGAATTCCACAAAGGAAGTCACAAGATAAAGGCTCATGTACCAAATTCTATAGTTGAATTTTTAACTCACGAAGTTCAATAGGAGCCATTCGATATGAGATTTTAGAAATGAGTTTTGTCTAGGGTTCAAAGTCGATACAAAATTTAATATCGATCTTTGGGAGTAAGCCGATAAATTCTTGAAATACGTCGGAAAAATCAATAACAACAAGAATATTATTCAAATGACGGCGTGTCTTTATTCAAATCCATAACATGGACTAAGAAAACTTGACATCCGTAATAAACGAATGACTTCATGGCTTGATATGAAAATGTTTGACTACAATGGTTTGTTGCTTGAATTGAATAACGAGGTTGCTTAGGAATATGAAAACTAACAACCTTACAAAAGCAATCAATTTGGCATGATGAGTAGTTAACCTTAAAATCACATCAAAAGCAAATATCTCTATAGAAATAAGGTTAACGAGGTAATGTGATAGTGCCAACTTGAATCAAGCAAGATTTTTAAACAACGGATGTAATGAAAGTTTCTCCTAACAGAGTCTCCATAAATAGGTCAAAGTCTAATTTCTCCGTAGTCAAGTTCAAAGCGTTGAGCGCAAGCAAGAGAGATAAAAGAATGGGTAGAAGCCGGTATCTAGTAAGGTATAAACTTCGCAAGAATTTATAATTAACTAACCGTGCTAACCGTTCGAGTTCCTCGCATTTTTTGACCGGTCACGACAAACGCTCTTCCGAGAATCGTTGACTTTGACTTTTACGGGACATCCTTTTGAGTCACCGCCTCATTGCACTAGGTTTCGATATCGTACAATCTCGAGCGATATGTCCTTCTTTTCCACAATTATAGCATACCTTAAACTGTTGTGGGCAGTTTGGGCTGATATGTCCCTCTTTCCCGCATTTGTAACATACGACCGATGGTCTTTCTCCTCCCTTGGAACCAGTTGCCACTGGCGCTGACGTCTTCACATGGTCGTTGTTGAATCTCCTCTTTTTAAAATCTCCTCCCAACTCGCTTCTTCTATTTTCATGGCCACGATTACCACCAGAGTGGTTACCGCCTTTGTCAAGTATTCTTCTTTCTCCCTTTGGTTATCGTTATTCTGATGACTGCTATCTTTGGTATGATCCTGGTTATGGTCCCTCGGTTGAACGTACTCGTTATCTCGCTCTAACAACTGAGCCCTGTTTACAACATCTGAATAGAGAGAAAATTTATGAGAAATGAGATACTGACGTATGCCGGGTTTCAAACCTCTAAGAAACATCCGCGTCATACGTTCCTCATTCTCCACCAAATGAGGTGTGAACTGGATAACTCATGAACTTCGCCTCGTCTTTGGGACAAATCATGTTATTACGCTCCGATCTAATAAACTCCACTTCCTTCATATGACGAATACTTTCGAGGAAGTACTTGTCATTGAACTGCTTTCAAACGTCTCCATGACATCTTGAGTGCGGTGAATGGGTACGCTTCATGATTCCCACCAAGATGTCTGCCTCGCCACGGAACATAAAAGTAGCGAATGGAACTTTACGTTCCTCGCGTGCATCAAGACATCGAATATCTTGGTAATTTGCTTGACCCATGTTTCCGCCATGATCGAATCAAGCTTTCCCTGAATTCAGTGGTCCCGACTCTTTGAAGCGCTTGGTTTGTGACCACCGTGAATTGCTATCATCTCCTCCTCGTATTTTGAACACGAGTCTCCTAAATGCGATTTTGCATGAGCTGCAAAAGCTTCTAAACATCCCCTCGTTCATCATCGCTCGGTGGTGTTATTCACGGGAGGTACATTGCCAACTGTTGCACGTTCTCCTCGTTGTTAAATCTGAGGCATCTCCACGGTCTCATTTACACCACTATTAATATTCTCGATCGACATTCTCGATTCCATCATAAAACAAGGGTTAATTAGGAAATCAATCACATAATATCCCTATATCTTGACCAACTAACAAATAAGCTTAGGTAGGACACACTAACAAAGGATTTACTCGTCTCTCCCTCTCTAGTTCTATTCCCGATCTCCAGAGATCATATCCCTAAGCTCGATACATTAACCGTGGCGACCCCAAAATAGGTCCATTCCATCCAACCCATTACGAGTCGCCAAATACATGGTGCGAAACAACTACAACTTTATTATCACAACAATAAAGCGTGAGTTTAAATACGAGATATTATCTTCTAGACAATATTTATACTCAAATAAATCCTCATCACATTTATTGATACATTATTTTTACAATAATGGTGAGGACTACTAAACAACTCTCTCTAGAACCTTCATTCCATACCAGAACTAGTACTCGCTACATTCTCGCCTCCCGAGAAGAAAAATGGAACAACAAGGAAAAGGGTGAGCTCAACTAGCCCGATAAAGAATGTTATGACTAAGATAATATACAACAAATTATCGTTAGTCTCCAAGCGAGGAAAAATCGATAGAATACAATAGACAACAAGTTTCGGATCAATATTCGCAATGAAATAATAATTCATAGAAGAGTTACGTAGAGAATGAAATCTACTATAATCTATGAATTTAACGGTCCATCATCAATATTTTATCCCTGTAACATCAATCAATATTCATCTCAAATCAAATATTCATCTTTGCACTACTGAGCCAAAGATATTCATCAATCGGTCATGTTCATCTCAACACTGTTCATCTTTGCACTAAAGGCCAAAGATATTCATCGATCGGTCATGTTCATTTAAACACTGCTCATCTTTACACTACTGCCAAAGATATTCATCGATCGGTCGTATTCATTTAAACACCTGCTCATCTTTGCACTTCTGAGCCAAAGATATTCTTGAGAAATCATTCATCTTTGCACTACTGCCAAAGATATTCAATAATATCATCATTTAAGGCGAGGATGATGAAAAATATTTTTAAAGAACGAATCCAGTGAAACAAAATGACAAGGATTAAGGATTAAGGATTCGTACTTGGTTTTATCCATGTCCAACAATACCTCAAAAATAATCATAGTGGTGTAAAATTCAAGAATGATCAAAACATGGATACAATCAAAGCTAGTATCCAGAATAGATATTTTGGACGAAAAGAAAAATTTTCATTTTTGATTGAATAGTCTTGTATTCGTGAATAGTGTCAGAGTATCGTGAATAGTCTTAGTATCGTGAATAGTAACTCCGACACCAAAAGATAGAAATTCCACAAAAACATCTTCACGCTTCATGAATAGTACTCGTGAATAGTAACTTCGTGAATAGTAACTCATGAATAGTAACTCGTGAATAGTAACTCATGAATAGTAACCCCAGAGCATGAAAAAGTTCCAAATTTGATAAAACTTCAGATCAACATTTCGGTATAATGATATTGAAGAAATAATATCATTACGAAAAAAAATAATATTCCTTACCTCAAAGAATCGATTACTTGAAAGGAAAGGTCGGAAGTGATCTTTGAATGAAACTTGTCTTGAATAACAATTCTCAAAGTATCTAAATACTCACAAAATCGCTCAATAATATAGAGAGAGAGAGAGAGAAAACTTTGTTTCGGTGTGATTTTCAATTCTAACTTAGCCCTCTATTTATAGGAAAATGTTAGCTTGTACCAAGGCAGACTTGACCTACTACACGATGGCTTTACACCGCTACTATTGCCACCCACCACATTTGAAATAAAATTCAGCACATTTTTTCACCAACCACAAGTGGGGCCCACTCAATTCTAGAATTTTCCACCAAAATCAATTATAACCCTAATTTCCTAATCGAGACACCTCTTAAAATTCATAACAAATCATTCGTGAATTTTTAACGGTTCAAAATTTGTGAACATATACTCAACTTATGTATGTATAACATACCCAAAAATTACCACAATCAACGGTCGGATTAAAAATTATAACCCCCATAATATATCTCAAACCCACGATTTGATTTTTAACACCTCAATCCAGATAAAATCTTGATAAAACACCTCAACAATAATTTCTTCATTTATAACCACATAAATAAATCCATCATTTATATCCACATAAAATAAATATTTCTTTATCATATGAATCAATAATTAATTATTCACAAATAATATTTACGAATCACAATTATAATGACGGTAGTTTCGAGGAAAGAGGGGCTTTCAATAAGGATCTCTCCTTCTTGGCGCCATGATTAGGTGACCAAACCTCTCCTTAGAGCAGAACTTTCTAGACATTGCCAATAATGTTATCTAATAATATTATTTAAATAATATGAATTATTGATCGATAATGGGAAATATCGTGCGGTGACAATTATTGAAACAATGAATAATATAAAATACCAACGCAAAGAATTATTGAATCAATAAAATAAAATCTTTGAGCAGTAATTATCGTAACAATTATTGAGTAGTGCCTTCTTACGTAAGGATCAATAATTCAACAATCTTGCATGCAATCTGGTGTGCTCTTTATGCGACCCGCGCGTATTCTTCGTATTTTTAACCACGGGTATTCCAACGATCTTAACTTGGTAACAACTACCTGTAGTTATTTATAACCACCCAAACTTTGTCGTTTTCCTCATCCAATCGCTTTCAGTTATGGGGCCACACACATGGTTCTTGGCGTCAGCAAATGCGAATATTCCCCGAAACGATCTGAATATTCCACGACCAAACGAATATTCCAAACAAAATGAATATTTTATAACCACTTGCTTATTTTGAAATATTTGCGTATTTTACCCATAACTAACCACATTAATCAAATCCACCCTTACTATTTCAAAATAATAAATAAAGGAAATTCCTTTTTATTTAAAAAAATTTCGGGGTCTTACATCCACTATCAAGAATCCATTTTTGAGATGGAACTCTTACCTTGAGACATACCTTTCAAGTAAAGATAATTCCTCCTTTTGGTACCCACATCTTTTTGGGTCCTTTACTGTTAGTTGCAAGTAAATCATCCTTTTTAACCCATACTTTTTTAATCTTATTTTTCTTAAAACAGTTTATGTCCGAGTGACCTTTAATACCACAATTTCTACATGTTGTGAAAGGAGAACAATAATTTAATCTAAAATGTTACTTTGATTTTAGCATTTTCACATCTCCCTTTTTATGCATAGGATTATAACCAATTCATTGTCTTTCAAAACTAGGTCTTTGTTTACCCAATATGATATTTAAGTTTTCTTCTCCTTGAACGAATTTAGAAAGAGATAATTTTAATGAATTTATTTCTTTTTGAAGTTCATTAGTAGGAACAGTTTTGCAAAGAGATTCATCACTAAAAGCATCAATACATACATCTCTCATTTTTAGTTCATTAGTCAATTTTTGAACTTCATTATTCAGATAATTTAACTTATTAAAAAGTATTTTGTTATAATTATCAAGATAATCATTCTTAGCAATCAAAATCTTTTCTTCTTTACATGATGACTCTTTTTCAATATCTTTCTTTTCATCTATCAAAGAATCAACCTCACTCATTAATGTATTTACCAAATCTTTCAAATATACATTTTATTCTTTTAATTTTTCATTTTCTTGTTTCAAAGAATTAAACTCATAAATAGATACCTCATTTGATTCACCAACTATTCCCATGAAGCATACTTGAGCAATTTCATCCTTGGCATCGACCTCAACTTTGGACTCCTCCTCATCACTCCAAGTAACAAGTGCTTTGTTTCTTTTATTATCTTTGAAGCTCTTTTTTCCTTTGTTCTTTAGTTGAAAGCAATCCTTTTTGAAGAGCCCCGAACGTTTGCAATCAAAACATGTCTCCTCGGTTTGCTTTCCTTTGAATTTATTTGAGTTAAAAGTATTTTTCCTTTTGTTCTACCTTTGTAATAGTCCTTTGAGTCTTCTTGACATCATGGCTATCTCTTCATCTGAGTTATCATCAAGCTCTTCTTCATTTCCTGCATTAAGAGCTGAAACTTTTCTTAGAGGAGTTTCCTCCTCATCATCATATCTCTTTAATTGATGTTCATATTCCTCAAGTTCATTGAAAAGAGTTAGAGTATCGTTAATAGAAATAGTAGCAGAATCTTGAAGAGTAGTAATCTTAGAACCAAACCTCTTGGGAATAGCCCGAAGTAACTTACGGTTAATCTCACTTCATGGATAGATTTGTCAAGTAGCTTTAAATAATTTAGGAGAACTAGGAACCTTGCTTGAGCCATCTTTATGGTTTCGTCTTTCTCAAGTTTAAACATTTCATAGTCATGCATGAGCATGCTTAGTTTGACTTCTTGTACCTTGGATGTACTTTCATGGCTCACTACTAGAGTGTCCCAAATTTCCTTAGCTGTGTTGCATGAGGAAACTTTATCGATCTCAGATTGTACCATGCCGCTAAGTAATGTGTTCATAGACCTTGAATCATTTGAAACCATGAAAGTTTCAGTTGAGTCCATTTCTAGCAAAGTCTTTGGAGTACCGCCATCTTTTCTTGAAATAAGCAATTCATTCTCCATAACCCACCATTCCCAAGGATCTCTTTTAAGGTAGATCCTCATTCAGAATTTCCAAAAGTTGTAGTTTTCTGTTCCATGCAGCAGGGGAGGTCTATTTGTTGATTGACCTTCTTGATTGTTGTTCCCAAACCGTGCTATGTTAGAATCTTTCCCTATAAGTAACCTTTAAGACAAAGATAAGTAGATCCAAGCTATGATAATAAATGAAATTCAGATAAGGCACACTTAGAAGGGGGGTTGAATAAGTGTGGGAACAAGCTATGACCAATTTTTGTTTTAAATCAAATTACAGAATTCAGTCTACTATATAAGTGAATTATGCTTGCTGGATAAATACAGCCTACTTGATTGAGTCTTTGATTTTACTATTGAATGAAAGTAACCTGTTTGAATTTATATCCTTGTAAAATACAAGTCTCAATAAATTTTCTTAAGATAATAAAACTATCCAAACTTTAATTATCAATATAATTAAATAACTTTTGTGGGAAAATAAAATAAAGCAAGTAATAAGATGAATGTAGACACTCAAAATTTTGTTTTCCTATTACTAACTATGCAGGAGGACAAAAGCGTCTTTTTCACACTCTAGAGATAACCGTGGAGGACCACAACATCAGTTCTAACCCCAGAGATAACCCTGGGAGATCCAGTTTCCAACCACGGAGATAACCCGGGAAATCAGTTTCCAACCCCAAAGATAACCACGAGAGATCAAGTTCAATGCCCCGAGATAACCCCAAGAGGTCAAGCCAACCTTAGAGATAACCCTGAGGACATTCAGAGTCAACAACAGACCAATCTCAAAGATAACCCTGAGAAAAACTGCTACAACTACGCAAAAATTGAAGATAACCACGGGAGGGGAAAATGGTCATTTTTCTAACTCAACTTCAACTCAAATCAAATAAACTCATTTCAACTCAAACCACTTCAAAAGAAGTTCCACAAGAACCATATCTTAACTTCCGAGCGCAAACTACGCAAAACAGCTCAACGGACTACCTGACGGAGACCGGAAAATGCTATTTTGGTCATGGATCCATCTTCCCGAAATCAAAAAGGGCAAATCCTATGTCATTATGTAGCTCTCGGAAAGAGCTATCCGAAAGGGTATGACACGCTTCCATCAGACTCCCGGATTGAAAGTTATGAAAGTTCGAGCGAACAACGCGTTGTTTGAGTGCACGTACTTTGAGATGGCGGGACCCACATGGCCCGGGGCAACTCGGGCAGCCGCAAGAAGACCCACGGCTCCCGCGGGTAGACTCGCGACCATCAGTTCTATAAATAGAGGCCTTGGGTTGGCCATTTTAAGAAGAAAAATGGTGAGGAAACTCTGTCCATTTCACTTTGTATAACACTTCTATAGTGTTCCAAATTGAGTGCTTCTTTTTTCTAAACACTTGTGAGCTCGTGTTTTACATCACACTGAAATTTAAACAGTGGAAATCGAGTTTTCAGGCATCAAAAGCTATCTGAAGTCTTCTTGGCAGCCCACTCTAAGATATTTCATATTTTTAAGCTTTTTTTTCACTTTTATACATACATATCTATTCACGCTGAGTCGTGTTGTGTGTGTATGTCCGGATCGTCGATCTGTGGCTTTTATTGCTTATATATATATATATATATCTTGTCATCAAACTCTGTTTGATTGAGCCTGGATATATGTGACGACCCGAGAATTCGGACAATTTATTAAAATCTTAAAAGATTGAATAAAGGGTAAATAATAGACCTAGACAGAAAATAAGTGTATGTATTTGACATTTCTGTGAAGGATTTTTAAGGATTTAAAAAATTTTGTGGAGAATTATTAAGGTTAAGTGTATAAGGGTATATGAATCTGTGTATGTAGTTTTATGTGTACAGTATATAGATAAGGGTCAAGGGTTGATCAGATAACTTATATCAGTGACAAACCCTAGGGATATATTAAGAACGTCAACGTGTAGTTAGGAAACGCTAACGATTAACTAAAAACCCTAATATCGGCTCTCGAAACCCTAATTTCAATTCCGGGTATCCGAAACCCTAATTTGGAATACTAAAACCCTAATTTGGGAGCTCGAAGATAAGTATAAAGATTTTTATGCATTGATTATACATATAATTAGGGATACCCCTAATTGACCAGTTAGAAAACCCTAATTTCTGGGTTAGAAACCCTAATACACAATTAGGGAAAAACCTAAGTATTAATTTAGAAATTTTAATGTTAATTAGGAAACATTAATCCTAATTAGCATGCCCTAATGTGATTAGGAAACCTTAATATAATTAGAAAGTCCTAATTATAATTTAGAAATCTTAATTTTTTAATTTAAAGCCTAATTAGAAAATGCTAAAAACTTAATTTGTAAATCCTAAGGTGTGACGCCCCCAAAATAGGTATACAACACCCATCCTGAGTCGCCAAATACATGGTACAGAAAGTAAACTACAAATTTAATAATACAATTGTCGTGTAAAATACGACAACGCATACTGTGAGTTTAAATACAAATATTGTCTTTTAGACAATATCAACACTAAAATAAGTCCTCATTACAATTATTCAAACACTGTTTTACAGAAATAGTGAGGACTACTAAAACATCTATTTAGAACCATCATTCCATACCCCGACTTGATCCTGCTATGTTCTCACCACCTGAGAAGAAAAATGGAACAAAAAGGAAAAGGGTGAGCTCAACTAGCCCAGTAAAGAATATTACGACTAAGATAATATACAACAAATTATCATTAGTCTTCAACAGGGAAAAATCTGATAGAATATAATAGACAACAAGTTTTAGATCAATATTCTGCAGCGAAAACAACAATCCATTAGAAGAGTCAAGTCGAGAATGAGTTCTACTATCTTCTAAGATTTAAAAGTTCACCATCAATATTTCATCCTTGTAACATCAATCAATATACATCTTTAATCAAATATTCATCTTTGCACTACAGGCCAAAGATATTCATTTGTATCACCAGTCGGTCATGTTCATCTCAACACCTGTTCATCTTTGCACTACTAGCCAAAGATATTCATCAGTTAATCATTCATCTTTGCATTACAAGCCAAAGATATTGAGTAACATTATCATTAAAGATTGAGGATGATGAAAAATATGTTAAAAAAAACGAATCCAGTGAGACAGAAGGACAAATATTAGGGATTCGTATAACAGTTTATCCAAGATCAATAATACTTCATAATAACCAATTGTGAAGCAGAATTCAAAAATAATGATCAAAACATGGATACAATCAAAGATAGTAGCCAAAATAGACATCTTGGACAAAAAGGAAAATTTTCATTTTTCGATGAATAGTGCCGTATACGTGAATAGTACCATATACGTTAATAGTAACCCAGACATAAAAAGTTCCAAATTTGATTATAAAGTTCAACCAATATTTCGGCATAATGATATTGAAGAAAATAATATCACTTAAGAAGAAAATAACATCCCTTACCTCAAAATAGCGGTACTTCTGACTGAATTTCGGATATAGTATTGACAGAAACTTGCACTGAATAGCAACTCTCAAAGTATCAAAATACTCACAAAAATACGCTCGATAATCTAGAGAGAAAGAAAACTTATTTCTGGTGTGATTTTCAATTCTAACCTAAGCGTCTATTTATAGGAAAATGCTAGAACGCCATAGGAGACTAAATTAATAAAATATTAATTTTAAAAAAAATAATTCTACATATGCTTTCAATGACCAAGACCAACCACCACCTTTGAAAAATTTCCAGCAGTCCACATGTTAACCAAAGTGGGTCCCTCCCAAAAATTTAATAAAAATCATTTTATTTTCTGAAACTTCAATAATTAATAGAAAATAGCCCGTTTATCAGAAAAATATGAATTTTTTGTCCATTCCACACGAAATCGAATTCTCCACAACTTTATAGAAGAAAGTTTTTCCAAATTCCCAACAGAAAATATCCAAAATCCACAAACAGATGATTTTTAATACCTCCACTCTGACAAAATACTGATAAAACACCTCAACATTAATTCCTTCATTAATAACCACATAAATAAATCCATTATTTATATCCACATCAAATAAATATTTTCTTACCATATAAATCAATAATTAATTATTCACAAATAATATTACAGAATCACAATTATGAATGACGGTAGTTCTCAGAAAGAGGGGTTTTCAATAAGGATTTCTCCTTACTAAGCAGCAATTAGGTGACCAAACCTCTCCTTGATGAACTTTCTAGATATTGCCAATAATGCTATCTAATAATATTATTCAAATAATATGAATTATTGATCTGATAATGGGAAATACTGTGCAGTGACAATTATTGAAACAACAATAATATAAAATATCAACGCAGCAATTATTGAATTAATAAAATAAAATATTGAATAGTAACTACTGTAACAATTATTGAGTAGTGCCTTCTTACGTACGAATCAATAATTCAACAAAACTGTGCAATACCGTGTGCTACTGTGCCACCATGCGTATTACTGTATTTTAACCACCAAGTATTCCAACAGTGTTAATGGTAACAATTACGCCGTTATTTATAAAAACTCATACTTTGTCGTTTTCCTTCATCCAACGGTTTTTCTTTATGGGGCCCACAAATGGCTGCGCCGTCGTACGAATATTCCCCGTCAACAAGGATATTCCACGACCAAACGAATATTCCTCGACAAAAGGAATATTGTATAACCACTTGCTTATTCTGTAAAATTTGCACATTTCACCCATAACCAAAGCATTATATCAAATTAACCCTTATTAATTTAGAATAATGAATAGAGGAAAAATTCAATTTTATTTATAATAAGTTGGGGTCTTACAACCTCCCCTCCTTATAAAATTTTGTCCTCGAAATTAACGTACGTACCTGGTGTTTCGAGGGTACCTCGCTTTCATTTTTGATTCCAACTCCCAGGTCATTTCCTCAATAGTATGGTTCCTCCACAAAACCTTAACTTGTGGTATAACCTTGGTGCGTAGTACATGCTCTTTCCTATCCAAGATCTTAACAGGTACCTCCTTGTATGTTAAATCTTCGGCTATCTCGTCTGGTTCTAACTCAATAATGTGGTTCGGGTCTTTCATATATTTACGAAGCATAGATATGTGGAACACATTGTGAACACGAGACATGTTTGGAGGTAATGGGAGTCTATAGGCCACATTTCCTATTCGATCAAGAATCTCAAATGGACCAACAAATCTTGGATTGAGCTTTCCTCTCTTTCCAAATCTTGTAACTCCCTTCCATGGAGCAATATGTAACAGTACATGATCTCCAATATTAAACTCCACGTTCTTTCTATGAAGATCAACATAACTCTTTTGTCGATCTTGTGAAGTTTGAATACGTTGTCGAATCATTTGGATCTTTTCTGTAGTCATGCGAACCAATTCCGGTCCCAACAAAGTTGTTTCACCCACCTCGTCCCAACATACTGGAGAAGGACACTTTCGTCCATACAACGCCTCAAATGGAGCCATGCCTATACTTGCTTAATAATTGTTGTTGTAGGAGAATTCTACCAATGGTAAATACTTATCCCAACTCCCTTTGAAGTCTAGGACACATAGTCTTAATAGATCTTCAAGAGTTTGAATAGTCCTCTCTAATTGTCCGTTCGTTTGAGGATGGTATGCCGAACTGAATTGAAAATCCATGCCCATAGCTTTCTGCAAGCTAACCCAAAATTGTGAAGTGAATCTTGGGTCACGATCCGAAAATATGGATATTGGCATGCCATGCAATCTCACAATCTCATTCAAGTACATACGAGCAAGACGTTCAAGGGAATAAGTCTCACGTATAGGCAAGAAATAAGTAGACTTGGTTAATCTATAAACAATAACCCAAATCGCATCTATGCCTTGAGAAACTTTAGGAAGACCTGTAACGAAATCCATGGTAATGTGTTCCCACTTCCATTTCAGAATCTCAAGTGGTTGCAATGGACCCTTTGGCACTTGATGCTCCGCCTTTACACGTTGATAGGTTAAACACCTCGAGATAAACTCCGCGATCTCTCTCTTCAAATTGTTCCACCAAAATGTGTGTCGAATATCATTATACATTTTGGTACTCCTAGGATGGATTGCAAATGGTGTGTTGTGTGCCTCCATCATGATTCTATACTTCAAGTCAGAGTCGTTAGGAACACAAAGTCTAGAGTTGACTCTAAGTATTCATTCTTCATCGATTCTTGCTTCCGGTATAGTGCCTTCTTGCACTTTCTTCTTCATACGCATCAGCCCCAGGTCCGTAGCTTGATCAGCTTTAACTTTATTGATTAAATTCAGTTCTACTCGTATATTTGCCATCATCACGTCCCTGGAGTCTTTAATTCTATCTCCATCCTTTGCAAGTCATACAAAATGGGCCTTTGTGTTGACAATATCGCACTCGTACTCGCATATGATCTTCTACTCAATGCGTCAGCTACTACGTTCGCTTTTCCAGGATGATATTGAATAGTGTGATCGTAATCTTTCAACAGCTCAAGCCAACGTCGTTGCCGCGTGTTGAGTTCTTTTTGGGTGAAGAAATATTTGAGGCTTTTATGATCCGTATAGATCTCCACTTTCTCCCCATACAAGTAATGTCTCCATAGCTTCAACGCTAAAACAACTGCTGCCAACTCTAGATCATGAGTAAGATAATTCCTCTCATATTCTTTGAGTTGTCGTGAGGCATAGGCTATGATTTTCCCATGTTGCATGAGAACACATCCTAACCCTTTGCTTGAAGCATCGCTGTAGATAACAAATCCATCAGTACCAGATGGTATTGCCAGAACAGGTGCCGAAATGAGTCTCCTCTTAAGCTCTTAGAAACTCTTCTCGCATTCTTCGCTCCATACAAATTTTGTATCTTTTCGAGTCAGCTGAGTTAACGGAGTAGCGATTCGAGAAAATCCTTCCATGAATCTCCGATAATAACCAGTTAAGCCCAGAAAGCTGCGTACTTCGGTCACCGACTTCGGTTGCTCCCAACTTTGTATTGCTTCAATCTTCACCGGGTGAATAGATACTCCATGTTTTGACACCACATGCCCAAGGAATGCTACTTCCTCAAGCCAGAACTCGCATTTCTTCAGCTTAGCATAAAGCTTGTTTTCACAAAGCCTTTCAAGTATCAGCTTCAAATAGTGCTCATGATCTTCACGGCTTTCAGAATAAATGAGGATGTCATCAATAAAGACCACAATGAATTGGTCCAAATATTCCTTGACTACACGGTTCATCATATCCATGAAAGCAGCAGGAGCATTAATCAATCCAAAAGACATGACTAAGAATTCATAATGCCCGCATCGAGTTCTAAAAAGGCGGTCTTTGGAATATCCTCGATTTTAATCTTCAAATTTGATGATATCCGAATGAAGATCGATCTTTGAAAAGAATTGTGCCCCTTGTAACTGGTCGAACAGGTCATCAATGCGAGGTAGCGGATACCTATTCTTGATGGTGACATGGTTCAATTCTCGGTAGTCAATACAAAGTCGCATACTCCCATCTTTCTTCTTTACGAATAAAAAAGGAGCACCCCAAGGAGATGTACTAGGACGAATGAAACCGATGTCTAATAACTCCTATAGTTGGACTTTTAACTCCTGAAGTTCAATAGGAGCCATTTGATATGGGGTTTTAGAAATGGGTTTTGTACCCGGTTCAAGGTCAATAAAGAATTCAACATCACGTTCCGGGGGTAGACCAGGAAGTTCTTCAGGAAATACATCAGGAAATACATCAGGAAATTCTCTAACCACGGAAATATTATCCAAATCTGACTTGTCTTTATTCAAATCCATAACATGGGCTAAGAAAGCTTGGCATCCATTTTTCAATAAACGAATAGCTTTGTGGCTTGATATGACAGTGAGTGATTTTAGTGGTTTAGTTGTTTGAATTCATATGACGGGTTGGTTAGGAATATGAAAACTAACAACCTTATGAAAACAATCAATTTTAGCATGATGAGTGGTTAACCAATCAATTCCTAAAATCACATCAAAAGCAAGTATCTTTAAAGAGATAAGATCAACAAGTAATGTGATAGTGCCAACTTGGATCAAGCAAGATTTATAAAGCGTAGATGTAATGAAGGTTTCACCCAACTGAGTTTCAACAGATAAGTTAAAATCCAATTTCTCGAGTCAAGTTTAAGCGTTGAGCACAAGCGGGAGAGATAAAAGAATGGGTAGAAGCAGGTATCTAGTAAGGTATAAACTTCACAAGAATTCAAGATTATCTTACGTGATAACCTCGTTTGGGTTCCTCACATTTTGGCGATACCACGACAAACGCTCTTCCGAGAACAGATTGATTTCGACTTATCTGGGATGACTTTTGGAGTCACCATCCCTTGAACTTGGTTTTCCTCTGAGAACACTCTTGGGTTATATGACCCTCCTTTCCTGATTATAACATACCTTGGATTGTTATGGGTAGTTTGGTGATATGTCCCTCTTTCCGCATTTGTAATTACGCGATCGGTGGTCGTTCTCCTCCCTAGCAATAGTTGATCTTTGGTGTCATTTGCTTGATGTCTTCCGTCATTATTGAATCTCCTCTTTTTGAAATTTCCACTTGACTCACCTCTTCTATTATCATGGCCACGATTACCACCCAAGTGGTTACCGCTTTTATTCGTATTTTTCCCACCTCGCTGGTTATCATCGCTCCGATGACTGCTATCACCGGTATGACCCTGGTTGTGATCCCTCGGTTGAGTGTACTCATTATCTTGCTCTAATAATTGAGCCCTGTTGACAACATCTAAATACAGAGAAAATTTATGAGAGATAAGGTATTGACGAAGCTCGGGTTTTAGACCTCTCAGAAACATCCTCGTCATACGTTCCTCATTCTCCACCAAATGAGTTGCAAACCTGGATAACTCTGCGAACTTTTCCTCGTACTGAGACACCATCATGTTGTTCTATTCCAGTCTAATAAACTCTACCTCCTTCATATGACGAAAACTTTCTGGAAAGTACTTGTCATTGAACAGTTTCTGAAATCTTTCCCAAGACATGTTAAGTGCGGCTGGCTGGGTACGCTTAACGGATTCCCACCAGTAATCTGCCTCTCCACGGAACATAAAGGTGGCGAATGGAACCTTCTGTTCCTCCGTGTATCCTAAGACTAAGAATATCTTGGTAATTTGCTTGACCCACGTTTCTGCCTTAATCGGATCGGGCTTTCCCCAAAAATCTGGTGGTCCCAACTCCTTGAATCTTGCTTGGTTGTGATGCCAGCAAGCGTTGCCATCATTTCCACCCGTATTTTGTACACGAGTCTCCCTCGTCTAATTTTGCATGAACTGCAAAAAGCTCCTAAACATTCCATCATTCATCGTTTGCTCGATAGTGTTGTTTACAGGAGGAATATTTTCTTCCTATTGCACATTCTCCTGGTTTGTGACTAAAGGTTGTTCCACAGTCTCATACACTCCATTGTTAACTTTCTCAGCAGCCATTCTTAAATACTGCCATAAAATAAGGGTTAATTAAACAAATTAACATATCACATAATATCCCTATATTATGACTGACCAACAAATAAGCTTAGATATGACACACTAGCGAAGAATTTACTCATCTCTCCCCTCCTAGTTCTATTCCCCGATCTCCACCAGAGACCATATCCCTAAGCTTTGATACTAACTGTGACGCCCCCAAAATAGGTATAAAACACCCATCCCGAGTCGCCAAATACATGGTACAGAAAGCAAACTATAAATTCAATAATACAATTGTCGTGCAAAATACGACAACACATACTGTGAGTTTAAATACAAATATTATCTTCTAGACAATATCAACACTCAAATAAGTCCTCATTACAATTATTCAAACACTATTTTATAGAAATAGTGAGGACTGTTAAAACATCTTTTTAGAACCATCACTTCATACCCCTACTCGATCCTGCTATGTTCTCACCTCCTAAGAAGAAAAATGGAACGAAAAGGAAAAAGGTGAGCTCAACTAGCCCAGTAAAGAATATTACGACTAAGATAATATACAACAAATTATCATTAGTCTTCAACGGGGAAAAATCTGATAGAATATAATAGACAACAAGTTTTAGATCAATATTCTGCAGCGGAAACAACAATCCATTAGAAGAGTCAAGTAGAGAATGAGTTTTACTATCTTCTAAGATTTAAAAGTTCATCATCAATATTTCATCCATGTAACATCAATCAATATACATCTTTAATCAAATATTCATCTTTGCACTACAGGCCAAAGATATTCATTTGTATCACCAGTCGGTCATGTTCATCTCAACACTTGTTCATCTTTGCACTACGAGCCAAAGATATTCATCAGTTAATCATTCATCTTTGCATTACAAGCCAAAGATATTCAGTACATCATCATTTAAGACTGAGGATGATGAAAAATATGTTAAAGAAAACGAATCCAATGAGACAGAAGGACAAATATTAGAGATTCGTATAACAGTTTATCCAATATCAATAATACTTCATAATAACAATTTGTGAAGCAGAATTCAAAAATAATGATCAAAACATGGATACAATCAAAGATAGTTGCCAAAATAGACAACTTGAACAAAAAGGAAAATTTTCATTTTTTTCGATTGAATAGTCGTATTCGTGAATAGTCGTGAAGGTGAATAGATTTGTATCGTGAATAGTAACCCCGACACAAAAAATTCCAAATTTGATTAAAAAGTTCAACCAATATTTCGGCATAATGATATTGAAGAAAATAATATCACTTAAGAAGAAAATAACATCCCTTACCTCAAAATAGCGGTACTTCTGACTGAATTTCGGATATAGTGATGACAGAAACTTGCACTGAATAGCAACTCTCAAAGTATCAAAATACTCACAAAAATACGCTCGATAATATAAAGAGAAAGAAAACTTGTTTCTGGTGTAATTTTCAATTCTAACCTAAGCGTTTATTTATAGGAAAATGCTAGAACGACATAGGAGACTAAATTAATAAAATATTAATTTTTAAAACAATAATTCTACGTATGCTTTCAATGACCAAGACTAGCCACCACCTTTCAAAAATTTCCAGCAGCCCACATGTTGTTAACCAAAGTGGGTCCCTCCCATAAATTTAATAAAAATAATTTTATTTTTTGAAACTTTAATAATTCATAGAAAATAGCCTGTTTATCAGAAAAATACGAATTTTATGTCCATTCCACATGAAATCGAATTCTCTACAACTTTGCAGAAGAAAGTTTTTCCAAATTCCCAACAGAAAATATCCGAAATCCACAAACGGATGATTTTTAATACCTCCACTCTGACAAAATACTGATAAAACACCTCAATATTAATTCCTTCATTAATAACCACATAAATAAATCCATTATTTATATCCACATCAAATAAATATTTTCTTACCATATAAATCAATAATTAATTATTCACAAATAATATTCTGTAATCACAATTATTACAATGAAAGTAGTTCCTGTGAGGAAGAGGGGTTTTCAATAAGGATTTCTCTTCTTGGCGGCGCGCAATTAGGTGACCAAACCTCTCCTTGACAGAACTTTCTAGATATTGCCAATAATGCTATCTAATAATATTATTCAAATAATATGAATTATTGATCTGATAATGGGAAATACTGTGCAGTGACAATTATTGAAACAACAATAATATAAAATATCAACGCAGCAATTATTGAATCAATAAAATAAAATATTGAACAGTAACTACTGTAACAATTATTGAGTAGTGCCTTCTTCTCAATGTAAATGTAGAGTTAGAAAACTTACCTCGAGCGTATGCTATAATATTAAACTCACGTTCACCTACACATAGGTTTAGAACCACAATACCTATTAGATATGCTAACATACCATAACATGTACATTTCTAGCTAAACTTATCATTTTAGCACAAGTCTTATGCTACTATACAAATATCAGAAATTTCAAGTGTTAACCTTCACAACACCTGTTTACTATTCACCATGCTCACTAAGTCTAATATGCCACGTTCATTACTTACTAATCATTTAAAACTTTGAATTTACTAACCACATAACACAACGCTGTTTTAACCTTGTTGTTACGTGTTTATCATACTAACACATCATTGAACCAATGTATGTTGCTATCCCATAACTTCTGATGTTGACAAAAGTTACCGCCCTAAACCGAGGTATAGAGTAAATTGCGCCATACACAGACACAGGGCCAAGCAGCAATTGCTTGTAATTTTAGCCTTAGCACTAGTGCGAATCATGTTGGTGCGTACGACAGAGGAAGTAGACCTGCTATGTCTGATGAGCAAACTTTAGCCCAATAAACACGAATTTGACCCACTAGACAGTAATATTAACACAAATAATTGATATAAAACTATCATAAACATGTTTGCCAACATATTCCTCAACATAGAACAATTTAAGAACAATTATACTAGTTTAATTTCCTCAAATTCCATATTTTCATATAAAAACTCAATTTTTGACATCCTTCACGAAAATTAACACTATAATTTCAGTTCTTCACAATATCACTTCGTTCAAACAACGATATGTTCGTTTCTTAATGAACTAGCATAAACAAGACTCAATTTATAATTTTACATATAATTTGACCACTAAAAATTGTACTTACATAAGCCACATACCAAAATATATACACTGTCATAAGTTTTCCTACCTTTAACTGTAATTAGCATGCAATTTCATGTTTATATACAAACTAAAACCTCACCAACATGAATAATCGCAATAATTCATTTGTATAGCAATAATTCAAAAATATGGAATTCACAGAGTATATAAAATTTTGCCGTAACCCATATATGCACACACACACACACACACACACACACACACACACACACACACACACACACATATATATATATATATATACTATAGAGATTATGGAAAATACATTTTTTTGCTTTAAAATCCTTGTTAATCAACTGCTAATTACTTTTGAAAACTCAGAACTTCTTCACAATTCTCTCAAGCTTTCTCTCAAGTTTCTCTCTAAACTCTCAAACTTAGCAAATGGCCAAAACCCAACTGATATGCGTAATAATATTAAAACTGATATAACCTTAATACTACTACTAATTATAATATCAGTTACAAACTAATGTATATATTATATTTATTATTTTAATTTATTTTATTTATATTAATTAAAATTCTAAAATCAAAAATCCAAAAGCCATAAGGCTTTGTTTGGAAAAACCCTTTAAATTTTAAAGACTTAATATACTTAAGCCTTGTTTGGCAAAACCACATTAAACTCCATTGTTAGTTCCCAATAGGCATAATAGATCCAGAAGGGAGGGGGGGGGGGGTTGAATAGATCCTTTTAATTTCAAATACTTTTCTAGTTTATTTTGTATTGCTAATAATTTAGCATGTGACAAACATAAGAATCTTTTCAAGCACAACGGAAGAAGTAAAAGATCCCCTTCATTGATATATTCATAATCATACATACATTGTTCGTAGAGTTAGTTCAGTGGTAAGCAGTTAAAACATACATAGCAGTTATAGCAGTTAATGTACATAATGTAAATGACATAAAGTAAAAGACACAAGGGTTTTAAGTGGTTCGAGACTCAAGCTCCTAATCCACTCTCTTCCGCTTTCAACTAGCGAGATTTCCACTAAGGAAGGGCAACACGAATCACTACGATTCCTTCAAGGCCATCACTTGGGACTTGATTCATTAAGAACTCTTCAAGGCCGTGACCTTGGAACTTCTCTAGTTCCTAGGAACTCTTCAAGCCTAATGTGCATGGAATTTCATTTAGTCCCTCCGGATGACAAGGACCCCTCGAGCCACAGCTTCTTGTTCTTTGAGTTGTTTGTTTATTTGTTGGAGTTGGTCTTTGAGTTGCTAAGATGTCTTTAAGCTCGAACATCTTGATGCTTAGCGACTTGGTGTGATCATCCTTGAAGTGCGGTTGAATGTTGCATGATGCTCGACTTCTTTGATTACTCAACCATTTCGATGATCCTTGATGAAGCGCCTTGAAGATAATTCTTCTAGATATGATGGATGCATACATACATGCGGGTTTCTAAGATGACTGTAACCTCTTCTGCTAGGTATTTAGAAACTTTCTCATGCTTGACACCATGATGGCGTTGGTGATCTTCTTTTTTGATACTTGATGCCTTCTCATGATGGACTTGTTAAGATGACTGTAGGCTCTTCTCTCTGGTACTTAGAGTCTTCCCATAATGGACATCAAGATGACACGATGCTCTTCTTTTTCTCGGTAGTTCAGAACACTCTTCTTGTAGTAGAACTCTCACTTCTACCTTATAGAACTCTCACTTCTACTTCTTTCTTTGTCTGTCTCTAAGTTTTCTTGGTGGATCGTAGAGTGAGCCTTCAGACCTTCATTGGTCACTCACTATTTTACGTTGGTTAGATCAGTCCACCATTTCTCCAAACTCAGCAACTCTAGCAACTCTCGATCTTTGAAGCTCTTACTGATTTATACTCTTTCCCAATCCTTCCGTTAGAAAGTAGCCGTTGAAAGCTATTCAAATATCTTCACCGATCTTGAGTTGACTGAGGTAGACTGCAGATGTGACATATCATACTTTTCTGATACTACAGTCTACTGTTTCACCTACCCCGTCAGAGATGTCACTTTAATTTCTTGGGCAGGTCGACGACTTTATTTCGTCCTTATGATTTCTCGATCAGACGTTGTCCTTTTGCTCCGATGCTCTCAATAAGCTCTTGTTAGAATATTAACCTTCAGATTGAACCGTTTCCAATGCTTTAATCTTTAGCTATTTGAACTCTATATATGATTCTAATACATGTCTTCATGGACCTAATCGTAGTGTCTTGTTGACTGGTAGAGACAACACTACGATCTTGAAGAGTGTTGATTGGATCTTCAATATAGAAAACCTCTTCCTTCTCTTATGTAGTGCTTCAACACTTCTGTTTGCCTCAGCAGCTCTCAGATACTGATGGCTTGACTTCTTTATTCTGGCCCCTTCTGAATAGCTAGACACTTAAGATTTGTGGCGTGTCTAGCTTGCTTTCTCCTTGTGATCTCCCGTTTACTTATCATCAATGGACTGACCCAATGCTTAATCACTTTATCCTTTTTCTTCAGAAGATGTCCAGTATCTCTGTATGCACTCCATCAGTTCTTTCTTTGTTTGGCAAACACTACGATCTTGGTAACTTCCAAGATCGTTGTCTCTCTCTCGCTTGATACCTCGTGACTTGGTCGACTTTCCTTAGTCGATTCTGAGAGGTCTTCTTCTGATCTCCTTATGGAAGACTTCATCTCGAATGGCTTCACAACTCAATCTTGATGTTGCTTGGGTTGGTGCTTAGATCTTCTGTTAGCTTGCATGACATTCGTTGAGTGCTCTCCGGTTTCCTTCAGGTGGGACGCATCTATCTAGTGCCAACCAGAGGCTTCATTCCTTTGGATATTCTGGGAGTGCTCATTCATTAAGAATCGTATCTGATCTACTATTCTGCCTTTGCATTGTGAGCACATCTGTTGAGATCTTAGTTCTACACTCTACGATTTAGCTTTGGCTGTGCAGACACTACGACTCTGAGATCAGATCTTGACACTCTATGATTTCTATCATTGTGCGTGTTATCTTCATTTGATCTTGCTAAACTACGATCTCTGCCTCTGGTATGATTAGTAGACTCTACGACTCTGAGTGTAGTCTACAATTCTTGACTTGGATTTTGACAGATACTCGGTCGGCTCGTAGGCAGGCTGTCTCTATGATTCTAAACATAACTTCCTCAGCAGACTACAGCCCTGAGGAAGTTCTCCTTGATACACTACGATCCTTCCTCGTCTCTCCTGGAAGTCTACGAACTCCGAGATCTACTATCTTGCAGACTACCATTCTGCCTCGATAGCTCTCGAGTTTTCCTTGACTCTCTTGGCAGACTATGATTTCTGGTGCAGTGCTCGATGATCAGACAAGCCTATCTATTACATCATAAGATTAACCTAATAGGCTTGATCTTTCTATATTTATAGTCCTTGTACATCATTTCTATTTAAGGACTTTACAAAGTTGTTTTGCTTATGTAAGATCAACCTAACACATTTGATTAATTCATTCTAAGTCCTTGTACATATGTTTCTATTATCTATCAAAGGACTTTACAACTTTTCTTAATGAAAGCATACTTGCATATTCATTCATATATATATATATATATCATAATCAAATCATATGTAAATAGGAATATCATTCACATGCTTATTCCTGACAATCTCCCCCTATTTGATTATGACAAAAATAATAAGTGCATATGCATGTTATGAATGAATCTTATATACAGTGAGCAGCTATAATTCTAAAATAGATAATCAAGAATGTCATTTATAATGATGTGGAATTTAATTCACTGACATTTTACATCCTGGATCCAGAACATACCTAACTAGTTAGAGATGTATCTCTTTTGGCTCTATGTATGCTTCCAGGATGTCTGTTGATTTGCTATTCATCTGTTTGATTCCTTAGTTCCTGCTCCCCCCTGGGATGTGGAGCTATTCATTTATCATCAGAGTGAATGCTCTGGGGGCTTGTGCATTCTTCTTCATCAGCAGATGCTACATTTTCTTCCATTAATCCAGCTTCACCTTCACTTTTAGATTTGGTCTGTGGGGGCTCAGCCTTGGGATTATCAGTTGCCTTCTCTTCTTCTGACTCTACGTCCTTTTCTTTGTCAGACGTACTTTCTTGGTAAGTTGAGACTGGACTATTTACCATCTTAGCTTTCTTACTGGATGACCCTTGAAGTAATCTGTTACTTCTCCTCTTAGTGGTCTCTGCAGTTGAGACCTTTTCATCTTCAACCTTGTCTTCTATGGATAGACTTCTTGGAGGAGCCCCAATTTTCCTCACACCTTTGGATTTTTGTTTGGCTGGTGTGGTTGCTGCTGGTACAGGGTCATCGGACTCAGAGCTTTCTACCTCTTTTGTCTTCCTCTTCTTTGTAAAGGCCTTGCTACTGCTCTTAGTTGTCAGCCTTCTGTTCTCCTTTGGGTTTTTCTTCCAATTCATAAACAATTGTGGAGACATTACTTTGTGAACATTCAAAGGTTCTCCCTCATCATCCTTAATTTTGTTTCCCAATTTCTTCTTCAGCACAATGCTCAGTAGTCTTCCATGAAACACTTTTGTAAGTGGTTTCTCTGTAGACTTCTTCAATTCAGCCTTTTGTACCCATTTGGATATTTGATCAAGCAGGATAACTCCAAAGTTAATTCATTTCTTCAAGACTATAACAGACATGCTCTTTAATTGTTGATTAAGCACCGTGTCGTGTGCAGTGTCCTTATATAGTATGCATTTTCCCACTATTTCAGCAAGGAACTCGAGTTCCTTAGGGAACTCCTTTTTCTTCATATCCTTTAGATTGGGGTTTCTTTGGTACCCCATATTCTCCTTTGCTTGCTCAGTGTTGATCTCATCAAGGTTTCTCAGTCCTAGGTCAGGGAAACCTAAGTATTGATTAATATCGGATGATTTCAGCTTAAGAGACTAACCTTTAACCTTGGTTGAAAGGGTTCCGACATTTATGGATGCATTTGAGTAGAATTCCTTGATCAGTTCAGTGTATACTCGAGTGCTAGCCTCAAGACATTCTGAGAATTCAGCTTTCTTCACAAGTTCGAGAATGTCTCTGAACTTCTTTTTGAATTTTTCAAATGACTTGGTTCCGAGCTGAATGCCAGTGATTACCCACCAATCTTCCATTTGAATAGTTAGAGGAATATGGGTATTATTTAGAGGAGTTTATGAGAGATGGCTGATTGCGATTTGGGCAAGGCTCTGGAGGGTTAATTGATTTTGGCTTTTGAGAGGATTCTAGGGTTTAAAAATGGGAGGGAGAGAGGTTCGATAGCTTCTGATAATTGTTAGCTAATTTAAATTTTCCCTTATGGCAGATTGGTTGCATAATGCCCAGTAATGAGTTGTAACTCCCCCATTAACTCTTCAGTTTAATGTCCCTTTTTGAAACAAACTGGCGTCAATGTTGTGGATTGACCGTTGACCATTTTGGTTCGTAGAGTAGCATGATAAGGCAGCTATGGACTTTAAGTTTTCCTTTGTTGACTCAACGATCATCTTTTGAGAGATGTTGCAGTGGATGGTTTTGATATTTCTCCTCATGTTGAAAATGCATAGCTCAACCACTGATGTACTTTATGAAAGCTTGGGCACTTTTCTTCAGCAGGACATCCTTCCAATCAGCATTCGAACTTATCTCCTCATAATCTGAATGGTTGGGCAATTGTCCAGTTCTTCCGAGCTCCTAATGAGCTAGAGTATCCTCTAGTAGGACTGCGATCGTCGAGTCTGCTTCTACGATCGCTGAGGGTGCACTACGATCGTGGAGTTCTCTTCAACCTCTACTATACGATCGTTGACTGACTTGGTCCTTGAGATGAACTTGATTAAGTAATTCTTCTAGGTTAAGGTAGCTCGGGAAGGGCCAACCTCTTTGAGTGAGCTAAGGGTTAGGTTTGTCCCTGAGGCGCTTTCCAGATGAAATACTTTAGAAGTGATTTGCACTGATATCTCATTTGACCTTTTCTGGTGGTGAGGTCCTCTACCAACTTTAGACAATTGCATTTGCTGTAATCGTGGTGTCCTCCTGCGCTTACACTACGATCAGATGTTTAATCGTAGGCTCTCCACGGTTTTGAGTTCGGTGACTGAAGGTTATCAGTAGTACGTTTTGAGACGTTCCTACTGACTATGGATCTTCATTTGGTTCATCAACCACAAAGTTTTGGGACTCTGTAGCTGGTACACTGCTTCATAGTATATCTCAGTATTGTTGTTCCTTAACAGATCACTGCTCCCCATGTTGATGTTGTCTTTTCAGTGAGGTGTGATTCCCCTGCATATCTCCTTCTAACTGAAGTCGTTAAATCCTCTTGTATCGTAGAAATGAGTATCTTCAGTGTTGATCATTCTACGATCTTTTGATAGCACTATGACCGTAGTCTTCCTTGTCAGCTTGTGCTCGTGGAGTTCTGCTTCCGGACTAAGTTCCTAATGTTTGATGCTCGATAGTCCTCTGATGTGAGCTTCCTTGAGAACAAGTTTTTCATGCTTGAGCATCTAAGACCCTTTTTCATCTCTGGTTGAGTGGCCTGCTTTCATATAAAGATATGCAGCCATTTGAGCTTCATTTAGATTAGCTCAGCAGGTCTTCAAGGACAGGCTTTGACATATAGGAATTTCGTCAGAATTAATTCTGAACAGTCCTAAGCCTTCTGCTGGTTGACTCTTCTTGACTGAAGTCCTTTGCTTTAGCATTCCTTAGTGTGGTCAAATAGACCAAGTACCTACAGGTTATTCATTTCTAATTTTTTTGTACCCATGGTCAAATGGGTCCTGCTAGGTTAGTTTTCTAAACCCTTGTTCCTCATATATTTGGATAATCATCATATTGATCACCAACAATCATATTCATGCATGTAACTAATTTAGATAATACATTTTGAGATGCATGATGGTGAGTGTGTATGGCATTTGCTATTTTAATAAATCACTCTTTTCCTTTAATGATTTCATCATTTGCTAGGTTATGTTCTCAAGGTTTAAATGTTCACAGAGTGAGAATCAACTCTACGATTTATCTGTATCTGGTTGATTGATGGAGGTGATCAGTTTCTATAAATCTTCAAGATACTCTTGTAGAACTGATCTTACTCTATGTGTTATTAAACACTTAGAACATAGGTTGTACATACATACTAACCCATCAGCAAAGATTACTTCACATAAAATTAATTTAACATGTGATGCTCTTATGACCCAGTTTAGATTTCTTTCACGATGTCATCTTCAACCTAAAACTTGGATGGAGAGAAAGTTTATAGGCATTTGAGTTTCCACTCTCAGTGTACTTTCTCTCTTCACCTTTTTAGGTAGATTATGATTCCTTGAAAGAATACTGTTATAGTTCATAAGGAGGTGCATCATGATGTACACAGTTATACTAGAGAAGAGCCGTACCTTTCTACTGTTAGTTCCTTAACATTCATTTAACTTTGACATACTGAGATTAGGCATTGATGTGTATAGTTTCTCATTTGCTCCTGACAGCTTGTTGCTCCAGTTGACCTTCAATCAATCAGTCATGGTCTTGAGGATGCAAGCTAAGAGAATCTCAACATCTTCAGTTCTTCGACATCCTTGAGTTCACAAGGTTTACATCCAGCTGCTGGTTGGCCAGACATATGTTTGAGAAGTATTTCTTTCTTCTCTGGATGAGCATTTCTTTGCATGTATGGCCTTTTCTTCTTTTCAGCCTGGTGGATGTTTGATTCTTTTCTGTTGATGTCTCTAGTGCTTCTAGCCAGGTCTTCAGACTACAAGATTGACTTTGGGCAAGAATTGGTCTTGTAGATGTGACAATCAAGAGCATGGACCAATCCGAGCAGCTTCAGGTGTATATACACATTTACCTGCACACAATATTTCCAACGTGTGAGCTCATCTGCATATAACAAGAGACTTACTACTAAACTAAGTTTAGAACAATGTTTGTGCCTAGGATCAGACTCAAAGCGATTAGCTTTTGAATATATCATGAGAGCCTGCTCTGAAACCAATTGTTAGTTCCTAGTAAGCACAATAGATCTAGAAGGGGGGGTTGAATAGATCCTTTTAATTTCAAATACTTTTCTAGTTTATTTTGTATTGCTAATAATTTAGCATGTGACAAACATAAGAATCTTTTCAAGCACAGCGGAATAAGTAATAGATCCCCTTCATTGATATATTCATAATCATACATACATTGTTCGTAGAGTTAGTTCAGTGGTAAGCAATTAAAACATACATAGCAGTTATAGAAGTCAATGTACATAATGTAAATGACATAAAGTAAAAGACACAAGGGGTTTTAAGTGGTTCAGAGACTCAAGCTCCTAATCCACTCTTCTGCTTTCAACTAGCAGGATTTCCACCAAGAACCCTAAATTTTGTGTCTGACAAGCATATGTCAGAGGCTGTAGATTCTTGTTTGTTAATGATCTTGTATGTTTTATGTTTTGGACATGTAGTATGCTATATGAACTTTGATTTGGACTTGAAATCATGCTTAGATCATGTCCAAAACAAAAGTTATTCAAGGTCAAAATTAGTTGACTTAGAATGACCAAGAGTTTCTGGGCAGCCCAGAAACTCAAGAACGGTGTCTGATAACATTTTCTCAAGCGTATAATTGTCAGGTGTTAAGTATTTTATTGATGTTGTTGTATCTCGTTTGTAGCCTATTAGTTATACTCCAGATCCATGCCTTTAAAGCACTCAAACAATCAACAGATTGTAAGTAGTGGATGGTCAAAGGAGCCTACTCGGCATTGACTTTCAAATTCTGAGTAACCCAGAATTGGTTTTTCAGTGTTTGACAGCTTGTTCATGAGCCCAGATCTTGCATGTGTTTGATGTTTTGATTGTGTTAATGTATGTAGATTATAGTCTTATATGTGTACTACATATTCATGCTCATAAATCACCTAAATAACAAACATAATGAAAGTTATTGGTAGTCAAACTATCTTACTTGATCACGATAGTAGTTTTCTGGAAAACCCAGAAAAACGTATGAACGTTATTTCTGACAACGTTTGACCAGTTACTAGCTAATGATTTTGATGTTGTTTCACTGACCTGATGATTGATAATTGAACCTTGAAGTGTGGAATACAATCTTGAACAATTAGAACACATTTACAAAGACTAGAACCTAAATAAAATTGAGCCACAAAATGGACCCATGAAGCTGTCTGGGTTTCTGGAAAACCCAGAAAGCTCTGAAAACATCTTTGCAAGGACAGATCTTTGTGCTATGTGTTTTTATGACTGATTTGATGCTTGATTCATGTAGTATTACATAAACACTACATGATCAATCCTTAAGATTGTCCTGAACATGCAGACTAAAAATTAAAGCCGGTCAAAGTAGGTACCTTAGCCATTGGTTGTGAGTGTTCTTGGCCCTCAAGAACACGTATCGCGACAGAAAATGTCGCTAAAGCCTTTAGCGATAGATTTAATTATTTTTGTTTTATAATTTCTGAAAAATATATTAAAAATAGAAATAAATTTCTATAAATTAAAAATCAATTTTAAAAATTATTTGAAGTTATAAAAATTAACTTTTGTTAAATTGACATATTTTTCATTAATATTACTATTTATTTGAATATTAATGGTATTAAATTTATTTAATAAATGTATTAAATAAATGGGTTAAAAATGATAAAAATTATTTTAAATGATAATAAGGTGTTTAAAAATATTTTAAGTTATAAGTTATGACTTTTAATATTTTAAGGTAATTTTCATTAATAAGTTAATATTAATGATAATAGTTTTATTTAATATTTATATTAAATAAATGGTTTAAAATGGTTTAAATGATTTAAAAATCATTTAAAAATAATATAAAGGATTTAAAGATATTTGAAGTTATAATAAATGATTTCTTATATTTTCATGAATAATACATTAATATTTAAATATTGATGGTAATTATTTAAAAATGATTTTAAATGTTTTAAAAATCATTTTTAACGGTAAAATAAATGTTTTTAAAATGTTTTGAGTTATTGATAATGACTTAGATATTTTGTCAAGTATTTCATTAATATTTTCATATTAATGATAATGGAATTATTATGTATTTAAATCATTTAAAAATGATTTTAGTGTTTGAAAAATCATGATAAATTATAATAATTATTTAAAAATTTTTATAATTCCTTGAAAAATAATAGGATTAATATATTAAATTATCTACTATAATGTTGAAGTTACATATTAGAGTTTAAGTAAATATAAACTCCATTATTATCCGATAGAACCGTCGGTACACCGAAATGTTACCGAAGTCAACTCAGACTTAGATAGATTGACCTGATAAGTAATTATTTATGCTAGAATGACTGTTATAACTATGCGATAATGTGTTTAAGTTATATGATGATTGCAAATAGTAGTGTTGTGTGTTATGATAAATTATTCTGATCGAAAGAATAATCTTATGAATGATAGGTTTAAGTATAAAAGATAAAATCTAAAGTTGTGTAAGCAGCAGATCAGGCAAGTATCCTTACTCTTTGTTTCTACTTATGTAATACTCCTGTATATGTAAGTTATCGAAATATACTTCTGTTATATAAGTTATTATATTCTACTAGTATCGGTCACGTATTTAAATATTAGTATTCATGCCAGTTATAGAATTATATTCGTTTACCAGTATTGTAGTAATGTATGATCAGTGTATACCTTGTGGATAGATAGTTAAGTTAGATTATTCAAGTGCCCTCACTTGAATAACGATTGTATTTAATCTCATGTCGACACATACCTACTGATTTTCAGGTATGTATATATTATTTAAAAACTGTCTAAGCTATTTAACTCAACTAGACATAGAATGAAAGAATATTGTAGAACATAATAGAATATTATTATTATTATTAAATTGAAATGTTTTATTTCAAATGTCAGATTAATTATGAACATCCCGAATAGGGAAAAACTTTTATGTGCCAAAGGCGGACCAACTGAACGATTTATTGTTCAAATAAGTAGTGTTGATCAATACAGGGCATAACGAGCTGATCACCCTCCGTGTCTGTAAGACATGACGATTTGCAGATGAATTTCTGTATAACCTTTTCGAAAATTAAAATATAATTTATAGTTTATTAAACTGTTACCAAATTTATAGTCAGTACGTAGTTTCAAAAAAATGAAATATAATTAATATGTCGTTCAGTATTGTCTCAGCTTACTTCACAACATTTACTTCGTTGTTAAAGTGTCGTCTAGAGAAAATATTCAAATCTTTCAGATAATTGTTATTCATTTCTATTACTTGCGGGGCACTCAAATGCTAATTCTTGCTTTAAATTTAAATGTTTTCAGCTAAGCTAGTACGACCTGAAGGTTCTAGCAAGGACAAAGGGAAGGGGAAGCTGAAGGAGTAGATTAAATTATGTTGTTATGACTGTTTGTAGTAAGATAATATAATATTTATCAGGTAATGAAAGATGTAAAGGTTCTCGAGACTGGGAAGGTAGATAACTTTGATATAATAATTTTGTTTAATTAATACAGTAAGTAGTTGAATGAATGTTATCGTGTAGCACCAAGTACCTGTTTCAAGTACCCGGATTTGGGGGCGTCATAGGGTGGTATCTAAGCTATAAGCATGAATTTGCAAAGAGCCCCGAGCCTTTATCTGGTGGCATCCCATTAAGGGAAGGCATCGAAGCCAGACTTTCTGTAGGGGATGTCGAGCCAGTCGGTAGCAAGTTGATAGGTATCACTGTGGGGTGCTATGGTTGGATGTACCATGAGTGTCACAAGGTGGTATCAAAGCTTTAGGTTAGAAACCTTAGGTGGGAGTAGACCTTAGACTATAACCTTAGGACAGAGGGAAACGTTGAAATATAAATAACTCAAATAGAGTTTAAAGGAGATGAATTAAATAAATTCATCGTAAAACAAAATAAAAGATAACTTATATAAAACTATTATTTGCTGTGTGTATATAATATATAGTATGTACTAATCAAGATAGTTTGTGTGTAGATGTCAGGCGGAAAAGGATTATTGTATGCTTATAACATGAAAAAGCATCAAAGTAATACCCCCGAGCTAATATCGAAGCCAATGGCTGAAATAGAGGCTTACATTGAAAGTAACCTTGATGAAGTGATCATTTTGGAGAATATAGAACCAGACCCAGAAATGGTGGAACTAACAGATAGTGATTAAGTAATCAAGTTGGGCGATCAAGCATCAACCGAAGTGCAGAATCCGCGGGACCAGGTTTCTTCTTTAGAAAAGTTGTTGGAAATGGAAAAGGTTTTTAATAGTCAATTGTAGAAGGCGTTGATCGAAATAATGGAAGAACAAGATAAGCTTAAGATCCAAATAGATCTGATAGGAGCTAAAAGAAGAATATCAGATGCAACTCCGAGCAAGAAGGGGAAAAGGAAGATGAACGAACGGGAGTTAGAAAATTCTAAAAACTTGAAGAAAATAGGAAAGTGTAGAAACCGAAAAAGGAAACATTGAGTCATGTACAAGAAAGGGGGAAAGATATGTTACATTTGCGGGTTTGAGGGACATACTTCTCTGTATTGTCCTGACTATAAGCAAGGTGCATGTGTTATGTGTGGGTTGGAAGGTCATCAGGCGAAAGATTATCCAAGATCAGAAAAAGGTGTAGGAAATAAGTAGGATTAATATTTGAATATGTATGTTTAATAATATAATATGTGTGTAGTGTAATATTCCTAACTTTTGTATATGTGGTAATAGTAAATCCCAACTTTTGTAAATATAAAGGGATAACGGATGCTTATAACAAAATGTGTTATCAGGTGTAAAGTACTATGAATGAATGTGAATATATGTTTGTATAATGAAATAAGTTTTTAATGTATCTATATGATAATTTGATAATACGATAATACCACCAATAAGATAAAATTAAAACCAAAGGGTTGAAGAATCGGTCAACAATGCGGGAGGACAATAACAACCAGACCTAATACAGAATTTTGCGAACATGATAGCTCAAGCTATGCGGAATGCGATACCAGCCGGAGAAAACCAGCCCGATAATAGGTTGGCAAATTTTAAAGATTTCAAAGTAGTAGGACCGCTAGAGTTTAGAGGAACAACTGACCCGGTAGAAGCTCAGACTTGGATAAAGGAGATAGAAAAGGCTTTTGGGATTGCTAGGGTATCTGAAGGGCAAAAGACAGCTTTTGCCACTTACATGATGAAGGGGGAGGCAAACCTTTGGTGGGAGGTGAATCAGGCAAGGGCAGGAGAAGGTGTTATAACTTGGGATAGATTTAAAACTTAATTTTTCGAGAATTACTTTTCGACTAGTATGCAGGTTAGGATGGAGGTGAAATTTGTGGAGTTGAAGCAAGGGGACATGTTAGTTGCAGAATATGCTGCAAAATTTAATGAATTAGCTAGGTTTGCTCCGCATCAAGTAGATATAGAAGCAAGGAAGACACGAAGGTTTGAGCTGGGCTTAAAACCCTGGCTCTACAACAAAGTGGCAGTATTACAGATGGGTACTTTTGCAGCACTATTGGATAAGGCTATCATAGCTGAAGAGGGAAGTGAAGCCATGACTCGTTACAATAAGGAGAAGAAGAATAAGGCTAAGATAAAGGGAGCTATAAAAGTGGAAGGGAGTAGTCAGAGTAAGATGGGAAAGAGAAAAGAGGACAATTTAGGAAATATCCAAATTAAGCAGGTGGTGAAATGTGGAAACTGTGGGAAGAACCATTTCGGAGAGTGCTTGAAGGGAAAGTCTATATGTTTTAAGTGTGGGCAGGAGGGACATATCTCTCCTAACTGTCCTAATCCTAGGATGAATAGTGGTTGTTTTATTTATGGGTCAATAGAACATAGGGTGAGGGAATGTCCGAAAAGGAGAGCTGATGAGGGAAATGTGAATACAGGGAAGAGTAGTGGGACTCTAGCAATAACTGGTCCAACTCCACCAAACCAACCAACCAAATCGACCTCAAGGACCTTCAATATGACGGTTCAAGATACAGTCGCAACGGGAGATGGAGTTCCAGGTATGAACATGATTAACGATATTAAGTTATACACCTAATTTAGGTAAAACCTATTCTCTTACCGTAAGTTTGATAAAAAAATATAAAAAATCCCTAAAAAAAATATTTTTGAAGGAGGAATTTGAGTTTCGAACTCGTAATACGAATCTTATAAGGAAGGGAGAATATAGTAATTCAATTTTTCATAATTAAAAGTCTAAGGCAGTATAAGGATAAAACATTAATATTAAGGGTAAGGTAAGGGTGATTCCAGGGACAGAATCTTTATAAGGAGGGGAGAATGTGACGACCTGGAAATTTTTCGAATAAATATATCTATATTTTTATGAATAATTTATTATTATTATTATTATTATTAAGATTGATATTACAAATAATATTTTGAATATATGAGATATGAATTTAGTAGTATAGTCAATTTAAACTTTTAAATTGACGGATAATGAAAGTTAAGTCGGATATAGTCCAGAACCCTAATTCATGGATTATGAACAAGGAATGAGAATGTTATGATATAATGATTATATTTCAATGTGATATGTATGTACTATATGTGAGACCCGAATTTTATAAAATGAAAGTATTCAATTTTCTTATAATTATTCTATTTAGTAAATGGTTAAATTGATAAAAGGTTAAAGTTAAGGGTGATATATGAAAATTTTTCAAAGTAAACAAGTTGTCATAAAATAATCGGTGATAAAAGTATAGTAATATGCGTGGTTGCATAGTAGCACACGGTATTTTACAATATCTTTGATTATTGATGCTTACGTAAGAAGTCACTCAGTTTTATTCAATTATTGTCACAATATTTTATATTATTAAATCAATAATTGAGATTACACAGTTATTTATATTATTATTTGCAATATTGACGATGTCTAGATGTTCTGTCAAGGAGAGGTTTGGTCACCTAATTGCGCGCTAATAAGGAAAAATCCTTATCGGAAAGCTCCCTCTTTCTTGGGAATGATCTGGTTGTTAATATTGCGAGTTATAATAATAATGAATAAATGTTATTAAAAATTGAATTTGAGTTCAGAGTTTAATTTGGAGACGCGGACGTGATATTTGAGTCAAAATTTGCCGGGGTTGACTTTTTGGTCAAAAAGTCAACAGTTGACTTTTTAAGAAAAAGTCAAACTTCAAAATTTCAAAAATAAAATTGTTGATAAAAATATTTCCGTTGTGTTGGGATTGTTAGTGTTAGTTGAAATCGACAGTTATTTCGATAATAATTAATATCTGGAGGTTATATTGACCAATTGGGTAATTAATTGGATAAATGAGCAATTAATTGCTATTAATTCACATGCATATAACTATGTGATCACATGTGTGTACTATTGATTCACATGATTTACTATTAGGGGAGTTGGTGCAAGATTGATAATACTTGTATGACTAAATTAAAAATGGAGGTATAGATGAAGGTGTTATACTATAATTAATTTTTTCACAAGTTTAGAACTATTGAGTCGCATGATTTACTATTGATTCACATGATTGACTATTAGGGGAGGTGGTGCAAGTTTGATAATACTTGCAGGACTAAATTAAAAATGAAAAAAGAGGAAGGTATTATACTGTAATATTTCGAGCCCCAAAACGTGAATTTATCGAAACTATATTTTCCCATAAATAGAAGTTCATTCATTCATTATTTTTCACCAATTCACTAAAGCTATAGAGCAATTATTATAGAGAGAAATTATAGAGAGAAAGAAAAAGAGAAGTCTTCTACCTCACTATTGCAGTATCTAGTTTCTTCTGAGGTAAGGGGTATTATTTCTTTCATATTCATGAAGAGAGTTATTTTCTTTCAATACTCGTAAGAGCTGTTATTCCATTCTTTATTATTCTGTTGGAATAACCTGTTTGTGCGATCTATCGCATGCCTGGTGAATTATTTTGTTATTCCATTCTTTATTATTAACATTGGAATAACTCTATCGATTCTGTGCTTTATTCCATCTTTATTACATTGGAATACGGTGAATTCTTTTCATCATTCCATTATTTATTATTACGTTAGAATAACCTATCTCATGCTGACTCTGGACATGCATGTTGAAATTCTTCGTTATTCCATTCTTTATTATTCCGTTGGAATAACTTGTCTCACGTGGACTACCGCATGCATGGTGAATTATTTTGTTATTCCATTCTTTATTATTACATTTGAATAACTTTGTTTATGTGGACTACCACATGTATGGTGAATGATCCTTCGTATTCATTCTTTATTAAATTGTGGAAATGATCTATCTACGTGGATTGCGTGGCATGGTGAAAATCCATTTGCAGTTTTGTATATTCTATTATACTCGTATGAGATATCATTTCTTTTGTATTTCGTCATGGAATATCATTTTCTTTGGTATTTTTTTATGAGTTAGTATTCACGGGTTCTTATTCACCCGATTACTATTCACTCTAGTATTATTCTTTCGAGTATTAGGACACTTTTTGAGTACTATTCTGATACTATTCATTAGTTACTATTCACCCAATTACTATTCACTCTAGTATTATTCACTCGGGTATTCGGGAAACATTTCTTGTTGGGGTACTATTCACGGGGTACTATTTCTGAAGTACTATTCATGGGGTACTATTTACCTAAAAAATATATTTTTTTTCTGTCCAAATTATTTTTGGTACATGAATATTATTCTTGAATTTTACTCTACAAAGTAGTATCACGTTGACAATTTAGACGTTATTGATTTCTAGATGAATTAAATTATAAATCTTTAAAATTTATCCTTGAACTTGTTTTATTGAATTATTATGTCATTGTCATCATCCTCATGCTTATATTGTGATTAAAGTCATCTTTGGCTTACGTGCATAGATGGACTTGGTATGATTATGACCAGGGATTATTCGGTATAATCATGACCGTAATGTGACGAATGATGTGGTAAAAGTCCTCATTGGCTGGAGGTTATTGGTGGGACGATTGTTGGTATGATTATGACCAAGGATTATTCGGTATAATCATGACCATTGATGATTACATGAATATCCTTGGTCGTGGTGCAGGGATGATTCGATGATGTGGTTTATTTATTAAGCTAAGTCTTAGCGATAAAGTTGATGAAAAACTTTTTATATCATAGAAGATAGTAGATTTTGTGCTCTACTTGACTCTTCTAATGGATTGCTTATTCCGCTGCAGTTGTTGATCTAAAACTTGTTGTCTATTATATTCTATCAGTTGTTATACTGTTGAAGGCTAAGATAATTTATTCTACATTATATTAGTCATAATATTTCTTACTGGGCTAGTTGAGCTCACCCTTTTCTTTCACTATTCTCTTCAAGAAATGAGAGTATAGCTGGGACGAGTCAAAAAATGGAGAGATGGTCCAAGATAAGTGGCTTTAGTAGTCCTCACTATTCTATGAAATAGTGTGACAATAAATATAATGAGGACTCCATTGAGTGTGGATATTGTCTAGACGAAAATATTCTTATTAAAACTCTTAGATTATGTTTGGTCATATTTTACACGACCGTTGTATAATTAAGTTGCATTTGAATTTTGTACCATGTATTTGGCGACTCAAGATGGGTGATGTATACCTATTTTGGGGGCGTCACAGGTTATATCAAAGCTTAGGGATATGATCCCTGGCTGAGATGTGAGACTAGAACAAGGAGGGGAGAGACGGATAATTCCTTCACTAGTATGACCTACCTATATTTATTTGGTATTTAATTGGTCGATCAGAGTATAGGGATAATATGTGATATGTCAATTAACCCTTATTTTGAAACTATATTCTAGAATGATATCTGAAATACAAGAGATGAGAAATGGCAAAATCATGATAGAGAGGAAATAACTGTGAAGGTACAATCCGAAAAGAAAGCAAGGTATTCTCATCTCTTCGAACTACCAGGTATGTAAATTTCAAGGGCGAAATTTCATAAGGAGGGGAGATTGTGAGACCCCGAATTTTATGAAATGAAATTATTTAATTTTCTTAAAATTATTCTATTTAGTAAATGGTTAAATTGATAAAAGGTTAAAGTTAAGAGTGATATGTGAAAAATTTTCAAAGTAAACAAGTTATCATAAAATAATCGGTGATAAAAGTATAGTAATACTGGCGTGGTTGTATAGTAGCACACGATATTGTACAATATCTTTCATTATTGATGCTTACGTGAGAAGTCACTCGTATTTTTATTCAATTATTGTCACAATATTTTATATTATTAAATCAATAATTGAGATGACACATTTATTAATATTATTATTTGCAATATTGAAGATGCCTAGAAGTTACATCAAGAGAGAGGTTTGGTCACCTAATTGCGGCTATGATAAGGAAAATCCTTATCGAAAGCCCCTTATCGGGAACGATCTGGTTGTTTGAATTTGGAGACGCGGACATGATATTTGAGTCCAAAATGATGAAATTAGCAAAAATAGACTATAATAAAAATTTGCCCAATGTTGAATAAAAAGTCAACGTGATTGATTTCGAAAAAGTCAAACTTCAAAATTTCAAAATGAAATTGTTGATAAAAATATTTCCATTGTGTTAGGATTGTTAGTGTTAGTGGAAATCGATAGTTATTTCGATAATAATTAATATCTAGAGGTTATATTAACCAATCGGGTAATTAATTGAATAAATGAGCAATTAATTGCTATTAATTCACATGCTTATAACTATGTGATCACATGTGTGTACTATTGATTCACATGATTTACTATTAGGAGAGTTGGTGCAAGATTGATAATACTTGCATGACTAAATTAAAATGGAGGTATAGATGAAGGTGTTATCTTGTAATTAATTTTTTCACATGTTTAGAACTATTGAGTCGCATGATTTACTATTGATTCACATGATTGACTATTAGGGGAGGTGGTGCAAGTTTGATAATACTTGCAGGACTAAATTAAAAATGAAAAAAAAGAGGAAGGTATTATACTGTAATATTTTGAGCCCCAAAACGTGAAATTATTGAAACTATATTTTCCCATAAATAGAAGTTCATTCATTCATTATTTTTCACCACTTCACTAAAGCTATAGAGCAATTATTATAGAGAGAAATTATAGAGAGAAAGAAAAAGAGAAGTCTTCTACCTCACTATTGCAGTATCTAGTTTCTTCTGAGGTAAGGGGTATTATTTCTTTCATATTCTTGAAGAGAGTTATTTTCTTTCAATACTCATAAGAGCTGTTATTCAATTCTTTATTACTTTGTTGGAATAACCTGTTTGTGCGGTCTATCGCATGCCTGGTGAATTATTTTGTTATTCCATTCTTTATTATTCTGTTGGAATAACTTTTATGCATGCGGTTATCGCGTGCATAGTGAATTTTTTATTATTCCATTCTTTAATTCTTTTCTTCATTCCATTATTTATTATTTCATTAGAATAACCTATCTATCGCGGATTACAAACATGTATGTTGAATTATTACATTTATTCCATTCTTTATTATTCCGTTGGAATAGCATTTCTTTTATTATCACGTGGAATAACTACCGCATGCATGGTGAGTGAATTTCTATTATTCCATTCTTTATTATTACATTGGAATAACTTTTGTTTATGTGGACTACCACATGTATGGTGAATGATCCTTCGTATTCATTCTTTATTAAATTGTGGAAATGATCCATCACGCGTGGATTCTTGTATGGCGGGTGAAAATCCATTTGTAGTTTTGTATATTCTATTATACTCGTATGAGATATCATTTCTTTTACTAAATCATGGAATATCATTTTCTTTGGTATTTTTTTTACGAGTTAGTATTCACGGGTTACTATTCACCCGATTACTATTCACTCTAGTATTATTCACTCGGTTATTCCGGGCACTTTTTGTGTCGGAGTACTATTCATTAGTTACTATTTACCCAATTACTATTCACTCTAGTATCATTCACTCGGGTATTCGGGACACATTTCTTGTTGGGGTACTATTCACGGGGTACTATTTCCGAAGTACTATTCACGGGGTACTATTTACCCAAAAAATATATTTCTTTTCTGTCCAAATTATTTTTGGTACATGAATATTATTCTTGAATTTTACTCTACAAAGCAGTATCATGTTGACAATTTGGGCGTTATTGATTTACGGATAAATTAAATTATAAATCTTTAAAATTTATCCTTGAACTTGTTTTATTGAATTATTATGTCATTGTCATCATCCTCATGCTTATATTGTGATTAAAGTCATCTTTGGCTTACGTGCATAGATGGACTTGGTATGATTATGACCGAGGATTATTTGGTATAATCATGGTAGTAATGTGACGAATGATGTGGTAAAAGTCCTCATTGGCCTGCAGTTCATTGATGGACAGTTGTTGGTATGATTATGACCAAGGATTATTCGGTATAATCATGACCATTGATGATTACATGAATATCCTTGGCCGTGGTGCAGGGATGATTCGATGATGTGGTTTATTTTTTAAGCTGAGTCTCAGCGATAAAGTTGATAAAAAACTTTTAAAATAATAGAAGATAGTAGATTTTTTACTCTACTTGACTCTTCTAATGTATTGCTTATTCCGCTGCAGTTGTTGATCTAAAACTTGTTGTCTATTGTATTCTATCAGTTGTTGTACTGTTGAAGGCTAAGGATAATTTATTCTCCATTATTTTAGTCATAATATTTCTTACTAGGCTAGTTGAGCTCACCCTTTTCTTTCACTATTCTCTTCAAGAAATGAGAATATAGTTGGGACGAGTCAAAAAATAGAGTGATGGTCCAAGATAAGTGGCTCTAGTAGTCCTCACTATTCTATGAAATAGTGTGACAATAAATATAATGAGGACTCCATTGAGTGTGGATATTATGCAGATGACAATATTCTTATTAAAACTCTTAGATTATGTTTGGTCATATTTTACACGACCGTTGTATAATTAAGTTGCATTTGAATTTTGTACCATGTATTTGGCGACTCAAGATGGGTGATGTATACCTGTTTTGGGGGCGTCACAGGTTATATCAAAGCTTAGGGATATGATCCCTGGCTGAGATGTGAGACTAGAACAAGGAGGGGAGAGACGGATAATTCCTTCACTAGTATGCCCTACCTATATTTATTTGGTATTTAATTGGTCGATCAGAGTATAGGGATAATATGTGATATGTCAATTAACCCTTATTTTGAAACTATATTCTAGAATGATATCTGAAATACAAGAGATGAGAAATGGCAAAATCATGATAGAGAGGAAATAGCAGGAAGGTACAATCCGAAAAGAAAGCAAGGTATTCTCATCTCTTGAACTACCGTGTATGTAAATTTCGAGGCGAAATTTCATAAGGAGGGAGATTGTGAGACCCCGAATTTTATGAAATGAAATTATTTAATTTTCTTAAAATTATTCTATTTAGTAAATGGTTAAATTGATAAAAGGTTAAAGTTAAGAGTGATATGTGAAAAAATTTTCAAAGTAAACAAGTTATCATAAAATAATCGGTGATTAAAGTATAGTAATCTGGCATTGGTTGTATAGTAGCACACGATATTGTACAATATCTTTTCATTATTGATGCTTACGTGAGAAGTCACTCAGGTTTTATTCAATTATTGTCACAATATTTTATATTATTAAATCAATAATTGAGATGACACATTTATTAATATTATTATTTGCAATATTGACGATGCCTAGAAGTTACATCGAGGAGAGGTTTGGTCACCTAATCAAGGCTACCAATAAGGAAAAATCCTTATCGTAAAGCCCCTCTTTCTCGAGGAGCGATTGGTTGTTTGAATTTGGAGACGCGGACATGATATTTGAGAAAATGATGAAATTAGCAAAAATAGACTATAAACTTTTTGCCAATGTTGACTTTTTTCAAAAAAATCAATAGTTGACTTTAAAAAAAGTCAAACTTTGAAATTTCAAAAATGAAATTGTTGATAAAAATATTTCCATTGTGTTGGGATTATTAGTGTTAGTGGAAATCGATAGTTATTTCGATAATAATTAATATCTAGAGGTTATATTAACCAATCGGGTAATTAATTGAATAAATGAGAAATTAATTGCTATTAATTCACATGCTTATAACTATGTGATCACATGTGTGTACTATTGATTCACATGATTTACTATTAGGAGAGTTGGTGCAAGATTGATAATACTTGCATGACTAAATTAAAAATGGAGGTATAGATGAAGGTACTTATCTTTGTAATTAATTTTTTCACATGTTTAGAACTATTGAGTGGCATGATTTACTATTGATTCACATGATTTACTATTAGGGGAGGTGGTGCAAGTTTGATAATACTTGCGGGACTAAATTAAAAATGAAAAAGAGGAAGGTATTATCTTTGTAATATTTTGAGCCCCAAAACGTGAAATTATCGAAACTATATTTTCCTATAAATAGAAGTTCATTCATTCCTTTATTTTCACTAATTCACTAAAGCTATAGAGCAATTATTATATAGAGAAATTATAGAGAGAAAGAAAAGAGAAGTCTTCTACCTCACTATTCCGATATCTAGTTTCTTCTTAAGGTAAGGGGTATTATTTCTTTCATATTCATGAAGAGAGTTATTTTCTTTCAATACTCGTAAGAGTTGTTATTCCATTCTTTATTATTATTTTGGAATAACTTTGTTCATACATGGTGAAATTCTTACTTATTCCATTCTTTATTATTTAATACATGGTGAATTATTTTTTATTTATTCCATTCTTTATTATTACATTGGAATAACCATATCATATGTGATCTATCGCGTTACTGGTGAATTATTCTTTGTCATTCCATTATTTATTATTCATTAGAATAACATATCTTTATGAACTTCATTTGGAATATGCATGTTGAATTCTTACGCGTTATTCCATTCTTTATTATTCCGTTGGAATAACTTGTCTCACGTGGTCTATCGCATGCATGGTGAATTCTTTTGTTATTCCATTCTTTATTATTATTACATTGGAATAACTGCATGTGGACTACCACATGTATGGTGAATGATCCTTTCGTATTCATTCTTTATTAAATTGTGGAAATGATCTTCTACGTGGATTACCGCATGGCGGGTGAAAATCCATTTGTAGTTTTGTATATTCTATTATACTCGTATGAGATATCATTTCTTTTGTACTCATCATGGAATATCATTTTCTTTGGTATTTTTTTTACGAGTTAGTATTCACGGGTTACTATTCACCCGATTACTATTCACTCTAGTATTATTCACTTTCGGTTATTAGGGCACTTTTTTTTGTGAGTACTATTCAGTTACTATTCATTAGTTACTATTTACCCAATTACTATTCACTCTAGTATCATTCACTCGGGTATTCGGGACACATTTTTGTTGGGGTACTATTCATGGGTACTATTTCAAGAAAGTATTCTATTCACGGGTACTATTTACCCCAAAAAATATATTTCTTTTCATCAAATTATTTTTGGTACATGAATATTATTCTTGAATTTTACTCTACAAAGCGATGATCATGTTGACAATTTGGGCGTTATTGATTTACGGATAAATTAAATTATAAATCTTTAAAATTTATCCTTGAACTTGTTTTATTGAATTATTATGTCATTGTCATCATCCTCATGCTTATATTGTGATTAAAGTCATCTTTGGCTTACGTGCATAGATGGACTTGGTATGATTATGACGAGGATTATTCGGTATAATCATGGCCAAGTAATGTGACGAATGATGTGGTAAAAGTCCTCATTGGCTGCGTAGTTCATTGATGGGCGAGTTGTTGGTATGATTATGACCGAGGATTTATTCGGTATAATCATGACCATTGATGATTACATGAATATCCTTGGTAGTAGTGCGGGGATGATTCGATGATGTGGTTTATTTTTAAGTTGAGTCTCAAATGATAAAGTTGATAAAAAACTTTTTAAATAATAGAAGATAGTAGATTTTTTACTCTACTTGACTCTTCTAATGTATTGCTTATTTCATTGCAGTTGTTGATCTAAAACTTGTTGTCTATTGTATTCTATCGGTTGTTATCTTTGTTGAAGGCTAAGGATAATTTATTCTCCATTATTTTAGTCATAATATTTCTTACTTGGGCTAGTTGAGCTCACCTTTTCTTTCATTATTCTCTTCAAGAAATGAGAATATAGTTGGGGACGAGTCAAAAAAATGGAGTGATGGTCCGAGATAAGTGGCTCTAGTAGTCCTCACTATTCTATGAAATAGTGTGATAATAAATATAATGAGGACTCCATTGAGTGTGGATATTGTCTAGATGACAATATTCTTATTAAAACTCTTAGATTATGTTTGGTCATATTTTTTTACATTTGTATAATTAAGTTGTATTTGAATTTTTTGTACCATGTATTTGGCGACTCAAGATGGGTGATGTATACTGTTTTTGGGGCGTCACGGGTTATATCAAAGCTTAGGATATGATCCTGGTGAGATGTGAGACTAGAACAAGGAGGGGAGAGAGGCGGATAATTCCTTCACTAGTATGACCTACCTATATTTATTTGGTATTTAATTGGTCGATCAGAGTATAGGGATAATATGTGATATGTCAATTAACCCTTATTTTGAAACTATATTCTAGAATGATATCGAAATACAAGAGATGAGAAATGGCAAAATCATGATAGAGAGGAAATAACAGGAAGGTACAATCCAGAAAAGAAAGCAAGGTATTCTCATCTCTTTGAACTACTGTGTATGTAAATTTCGAGGGGAAATTTCATAAGGAGGGAGATTGTGAGACCCCGAATTTTATGGAATGAAATTATTTAATTTTCTTAAAATTATTCTATTTAGTAAATGGTTAAATTGATAAAAGGTTAAAGTTAAGAGTGATATGTGAAAAATTTTCAAAGTAAACAAGTTATCATAAAATAATCGGTGATTAAAGTATAGTAATACGGCGTGGTTGTATAGTAGCACGATATTATACAATATCTTTCATTATTGATGCTTACGTGAGAAGTCACTCGGCTTTTATTCAATTATTGTCACAATATTTTATATTATTAAATCAATAATTGAGATGACACATTTATTAATATTATTATTTGCAATATTGACGATGCTAGAAGTTACTGTCGAGGAGAGAGGTTTGGTCACCTAATCATGCGCTGATAAGGAAAAATCCTTATCGAAAAGCCCCTCTTTCACAGGAACGACGGTTGTTTGAATTGGAGAATGATATTTGAGTCGAAATGATGAAATTAAAAATAGACTATAAACAATAAGTTGCCAATGTCGATTAAAGGTCAAAAATTGATTGTTTTTTCAAAAAAGTCAAACTTTGAAATTTCAAAAATGAAATTGTTGATAAAAATATTTCCATTGTGTTAGGATTGTTAGTGTTAGTGGAAATCGATAGTTATTTCGATAATAATTAATATCTAGAGGTTATATTAACCAATCGGGTAATTAATTGAATAAATGAGAAATTAATTGCTATTAATTCACATGCATATAACTATGTGATCACATGTGTGTACTATTGATTCACATGATTTACTATTAGGAGAGTTGGTGCAAGATTGATAATACTTGCATGACTAAATTAAAAATGGAGGTATAGATGAAGGTGTTATACTGTAATTAATTTTTTCACATGTTTAGAACTATTGAGTGGCATGATTTACTATTGATTCACATGATTTACTATTAGGGGAGGTGGTGCAAGTTTGATAATACTTGCAGGACTAAATTAAAAATGAAAAAAAAGAGGAAGGTATTATACTGTAATATTTTGAGCCCCAAAACGTGAAATTATCGAAACTATATTTTCCCATAAATAGAAGTTCATTCATTCATTATTTTTCACTAATTCACTAAAGCTATAAGAGCAATTATTATAGAGAAATTATAGAGAGAAAGAAAAAGAGAAGTCTTCTACCTCACTATTGCAGTATCTAGTTTCTTCTAAGGTAAGGGGTATTATTTCTTTCATATTCATGAAGAGAGTTATTTTCTTTCAATACTCGTAAGAGCTGTTATTCCATTCTTTATTATTCTTTTGGAATAACCTGTTTGTGCGGTCTATCGCATGCCTGGTGAATTATTTTGTTATTCCATTCTTTATTATTCATTGGAATAACTCATGCATCTTGCTATTATCATCGTGAATTGGTGAATTCTTTTGTCATTCCATTATTTATTATTACATTAGAATAACCTATTCATTTCTTTATTATTGAACTACAATATGCGTATGCATGTGAATTCTTACGTTATTCCATTCTTTATTATTCCGTTGGAATAACTTGTCTCGTGGACTATCGCATGCATGGTGAATTCTTACATTATTCCATTCTTTATTATTACATTGGAATAACTCCATTTTATGTGGACTACCACATGTATGGTGAATGATCCTTCGTGTATTCATTCTTTATTAAATTGTGGAAATGATCTATCTACGTGGATTACCGCATATGGCGGGTGAAAATCCATTCATAGTTTTGTATATTCTATTATACTCGTATGAGATATCATTTCTTTTGTACTAAATCATGGAATATCATTTTCTTTGGTATTTTTTTTACGAGTTAGTATTCATGGATTCTTTTATTCACCCGATTACTATTCACTCTAGTATTATTCACTTCGGTTATTAGAGGCACTTTTTTTACTATTGAGTACTTATTCATTAGTTACTATTTACCCAATTACTATTCACTCTAGTATCATTCACTCGGGTATTCGGGACACATTTCTTGTTGGGGTACTATTCACGGGGTACTATTTCCGAAGTACTATTCACGGGGTACTATTTACCCAAAAAATATATTTCTTTTCTGTCCAAATTATTTTTGGTACATAAATATTATTCTTGAATTTTACTCTACAAAGCAGTATCACGTTGACAATTTAGACGTTATTGATTTCTGGATGAATTAAATTATAAATCTTTAAAATTTATCCTTGAACTTGTTTTATTGAATTATTATGTCATTGTCATCATCCTCATGCTTATATTGTGATTAAAGTCATCTTTGGCTTACGTGCATAGATGGACTTGGTATGATTATGACCAGGGATTATTCGGTATAATCATGACCGTAATGTGACGAATGATGTGGTAAAAGTCCTCATTGGCCTGCAGTTTATTGATGGACAGTTATTGGTATGATTATGACCAAGGATTATTCGGTATAATCATGACCATTGATGATTACATGAATATCCTTGGCCATGGTGCAGGGATGATTCGATGATGTGGTTTATTTATTAAGCTGAGTCTCAGCGATAAAGTTGATAAAAAACTTTTAAAATAATAGAAGATAGTAGATTTTGTGCTCTACTTGACTCTTCTAATGTATTGCTTATTCCGCTGCAGTTGTTGATCTAAAACTTGTTGTCTATTGTATTCTATCAGTTGTTGTACTGTTGAAGGCTAAGGATAATTTATTCTACATTATTTTAGTCATAATATTTCTTACTAGGCTAGTTGAGCTCACCCTTTTCTTTCACTATTCTCTTCAAGAAATGAGAATATAGTTGGGACGAGTCAAAAAATAGAGTGATGGTCCAAGATAAGTGGCTCTAGTAGTCCTCACTATTCTATGAAATAGTGTGACAATAAATATAATGAGGACTCCATTGAGTGTGGATATTGTCTAGACGACAATATTCTTATTAAAACTCTTAGATTATGTTTGGTCATATTTTATACGACCGTTGTATAATTAAGTTGCATTTGAATTTTTGTACCATGTATTTGGCGACTCAAGATGGGTGATGTATACCTGTTTTGGGGGCGTCACAGGGTTATCAAAACTTTGGGGATATGATCCCTGGTGAGATGTGAGACTAGAAACAAGGAGGGGAGACGGATAATTCTCCTTCACTAGTATGACCTACCTATGTTTATTTGGTATTTAATTGGTTGATCAGAGTATAGGGATAATATGTGATATGTCAATTAACCCTTATTTTGAAACTATATTCTAGAATGATATCTGAAATACAAGAGATGAGAAATGGCAAAATCATGATAGAGAGGAAATAACCGGGAAGGTACAATCCGAAAAGAAAGCAAGGTATTCTCATCTCTTGAACTACTGTGTATGTAAATTTGAGGGCGAAATTTCATAAGGAGGGAGATTGTGAGACCCGAATTTTATGGAATGAAATTATTTAATTTTCTTAAAATTATTCTATTTAGTAAATGGTTAAATTGATAAAAGGTTAAAGTTAAGAGTGATATGTGAAAAATTTTCAAAGTAAACAAGTTATCATAAAATAATCGGTGATTAAAGTATAATAATACTGGCGTGGTTGTATAAGTAGCACACGATATTATATAATATCTTTCATTATTGATGCTTACGTGAGAAGTCACTCGGTTTTATTCAATTATTGTCACAATATTTTATATTATTAAATCAATAATTGAGATGACACATTTATTAATATTATTATTTGCAATATTGTGATGCTCTGAAGTTACATCGAGGAGAGGTTTGGTCACCTAATCAAGGCGCCAATAAGGAAAAATCCTTATCAGAAAGCCCCCTCTTTCCTGGGAACGATCTGGTTGTTTGAATTTGGAGACGCGGACATGATATTTGAGTCCGAAATGATGAAATTAGCAAAAATAGACTATAAACACAAAATTTGCCAATGTTGACTTTTTGGTCAAAAAGTCAATAGTTGACTTTTTCAAAAAAAGTCAAACTTTGAAATTTCAAAAATGAAATTGTTGATAAAAACATTTCCATTGTGTTAGGATTGTTAGTGTTAGTGGAAATCGATAGTTATTTCGATAATAATTAATATCTAGAGGTTATATTAACCAATCGGGTAATTAATTGAATAAATGAGAAATTAATTGCTATTAATTCACATGCATATAACTATGTGATCACATGTGTGTACTATTGATTCACATGATTTACTATTAGGAGAGTTGGTGCAAGATTGATAATACTTGCATGACTAAATTAAAAATGGAGGTATAGATGAAGGTGTTATACTGTAATTAATTTTTTCACATGTTTAGAACTATTGAGTGGCATGATTTACTATTGATTCACATGATTTACTATTAGGGGAGGTGGTGCAAGTTTGATAATACTTGCAGGACTAAATTAAAAATGAAAAAAAAGAGGAAGGTATTATACTGTAATATTTTGAGCCCCAAAACGTGAAATTATCGAAACTATATTTTCCCATAAATAGAAGTTCATTCATTCATTATTTTTCACTAATTCACTAAAGCTATAGAGCAATTATTATAGAGAGAAATTATAGAGAGAAAGAAAAAGAGAAGTCTTCTACCTCACTATTGCAGTATCTAGTTTCTTCTAAGGTAAGGGGTATTATTTCTTTCATATTCATGAAGAGAGTTATTTTCTTTCAATACTCGTAAGAGCTGTTATTCCATTCTTTATTATTCTTTTGGAATAACCTGTTTGTGCGGTCTATCGCATGCCTGGTGAATTATTTTGTTATTCCATTCTTTATTATTACATTGGAATAACTTTCGCTTTCATCTTGATCTATCGCATCGCATGAATACGGTGAATTCTTTTGTCATTCCATTATTTATTATTCTGTTAGAATAACCTATCTACGCGAACTACAATATGCATGTTGAATTCTTCTGTTATTCCATTCTTTATTATTCCGTTGGAATAACTTGTCTACGTGGACTACCGCATGCATGGTGAATTCTTCTGTTATTCCATTCTTTATTATTCTGTTGGAATAACCTGTTTATGTGGACTACCACATGTATGGTGAATGATCCTTCGTATTCATTCTTTATTAAATTGTGGAAATGATCTATCTACGTGGATTACTGCATGGCGGGTGAAAATCCATTTGCAGTTTTGTATATTCTATTATACTCGTATGAGATATCATTTCTTTTGTACTCGTCATGGAATATCATTTTCTTTGGTATTTTTTTTACGAGTTAGTATTCACGGGTTACTATTCACCCGATTACTATTCACTCTAGTATTATTCACTCGGTTATTCCGGGCACTTTTTGTGTCGGAGTACTATTCATTAGTTACTATTTACCCAATTACTATTCACTCTAGTATCATTCACTCGGGTATTCGGGACACATTTCTTGTTGGGGTACTATTCTTGGGTACTATTTCAAGTACTATTCACTTTGGGTACTATTTACCCAAAAAATATATTTCTTTTCTCATCAAATTATTTTTGGTACATGAATATTATTCTTGAATTTTACTCTACAAAGCAAAGTATCACGTTGACAATTTAGGCGTTATTGATTTACGGATGAATTAAATTATAAATCTTTAAAATTTATCCTTGAACTTGTTTTATTGAATTATTATGTCATTGTCATCATCCTCATGCTTATATTGTGATTAAAGTCATCTTTGGCTTACGTGCATAGATGGACTTGGTATGATTATGACCGAGGATTATTCGGTATAATCATGATCGTAATGTGACGAATGATGTGGTAAAAGTCCTCATTGGCTGCATAGTTTATTGATGGACGATTATTGGTATGATTATGACCAAGGATTATTCGGTATAATCATGACCATTGATGATTACATGAATATCCTTGGCCATGGTGCAGGGATGATTCGATGATGTGGTTTATTTATTAAGCTGAGTCTCAGCGATAAAGTTGATAAAAAACTTTTAAAATAATAGAAGATAGTAGATTTTGTGCTCTACTTGACTCTTCTAATGTATTGCTTATTCCGCTGCAGTTGTTGATCTAAAACTTGTTGTCTATTGTATTCTATCAGTTGTTGTACTGTTGAAGGCTAAGGATAATTTATTCTACATTATTTTAGTCATAATATTTCTTACTAGGCTAGTTGAGCTCACCCTTTTCTTTCACTATTCTCTTCAAGAAATGAGAATATAGTTGGGACGAGTCAAAAAATAGAGTGATGGTCCAAGATAAGTGGCTCTAGTAGTCCTCACTATTCTATGAAATAGTGTGACAATAAATATAATGAGGACTCCATTGAGTGTGGATATTGTCTAGACGACAATATTCTTATTAAAACTCTTAGATTATGTTTGGTCATATTTTACACGACCGTTGTATAATTAAGTTGCATTTGAATTTTGTACCATGTATTTGGCGACTCAAGATGGGTGATGTATACCTGTTTTGGGGGCGTCACAGGTTATATCAAAGCTTAGGGATATGATCCCTGGCTGAGATGTGAGACTAGAACAAGGAGGGGAGAGACGGATAATTCCTTCACTAGTATGACCTACCTATGTTTATTTGGTATTTAATTGGTTGATCAGAGTATAGGGATAATATGTGATATGTCAATTAACCCTTATTTTGAAACTATATTCTAGAATGATATCTGAAATACAAGAGATGAGAAATGGCAAAATCATGATAGAGAGGAAATAACCGGGAAGGTACAATCCGAAAAGAAAGCAAGGTATTCTCATCTCTTCGAACTACCAGGTATGTAAATTTCAAGGGCGAAATTTCATAAGGAGGGGAGATTGTGAGACCCCGAATTTTATGGAATGAAATTATTTAATTTTCTTAAAATTATTCTATTTAGTAAATGGTTAAATTGATAAAAGGTTAAAGTTAAGAGTGATATGTGAAAAATTTTCAAAGTAAACAAGTTATCATAAAATAATCGGTGATTAAAGTATAGTAATACGCGTGGTTGTATAGTAGCACACGATATTGTACAATATCTTTCATTATTGATGCTTACGTGAGAAGTCACTCAGTTTTATTCAATTATTGTCACAATATTTTATATTATTAAATCAATAATTGAGATGACACATTTATTAATATTATTATTTGCAATATTGACGATGCCTAGAAGTTCTGTCAAGGAGAGGTTTGGTCACCTAATTGCGCGCCAATAAGGAAAAATCCTTATCAGAAAGCCCCCTCTTTCCTGGGAACGATCTGGTTGTTTGAATTTGGAGACGCGGACATGATATTTGAGTCCGAAATGATGAAATTAGCAAAAATAGACTATAAACACAAAATTTGTTAATGTGACTTTTTTCGTCAAAGTCAATAGTTGACTTTTTCAAAAAAAGTCAAACTTCAAAATTTCAAAAATGAAATTGTTGATAAAAATATTTCCATTGTGTTAGGATTGTTAGTGTTAGTGGAAATCGATAGTTATTTCGATAATAATTAATATCTAGAGGTTATATTAACCAATCGGGTAATTAATTGAATAAATGAGCAATTAATTGCTATTAATTCACATGCATATAACTATGTGATCACATGTGTGTACTATTGATTCACATGATTTACTATTAGGAGAGTTGGTGCAAGATTGATAATACTTGCATGACTAAATTAAAAATGGAGGTATAGATGAAGGTGTTATACTGTAATTAATTTTTTCACATGTTTAGAACTATTGAGTCGCATGATTTACTATTGATTCACATGATTGACTATTAGGGGAGGTGGTGCAAGTTTGATAATACTTGCAGGACTAAATTAAAAATGAAAAAAAAGAGGAAGGTATTATACTGTAATATTTCGAGCCCCAAAACGTGAAATTATCGAAACTATATTTTCCCATAAATAGAAGTTCATTCATTCATTATTTTTCACCAATTCACTAAAGCTATAGAGCAATTATTATAGAGAGAAATTATAGAGAGAAAGAAAAAGAGAAGTCTTCTACCTCACTATTGCAGTATCTAGTTTCTTATGAGGTAAGGGGTATTATTTCTTTCATATTCATGAAGAGAGTTATTTTCTTTCAATACTCGTAAGAGCTGTTATTCCATTCTTTATTATTCTTTTGGAATAACCTGTTTGTGCGGTCTATCACATGCCTGGTGAATTATTTTGTTATTCCATTCTTTATTATTCATTGGAATAACTCATGCATCGTGATGGCCTATCATACATGCCGGTGAATTTCTTTCATTATTCCATTATTTATTATTTCGTTAGAATAACCTATCTCTGTTCTGGACTTTTGACATGCATGTTGAATTCTTCTGTTATTCCATTCTTTATTATTCCGTTGGAATAACTTGTCTACGTGGACTACCGCATGCATGGTGAATTCTTCTGTTATTCCATTCTTTATTATTCTGTTGGAATAACCTGTTTATGTGGACTACCACATGTATGGTGAATGATCCTTCGTATTCATTCTTTATTAAATTGTGGAAATGATCTATCTACGTGGATTACTGCATGGCGGGTGAAAATCCATTTCATAGCCAGTATATTCTATTTTACTCGTATGAGATATCATTTCTTTTGTACTCGTCATGGAATATCATTTTCTTTGGTATTTTTTTTATGAGTTAGTATTCACGGGTTACTATTCACCCGATTACTATTCACTCTAGTATTATTCACTCGGGTAATCCTGGCACTTTTTGTGTCGGAGTACTATTCATTAGTTACTATTCACCCAATTACTATTCACTCTAGTATCATTCACTCGGGTATTCGGGACACATTTCTTGTTGGGGTACTATTCACGGGGTACTATTTCCGAAGTACTATTCCCGGGGTACTATTTACCCAAAAATATATTTTTCTCATCCAAATTATTTTTGGTACATGAATATTATTCTTGAATTTTACTCTACAAAGCAGTATCACGTTGACAATTTAGACGTTATTGATTTCTGGATGAATTAAATTATAAATCTTTAAAATTTATCCTTGAACTTGTTTTATTGAATTATTATGTCATTGTCATCATCCTCATGCTTACATTGTGATTAAAGTCATCTTTGGCTTACGTGCATTGATGGACTTGGTATGATTATGACCAGGGATTATTTGGTATAATCATGACAGTAATGTGACGAATGATGTTGTAATAGTCCTCATTGGCCTGTAGTTCATTGATGGACAGTTGTTGGTATGATTATGACCAGAGATTATTCGGTATAATCATGACCATTGATGATTACATGAATATCCTTGGTCGTGGTGCAGGGATGATTCGATGATGTGGTTTATTTATTAAGTTGAGTCTCAGCGATAAACTTGTTGTCTATTGTATTCTATCAGTTGTTGTACTGTTGAAGGCTAAGGATAATTTATTCTCCATTATTTTAGACATAATATTTTCTTACTAGGCTAGTTGAGCTCACCCTTTTCTTTCACTATTCTCTTCAAGAAATGAGAATATAGTTGGGACGAGTCAAAAAATAGAGTGATGGTCCAAGATAAGTGGCTCTAGTAGTCCTCACTATTCTATGAAATAGTGTGACAATAAATATAATGAGGACTCCATTGAGTGTGGATATTGTCTAGACGACAATATTCTTATTAAAACTCTTAGATTATGTTTGGTCATATTTTACACGACCGTTGTATAATTAAGTTGCATTTGAATTTTGTACCATGTATTTGGCGACTCAAGATGGGTGATGATGTATACTTTTTGGGGGCGTCACAGGGTTATATCAAAGCTTAGGATATGATCCTCGGCCGAGATGTGAGACTAGAACTAGGAGGGGAGAGACGGATAATTCCTTCACTAGTACGACCTACCTAAGTTTATTTGGTATTTAAATGGTCGGTCAGAGTATTGGGATAATACGTGATATGTCAATTAACCCTTATTTTGAAACTATATTCTAGAATGATATCTGAAATACAAGAGATGAGAAATGGCAAAATCATGATAGAGAGAAAATAACCGGGAAGGTACAATCCGAAAAGAAAGCAAGGTATTCTCATCTCTTCGAACTACCAGGTATGTAAATTTTGAGGGCGAAATTTCATAAGGAGGGGAGATTATGAGACCCCGAATTTTATGAAATGAAAGTATTCAATTTTCTTATAATTATTCTATTTAGTAAATGGTTAAATTGATAAAAGGTTAAAGTTAAGAGTGATATGTGAAAATTTTTCAAAGTAAACAAGTTATCATAAAATAATCAATGATAAAAGTATAGTAATACGCGTGGTTGCATAGTAGCACACGATATTGTATAGTATCTTTGATTATTGATGCTTACGTAAGAAGTCACTCAGTTTTATTCAATTATTGTCACAATATTTTATATTATTAAATTAATAATTGAGATGACACATTTATTTATATTATTATTTGCAATATTGACGATGCCTAGAAGTTCTGTCAAGGAGAGGTTTGGTCACCTAATTGCGCGCCAATAAGGAAAAATCCTTATCGGAAAGCCCCCTCTTTCCTGAGAACGAGCTGGTTGTTAATATTGCGAGTTATAATAATAATGAATAAATGTTATTAAAAATCGAATTTGAGTTCAAAGTTGAATTTGGACACGCAGATGTGATATTTGAGTCCGGAATGATGAAATTAGTAAAAATAAACTATAAACACAAAATTTGTCGGGGTTAACTTTTTGGTCAAAAAGTCAACAATTGACTTTTTCAGAAAAAGTCAAACTTTAAAATTTCAAAAATAAAATTGTTGATAAAAATATTTCCATTGTGTTGGGATTATTAGTGTTAGTGGAAATCGATTGTTATTTCGATAATAATTAATGTCTGGAGGTTATATTGACCAATCGGATAATTAATCAGATAAATGAGCAATTACTTGCTATTAATTCACATGCATATAACTATGTGATCACATGTGTGTACTATTGATTCACATGATTTACTATTAGGGGAGTTGGTGCAAGATTGATAATACTTGCATGACTAAATTAAAAATGGAGGTATAGATGAAGGTATTATACTATAATTAATTTTTTTACATGTTTAGAACTATTGAGTCACATGATTTACTATTGATTCACATGATTGACTATTAGGGGAGGTGGTGCAAGTTTGATAATACTTGCAGGACTAAATTAAAAATGAAGAAAAAGAGGAAGATATTATACATTAATATTTTGAGCCCCAAAACGTGCAATTATCGAAATTATATTTTCCTATATATAGAAGCTCATTCCTTCATTATTTTTCACCAATTCAGTAAAGCTATAAAGCAATAATTATAGAGAGAAATTATAGTGAGAAAGAAGAAGAGAAGTCTGCTACCTCACTATTGCAGTATCCAGTTTCTTCTGAGGTAAGGGGTATTATTTCTTTCCTATTCATGAAGAGAGTTATTTTCTTTCAATACTCGTAAGAGCTGTTATTTCATTCTTTATTATTCTATTGGAATAACCTGTCTGTGCGGTCTATCGCATGCCTGGTGAATTCTTCTGTTATTCCATTCTTTATTATTTTGTTGGAATAACCTATCTATGCAGTCTACCGCATGCTAGGTGAATTCTTCTGTTATTCCATTATTTATTGTTACGTTGAATAACTCACGCTCACGCGACTACCGCATGCATGGTGAATTCTTCATTATTCCATTCTTTATTATTCTATTGGAATAACTTTATTCTCACGGACTACCGCATGCATGGTGAATTCTTCTATTATTCCATTCTTTATTATTCTGTTGGAATAACCTGTTTATGTGGACTACTGCATGCATGGTGAATGATCCTTTGTATTCATTATTTATTAAATTGTGGAAACGATCTATCTACGTGGATTACAGCATGGCGGGTGAAAATCCATTTGCAGTTTCGTATATTCTATTATACTAGTATGAGATATCATTTCTTTTGTACTCGTCATGGAATATCATTTTCATTTGTATTTTTTTTACGAGTTACTATTCACGGGTTACTATTCACCAAGTTACTATTCACTCTAGTATTATTCACTCGGGTATTCGAGACACTTTTCATGCTGGAGTACTATTCACGAGTTACTATTCACCCGATTACTATTCACTCTAGTATCATTCCCTCGAGTATTCGGAACACTTTTTGTGTCGGGGTACTATTCACGGGGTACTATTTCCGAAGTACTATTCACGAGGTACTATTTACCCAGAAAATATATTTTTTTTATGTCCAAATTATTTATGGTACATGAATATTATTCTTGAATTTTACTCTACAAAGCAGTATCATGTTGACAATTTTGACGTTATTGATTTCTAGATAAATTAAATTATAAATCTTTAAAATTTATCCTTGAATTTGTTTTATTGAATTATTATGTCAATGTCATCATCCTCCTGCTTATATTGTGATTAAAGTCATCTTTGGCTTACGTGCATAGATGGACTTGGTATGATTATGACCAGGGATTATTTGGTATAATCATGACAGTAATGTGACGAATGATGTTGTAAAAGTCCTCATTGGCCTGTAGTTAATTGATGGACAGTTGTTGGTATGATTATGACCAGAGATTATTCGGTATAATCATGACCATTGATGATTACATGAATATCCTTGGTCGTGGTGCAGGGATGATTCGATGATGTGGTTTATTTATTAAGTTGAGTCTCAGCGATAAAGTTGATGACCATGGATTGTTTATTCCGCTACAGTTGTTAATCTAAAACTTATTGTCTATTGTATTCTATCAATTGTTATACTGTTGAAGGCTAAGGATAATTTATTCTGCATTATCTTAGTCATAGTATTTCTTACTGGGCTAGTTGAGCTCACCCTTTTCTTTTACTATTCTCTTCAAGAAATGAGAATATAGCTGGGACGAGTCAGGAAATGGAGTGATGGTCCAGGATAAGTGGCTTTAGTAGTCCTCACTATTCTGTAAAATAGTGTGATAATAAATGTAGTGAGGACTCCATTGGGTGTGGATATTGTCTAGATGACAATATTCTTATTAAAACTCTTAGATTATGTTTTGTCGTATTTTATACGACAGTTGTATAATTAAGTTGTATTTGAATTATGTACCATTTTTCTGGTGACCCAAGATGGGTGATGTATACCTATTTTGTGGGCGTCACACTATATGTGTGTATGGTTTAATGTTGATCAGAAATAACATAGTATTAGAAAACCTTAATTTTAAACCGAAAACCCTAATTTAAACCCTAAATAGGAAACTGAGACTAATTGTTAATCAAGTATGTGTGATCAAGGAGATATATTGGTGACTGTGAATCTAATTAGGGGAAACGCTAACGATTATTAAGAAACCCTAATTAGTGAATTAGAAACACTAATTCATTTATTGGGAAACCCTAAACCCTAATTTTCAAACCCTAATTGGAAATTAGCAAGCCCTAATGTTAATTAGCAAGCCTTATGATAAAAGTGATGGGAAATATATGAAATTATCAAACCACCCTTAAAATCCAAGTGGAAAAGACCAAAATACCCTTTATTATGTAAAATGATCATTTTACCCTTTACTTAACTTGTAAGTAAAAAGATTTTCTAGAAAATGCATGACTCACCATTCCAAGATCTCCCATGTGTGGAAAATCTTAGCCAATCCTTGTCTTAATTGACACCTTGCAAAGATTGGATACAGTGAATCAAACTTTAAGTGTAAAAAAAAAGAAAAAGTTTACTTAAGTTACACATTTTTACCAAACCCTCAACCAACTCTGTTCTCTCTCTAAGCCACGAAATTCTCTAATTTTTTTTAGTCCCCAAACAAACCTCTAGACCATCATAAACAGTTAAGGAAGCAAGATCAAAGCATTTTCAGAAAAGAGGTATAAAACCTTAGCCCTATTTAATCTTATATGTTAATATAAATTTTGTGTTTAAGTGTTTAGATGCAGTGCTAAAAGATGTTATATGATGATCTATGATGTTACATCATAGATCAATAGCATCAAAATGCTCAAAAATCAATTTTTCAAAACTGTCCAAGAACCCTAAATTTTGTGTCTGACAAGCATATGTCAGAGGCTGTAGATTCTTGTCTGTTAATGATCTTGTATGTTTTATGTTATGGACTTGTAGTATGCTATATGGACTTTGATCTGGACTTGAAATCATGCTTAGATCATCTCCGGAACAAAAGTTATTCAAGGTCAAACTCAGTTGACTGAGCATGACCAAGAGTTTCTGGGCAGCCTAGAAACTAAAGCACAGTGTCTGGCAACATTTTCTCAAGCCTATAATTGTTAGGTGTTAAGTATTTTATTGATGTTGTTGTATCTAGTTTGTAGCCTGTTAGTTATACTCCAGATCCATGCCTTTAAATCACTCAAACAATCAATAGATTGTAAGTAGTGGATAGTCAAAGTAGCCTACTCGGCATTGACTTTGAAATTTTGGGTAACCCAGAATTGATTTTTCAGTGTCTGAACGCTTGTTCATGAGCCTAGATCTTGCATGTGTTTGATGTTTTGATTGTGTTAATGTATGTAGATTATAGTCTTATATGTGTATTACTTATTCATGCTCATAAATCACCTAAATAATAAACAGAATGAAAGTTATTGGTAGTCATACTAGCCTACTTGATCACGGTAGAAGTTTTTTGGAAAACCCAGAAAACCGTATGAACGTTATTTCTGACAACATTTGACCAGTTACTAGCTAATGATTTTGATGTTGTTTGACTGACCTGATGATTGATTATTGAACCTTGAAGTGTGGAATACAACCTTGAATCATTATAACACATTTAAAAATATCAGAACCTAAATAAAATTGAGCCACAAAATGGACCCATGAAGCTGTCTGGGTTTCTAGAAAACCCAGAAAGCTCTGATAACATATTTACAAGGTCAGATCTTTGTGCTATGTGTTTATATGACTGATTTGATGCTTGATTTCATGTAGTATTACATAAACACTACATGATCAATCCTTAAGATTGTCCAGAACATATGTAGACTGATAATTAAAGCCGGTCAAAGTAGGTACCTTAGCCACTGATTGTCAGTGTTCTTGGCCCTCAAGAACACCTATCGCGACAGAAACTGTCGCTAAAGCCTTTAGCGACAGATTTAATTATTTTTATTTTATAATTTTTGAAAAATACATTAAAAATAGAAATAAATTTCTAAAAATTACAAAATCAGTTTTTAAAATTATTTTAAGTTATAAAATTAACTTTTGATAAATTGACATATTTTTTCATTAATATCACTATTTATTTGAATATTGATGGTATTAAATTTATTTAATAAATGTATTAAATAAATGGGTTAAAAATGATAAAAATTATTTTAAATGATAATAAGGTGTTTAAAAATATTTTAAGTTATAAATTATGACTTAATATTTTAAGGTAATTTTCATTAATAAGTTAATATTAATGATAATAGGTTTATTTAATATTTATATTAAATAAATGTTTTAAAATGGGTTTAATGATTTAAAAATCATTTAAAAATAATATAAAGGATTTAAAGATATTTGAAGTTATAATAAATGACTTCTAATATTTTCATGAATAATACATTAATATTTAAATATTGATGGTAATTATTTAAAATAATTTTAAATGTTTTAAAAATCATTTAAGGGTAAAATAAATGTTTTAAAAATGTTTTGAGTTAATGATAATGACTTAGATATTTTGTCAAGTATTTTATTAATATTTTCATATTAATGATAATATAATTATTATGTATTTAAATCATTTAAAATGATTTCAATGTTTGAAAAATCATGATAAATTATAATAATTATTTAAAAATTATTATAAGACCTTGAAAAAATAATATGATTAATATTTAAATTATCTACTATAGTGTTGAAGTTACAGATTAGATTTTAAGTAAATATAAACTCGATTATTATTCGATAAAACCGTCGGTACACCGAAATATTACCAAAGTCGACTCAAACTTAGATAGATTAACTTGATAAGTAATTAGTTATGCTAGAATGATTGTTATAACTATGTGACAATGTGTTTAAGCTATATGATGACTGGAAATAGTAGTGTTATGTGTTATGATAAATTATTCTGATCAAAAGAATAATCGTATGAATGATAGTATTAAGTATAAAGGATAAAATCTAAAGTTGTGTAAGCAGCAAATCAGACAAGTATCCTTACCCTTTGTTTCTACTTATGCAATACTCCTGTATAAGTAAGTTATCGAAATATACTTCTATTATATAAGTTATTATATTCTAATAGTATCGGTCACGTATTTAAATATTAGTATTAATGCCAGTTATGGAATTATATTCGTTTACCAGTATTGTAGTAATGTATGATCAGTGTATACCTTGTGGATATATAGTTAAGTTAGATTATTCAAGTGCCCTCACTTGAATAACGATTGTATTTAATCTCATGTCGACACATACCTACTGATTTTCTGGTATGTATATGTTATTTAAAAATTGTCTAAGTTATTTAACTCAGCTAGATATAGAATGAAAGAATATTGTAGAACATAATAGAATATTATTATTATTAAATTGAAATGTTTTATTTCGAATGTCAGATTAATTATGAACATCCCGAACAGGGATAAACTTTTATGCGCCAAAGGCGGACCAGCTGAACGATTTATCATTCAAACAAGTAGTGTTGATTAATAGAGGGCATAACGGGCTGATCACTCTCCGTGTCCGTAAGACATGAAGGTTTGCAGATGAATTTCTGTATAACCTTTTCGAAAATTAAAATATAATTTATAGTTTATTAAACTCTTACCAAATTTATAGTCAGTACGTAGTTTCAAAAAAATGAAATAGAATTAATATGTCATTCAGTATTGTCTAAGCTTACTTTACAACATTTACTTCGTTATTGAAGTGACGTCCAAAGAAAATATTCAAATCTTTCAGATAATTGTTATTCATTGCTATTACTTGTGGGGCACTCAAATACTCATTCTTGCTTTAAATTTAAATATTTTCAACTAAGCTAGTATGACCTGAAGGTTCCAGCAAGGACAAAGGGAAGGGGAAGCTGAAGGAGTAGATTAAATTATGTTGTTATGGCTGTTTGTAGTAAGATAATATAATATTTATCATGTAATGAAAGATGTGAAGGTTCTCGAGACTGGGAAGGTAGATAAATTTGATATAATATTTTTGTTTAATTAATACAGTAAGTAGTTGAATGAATGTTATCGTGTAGCACCAAGTACGGGTTTCAAGTACCCGGATTTGGGGGCGTTACAGAAACAATTGAACGCCAGTCAATACTGTGCCTCATACATCAAGATATATAAAAAAGGTGCATGTTAAGTGGAATTTTAAACACTCTAAAACCCAAAATTATTATCACCGGGACATCACATATATGTGCATTCCATACCAGTCAAAACTTAGCTGATGCAATTATTTAGTTTTTTTTATGAAAAAGTAATAAATCCCGCCTCGTCAGATAACCATAAAGCCAAACGTATTCGTATACATAAGCAATAAAAATTTATCTGTAACGCCCGAGAAAATTGAATTTATATGAGAATTAAATTTTTATTTGATTATATGAATTATATGAATTTAATTGATTATTGATGTGAGTAAGCTATGTGAAGGTCGTTCTATGACCTAGAATGTGCGGATGTGGTTAGGATTCAGGCTATGTGCTAGAATTAATTGTTTTGAATTTTCAAGACAAAAATAAAAGTTTTCTGAGAAATTCCCGTAAAAACACTATTCATTCGTTTCTGCTCTGGAATTAAGTTTGAAATTCTGAGAAACGCGTAATGATAGAATATGAAGACGAGATGGAATATTTAATAATATTTCATTTATGGCAAACGAAGTTTTTGCCTGCGGAATTAAAACCTAAGGGTTGGGAAAAATGATTTCTGAGAAGGAAATGAGATACGTATAATGAATAACGATGATTATGCGTACGATATATGAGTGTGATACTACTTAGTATACGAGTATAGTATGAAGATTTAATGCGACGTACAATACGAATAGTGTATGAGTATTATACGAAGAGAATACATGAATTATACGTATAGTATACGATTGGTGTTAATGGACTTAGAGTTTAGGACTTTGTATAATCCCATTTGGATTTGGATTATATTAAGCCAAGGAATTAAGTAATCAAGCCCAATTTAAGGCCCGATGTTAAGTTTAATTAAGCCGATCCAAGAAATCGAACCGTGAATCGAACCCATGGGGCAACCCATGGGGATGACCCATGGGGCATGTGGGCCGGCCACTTGGCCACCAAGTAAAGTGTTTACTTGGTGGCTAAGTTATTGTGGAGGTGGAATAGTAAGAAGGTCACTCAATGAACATTATGACCTCCATTTGTTTTGGATATAAATAGAAAGCTTAAGTTAGTCATTTGTGGTTTTACAAAGATTGCCCAACTTATATTGAGAGAGAGAAAGAGCAAGAAACAAGCAATCATCTTACTTTGAAGCATTTAATAAGAAGTTTTAGCAAGAACGCAAAGAACGGTAAGGTAATATTCCGTAAATATTAGTTTTCCCATCATTTTGATTTTGTTGTTTTAAAGAATCATAGATTGGTGGAGCATGCCTCTTATGGAGGAATAAGGATGGCTTTTAATGAGTAAAACATTTATAAGTCATGGTTAAGTAGGAATTGTAAAGGTTTACATAAGTTTAAACCGTAGAAAATATTGAATGATGAACATGGTTATTGATGGACAAATTGAAAACCATCGCTATTTGGATATGTGCATCTTGCTTGGTTAGGATGTAGATGAAGAATCAGTGGAGTTGTTCCATTTGATTTGGCATATAGAACACAAGTAATGAAGTTATGGACAATTTTACGGAATTAGACGTTAAACATCGAAAAACGTAAAAATCCCAGATTAGTAGTCAAAAGTTATCGTGGGACTTGGAAACATAGGTTTTCAATGTCAACACGTGAGATATAGTATTCAAGAGTCGTGGACTCAAGAATCATCGAATTCTGACATAGAACGAAGAAAACGAGTATCGAACGCTCAATAGCGATAAACGAATGCTTAATAATGAACTTAGAAGTGAATTTTGAGTTAACGGATTCGAAAATGTAAAATTCTTATATGAACACTTAGAGTATGTAAAATGGGAGTTGTAGGCTTTTGAACGGACCAAATCGGACTTATAACAAAGAAGTTATGAGGCCAGGAAGTTCATCAAAAATTTTATCTGTAAAAATTTTACGAGTTCGAGGTCAGCCGCAGTCATGCGTATGTAGCTTTATGTGCCGCTGCCATGATGCCATACACAGTGTCAGGAGCTACTAAAGAGTGGCACTGTAGCGCCATTCACACGTTTAAGTTTTGCTCCGTAGTGCCGGGACAAAAGCTTGGTCACTGTAAACTGGCGCCGCAGCGCTAGTGTTGCTTATAAGGGCCACGCCGCGGCGCTAAGACAGGGGAAATGTTGGATAAGTTAGGATTGAACTCTAGTGTTTCAAGACCATTATAAGTTATGTTTATATACTTAATGAGCATACTAAAACCATTCCTATGTTACATATACTAGTGTATATTATGATGAACTTAGGAATTGAACGCGAGTTGTTGGTATGAAAACGAAGAACACTGAGTGTTAATACGTAAACCGTGAACGGTATTCAACATTGGTACTTCACCAATGATGATCGAGTTTGGTTAGTAATGTAAGAACGTTAACAAGCCGTGATGAAGGGTAATAAGTTGAATTGACATTATTAATGAAATAAAGTCAAATACGACATAGAAGTGAAAGAAGTTGGTAATAATAATTTAATAAGATTGTTGGTAACTAATTACAGTGTCCTATATGAATATATTATGTAGATTTTGTAAAGACCGAGAACTGTTGAATAAATTATTCGAAGACGCTTGAAGGAAAGTTTTCTTAACGCTTGTCTAACCTTCTTGTTAGTCGAGTTTTCTGTGATTCATTTAATGAGTTGCATGAATGATTTTAAAGAAAGGGTCAATGCCAGTTTTAACCCGGGTAGACTATTCGTAAGAGATAAATTGATTTGTATACATGTCTTTCTATATAGAAATGATAACGCTATCATATGCAAAGTATTTGGTACGAATTCAAAGGTAAGATTGTACATGAACAAACAAAAGTATTTTTCATCGTTTATACGATGGGCACGCGAGTTTGCCAAATCTTAAACGTAAATACGTTTAACGGATGAATGTTGATCAACATAGAGTACTATAGGCTGATCACCTAGAAGTGCTCAGAAGAAATGAAATACCGGATGTCTGACCTTAGTCTTTGTGATGTCCTTTTCAAGTATGAAAACAGAAAGAGAATGTTCAGTCATTTGACCGGTTCAGAATTCCTAAACTATTATATACTTTGGGAATTGATGTTATGAATTGTTAAGTATTAGTCAATGTTTCGTAATACTTCATGACTATTTGTTCACTGATGGAATATTATCATATAATTCACAAATGTGGTATTGATATTATACTTTGTTAGACTTGCTGAGCTTGTTATGCTCACTTCTTGCGTGAATTATATGATTGCAGTTAAAGCCGAACGTACTGAGAATTCTAAGAGAGATAAAGGCAAGGCTAAGATGGGTAGTTAAACATCTTGTAATAGATTAGTATGTTTGTATGTATTATACTTACGAACAGCAAATGATGTAATCGGTTTATGAACCTGGGAAACGATTTTACTATGATTGTAATAAGAAGATATTTAATACATTCATTATGTTGTATTTTCGATGGAATGATTGTATAATTATGAGTACCGTGTAGCACCATATGTCTGGTTTGAAGATACTCGAATTTGGGGGCGTCACATTATCAATGCTGAAGATTTTCAAATCCACAGAGCAGATACTGCATATCCTAGGATATAACATGAGGATATTGAAACATATAAATTTACAAATCTCTAAAAGTCTGGCTAAGTCTCTAAAAGTACAGAAGATTATCAAGTGATAACGGTACATAAATTAAATACAATAACAAACTGAATTAACGCATATACACCATGAATTCAGCATGATTACTTGTGCAGAAGCCCAAAACTATTAAGGATCATTAATAAGATTGTAGCAAAATGGGAACTACCTGAGCAGTCCGTCTTTTAACATGTCTTTCTTCTTTCCTAGTTGCAACTACCTGTAGTATTGAAGTTAGTCAAAACAAAAGTACCATGTCATGCTATAAGAAACAAAATTGAATTATATCAATAAGAGTACAAGGTACCTGTAGCATGGCTAAAAGAGCTTCTATTTTTTACAACTTCTATTCTTACAGCCATTTATAGTATATTAGGACTGTGTCACTATATTGAGCTAGACTTTTAGTCTCCCTCTCCACCCAGCCACGTGTAACAAATGTATGACAACAAGTGCCATTTCTCATACCCGTTTAAACCCAGTATAAAAACTTCAATGGAAAGCTATCATATATCAACCAATACTAATTTTCTTTTCTTCCAAGACTCTGGGAATACCCATTAGTTATTCTCATTTAGATACACTCTCATTTTCTATATAAATATATTCTTTATTTTTGGAGCATGAAATTCTACAAAAAAGCCAAAAGGAGAACAATTTTGTCCCCATGGCATTATATTTATCTATTAGAATTTAAAATAGCATCAGAAAGATCAGATGTTTGTATGCATGGTGTGCTATAATTACAGTGAGCAAATTACTTATCAGTATAAGATTATCAATAAAAATTAGAAGATCATGGAAAGATGGGGAAACTGCTCTTCATACATTAATTTATGATAAAATGTATCTCAATAGGTGAATTAAATTGATGTAGCTCCACAACCAATTTAGGGAAGAATGGCTCCAAATTCCCTCAAAACTGAATTCGAATGATGCATTTATAAAGTTCAAGAAAATAATGGTCCATTTATAGCTGACTTAAGGGAAGAATAGCTCTCATTGTGCAACATGTACATACTAGAATCAGTAATCAAAGAATAATTCACCATATAGTTTGTCAAGAGGGAAACGAAGGTGGATCCTTACAGAATCAACTTCTTAGCTACAACCTTAGGGGAAGTCGAAAAGGTTTTTGTCCCAACATCTATTGTAAGTACACGCTAAAATTTTAAAAAACATTATTGAAGCAATGTGATTTCTTTAGAGTCTAAAATACTAATTTCCCCTTATATTAATGAAAATGCAACTAGCTTCCAACAAAATGGGTGTCGTAGATTTTAGTTTCTCAATTCCAATAGAGGTTGTTCTTCACAGAGTTGCTTGTTATATACCTAATGAAAGACATAACTCTTATGCAGAAAATGAGTATACATGACATAAAGATCAAAGTTCTCAAAATTGAAACCAGACCCAAGCACAACAAAATAAGTTTTAAGCCATGCTATACTGCCCAAAAGCCAATGTCACCACATTAACACAATGAAGAATTTGATACATACTACTCCATTACTCTTTGGCCAAAAAGTTAAGTAAAAATAAATATTCCACCTCTGAAAGATAAATCTTAAAAACTAAAGGGGTTCAAATCACAAAGCAATTTAAGTAGCTAATTAGATGGAAAACATACCTCTTCAATACTATCATCTTCAATCTTTGTGTTGAAAGTAAATAACAAACTCTAATGTAATAAATTCTCTAGATCTTCACATAAAGCAGTGCTGTCAATCAACAGTAAAGGAACAAAAAAAATCCACCTTTTTGTTATTATTTCCCTACATACTAGAAAAATTATCTTACCACCAATTTCAAATTTGCTAAATTGCATACTTAAATCATAAAAAAAATATACAATGTGAACCCATATTTCATTTTGAAATTAAAGCCAAAATCTATTAAATCACAGCAATTGCGACGTAAAGATCCAAACTTTACTATGATTGTTAAAGAATTCAGCAAGAAAACAAAAGGGCTTTTGTTACCGAGCACCTACCTATTTTATTTCGAGCAAGACTCACTATGAAAAGGGTTTTACTTTTACCCTTAGATGTCTGTCCTTTTCGCTTCATCTCATTCAAAGAAGCACCCCAAATCAGATGCAAGCTTAGAGAGGTTCTGGTTCAATCGTAGAGCTTCTCTAGGTGCTAAGGTTGACTCTGTGCTTCGTTGAACCGACTGTTGATTGGTGTTAAAGGTGTGCCCTCCCATTGTCTTTGTCATGGATCTAGAGATTTGAGAGTTTCAGGAAATCTAGGAAAACCCTAGATTTTGTTTTCAGATGGAACGAAAAGAGGCTAAATAGAGAGAGATGAGAGACGAAGACACTCAGTGAGAAAGGAAATAGAGGACTTGAACCCTCTTTCTCTGCGAAAGAGAGCATATTTAATTTTAAGTTTTCATTTAACCGCGGATTTTTGTTCTGTGTTTTTTTACATAAATATCATATTTTTTTTAAAAAAATGTTATCTATTTAAAACCAAAAATTGCCCTTATAAATAGATAACGTTTTTCCATATGTATCTACAACGTTTTGTTAAAAAATGTTGTGAAAAAAATACCACAACGTTTTTTTTATAAAAACGTTGTTGTTTAAGTGTTGTCTATTTACTGTTTTGTACTAGTGTCATATGATTATTCTTTAATAACTGAACAAGTAGATATAAAGTACTATGAAACATTTTAATAGCACTGCTCATCTCATAAACCAATTTCGAAGCACATATAGTAGCTTAGAAATTTTGATTAGGTCCATAGACTATGAACATTCTCTTTAGCTTTTATTCATGAAAAGGATAACCCAGTACCAAGATCAAAAGTTCGATATTTCTTACGAGCACTTCTAGGTGATCAGCCTATAGTACTCTATGTTGATCAACACTCATCCGTTCAACGTATTTACGTTTAAGTTTTGGCAACCTCGCGTGCCCATCGAATAATCGATGTAAAATACATCTGTTTATTCATACCCAGGCTTACCTTGAATCTGTACCAAACAATTGGCGTAGGATAGCGTTATTAATTCTATATTAAAATACTTGTAAATAAATTAATCAATCTTTTAAGATCAGTCTAGACGAGTTAAAACTAGCATTGACCCTTTCTTTAAAACCATTCATGCATCTCATAACATGAATCACTAAAAACCTGGCTAACACGAAGGTTAGACAAGCGTTAAGAAAACTTGCCTTTAGCATCTACTATGGTTATTACACTTTCCATTTAAGTCTTTAGAGTCTCTACAATACATAACCACATACATACCACATTAGGTCATGAACAAACATGTATGGTACCTAACGTATCTTACCCTTCTTCTCAATCTAATCATTTATTAGATTTGTTATTATTGGTTCCGGCTTTCCGTTACGTTGTTCTTACATTCACGTTCACATAATCATTAACAACTTTTAGTTATAATTCTCAACGTTATAGTTATCATCAAAGATGCTACTTTAAGTTAATTAATTCATCATCAATCAACTATTTTCATTTCATATACTTAATCGTACTTATTTCATTAACAAAACTCATTTCAAGTATTTATCTGCCCATACGACTTATTATCGTTCATCGTTTCAGTATTAATAACTTACGTTCAATTAATCTTTCTTTCAACAATTAGTTGCTAACTTAAGGTTGAACAGTGTCTTGAACAATGTTCCATTAAGTTTTAGTTTATTACTAAACACTTATCTTCCTTCTATCTTAATAGGTTCTCTTTACTGTGCAAAACATAATGCTAGCGTTGCGGCGCCAGCTTTCCTTCCTTATTCCACGCCGCGGCGCCACTCTCCAGTGGCTTTCATCCGAACCCGGCACTGCGGCACCAATCTTTAGTGGCTAATGAACAAGCTTAGCACTGTGGCGCCACCTACTATGCTTTGTCTGGTGCTGCGGCTCCAGACCTCAGTTCCAGACAACTTTGTCAGATTGTTTAGTTTAATGAACTTCTCCGACTCCAAATTTGATCATTTTAATTCTGAATTGGCTCGTTCAAAAGCCAATAGCTCACAAATCACATACTGTACATGTTCATGCAAGAATTTTTCATTTTTGAATCCGTTAACTCAAAATTCACCTATTAGTTCATTATAATGAAAACGATAAACATTCGTGAACGTTCAATGCTCGTTTCTTCGTTCTAAGTCAGAATTCGATCATTTTCGAGTCCGCAACTCTAGAATTCCAAATGAGACTATTCTCCATCGAAAACCAACATTTTTGAGCCCAATGTCAAAATTTGACTTCCATTCCGAGAATTTCACGATTTTGACGATTATGGTCTAAACTCGTGAATTTCGGCATAACTTCATTACTTAATATTTTTAAACCGTTTTAAATGTATTCTTTCCATCATACTAAAATTCTAACTATACATATTTCAATAACTTATACACATGATAAGTTCTTACATGTTCTTCCTTAGTTCATAACTTATATAAGTATAAATGACTTATTTATGGCTTATTAAAGCTTAAGTTCATTGACTAGCCATTCTTATTACTTCTTAGCATACATGTTCTACCACTACTCACTTCTCTAACAATTGAAGAGAGGGAGAATCATGGTTTAGGATCTTACCCTTGAAGATCAGTTGATTAAGCTTTGTTCTTCTTCATGCTTCTTGAATTACAAAGTCTAACTTTTCAAGCTTTTCTAGCTTTTTCTCTTTAACCAATAAGTTATAAGTTGTTGGAGGAAATCTAATAAGTAAGAAATGAATTACCAAGTCTTCAATATATGTGATTGTATGCCAAATTACGTATACAAGAAAGAAATTGGTTTTACAGTGAATATATATATATATATATATATATATATATATATATGCGTGTGTGTGTGTGTTTTAACGACGTGAGTTTCAATTTCTATGTTCAAATTCTATTTTTCAAATTTTTGCTATACAACTGAATTATTGCAATTGTAAGTAGTTGTAATGCTAGATTTTATGTTTAGACAAAGAATTGTATGTTAATTTCGTTTAAAAGAAAGAGAAACTATTTTTTAGTATATGTTCTTATACATGACTTATGACAGTAACAAATTTGATGGTTAAAGTGTATACGAATTGTAAAAAAAATGAACTGTGATTATGTTAATTGGGTATGAAATAAAGATAACGAAGTTCAAAGGAGTCAAGTTGGTGTAAAATTGTGGTTACTCTTCACTGTGTCAAGAAATATCAAAATGGAGTTTTGTTGGTTTAAAAATTGGCTTTCAAGGATTTAAGTTTTCTGATATTGTTGTTTAATTGTGTTAAATTAGTATATGTATGATCGGTAACATGTATAGGTAATTTGCATAAGTTATACATGTTAATTGGTGTTAAAAATTAAGATACAGTAGCTTTGTTCTGTTCTTCGTTTTGTCTTCTGTAAGCGCGGAGCCTCAGCGCCAAAATCCATGCCCCAACTCTTAATTTTGTGCCGCAACGCTAGCCAATGTCTTGGGCTTTGCATGCAATACGCATTATAAAGTAGTAAGCGTAGGCGTAGTATACCGATTAGTAAAGAGGTCTCAGGAATGACTTTTGTTTTGCACAAAAGTTTGTAATTGTTGATGTAATGCAATATGATGATTGTTAAACATGTAATTTTGTTATTATGGTATTATAGTGCTAAGAACGAGCATGTTATTAACACCTAACAAGTTTTATTATTAATTTATTGATGTAATTTGACTATGTGGTTAACAATCAAACCATACATGAAATAAATACTTATAGAATATTTGTAATGACTAATTATATCCTAATGATATGTAATTAGGATATTGTGAATCAAACTATTACGATTTAGCCTACAAGCAAGGCAAGTTCTCTAACTCAAACTCGAGTTGTTATTTTTCAAGCACGTTAGTGGATAATTATTGTTGATGATTCCACATCTAATAGTATTATTGTATATTCGCATTATGGCAAGTGTTCTAACTGTATATTTTCATTGAGCAAGTTATTTTTGTCTTTAACTTGTTATTTAGCATGCAACTTTATATATTTTGATATACGAATGTTGATCAAGTTATATCGTTCACTTTATTATTTGTTATGCATGCTTAGTACTCAATTCCAAATAACCTTGGCTTAATATTGTTCAAGCAAGGTATTTTATAATTATTCAATGTTTATGCTCTTAGATTATTCCAAAAGCATGACCTTAGTATTCAATGTTGATTTCGTTATGATTTATTCCATAACATAAAGTTAGTACCTTTTTATTCAACTACTCCGTAGTTGATGTTCGTTAAATTCTAAATTACCTTGAAACTTATCCAAACCAAATTTACTTTGGTGCGGACTCGTATTTTAAATGCTGAGATGAACAACCCTATTATTAGGGGATAACTAACGTATAGCGTTAAAATGTTTATGCACAATACATTGAACGAAGGGTTGATCCCCCTAAGTACGAGGAGTCTTTATAGTCTTACGACTGTTAAAGTTTAAGTTGAAAGAATACTTACAACTATGGACAAAGTTCGTAGTCTTTTGACCCTTAGTTATATATTTCAAGTTCTGTTCCTGATTATTATTGATGAAGTACTTTATTTATTTCTATTGAGCCTATTCATTTGGCAGTTGATATGATGTTTATTCATTATTAGTCAAGTGAGCTTTGTTTGCTCATTCTTCCATATATACACTTATTGCAGCTAAAGTTGAGAAGGTCGATGAACCTACAACTAGCGAAGGAAAGGGAAAAATGTACAATTGATGAAGACTTGTAATTTAATGAATTTTATGTTAATAGACTTTATATTTAATGATGTGATGTAATTATTTTATTTTCGCACTTGATTGATGTTAAGGTTAGACAACCTGGGACATTTTTGGATTTAATGATGTAACCTTTTTATAGGAAGGATTTATAGTTTAAATGTTATTTTATTTGGGTAGATAGTATGAATGTATGGAAAGTGAACACCAAGTCTTAGGGGAATGAAGTACCCAGATTTTGGGGTGTCACAAGTTGGTATGAAAGCTTTAGGTTATGAACCTTAGGCGGGGGAAAAGCCTTAGGAAGTAACCTTTGAAAAGATAGTGGTGGTAAACTCTTATCGAGTTTTAAGAGAGAAATAATAAAACACTTATGTGCTTATGTGGTTGCAACTTATGTGCTCGTGAGTGTCGAGTAGTAATGATTAGTAATTAAAACTTAAAAGTTTTTGTTGTCAGGATGGCTAATGTAAGAGAATCCAGTCAGGCTAGGGAGGAAGGATCCCAGATAACTAGAGAGGAGGAGCCTCGAGATATTTAGGTGATTTGGGAACAACTACTGCCACAGAAAATATCTCCATTGGTCACAGTGGTTGAGCATGAAGGTTTACCTGATGAGGATGATAAGATAGAGACAGATGAGGAGGACCCCGTTGAGCTGCCACAGTTAGATGAGGATGAGAATGACGAGGAAGAAGAGCTTCCACTTAACTCAATCGCTGCCCTTATGTACGACGAAGTATACGATCACAATGTGGAACTTTAGGACAACATCGAGGAGTTGCAAGAGATAGTAGCTGAATAGCAGTTCATAATGGCTTAGAAGGACAACGATGTAACAACCCAAAAATTCATACAATTTAATTATTAACTTCGGTCGTTAATAACACATCTACCTTCTGTTTTTACATCATTATTTGATGTTAAACTTTATATAATGCGGAATAATTTAAACTTTTATGTCTTTTTACTTTAATTACTTGAATCAAAACCTTTATCATCTGCATGTCTTAGAATCAATCTTATTTCATGATTCACATTATCACTGTTATTATAAAATTTTACAATTCAATCTGATAACCTTTACATATCAGATAATTCTAACATTAGCTTTACAACTCAACATAAAACTATACATCATAAAACATTTAGTGCATCTCATGAATCTTAATAATGGTAAAAAGAAATAACAACTTTAGCTAAAATATTAATCTTCATGTATTATTTCTGATCCACGTCATTCAAGTAGCACATAGTGTTACCTTCAATCCTTAACCTGAAAAAATGGTTATTTGCAAGGTTGAGCTCGACAACCCAGCAAAATCTAACAGTTTTCATGTATCACGTAACACATAATAATATGCTCAACATATATCTCATAAACATTAGACTAACATAACATACATGTTACAGTTCATATAATCAAGTATAAAGATTGAGTTCCTTACTCAATCAGCATACTTTAGTCAATCAACGTAGTCATAAGTTCAATTTAACATTGCATACATTTAACATATATATAACAGATCATGCTCTTTGCAATAAAGATTTAGAATAGTTAATCACCAATTCACATAGCAAATATGAACTGAAAGACTTGCCCTGATCGTTGTTTACCAATAACAGTTTAACAGCTTATAGATATCTGCACTTCACGTGCCTTACACAATTATATAATCAATCACATTAACTATTAGTCACATAGCGACGCATATTAGTTGTAATGTAAACTTTATTCTACGTCTCATAACCCTTTCTATCATAAATACACAATGTTCAATTTGTTTGTGTTAACTTTCAACTTATATCTCACTGTATTTTATATTTGATGTTCATTCAAATGTTTAAGTCTTGATAGGACTACTTACTGGTTTTATATTAACACTATTCAATATCTTATAATATTCATTTCATTTGATTTAAAACACTTTTTACGTTCATTATCACTTATCACGGCGTTTCGAAGTTTATTCGTCACACGCCCAATTTGCCTCTCTTGTGTGTGCTTAGTATGCATATACAACTTATCTAATACATCATTTATTAATGTTAAACATCATTATACTTCATAATATTCATGTTCTATAACTTAAAACAACATCTTTTATCGTCAAGAGCACTAAACTTGCATATGTATGCCCCGACGCCCTCCGATTGTCCCCGAAAACACAACAGTCCTAAAAATGACCATTTTAACCCCTGTTCCCGACCTCAAATTGAAAACCTTAAAGAATAAAAGTTGTAGGTCTATTCGTCCACGTTCCGGATCATCTTGAATCACCTCAATTAGAGTTGGTATGAAAACTTTATGACCATTTTACCAAAACATGTCAAAGAAGTCACATTTAGCACACATGGGGCGCGGGCGCGCCCCTTTTCCAGGCGTCCACTCCATCTAGGAGCGCCCAGTTGCACGTCGGCACTCCTGGGATGCGCAGCCGCACCATTCCTTCCTACTAATCTTCATAACTTGAGTTATACACATCCAAATTAGTCCGTTTTCGATTCTATGGATTCGTAATTCATAGAACTACAACATCCTAGAATTCTAACAATTTATAAAAACATTAACCAACCTAAAATTTGACCCAAAACACATGTTCATACTATATTTTCATGTTTTGACACATATACCGAATTTGATCGCCACAGTTTCGTTACTTAACCGATTAACATTATTTAAACTACACCACTTTCGTTTCTTCACATATTAACATAATCCAACCTCAATTTATAGATTATAACACTTATAGGGCATAAACTTTTGTACTTTCTAAAGCCAATTTTCATGTATAAACAGTACTATATATTTTTCTTCCTTCAAACCAAATTTCACGTGTTTGATACTCAAACAATCACTCATATATGTTGATTATCAGTTTATAATCCATATATATATATATATATATATATATATATATATATATCAATCCAACATGAATTAACAATAAAATTTCAAAAACAAGGGTTTACACTAGAATAAATTATACCTTGTTCCTTTGATGATTTGCTAGCAAAAAGATGATGATGATTAGGATTAGAAATTTCCCTCCTTCCTCTTAAAAATCACAGAGAACTCTCTCTTGCTTCTAAGCTCTCTTCTCTAAACTCTGCTCTAAGGCTATAGAAGAATACGTGAAATAAGAATAAGCCAACTGATAATCGTGAATATCAGTTAGCAAAACCAATAGGCGTAAGTTATAGTAAGCCAAAGGCCACAAGGCCTTGTTTGGCTACCACCTATCCCCTAAACTAGATTATTTTAATAATCTTTATATTATATAGTTTAATGTCACACCATTAAATTAATTTAATTAACTCATACTTATAATTATAATATATATATATATATATATATATATATATATATATATATATATATATATATATATATATATATTTCAATCCAACATGAATTAGCAATAAAATTTCAAAATAAGGGTTTACACTAGAATAAATTATACCTTGTTCCTTTGATGATTTGCTAGCAAAAAGATGATGATGATTAGGTTTAGAAATTTCCTCCTTCCTATTGTAATATACTTAATAAATCTTTACATATCCAATTTAATTAATAAATTAGATCAAAACAACATTTTATTTAACTTAATTATTTTCTTAAATATTAAGCAATTGATTTAATTTAATTATTTCCTTAAATTAAATCCTTCAAATAAAATTAACATTATTCAATTAATTAACATTAATCAATTTAGTTACTAAATTAATTCACCACAATTTTATCAACCATTTATTTATCTCAATAAATAAATTAATTTAAAATATTTATTTAATTTAATAAATATTTAAAATTAATTACTAAATTTATTTAATTCCTTCAATAGTTAACTCAACTATTAAACCCCACTTTTCCAATATATGAATATATATTTCTCTTCACACCAGATCATATATTTCAACATATATAACACGTAAATATACATACTCAAACTCAAAACATCTCATAATAAGAATTTTAATTATTAAATCTTATTTTAATAATTTATAAAAATTCGGGTTGTCACATCCTTCCCTCCTTATAAGGATTCCGTCCTCGGAATCAATGAAACCCTACATTACACAGGTTTTCATCAAATCTCTTCGGTGAATAACTTCAACACATTACATTAATATAAGTTTTATATTTCCTACTCCCACCATTCTTGATAATAAATTCTTGTAAGTTTTATTTCATAACCTTTACTTATACTCAATTATATACTTAAGTATTACATATTCTTTAACCTGTTCATTATTTTTCTCTAAGGATCATTATCATATACTAGATTCTCAAACTCTCGAGACATTACATTCACCCCTTCTTATAAAAATTTCGTCCTCGAAATTTTGACTTACTAATATCTGTTCATTCCATTTATCAAAATAGATTTTATGTTAATGTTTATTTATTCATTAGGTTCTACAACCAAATTCTTTCTCTAAGGATCTTTCTAAGATCATCATATTCCTCACCTCTTCCTCTTCTAAGAGTTTCACATTTCTCTTCTTTCTGAAATTTCATTTCTTTCCTGAAATTATTATGTTTTGCATAATTTTCTCATCCTTTCCACTTTCACCTTTTAAAATAATAAGAATCTTCCACAATTGCTCAATAATTGGGAAGCAATATGAATAACAAGAATTTAAAAGATTCCAAATCGTGCTGAGGGGTCATAAGACCTTGAACTACGTCCCTAGGTTATCAAGTATCTCGACTTGAACCTTTAACAGTCATAAGACTTTATGGACCTTGAATTCTTCTCCAGGTTTAACAGTGCATCACCACTGTAAACCGTCTTTAACAGAATATTTAGCAATCACATAGACTGAAAACACTCTCTGCAAGTACTCTAGGTGATCAGCCTATCGTACACCTACGTCGTGCACAACGTATTACATCTTAACATCGTAACGACTATATGTGTTACTTTCGGAACCAATGTCTCCGATAACATGTCCCCTTTTACAGGGTTGTTCACCTCAGCTTTTCAACATCTGAATCCGCACCAAAACAATTTGGTTTGGCATAACTTCTCAAGAAACGCTTGAATTTCATGAACATCTTTTAATATTCGTCTAGCTGAACCAAATAGCATAGACTTCTACATCAATCCGGACATCAATCGAAATATACATATACATATATATATTCTCATATCTTAAAAAATCTCAAAAATCCTTTTTATGAAGTCATGATACCGAACTGTATTTACAGTCCGTTTGAGGATTCCGTCATTTGGTGATTTTATCATACTACATTATACCATAGTGGGCTGACGATCCTTAGATCACATCCAACACTAAGTAATACTGCATTGATGATTCCATCATTTTTTTTTATCTCTGCACCAGGTTCCATGACACATTGATGATATAAAAATAAATTTTGATATATTTCAAATCATTTCACATGTTTGATACTCATACAATCACTCATATATGTTCATTATCAGTTTATAATCCATATATATATATATATATATATATATATATATATATATCAATCCAACATGAATTAACAATACAATTTCAAAAACAAGGGTTTACACTAGAATAAATTATACCTTGTTCTTTTGATGATTTGCTAGCAAAAAGATGATGATGATTAGTGTGACGCCTCCAAAATAGGTATGCATCACCTATTCTGAGTCACCAAATACATGGTACATAAATACAAATACAATCTTAAATATACAACATAAGCTGTGAGTTTTAATACAAATATTGTCTTCTAGACAATATTCAAACTAAAAATAAGTCCTCAATACATTTATTATCACACTATTTTATAGAATAGTGAGGACTACTAATGTTACCATCTGGACCGTCACTCCATTCCCCGACTAGTTCCTGCTACGTTCTCATTTCCTGAAGAGAACAATGAAAGCAAAAGGGTGAGCTCAACTAGCTCAGTAAAAAATATTATTGCTAAGATAATGCAGAATAAACTATCGTTAGCCTTCAACCGTGTTAAACTGATACAATATAACAAACATCATGTTTAACTGTAGCAGAACAAGCAATCCATTAGAAGAGTCAAGTAGAGAATAAAATCTATTATCTTCTATAATTTAAAAGGTTTTTCATCACTTTTATCGCTGAGACTCAGCTTATTAAATAAACCACGCCATCCCTGCACTACGGCCAAGGATATTCATTAGTATCACGACCACAAATTATCCATGCACTACGGGTCAAGGATATTCATGTTTTCATCAATGGTCAAAATCATGCCAACAACTGTCCATCAAGGCACTACGGGCCAATGAGGACTTTTTCCACATCATTTGTAACATTACGGTCATGACTATACCGAATAATCCCTGGTCATAATCATACCAAGTCCATCTATGCACTACAGGCCACATATGACTTTCAACATAATATAAACATGAGGATGATGACAATGACATAATAATTCAATAAATCAAGTTCAAGAATTAAATATTAAAGATTTATAAGTTAATTTATTCTGAACTCAAAAACGTCTAAATTGTCAACATGATACTGCTTTGTGGAATAAAATTTAAGAATGCTCAGAAGAATATTTCCATGAAAAGATACTGGATGAAGCGTAAATATCCAGGATATTCTACTAATTTCATGGAGGATAGAAGCCAAAACTTTAACCAACTGAGTATAATAGAATATATGAAATCGCAAATGGATTTTTCGCCAAGCCGGTAATCCACGCCGATGCACCATTTCCATAATTTAATAAGGAATGAATACAAAGGATCATTCACCATGCATGTGGTAATCCACATAGTAAAAGTTATTCTAACGTAATAATAAAGAATGGAATAATCGAAGAATTCACCATGCATGCGATAGACCGCATGCAGACAAGTTATTCCCTCTGTAATAATAAAGAATGGAACCGGATCATGCAAAATTCGCAGAAAGACAGGATATTCCAAATGTAATAATAAAGAATGGAATAACAATGAATTCACGTGCATGCGATAGACCGCATAGACAGGTTATTACAATAGAATAATAAATAATGGAACCAGGTCATGCGTAATACGCACAGACAGGATATTCAAGTGTATAAGTTTCTCGTATCGATAAGAAATGAGCAGACTTGGTCAATCTATCAATAATGACCCAAATCACATCTATGCCTTGAAAAACCTTGGGAAGACCAGTAACGAAATCCATGGTAATATGCTCCCACTTCCATTCTGGAATTTCAAGTGGTTGCAATGGACCTTTTGGCACTTGATGCTTCGCCTTGACTCGTTGACAAGTTAGACACCTTGAGATAAACCGCTATCTCCCTCTTCATATTGCTCCACCAAAATGTATGTCGAAGATCACGATACATTTTGGTACTCCCAAGATGGATTGCAAATGGTATGTTGTGCGCCTCCATAATGATTTTATACTTCAAGTCAGAATCGTTGGGAACACAAAGTCTGGAGTTGACTCGAAGTATTCCTTCTTCATCGATTCTTGCTTCTAGAATAACACCTTCTTGTACTTTCTTTCTCATATGTATCAGCTCCAGATCTGTAGCTTGAGCAGCTTTAACTTTATCGATTAAAGTCTGTTTCACTCATATATTCACCATCATCACATGGGTCCCTGGAGTCTTGAACTCTATTTCCATCCTTTCTAAGTCATACACAATGGGCCTTTGCGTTGACAATAATGCACTCGTGCCTGCATATGATCTTCTACTTAATGTGTCAGCTACTACGTTCGCTTTTCCAGGATGGTATTGGATGGTATAATCATAATCTTTCAATAGCTCAAGCCAACGTCATTTCCGCATGTTGAGTTCCTTTTGAGTGAAGAAATATTTGAGGCTTTTATGATCCGTATAGATCTCCACCTTCTCTCCATACAGGTAATGCCTCCAAATCTTAAGTGCAAAAATGACAGCGGCCAACTCTAAATCATGAGTAGGATAATTCCTCTCATATTCTTTGAGTTATCGAGAGGCATAGGCTATGACTTTCCCATGTTGCATGAGAACACATCCTAACCCTTTGCCCGAAGCATCACTATAGATGACAAATCCCTCCGAGCCAGATGGTATTGTCATAACAGGTGTTGAAATAAGTCTCCTCTTGAGTTCTTGAAAACTCTTCTCACATTCTTCGCTCCAACCGAACTTTGTATCTTTTCGAGTCAGCTGAGTTAATGGAGTAGCGATTCAAGAAAACCCTTCTACGAATCTCCGATAATAACCAGCTGACCCGAGAAAGCTACGTACTTTGGTCACTGATTTAGGTTGCTCCCAGTTGTGAATAGCTTCGATCTTTGTTGGGTTAACAGATATTCCATGACTTGATACTACGTGCCAAAGGAATGCTACTTCCTCAAGCCAGAACTCGCATTTCTTCAACTTGGCATAAAGCTTGTTTTCATAAAGCTTTTGGAGTATCAGCCTCAAGTGTTGCTCATGATCTTCACGGCTTTTGGAATATATGAGGATGTCATCAATAAAGACGACCACAAAGTGATCTAAATATTCCTTGAATACTAGGTTCAACATGTCCATGAAGGCAGCAGGAGCATTAGTCAATCCAAAAGACATGACTAGGAATTCATAATGCCCGTACCGAGTTCTGAAAGCCGTCTTTGGAATGTCATCGGTTCTAATCTTCAATTGGTGATATCCGGAACGAAGATCAATCTTTGAAAAGAATTTGGCTCCTTGCAACTGGTCGAACAGGTCATCAATGCGAGGCAATGGATATCTATTTTTGATAGTGACATGGTTCAACTCCCAATAATCAATACAAAGTTGCATACTCCCATCTTTCTTCTTCACGAATAGAGCAGAGCACAAGAAGGAGAGGCGTATTAGGGACGAATGAAAGCAGGTGTTCAACAATTCCTGCAGTTGGGTCTTTAACTCATGAAGTTCAATAGGATCCATTCGATATGGGGCTTTGGAAATGGATTTTGTACCGGGTTCAAGGTTGATACAAAATTCAATTTCACACTCTAGGGGTAGGCCGGGAAGTTCTTTAGGGAATATGTTAGCAAATTTATTAACAATAGAAATATCATTCAAAACTGAAATATTTTTATTAAAATCCGTGACATGAGCTAAGAAAGCTTGACATCCGTTTTTCAATAAACGAAGAGCTTTATGGCTTGAGATGACAGTGATTGATTTTAATGGTTTGGTTGCTTGAAATTGTATAATAGGTTGGTTAGGAATATGAAAGCTAACAACCTTACAAAAATAATCAATTTTTACATGATGAGTAGTTAACCAATCAATCCCTAAAATCACATCAAATGCAAGTATTTTCAAAGAAATATGATCAAAAGGTAATGTGCGGTTTCCGATTTGAACTAAACAAGACTTATAAACAGTGGATGTAATGAAGTTTTCTCCCAACGGAGTTTCAACAGATAAGTCAAAGTCCAATTTCTCTGGAGTCAAATTTAAACGTTGAGCGCAAGTAGGAGAAATAAAAGAATGGGTAGAACCAGTATCAAATAAGGTATAGACTTATCTAGAGTTTATGATAAGCTTATCTGTGATGACCTCGTTCGGTTTCCTTGCTTTCTGGGAGGTCACAACAAACGCTCTCCCTTAAACTACTGGCTTTGACTTTTATGGGACGGCCTTTGGTGCCTCCATCCCAACTGAACTTGCCTTCCCTGAATGACAAAATCGAGCTAGGTGACCTTCTCTTCCACAATTATAATAGGTTTTGGACTGCTGCGTACAGTTTGGACTGATATGTCCCTCCCCTCCGCATTTGAAGCATATGATAGGTGGTCGTTCTCCTTCCTTAACAACGGTCTTGATCTTCGACGTCTTTCCATTATTGTTGAATCTCCTCTTCTTGAAATGTCCATTCTTATTGTTTTGGCCATGATTACCACCGAAGTGGTTACCATTTCTGGCATGTTGATTCCTTCCACGCTTATTGTCACCACTTCGATGACTGCTATCACTGGTATTATCATTTTGTCGGCTGCTCTCTTTTGGTTGGGTTGACTCATTATCCCGCTCCAATAACTGAGCCCTATTAGCAACATCTGAATACAAACACAGTTTATGAGAGATAAGATATTGACATATCTCAGGTTTCAAACGTCTTAGAAACATTCATGTCATTCTCTCCTCATTATCAACCAAATGGGACGCAAACTGGGACAACTCGGCAAACTTAGCTTCGTACTGAGACACGGTCATGTTGTTTTGCTCCAATTTAATGAACTCCACCTCTTTCATGTGACGAATACTTTCAAGAAAGTACTTGTCATTGAACAGTTCTTGGAACTTCTCCCAAAACATCTTCGGTCGGCGGAAAGTTATACGCTTTCTGATTCCCACGAAGAATCGCCCTCGCCGCATATAACATGAAGGTGGCAAAGGGAACCTTGTGCTCCTCGGAGCATCCCAAGACATCAAATATCATGTTGATATGCTTTATCCACGTCTCCGCCTTAAGTGGTTTTGGCTCTCCAAAAAACTTTGGTGGTCTGACTCCTTGAAGCGCTTTTATCGGTGATCCGTCAGAGAGTTGCGGTGTTTCCACCTGCATTTTGGATAGGAGCCGCTCTCGCCTGATGTTGCATAAATTTAATAAAGCCTCTGAACATTGCATCGTTCATCATTTGGTCAGTGTTGTCGTTTGCATGAGGATTGTCGCCTTCCTGATGCACATTTTCCTGATTATTGATCTGTGGAGACTCAACGGTCTCCTGTGCTCCATTGCTATTTTCAACATTCTCGGATGTCATTTTTAAATACTGCCACAAAACAAGGGTTAATTAACATATCACATATTATCCCTATACTCTGACCGACCAATTAAATACCAAATAAACTTAGATAGGTCATACTAGCGAAGGAATTCCCCGTCTCTCCCCTCCTAGTTCTTGTCTCACATCTCAGCCAGAGATCATATCCCTAACCTTTGATACCAACTATGACGCCCCCAAAATAGGTATACATCACCTATTCTGAGTCGCCAAATACATGGTACAGAATACAAATACAATCTTAAATATACAACATGAAATTTGTGAGTTTTAATACAAATATTATCTTCTAGACAGTATTCAAACTCAAAATAAGTCCTCAATACATTTATTATCACACTATTTCATAGAATAGTGAGGACTACTAATGCTATCATTTGTACCTTCACTCCATTCCCCAACTAGTCCCTGCTACGTTCTTATTTCCTGAAGAGAACAATGAAAGCAAAAGGGTGAGCTCAACTAGCCCAGTAAGAAATATTATGGCTAAGATAATACAGAATAAACTATCGTTAGCCTTCAACACTGTTAAACTGATACAATATAACAAACATCAAGTTTAACTGCAGTGGAACAAGCAATCCATTAGAAGTCAAGTAGAGAATAAAATCTACTATCTTCTATGATTTAAAAGGTTTTTCATCACTTTTATCGCTGAGACTCAGCTTATTAAATAAACCACGCCATCCCTGCACTACGGCCAAGGATATTCATTAGTATCACGACCACAAATTATCTATGCACTACGGGTCAAGGATATTCGTGTTTTCATCAATGGTCAAAATCATGCCAACAATTGTCCATCAATGCACTACGGGCCAATGAGGACTTTTACCACATCATTTGTAACATTACTGTCATGACTATACCGAATAATCCCTGATCATAATCATACCAAGTCCATCTATGCACTACAGGCCACAAATGACTTTCAACATAATATAAACATGAGGATGATGACAATGACATAATAATTCAATAAATCAAGTTCAAAAATTAAATTTTAAAGATTTATAAGTTAATTTATTCTGAACTCAAAAACGTCTAAATTGTCAACATGATACTGCTTTGTGGAGTAAAATTCAAGAATGCTCAGAAGAATATTTCCATGAGAAGATACTGGATGAAGCTCAAATATCCAGGATATTCTACTAATTTCATAGAGTATAGAAGCCAAAACTTTAACCAACTGAGTATAATAGAATATATGAAACTACAAATTGATTTTCGCCCGCCAAGCGGTAATCCACGTAGACAGACCATTTCCATAATTTAATAAGGAATGAATACAAAGGATCATTCATCATGCATGTGGTAATCCACATAGACATGTTATTCTAACAGAATAATAAAGAATGGAATAACAAAAGAATTCACCATGCATACAGACAGGTTATTCCCTACAGAATAATAAAGAATGGAACCAGATCATGCAAAATCCGTACAGACATGATATTCCAACAGAATAATAAAGAATGGAATAACAACAGAATTCACCAGGCATGCGATAGACAGCACAGATAGGTTATTCCAACAGAATAATAAATGATGGAACCAGGTCATGCGTAATACGCACAGACATGATATTTCAACAAAATAATAAAGAATTGAATAACAGAAGAATTTCACTATGTATGCGGTACTTCGCATAGACAGGTTATTCCAACAGAATAATAAATAGTGGAACTAGGTCATGCATAATACGCACAAACAGGATATTCCAGCAGAATAATAAAGAATGGAATAACAGAAGAATTTCAACATGTATGCGGTACTTCGCATAGACAAGTTATTCTAACATCATAATAAGGAATGGAATAACAATAGCTCTCTTCATGAAAATGAAAGAAATAATACCCCTTACCTTAGAATAAAGCTGGATACTAGAATAGAGAGGTAGTAGACTTCTCTTCTTCTTTCTCTCTATAATTTCTCTCTATAATAATTGCTCTATAGCTTTAGTGAATTGGTGAGAAATGAAGGAAGAATGAGCTTCTATTTATAGAAAAATATAGTTTTGATAATTGCACGTTTTGGGGCTCAAAAAATTACAGTACAATATCTCCAACTTTTCTTTCATTTTTAATTTAGCCTTGCAAGTATTATCAACTTTCACCACCTCCCCTAATAGTAAATAATGTGAATCAATAGTTCAATCATGTGATTCAATAGTTATAATCATGTGAAAATACGAATAACAGTATAGTACCTCCATCTATACCTCAATCTTTAACTTAGTCATACAAATATTTTTAATCTTGCAACAACTCCCCTAATAGTACATGAATGTGAATCAATAGTACACATATGTGAACAAATAGTTATAATCATGTGAATTAATAGCAATTAATTCCTTATTTATCCGATTAATTACCCAATAACTTCCAGACATCAATTATTATCGAAATAAATGTCGATTTTCACTAACACTAATACAATGGAACTATCAATTTCATCTTTAATCAACATGAACTTATTCATTATTAATATTATAACTCACAATATTTAACAACCAGGTCGTTCCCAAGAAAGAGGGGGCTTTCCGATAAGAATTTCTCCTTATTGGCGCACAATTAGATGACCAAACCTCTCCTTGACAGAACTTCTAGACATTGTAAATATTATGATTTAATAATATGAATAACTTTGTCGTCTCAATTATTGATTTAATAATATATCATATTATATAGATGATATTGTGACAATAATCGAATTAATAATATGAGAGATATGATGCAGCAATTACTGTAGCAATAATTGAGTATAACTGAGTGACTTCTCACGTAAGCATCAATAACCAATACTGCAAGTGCTACTATACGCAACAGCGTATAATTGTACTTTTTACTAAGGGTAGTTCAACGGTTTTAACGGTAACACTTTCGTAGTTATTTTTATAAAAGATAATTATGTCGTTTTCTTACTACGACAATACTTAGTTAGTGGGGTCCATTAATGATTGTGTTGTCGCATCGAATATTCCCTGTTAAAACGAATATTCCCCGACCAATCGAATATTATATAGCCACTTGCTTACTTTGCAAAATTTGTAAATTTACCCATAACTATAACATTATATTATATCCACACCATAATATAAAAAAATATATTTCGAGAGAAATTAATCATTATTCATAAAAGTAGGGGTCTTACAATTAGGTTTAGAAATTTCCCTCCTTCCTCTTGAAAATCACATAGAACTCTCTCTTGCTTCTAAGCTCTCTTCTCCAAACTCTAATCTAAAGCTATAGAAGAATACGTGAAATAAGAATAAGCCAACTGATAATCGTGAATATCAGTTAGCAAAACTAATAGGCGTAAGTTATAGTAAGCCAAAGGCAACAAGGCCTTGTTTGGCTACCACCTATCCCCTAAACTAGATTATTTTAATAATCTTTTTATTATATAGTTTCATGTCACACCATTAAATTAATTTAATTAACTCATACTTATAATTATATATATATATATATATATATATATCAATCCAACATGAATTAGCAATAAAATTTCAAAAAAAAGGGTTTAGACTAGAATAAATTATACCTTGTTCCTTTGATGATTTGCTAGCAAAAAGATGATGATGATTAGGTTTAGAAATTTCCTTCCTTTCTCTTGAAAATCACAGAGAACTCTCTCTTTCTTCTAAGCTCTCTTCTCTAAACTCTGCTCTAAGGCTATAGAAGAATACGTGAAATAAAAATAAGCCAACTGATAATCGTGAATATCAGTTAGCAAAACCAATAGACGTTGGAAGATGTGCTTAGAGCATGCATCATGGATTTTAAAAGGGAGCTAGGATGAACATTTACCATTGGTGGAATTCGCCTACAATAATAGTTGCCACGCAAGCATCGGCATGTCACCATACGAAGCATTATACGGCAAGAAGTGCAGAACCCCACTGTGTTGGGATGAAGTTGATGAACGTCAACTATTAGGACCAGAACTGGTGCAGCAAACTGCTGAGATTGTTAAACTCATCAGGACAAGATTGGTAGTTGCTCAAGACAGACAGAAGAAGTATGCTGATCAACATCGACAAGATCGTGAATTTGATGTAGGAAATTTCGTGTTCTTAAAAGTTTCTCCTTGGAAGGGGAAGATCCATTTTGGTAAAAAAGGAAAGCTAAGCCTGAGGTTTATTGGACCCTTCGAAGTGCTGCGAAGAGTAAGAGAAGTGTCTTACGAGGTAGCTCTACCTCCAGAGTTGGAAAACGTTCACAATGTTTTTCATGTTTCGGTGTTATGACCGTATAAACCCGATTACAAGCATGTGATCGAGTATGAACCCTTATAGTTCGATAAAGACTTGACTTATGAAGAGGTTCCTATCCAGATATTTGACAGGAAAGAACAAATGCTCAGGAATAAGGTGATACCTTCTGTGAAGGTAATATGGAGGAACCACAATGTCGACGAGGCTACGTGGGAACTCGAAGCTGAAATGATGAAGAATTACCCTGAGTTATTTGTTCAATCTGTGTCTTCGATTTTGGGGACAAAATCTTTGTAAGGTGGGAAGAATGTGATGAATAATTTGTTTGAGTTGTGATTCTGGGGACAGAATCCTTGTAAGGAGGGGAGGATGTAACAATCCAGAATTTTAATTATATTTTTTAAATATTTATTGAATTATATAAATATTTATTGGATGTGTTTATTGTTGAATTAATATTTGATTTGATTTGATTTGGTTAATTATTTGTTTAATAAATAATTAATGGACCAAGGAAATTAATTATTATGAGATCATATTCTAATTTAATTTAATAATTATGTTAGAGAGTGTATAATGATTAAATGATTTATTCAATAAATTATTATTAGAATTAATTAAATTAAGTATGAAAACTTAATTAAATAAAATGTGACAAATAACTATATTATAAAGGAGTTATTAAAATAAATTAAAGGAGTATAATTTAGTTTTTCTAAACAAGGATTAAATATATTAAGTCTTTAATTTTTAAGCGGTTTTTTGCCAAACGAAGCCTTATGGCTTTTGGATTTTTGAATTTTGAATTATTAATAATATAAATAAAATAAATTAAAATAATAAATAAAATATATTTATAACCTATACATTATATTTGGTAACTGATATTACTTATTAGGTTTATTATGACTATATACGTTTCTTTTTACGCTTTGTTATCAGTTTAGTTTTGTTGCGTCAAATGTATTTGGCTTGTACTGATAACTAAGAAAAAAAAAAGAAGAAATTGAGAGACTAGAGAGAAAGACAAGTATGTGATTCTAAAACAAGTTCTGAGTTTTAGCAAACAGTGGTCAAACAAGTGAAGGTATGTTATATAACCCTCAATATATATGTTACGACATAATTTTCTTGAGGATAAAGTCTATATACAATTTTTTTGAAATCTATATTTTTATAAATTGGTTATGGGATTATGCGTATAGTATGATGGTGATAGTATAACTAGCATTTATATATATATATATATATATATATATATATATATATGTATATATGAGATTATATGCCAAATTACGTATGCAAGAAAGAAATTGGTTTTTACAGTGAATATATATATATATGTGTGTGTGTGTGTGTGTGTGTGTGTGTGTGATTGTGTGTTTTAACGACGTGAGTTTCAATTTCTATGTTCTAATTCTATTTTTTGAATTTTTGCTATACAACCGAATTATTGCAATTGTAAGTAGCTGTAATGCTAGAGTTTATGTTTAGACAAAGAATTGTATGTTAATTTCGTTTAAAAGAAAGAGAAACTATTTTTCAGTGTATGTTCTTATACATGGCTTATGACAGTAACAAATTTGATGGTTAAAGTGTATACGAATTATAAAAAAATGAACTGTGATTATGTTAATTGGGTATGAAATAAAGATAACGAAGTTCAAAGGAGTCAAGTTGTTGTAAAATTGTGGTTACTGTTCACTGTGTCAAGAAATATCAAAAATGGAGTTTTGTTGGTTTAAAAATTGGCTTTCAAGGATTTAAGTTTTCTGATATTGTTGTTTAATTGTGTTAAATTAGTATATGTATGATGGGTAACATGTATGTGTAATTTGCATAAGTTATACATGTTAATTGGTGTTAGAAATTAAGATACAGTAGCTTTGTTCTATTCTTCGTTTTGTCTTCTGTAAGCTCGGAGCCTAAGAGCCAAAATCCACGCCCCAGCTCTAAATTTTGTGCCGCAACGCCAACCAATGGCTCGGCTTTTCATCCAGCATGATGCCATCACCGCGCATACAGTCTTGGGTTAGCGATGAGGTCCATGAATGACTTTTGTTTTGCACAAAAGTCTGTAATTGTTGACGTAATGCAATATGATGATTGTTAAACATGTAATTTTTTTATTATGATATTATAGTGTTAAGAACGAGCATGTTATTAACACCTAATAAGTGTTATTATTATTTTATTGATGTAATTTGACTATGTGGTTAACAATCAAACCATATATGAAATAAATACTTATAGAATATTTGTAATGACTAATTGTATCCTAATGATATGTACTTAGGATATTGTGAATCAAACTATTATGATTTAGCCTACAAGCAAGGCAAGTTCTCTAACTCAAACTCAAGTTGTTATTTTTCAAGCACGTTAGTGGATAATTGTTGTTAGTGATTCCACATCTAAAAGTATTATTGTATATTCGCATTATGGTAAGTGTTCTAACTCTACATTTTCGTTGAGCAAGTTTTTTTTTTCTTTAACTTGTTATTTAGCATGCAAGTTTATATATTCTGATATAAGAATGTTGATCAAGTTTTATCATTCACTTTATTATTTGTTATGCATGCTTAGTAATCAATTATAAATAACCTTGGCTTAATATTGTTCAAGCAAGGTATGTTATAATTATTCAATGTTTATGTTCTTAGATTATTCCTAAAGCTTGACCTTAGTATTCAATGTTGATTCCATTATGATTTATTCCATAACATAAAGTTAGTACCTTTTTATTCAACTACTCCGTAGTTAATGTTCGTTGAATTCCAAATTACCTTGAAACTTATCCATCCAAACTTACTTTGGTGCGGACTCGTATTTTAAATGTTGAGATGAACAACCCTATTATTAGAGGATAACTTACGCATAACGTTAAAATGTTTGTGCACAATACATTGTACGAAGGGCTGATCCCCCTAAGTACGAGGAGTCCTTATAGTCTTACTACTGTTAAAGTTTAAGTTGAAAGATTACTTACAACTATGGACATAGTTCGTGGTCTTTTGACCCTCAATTATATATTTCAAGTTATGTTCCTGATTATTATTAATGAAGTACTTTATTCATTTCTATTGAGCATATTCATTTGGCAGTTGATATGATGTTTATTCATTATTAGTCAAGTGAGATTTGTTTGCTCACTCTTGCATATATACACTCATTGCAGCTAAACTTGAGAAGGTCGATGAACCTACAACTAGCAAAGGAAAGGGGAAAATGTACAAGTGATGAAGACTTGTAATTTAATGACTTTTATGTTAATAGACTTTATATTTAATGATGTGATGTAATTATTTTATTTTCGCACTTGATTGATGTTAAGGTTAGACAACCTGGGATATTTTGAATTTAATGATGTAACCTTTTTATAGGGAGGATTTATGGTTAAATGTTATTTTATTTGGTAGATAGTATGAATGTATGGAAAGTGAACACTAAGTCTTAGGGGAATGAAGTACCCAGATTTGGGGGTGTCACAAGTTGGTATCAAAGCTTTAGGTAGATAGTATGAATGTATGGACTGTTGATTATTGGTTTTACAGTTGTATATCTTTGGCTTACGTGCAAAGATAGACTGTTGATTATTGGTTTTACAGTTGTATATCTTTGGCTTACGTGCAAAGACGAACTGTTGATTGATAGCTTTGACCCGTAGTGCAAAGATGGACAGGTGTATGACATGATCATGACCACTGGTGATACTAAAGAATATCTTTGGCCCGTAGTGCATGGCTAATTCGATGATGTGATGGCAGGATCATGACCATTAGTTTTATATATAGTTGAATGTCTTTGGCCGTAGTGCACTGACAGACAATTGATTGGTATGATTATGACAATTGGATTTATAGATAAATATCTTTGGCCCGCAATGCAAAGATAGACAACTGATTGGTATGATCATTGTTATAACATTTGAATATCTTTAGCCTTTGGGGTAAGGATATTGAGTAAACGTTCTATTAAGCCTATGTGGCAAGGAGAAACTATTGATTTACATGATTATAAATATGAATTGTAAATTTAACTATAATCTTTAGTGGTTCAGGTAAAGACATGTGATGAAAGTTCTCTTTGTCTTGGGTACAACAAAGAACTGTTGATGAGTATTACAAGAATGAAATATCAACGAAAGACTTTAAATTTGGAGGAGATAGTAGACATTATGTTCTACTTGACTCTTCTAATGGATTGTTGATTTCGCTGCAATTATGGTTAGTACACCCAGATTTGGGGGTACCAATGCACCGGATATCACACCTAGGCCCAATCGAATAGAGTTTGATAATAGTATATGTGTGTATATATATATATAAATTTACATTTCTGTCAGGCCTGGAGATCACTTCGTGGCCATTTATCGCTTATATATATATATATAGAGAGAGAGAGAGAGACTGAGGATCAAGGCCTGTTTTGTTATATGTATCCAAATCAAACCCAAAACACTGTATTATGAAAAAATTCCAGTTCCATAAAATATTAAACTTTTTTTAGTTATTTTAAAAAAAAGCAAATAAAAATCCGTATTTAAGTACCGTCCAGATGTCCGGACTGGATCTGGAGATTTACTCAAATCTAATTCGTTTTCTAGCTTTTTGCTATGGGCTAGATTTGTCTCAATCTAGCTATTTCTCACTTTAGCTGGTTCATGTTGACTAAACTGAAACCGATGAAGCTGAAATAGTTTAGATTTATTCAAATCAAGTTCTTGTTTTAGCTTTTGTATATTGCTTTATCATGTTAGCCTAGGAATCATGTGATCACAAATTCAGTTCTTGAATCTAGATTTGGTTCCCGTGATGGACATTTTCAGCTGCAGTCAGCTTGTAAATTATTCATAGTATCTGAATTTCCTTAGATGGCTCACATGCCCACGAGGAGTTCAACACTGCTATGTATCTTATTTTCTTGAAGATGTTTCGCATCTCGAAAATAATAAAAGCAATCCAGCCGAACACGTAATAAAAATGGAAGTATCAAAGACCTCAATTACTATTGAGTACACTGGTTTAAAAAACCTATTTTACAAAATATCATTGCTATATCTTTTTAAAATTGAACATTTATACAAAAGTCAAACCCTTTGCATATAGGTGCAAACGAGGCATAACACGACTTCCAGATAACTGCACATAGACCTACACACATACACACATATTCAGATAAAAGTTTAAATTGAAAAGTGGCGGTAACCGTGTTATCACAGAAGTCGGGGGGTATAAGACTCCAACTTATTATTAATGAAATTTAATTTTCTCTAATTATTATTTTGAAATAGTAAGGGTTGATTTGATTAATGTGGATAGTTAGGGGTAAGATACGCAAATATTTCAAAATAAGCAAGTGGTTATAAAATATCATCATTGTTGGAGGAGAATATTCGTTTGGTCGTGGAATATTCGTATTATCTGGGAATATTAAATGCGATAAGTATGACCATGTGTGGGCCCCATAACCCAAAAGTGAGCGATTGGATGAAGAAAATGACAAATATAAGTGGTTTAAAAATAACAGAAGTAGTTATTACAGATTAATCTTTGTTAAAATACCCGGTGGTTAAAAAACACGAGTGCTTTGCGATATTGCACCAATTATTGATTCTTACGTAAGAAGGCACTACTCAATAATGGTTACAGTAATTACTGTTCGGTATTTTATTGAGTTAATAATTGCTGCGTTGATATTTTATATTCTTTGTTGTTTGATAATTGTCATTACACGGTATTTTTCATTATCGAAACAATAATTCATATTATCTGAATAATATTATTAGATAACATTATTGGCAATGTCTAGAAAGTTACATGCTAAGGAGAGGTTTAGTCACCTAATCAAGGCGCCCGAAAGAAGAAGAAATTCTTATTGGAAAGCCCCTCTCTGAGGAACTATGCAGTTGTCGATATTGTGATTCGTAATATTATTTGTGAATAATTAATTATTGATTCATATGATGAGAAAAATATTGATTTTATGTGGATATAGATGGAGAAAATTTTATTGTGACAATTGTTGAAAATTGAAATTTTATCTTTTTACGATAAAATAATTCATTTAAATATATTATTATATGTTAATAATATAATAATGGTGATATTTTTACAACGAATGTGGGATATATGAGTATACGAGGAGGAAGAGTATTTTTGTTGCAATAAATGTTTAAAACATGTTAAACATGTCGGTGGACCCCATTTATTGACTGAAACTTGATTATAGCCTATAAAATCGCCCGTTTGTGGATTTCGGTCAATTTATGATTGGAATTTGGAAAAACTTTCTTCTGCAAAGTTGTAGAGAATTGAATTTCCTATAAAAACTCTCGAGATTCGAATTTTCTGATGAAAGGATTATTTATTATGAATTATTGAAGTTCCGAAGCTCCGAAATAATTGATTTTTGGAAGTTTAAAATATTTAAAATTAGAAAAACATTTTTTCTTACTTTTTCTAGAATGTGGCATGTGTTTGATGGCTGAAATCAGATTCTAGGCATGTGTAGAAAATTTATATAATTATATTATTAATTTATTAAATTTTCTCGCTTTGGTGTTCTAAGCAATTTCTATAAATAGGGTGCTTGGGTTAGAATTGAAAATCACACGAGTAAATCAAGTTTTCTCTCTATATTATCGGCGTATTCTTGTGAGTATTTTGAGTATACTTTAAGTATTGCTATACGGTGCAAGTTCAAGTCATAGCCTATATCAAGTGTTTCAAATTTAAATCTTGATCTTTCGAGGTAAGGGATGTTATTTTCTTCTCAAATGATATTATTTCTTCAATATCATTATCTTTGAAATATTGGTTGGAACTTTTTATCAAATTTGGAACTTTTTCATGTGGGGTTACTATTCATGAGTTACTATTCACGAGTTACTATTCATGAGTTACTATTCACGAAGTTACTATTCACGAAGTACTATTCTTAAGAAGCGTGAAGATGTTTTTGTGGAATTTCTATCTTTTGGTGGTGTGAGTTACTATTCACGTATCGGCACTATTCACGTATCTGACACTATTCAATAGAAAAATAAAATTTCTTCTTTTTGTCCAAAATATCTATTTTGGATACTAGCTTTGATTGTATCCATGTTTTGATCATTCTTGAATTTTACACCACTATGATGATTATTTTTGAGGTATCTTTTGAACATGGATAAAACAAAGTACGAATCCTTAATCCTTAATCCTTGTCATTTTGTTTCTTTGGATTCGTTTCTTTAAAATATTTTTCATCATCCTCGGTCTTAAATGATGATATTATGGAATATCTTTGGCCAGTAGTGCAAAGATGAATGATTTCTGAAGAATATCTTTGGCCTGTAGTGCAAAGATGAACAGGTGTTTAGATGAATATGACCAACTGATGAATATCATAGTCATAATATTCTTGCGAAGTTTATACCTTACTTGATCTACGGTGCTTTACCCATTCATTTATCTCTCCGCTTGTGCTCAACGTTTAAACTTGACTCAGGAGAAATTAGACTTTGACCTATCTGTGGAAACTCCGTTAGGAGAAACTTTCATCACATCCTTTGTTTATAAATCTTGTTTGATTCAAGTTGGCACCATTACCTTACATTGACCTTATCTCTTTAAAGATACTTGCTTTTGATGTGATTTTAGGGATTGATTGGTTAACTACTCATCATGCCAAAATTGATTATTTTCGTAAGGTTGTTAGTTTTCATATTCCTAACCAACTTTGTTATAATGTAATTCAAGCAACTAAACAATTAAAATCAATCACCGTCATATCTAATCATAAAGCTATTCGTTTATTGAAAAGCGGATGTCAAGCTTTCTTAGCCCATGTTATGGATTTGAATAAAGACACGTCAAATTTGAATAATATTCTGTTGTTATTGACTTTCCGACGTATTTCTAGAAGAACTTCACGGTCTACCCCCGTAGCGTGAAGTTGAATTCTTTATTGATCTTGAACACGGTACAAAGCCCATTTCTAAAACCCCATATCGAATGGCTCCTATTGAACTTCAGGAGTTAAAGGTCCAACTACAGGAATTGTTGGACATCAGTTTCATTCGTCCTAGTACATCTCCTTGGGGTGCTCCTGTTTTATTCATAAAGAAGAAAGACGGGAGTATGCGACTTTGTATTGACTATCGGGAATTGAACCATGTCACCATCAAGAATAGGTATCCTCTACCTCGTATTGATGACTTGTTTGACCAGTTGCAAGGGGCACAATTCTTTTCAAAAATCGATCTTCGATTCGGATATCATCGGTGAAGATTAGAGGCGAGGATATTCCAAAGCGCCTTTAGAACTCGATACGGGCATTATGAATTCTTAGTCATGTCTTTCGGATGACTAATGCTCTCTTGACTTTCATGGATATGATGAACCGAGTATTCAAGGAATATTTGGATCGGATTCGTTGTTGTTTTTATTGATGACATCCTCATATATTCCAAAAGTCGTGAAGATCATGAGCACCATTTGAAATTTGGTACTCCAAAGGCTTCGTGAAAACAAACTATATGCCAAATTGAAGAAATGCGAGTTACGCTTGAGGAAGTAGCATTCCTTGGGCACGTGGTGTCGAAACATGGAGTATCTGTTGATCCGTGAAGATTGAAGCAATACAAAGTTGGGGGAGCAACCAAAGTCGGTGATGAAGTAACGTAGTTTTTTGGGCTTAGTTGGTTATTATCGGAGATTCGTGGAAGGGTTTTCTCGAATCCCTACTCCATTAACTCGCCTAACTTTCGAAGGATACGAAATTCATTTGGAGCGAAGAATGCGAGAAGAGTTTCAAGAGCTTAAGAGGAGACTTATTTTAAGACTGTTCTAACAATACCATCTGGTTCGGATGGATTTGTTATCTCAAATGATGCTTCGTGCAAAGGGTTAGGATGTGTTCTCATGCAACGTGGGAAAGTCATAGCCTATGCCTCATGACAACTTAAAGAGTATGAGAGGAATTATCCTACTCATGATCTAGAGTTAGCGTGATCGTTTCTGCTTAAAGATATGGAGGCACTATCTATATGGGGAGAAAGTGGAGATATATTCAGACCATAAAAGCCTTAAATATTTCTTCACTCAAAAAGAACTCAACATGCTCGCGCTCGAACTATTGAAAGACTACAACCACACTATTCAATACCATCCTGGAAAGGCGAACGTGGTAGCTGACGCGTTGAGTAGAAGATCATATGCGGGAACGAGTGCGATGATGTCAAGTATACGATAGAGCCAACTTTAATAGAAAAAGTTAAGGTTGCTCAAGCCAGGCAGGCGTGAATGATGCGTATGAAGAAGAAAGTACAAGAAGGAGCTATTCCTAAGCGAGAATTGATGAAGAAGGAATACTTGAGTCCACTCTAGACTTTGTGTTCCTAACGACTCGATTTGAAGTACAAGATTATGATGGAGGCACACAATACACCATTTGCAATCCATCTCGGAAGTACTAAAATGTATCGTGATCTTGACATACATTTTGGTGGAACAATATGAAGAGAGAGATTGAAAAGTTTATCTCAATGTGTTTAACTTGTCAACGTGTAAAGGCGAGCATCCGGTACCTAAGGGTCCGTTGTAACCACTTGAGATTCCGAAATGGAAGTGGGAACACATTACCATGGATTTCGTTCACGGGTCTTCCTACGGTTTCTCAAGGCATCAATGCTATTTGGGTTATTGTTGATAGATTAACCAAGTCCGCTCATTTCTTGCCGATACTGGAGACTTATTCCCTTGAACGTCTTGCTAGTATGTACATGAATGAGATTGTGAGGTTGCATGGCATGCCTGTATCCATAGTTTTGGATCGTGACCCAAGATTCACTTCAAGATTTTGGGTTAGCTTGCAAAAAGCTATGGAGCGCGGTTCTGATTTAGTTTAAGCATACCATCCCCAAACGGACGGACAATCGAGAGGACTATTTAAACTCTTGAAGATCTATTAAGACTCTGTGTCCTAGACTTCAAGGGTAGTTGGGATAAGTATTTACCATTGGTGGAATTCTCCTACAACAACAGATTATCGAGCAAGTATAGGTGTGGCTCCATTTGAAGCATTATATGGGACGAAAATGTCGTTCTCAATATGTTGGGATGAGGTGGGTGAAGCAACATTGTTGGGACCCGAAAGTTAAATACGTATGACTACCGAAAAGATCCAAATGATTCGACAACGTATACAAACGGCACAAGATCGACAAAAGAGTTATGCGGATCTTCATCGAAAGGACGTGGAATTTAATGTGGGGATCATGTATTATTGCGAGTTGCTCCATGGAAGGGAGTTACAAGATTTGGGAAGAGAGGAAAGCTCAATCCACGATTTATTGGTCCATTTCAAATTCTTGACCGAGTAGGAAATGTAGCCTATAGACTTGCGTTACCTCAAGTATGTCTCGTGTTCATAATGTGTTTCACATATCGTACTTAAAGTAAATATGAAAAGACCGAACCACGTTATAGAGTTAGAACCGGACGAAATAATAGAAGACTTAACGATGAGGAGGTACTGTTAAGATCTTGGATAGGAAGGAGCATGTCCCTACGGCATGAAAGGTCATACCACAAGTTAAAGTTACGTGGAGGAATCATGCTTTATAGAGGAAATGACACGGGAATTGGAAACGGAAATGAAAGCGAGGTATCCTCACCTTTTAAAACACCAGTACGCACGTCAATTTCGAGGACGAAATTTCATAAGGAGGGAGGTTGTAAGACCCCAACTTATTATTAATGAAATTTAATTTTCTATTTATTATTTTGAAATAGTAAGGGTTGATTTGATTAATGTGGATAGTTAGGGGTAAAGATACATAAATATTTCAAAATAAGCAAGTGGTTATAAAATATTCATTGTTGTCGGAGAATATTCGTTTGGTCGTGGAATATTCGTACTTATCGGGGAATATTAAATGCGACCAGCTTGACCATGTGTGGGCCCCATAACTGAGAAAGCGATTGGATGAAGAAAATGACAAATATAAGTGGTTTAAAAATAACAGGCGTAGTTATTTAAGATTAATCTTTGTTAAAATACCCGGTGGTTAAAAAACACAAGAATTGCACCGGTATTGCACCAATTATTGATTCTTACGTAAGAAGACACTACTCAATAATGGTTACGATAAATTCTTGTCAAAGATATTTTATTGAGTTAATAATTTTTGCGTTGATATTTTATATTCTTTGTTGTTTCAATAATTGTCATTTACACGTATTTTTCATTATCGAAGCAATAATTCATATTATCTCGAATAATATTATTAGATAACATTATTGGCAATGTCTAGAAAGTTCGCCTAAGGAGAGGTTTGGTCACCTAATTGCGCCGCTTAGTAAGAAGAAATTCTTATTGGAAAGCCCCTCTTTCTGGGAAACTATGCAGTCATCAATATTGTGATTACGTAATATTATTTGTGAATAATTAATTATTGATTCATATGATGAGAAAAATATTGATTTTATGTGGATATAGATGGAGAAATTTTTTTTGTGACAATTGTTGAAAATTGAAATTTTATCTTTTTACGATAAAATAATTCATTTAAATATATTATTATATGTTAATAATATAATAATGGTGATATTTTTACAACGAATGTGGGATATATGAGTATCTGAGGAGGAAGAGTATTTTTGTTGCAATAAATGTTTAAAACATGTTAAACATGCTCGGTGGACCCCATTTATCGAGTGAAACTTGATTATAGCTTTATAAAATCGCTTGTTTGTGGATTTTTGGTCAATTTATGATTGGAATTTGGAAAAACTTTCTTCGCAAAGTTGTAGAGAATTGAATTTCCTATAAAAACTCTCGAGATTCGAATTTTTCGATGAAAGGATTATTTATTATGAATTATTGAAGTTCAAGCTCAAAATAATTGATTTTGGAAGTTTAAAATATTTAAAATTAGAAAAACATTTTTTCTTACTTTTTCTAGAATGTGGCATGTGTTTGATGGCTGAAATCAGATTCTAGGCATGTGTAGAAAATTTATATAATTATATTATTAATTTATTAAATTTTACATTTTTGGTGTTCTAAGCAATTTCTATAAATAAATTTGCTTAGGTTAGAATTGAAAATCACACCGAAGCTGAAGTTTTCTCTCTATATTATCGGCGTGTATTCTTGTGAGTATTTTGAGTATACTTTGAGTATTGCTATCTGGTGCAAGTTCAAGTCATAGCCTATATCAGGTGTTTCAAATTTAGAAGTACCGATCTTTCGAGGTAAGGGATGTTATTTTCTTCTCAAATGATATTATTTATTCAATATCATTATCTTTGAAATATTGGTTGGAACTTTTTATCAAATTTGACACTTTTTTCATGTGGGGTTACTATTCATGAGTTACTATTCACGAGTTACTATTCATGAGTTACTATTCACGAGTTACTATTCACTTAGTACTATTCATGAAGAGTGAAGATGTTTTTGTGGAATTTCTATCTTTTGGTGTCTGAGTTACTATTCACGATACTCAAGACTATTCACGATATCTGAGACTATTCATAGAAAAATAAAATTTCTTCTTTTTGTCCAAAATATCTATTACGGATACTAGCTTTGATTGTATCCATGTTTTGATCATTCTTGAATTTTACACCACTATGATTATTTTTGAGGTATCTTTTGAACATGGATAAAACAAAGTACGAATCCTTAATCCTTAATCCTTGTCATTTTGTTTCTTTGGATTCGTTTCTTTAAAAATATTTTCATCATCCTCGGTCTTAAATGATGATATTATGGAATATCTTTGGCACAGTAGTGCAAAGATGAATGATTTCTGAAGAATATCTTTGGCTGTAGAGCAAAAAGATGAGCAGTGTTTAGATGAATATGACTACGGTGATGAATATCTTTGGCTCTGAGTGCAAAGATGAATATTTGATTCAGATGTATATTGATTGATGTTCTGGGGATAAAAGATGAGCGATGAACTTTTAAATTTATACATGGAAGATAGTAGTTTGCATTCTCTACTTAACTCTTCTAATGAATTATTATTTCCGCTGCGAATATTGATTTAAAATTTGTTGTCTATTGTATTCTATTAGATTTTTCCTGTTGAAGACTAACGGTAATTTGTTGTATATTATCTTAGTCATAATATTCTTCTTGAGCTAGTTGAGCTCACCCTTTTCCTTTTTGTTCCATTTTTTTCTCGGAAGTAGAAAATATAGCGAAATGCGATGTGTCGGGGTATGGAATGAAGGTTTTAGAAAGAATTGTTTAGTAGTCCTCACCATTTTTGTAAAATAATGTATCAATAAATGTGATGAGGATTTATTTGAGTATAGATATTGTCTAGAAGATAATATTTGTATTCAAACTCACAGTTTTACGGTTGTAATAATAAAGTTGTAGTTGTTTCTGTACCATGTATTGACAACTCAGAATAGGTGATGTATACCTATTTTGGGGGCGTCACAGGGGGTGCCTAATTGTAAGACCCCAAATTTTATGAAATGAAAGTATTCAATTTTATTATACTTATTATTCTATTTATGTAAGACCCCGAAATTTTTAAATAAAAAGGAATTTCCTTTATTTATTATTTTGAAATAGTAAGGGTTGATTTGATTAATGTGGATAGTTAAGGGTTAAATACGCAAATATTTCAAAATAAGCAAGTGGTTATAAAATATTCATTATCGTGGGGAATATTCGTTTGGTCGTGGAATATTCAGATCTGCTTTGGGAATATTAAATATTGACGAAGCAGCTTGACCATGTTGGGCCCCATATGTGAAAGCGATTGGATGAAGAAAGCGACAAATATAAGTTGTTTTTAAATAACTTGGCGTAGTTATTCATGAATTATCTTGTTGGAATACCGGTGGTTAAAACACACTAATACTGGCGTTGTTGAAAGCGGTTACTGCAGTATTGCACCAATTATTGATTCTTACGTAAGAAGGCACTACTCGATAATGGTTACGATAATTCTTTATTCGATATTTTATTGAGTTAATAATTCTTTGTGTTGATATTTTATATTGTTGTTGTTTCAATAATTGTAATTACGGTATTTTTCATTATCGAAGCAATAATTCATATTATCTGAATAATATTATTAGATAACATTATTGGCAATGTCTAGAAAGTTACATAAGGAGAGGTTTGGTCACCTAATCGCGCCAAGATGAAAAAATTCTTATTGGAAAGCCCCTCTTCTCTGAGAGCCGCACTGGTTGTCAATATTGTGATTACGTAATATTATTTATGAATAAATAATTAATTATTGATTCATATGATGAGAAAAATATTGATTTTATGTGGATATAGATGGAGAAAATTTTATAGTGACAATTGTTGAAAATTGAAATTTTATCTTTTACGATAAAATAATTCATTTAAATATATTATTTTAATAATATATTAACTGGTGATATTTTTTACAACGAATGTGGGATATATGAGTATACGAGGAAGAAGAGTATTTTGTTGCAATAAATGTTTAAAACATGTTAAACATGTAAATTGGACCCCATTTATTATCGAAATTTGATTATAGCTTTGTAAAATCGACCGTTTGTGGATTTGGTCAATTTCCATTTGGAATTTGGAAAAACTTTCTTCGGAAAGTTGTAGAGAATTGAATTTCCTATAAAGATTTGTGAGATTGAATTTTTACGATGAAAGGGCTATTTATTAGGAATTATTGAAGTTCAAGCTCGAAATAATTGATTTTTGAAAGTTTTAATTATTTATTTTATGAAAAACGTTTTTTTCTTACTTTTCTAGAAGGTGGCATGTGGGAAATGCTAGGATCTGAATTCTAAGGTTGGCGTATGAATTTGATATATATATATATATATTAATTTATTAAATTTTTCGCTTTGGTGTTCTAAAGCAATTTCTATAAATAGGGTGCTTAGGTTAGAATTGAAAATCACACGTAAACTGAAGTTTCTCTCTCTATATTATCGAGCGTATTCTTGTGAGTATTTTGAGTATACTTTGAGTATTGCTAGGCGTGCAAGTTCCCTTCAAAGACTATACCCGGTATTCTAGCTGTAAATCTTGATCTTTCGAGGTAAGGGATATTATTTTTTTCGTAATGATATTATTTCTTCAATATCATTATACTGAAATGTTGATCTGAAGTTTTTATCAAATTTAGAACTTTTTCATGTCGGGGTTACTATTCATGGGTTACTATTTATGAGTTACTATTCACGAGTTACTATTTATTGAGTTCTTATTCACGAGTTCTTATTCATAGTTCTTATTCACGAGTTACTATTCACGAGTACTATTCATGTGAAGCGTGAAGATGTTTTTGTGGAATTTCTATCTTTTGGTGTGGAGTTACTATTCACGTATCTGGCACTATTCACGTATCTTGACTATTCACGATACTCGGATTATTCAATAGAAAAATAAAATTTCTTCTTTTCGTCCAAAACATCTATTACGGATACTAACTTCGATTGTATCCATGTTTTGATCATTCTTAAATTTTACACCACTATGATTATTTTTGAGGTATTTTTGGACGTGGATAAAACCAAGTACGAATCCTTAATCCTTAATCCTTGTCATTTTGTTTCCTTTGGATTCGTTTCTTTAAAAAAATATTTTCATCATCCTCGGTCTTAAATGATGATATTATGGAATATCTTTGGCACTGTAGTGCAAAGATGAATGATTTCTTAAGAATATCTTTGGCACGTAGTGCAAAGATGAATGATTTCTGAAGAATATCTTTGGCCCGTAGTAGTGCAAAGATGAGCGGTGTTTAAATGAACATGACCTAATCGATGAATATCTTTGGCTGTAGTGCAAAGATGAATATTTGATTCCAGATGTATATTGATTGATGTTCTGGGGATAAAAGATGAGCGATGAACTTTTAAATTCATACATAGAAGATAGTAGTTTGCATTTCTCTACTTAACTCTTCTAATGAATTATTATTTCATGCGAATATTGATTTAAAATTTGTTGTCTATTGTATTCTATTAGATTTTTCCTTGTTGAAGACTAACGATAATTTGTTGTATATTATCTTAGTCATAATATTCTTTCTTGAGCTAGTTGAGCTCACCCTTTTTCTTTTTGTTCCATTTTTCTCGGGAGGCGAGAAATATAGCGAGTACTTAGTGGGGTATGGAATGAAGGTTTTAGAAAGGATTGTTTAGTAGTCCTCACCATTTTTGTAAAATAATGTATCAATAAATGTGATGAGGATTTATTTGAGTATAGATATTGTCTAGAAGATAATATTTGTATTCAAACTCACAATTTTACTTGTTGTAATAATAAAGTTGTAGTTGTTTCTGTACCATGTATTGACAACTCAGAATAGGTGATGTATACCTATTTTGGGGGCGTCACAGTTGGTATCAAAGCTTAGGGATATGATCTCTGGCGGAGATCGGGGAATATAACTAGGAGGGGAGAGATGAGTAAATCCTTCGCTAGTGTGTCCTACCGAAGCTTATTTGTTAGTTGGTCAGTATATAGGGATATTATGTGATATATTGATTTCCTTAATTAACCCTTGTTTTATGGCGGTATTTGAGAATGTCATTGAGAATATTAACAATGGAAATGAGACCAGTGGAGATGCTGTACTCACCAACGAGGAGAGCGTGCAACAGTGGCAATGTTCCTCCTGTGAACAACACCATTGAAAGCGAGATGATGAGCGAGGGATGTTTAGAAGTTTTTGCGATTCATGCAAAAATCGACGAGGAGACTCGTGTTCAAAATCTGAGGAGAAATGATAGCAATTCACGGGTTGTCACTGACCAAGCGGTTCAAAGAGTTGGGACCACGAATTTAAGGGAAAGCGAGATCCGATCATGGCGGAAACATGGGTCAAGCAAATTACTAAGATATTCGATGTCTTGGGATGCGGACGGAGAACAGAAGGTTCCATTCGCCACCTTTATGTTCCGTGGCGAGGCGGACTCTTTGGTGGGAGTCGTGAAGCGTACCCATCGATCGACTCAAAGTATGTCTTGGGAGGCGTTTGAAGCTATTTAATGACAAATACTTTCACGAAAGTGTTTCGTCATATGAAGGAAGTGGAGTTCATCGATTGGAACAAAACAACATGGCGGTGTCTCGAAGACGAGGCAAAGTTTGCGAGTTATCGAGTTTGCACCTCATTTGGTGGAGAATGAGGAGCGTATGACGCGGATGTTTCTTGGAGGTTTGAAACCGGCGATACGTCGGTATCTCATTTCTCATAAATTTTCTCTTTATTCGAGGATGTTGTAAGTGAGGCTCAATTATTAGGCGAGATAACGAAAGTACTACGGTCGGTTGAGGACCACAACCGAGATTGTATCGGAGATATGATCAACAAAATAATGATAACTGCGAGAAAGAAAAGCGAGACGGACGAAATGGTAACCACTCACGGTGGTAATCATGGCCGTGAAAATAGAAGAAGAAGCGAGTCGGGGAGGAGATTTTAAAAGAGGAGATTTATGGCGATTATATGAAGAGGCAGGCGGTCTTGCGAAGAAGCGGTTCTAAGGGAGGAGAAACGACCACCGGTCATATGCTATAAATGCGGAAAGAGGACATATCACCAAAGCGCCCACAACAGTTCAAGGTATGCTATAATTGTGGAAAGGAAGGACATATCGCTCGAGATTATACGAGAGCGAAACCTAGTTCAATGGGGACGGTGACTCAAAAAGATATCCCGAAAAGTCAAAGTCAACGATTAGGGAAGAAGCGTTTGTTGTGGATTTGGGTCAAATGCGAGGAACCCAAACGAGGTTATCACGGGTAAGCTATTTATAAATTCTTGCGAAGTTTATACCTTACTTGATCTGGGGTGCTACCCATTCATTTATCTCTCTGCATGTGCTCAACGTTTAAACTTGACTCGGAGAAATTAGACTTTGACCTATCTGTGGAAACTCCGTTAGGAGAAACTTTCATCACATCCCTTGTTTATAAATCTTGTTTGATTCAAGTTGGCACCATTACCTTACTGTTGACCTTATCTCTTTAAAGATACTTGCTTTTGATGTGATTTTAGGGATTGATTGGTTAACTACTCATCATGCCAAAATTGATTGTTTTTCGTAAGGTTGTTAGTTTTCATTATCCTAACTTGACTGTTGTTATGTAATTCAAGCAACTAAATCATTAAAATCGATCAACATCATATCTAATCATAAAGCTATTCGTTTATTAAAAAGCGGATGTCAAGCTTTCTTAGCCCATGTTATGGATTTGAATAAAGACACGTCAAATTTGAATAATATTCTGTTATTATTGACTTTTCCGACGTATTTCAAGAAGAACTTCGGTCTACCCCGAGCGTGAAGTTGAATTCTTTATTGATCTTGAAACTGGTACAAAGCCCATTTCTAAAACCCCATATCGAATGGCTCTATTGAACTTCAAGAGTTAAAGGTCCAACTACGAGGAATTGTTGGACATCGGTTTCATTAAATCTAGTACATCTCCTTGGGGTGCTCTGTTTTATTTGTAAAGAAGAAAAGCGGGAGTATGCGACTTTATATTGACTATCGGGAATTGAACCATGTCACCATCAAGAATAGGTATCCTCTACCTCGTATTGATGACTTGTTTAACCGATTGCTGAGGCACAATTCTTTTCAAAAATCGATCTTCGATTCTGGATATCATCGGTGAAGATTAGAGGCGAGGATATTCAAAGGCGCCTTGAGAAACTCGGTATGGGCATTATGAATTCTTAGTCATGTCTTTCGGACTAACTAATGCTCCTGCGGCTTTAATGAATATGATGAACCGAGTATTCAAGGAATATTTGGATCAATTCGTTGTTGTCTTTATTGATGACATCCTCATATATTCCAAAAGCCGTGAAGATCATGAGCACCATTTGATTTGGTACTCAAAGGCTTCGTGAAAACCAACTATATGCCAAATTGAAGAAATGCGAGTTAAAGCGAGGAAGTAGCATTCCTTGGGCACGCGATGGTGTCGAAACATGGAGTATCTGTTGATCCAAATGAAGATTGAGGCAATACAAAGTTGGGGAGCAACCAAGTCGGTGGTGAAATCGTAGCTTTTTGGGCTTAGTGGTTATTATCGGAGATTCGTGGAAGGGTTTCTCGAATCGCTACTCCATTAACTTCATTAACTCGGAAGGATACAAAATTCGTTTTGGAGCAAAGAATGCGAGAAAAGTTTCCAAGAGCTTAAGAGGAGACTTATTTTAAGACTGTTCTAACAATACCATCCGGTTCGGATGGATTTGTTATCTCTGACGATGCTTGTGCAAAGGGTTAAGATGTGTTCTCATGCAGCGTGGGAAAGTCATAGCCTATGCCTCATGACAACTTAAAGAGTATGAGAGGAATTATCCTACTCATGATCTAGAGTTGGCGGTGATCGTTCAGCGCTAAAAATATGGAGGCACTATCTATATGGGGAGAAAGTGGAGATATATTCGGACCATAAAAGCCTTAAATATTTCTTCACTCGAAAAAAGAACTCAACATGCGGCGGCAATGACGTTGGCTCGAGCTATTGAAAGACTACGACCACACTATTCAATACCATCCCGGTAAAAGCGAACGTGGTAGGCGGACGCATTGAGTAGAAGATCATATCTTGAGGAGCGAGTGCGATGATGTCAAGTATCGATAGAGCCAACTTTAATAGAAAAAGTTAAGGTTGCTCAAGCCATGGGCAGGAGGTGATCGTATGAAGAAGAAAGTACAAGAAGGAGCTATTAGGGCGAGAATTGATGAAGAAGGAATACTTGAGTCCACTCTAGACTTTGTGTTCCTAATGACTCGATTTGAAGTACAAGATTATGATGGAGGCACACTGTCGCCATTTGCAATCCATCTGGAAGTACTAAAATGTATCGTGATCTTGACATACATTTTGGTGGAACAATATGAAGAGAGAGATTGCAAAGTTTATCTCGATGTGTTTAACTGCCAGCGTGTAAAGGCGGAGCATCTTGTACCTAAGGGTCCGTTGCAACCACTTGAGATTCCGGAATGGAAGTGGGAACACATTACTATGGATTTCGTTACGGGTCTTCCTATAGTTTCTCAAGGCATCAATGCTATTTGGGTTATTGTTGATAGATTAACCAAGTGCGCTCAATTCTTGCCGATCACGGAGACTTATTCCTTGAGCGTCTTGCTAGTATATACGTGAATGAGATTGTGAGGTTGCATGGCATACTGTATCCATAGTTTTGGATCGTGACCCAAGATTCACTTCAAGATTTTGGGTTAGCTTGCAAAAAGCTATGGGCGCAGATTTGCGATTTAGTTGACGCATACCATCCCAAACCAGACGGACAATCGAGAGGACTATTCAAACTCTTGAAGATCTATTAAGACTCTGTGTCCTAGACTTCAAGGGCAGTTGGGATAAGTATTTACCATTGGTGGAATTCTCCTACAACAACAGTTATCAGGCAAGTATAGGTGTGGCTCCATTTGAAGCATTATATGGGCGAAAATGTCGTTCTCCAATATGTTGGGATGAGGTGGGTGAAGCAACATTGTTGGGACCCGAGTTAGTACGTATGACTACCGAAAAGATCCAAATGATTCGACAACGTATACAAACGGCACAAGATCGACAAAAGAGTTATGCGGATCTTCATCGAAAGGACGTGGAATTTAATGTGGGGATCATGTATTGTTCATGAGTTGCTCCATGGAAGGAGTTATAAGATTTGGGAAGAGAGGAAAGCTCAATCCACGATTTATTGGTCCATTTCAAATTCTTGACCGAGTAGGAAATGTAGCCTATAGACTTGCGTTACCTCCGAGTATGTCTCGTGTTCATAATGTGTTTCACTTATTTGTACTTCGTAAATATGTGAAAGACCCAAACCACGTTATTGAGTTAGAACTGGACGAGATAGCTGAAGACTTAACGTATGAGGAGGTACCTGTCAAGATCTTGGATAGGAAGGAGCATGTCCTACGCGCAAAGGTGATACCATAAGTTAAAGTTTTGTGGAGGAATCATGCTAATGAGGAAATGACCTGGGAATTGGAAACGGAAATGAAAGCGAGGTATCCTCACCTTTTGAAACACTGTGTATCGTGCGTCGTCAATTTCGAGGACGAAATTTCATAAGGAGGGAGGTTGTAAGACCAGAAATTTTTAAATAAAAAGGAATTTCCTTTATTTATTATTTTGAAATAGTAAGGGTTGATTTGATTAATGTGGATAGTTAAGGGTTAAATACGCAAATATTTCAAAATAAGCAAGTGGTTATAAAATATTCATTATCGTGGGGAATATTCGTTTGGTCGTGGAATATTCATATCGTCGGGGAATATTAAATACTGACAGTAGCGTACCATATGTGGGCCCCATGTGAAAGCGATTGGATGAAGAAAAGCGACAAATATAAGTTGTTTTTAAATAACTTGGCGTAGTTGTTGCCATTAATCTTGTTGGAATACCGTTGGTTAAAACACACTAATACGCGTTGTTGAAGCGGTTACTTGCTGCGGTATTGCACCAATTATTGATTCTTACGTGAAGAAGGCACTACTCAATAATGGTTACGATAATTCTTTATTCGATATTTTATTGAGTTAATAATTGTTGTGTTGATATTTTATATTGTTGTTGTTTGATAATTGTCATTACGGTATTTTTCATTATCGAAGCAATAATTCATATTATCTGAATAATATTATTAGATAACATTATTGGCAATGTCTAGAAAGTTACGTCTAAGGAGAGGTTTGGTCACCTAATTGCGCCAAGAAGAAGAAATTCTTATTGAAAGCCCCCTCTTCTGAGGAGGCGCACGGTTGTCAATATTGTGATTACAGTAATATTATTTATGAATAAATAATTAATTATTGATTCATATGATGAGAAAAATATTGATTTTATGTGGATATAGATGGAGAAAATTTTTATAGTGACAATTGTTGAAAATTGAAATTTTATCTTTTTCTGATAAAATAATTCATTTAAATATATTATTTTAATAATATATTAATGGTGATATTTTTACAACGAATGTGGGATATATGAGTATACGAGGAGGAAGAGTATTTTTGTTGCAATAAATGTTTAAAACATGTTAAACATGTCGGTGGACCCCATTTATTGACTGAAATTTGATTATAGCTTTAAAATCGATTAGTTTGTGGATTTCGGTCAATTTCCATTTGGAATTTGGAAAAACTTTCTTCTGGAAAGTTGTAGAGAATTGAATTTCCTATAAAGATTTGTGAGATTCGAATTTTCTGATGAAAGGGCTATTTATTAGGAATTATTGAAGTTCCGAAGCTCCGAAATAATTGATTTTTTGAAAGTTTTAATTATTTATTTTATGAAAAACGTTTTTTTTCTTACTTTTCTAGAAGGTGGCATGTGGGAAATGCTAGGATCTGAATTCTAAGGTTGGCGTATGAATTTGATATATATATATATATATATATATATTAATTTATTAAATTTTTCGCTTTGGTGTTCTAAGCAATTTCTATAAATAGGTGCTTAGGTTAGAATTGAAAATCACACGTAAGCTGAAGTTTTTTCTCTCTATATTATCGGCGTATTCTTGTGAGTATTTTGAGTATACTTTGAGTATTGCTAGGCAGTGCAAGTTCCTTCAAAGACTATACCCGGTATTCTAGCTAAAGTCTTGATCTTTCGAGGTAAGGATATTATTTTTTCGTAATGATATTATTTCTTCAATATCATTATCTTTGAAATGTTGATCTGAAGTTTTTATCAAATTTAGAACTTTTTCATATCGGGGTTACTATTCATGGGTTACTATTCATGAGTTACTATTCACGAGTTACTATTTATGAGTTACTATTCACGAGTTACTTATTCATGAGTTCTTATTCACGAGTTACTATTCACGAGTACTATTCATGAAGCGTGAAGATGTTTTTGTGGAATTTCTATCTTTTGGTGTCAGAGTTCTTTATTCACGATATCTGGCCTATATTCACGATATCTGAGACTATTCACGTATCTGATGATTATTCAATAGAAAAATAAAATTTCTTCTTTTCGTCCAAAACATCTATTACGGATACTAACTCGATTGTATCCATGTTTTGATCATTCTTAAATTTTACACCACTATGATTATTTTTGAGGTATTTTTGGACGTGGATAAAACCAAGTACGAATCCTTAATCCTTAATCCTTGTCATTTTGTTTCACTGGATTCGTTTCTTTAAAAAAAATATTTTTCATCATCCTCAGTCTTAAATGATGATATTATGGAATATCTTTGGCCTGTAGTGCAAAGATGAATGATTTCTTAAGAATATCTTTGGCCTGTAGTGCAAAGATGAATGATTTGAAGAATATCTTTGGCCCGTAGTGCAAAGATGAGCAGTGTTTAAATGAACATGACCGGTGATGAATATCTTTGGCTGTAGTGTAAAGATGAATATTTGATTCGGATGTATATTGATTGATGTTTACGGGGATAAAAGATAGGCGATGAACTTTTAAATTCATACATAGAAGATAGTAGTTTGCATTCTCTACTTAACTCTTCTAATGAATTATTATTTCCGTTGCGAATATTGATTTAAAATTTGTTGTCTATTGTATTCTATTAGATTTTTCCTTGTTGAAGACTAACGATAATTTGTTGTATATTATCTTAGTCATAATATTCTTCTTGAGCTAGTTGAGCTCACCCTTTTCCTTTTTGTTCCATTTTTCTCAGGAGGCGAGAATATAGCGAGTACGAGTCGGGGTATGGAATGAAGGTTTTAGAAAGGATTGTTTAGTAGTCCTCACCATTTTTGTAAAATAATGTATCAATAAATGTGATGAGGATTTATTTGAGTATAGATATTGTCTAGAAGATAATATTTGTATTCAAACTCACAATTTTACTGTTGTAATAATAAAGTTGTAGTTGTTTCTGTACCATGTATTGACAACTCAGAATAGGTGATGTATACCTATTTTGGGGGCGTCACAGTTGGTATCAAAGCTTAGGGATATGATCTCTGGCGGAGATCGGGGAATAGAACTAGGAGGGGAGAGACGAGTAAATCCTTCGCTAGTGTGTCCTACAACAAGCTTATTTGTTAGTTGGTCAAGATATAGGGATATTATGTGATATATTGATTTCCTTAATTAACCCTTGTTTTATGACGGTGATTTGAGAATGTCAATCGAGAATATTAACAATGGAAATGAGACCGTGGAGATGCATGTACTCACCAACGAGGAGAGCGTGCAACAGTGGTGGCAATGTTCCTCCCGTGAACAACACCATTGAGCGAGATGATGAACGAGGGGATGTTTAGAAGTTTTTTTTGCAGTTCATGCAAAATCGACGAGGAGACTCGTGTTCAAAATACTGAGGAGGAAATGATAGCAATTCACGGGTTGTCCACGCCAAGCGATTCAAAGAGTTGGGACCACCGAATTTAAGGGAAAGCCAGATCCGATCATGGCGGAAACATGGGTCAAGAAAATTACTAAGATATTCGATGTCTTGGGATGCACGGAGGAATGAGAAGGTTCCATTCGCCACCTTTATGTTCCGTGGCGAAGGACTCATCGGTGGGAGTCGTGAAGCGTACTCCATCCAATCGACTCAAAGCATGTCTTGGGAGGCGTTTGAAGCTATTTAATGACAAATACTTTCCGAAAGTGTTCGTCTATATGAAGGAAGTGGAGTTCATCGATTGGAACAAAACAACATGACGGTGTGTCTCAAAGACGAGGCAAAGTTTGCAGAGTTATCCGTGTTTGCACCTCATTTGGTGGAGAATGAGGAACGTATGACGCGGATGTTTCTTGGAGGTTTGAAACCCAGATACGTCAAGATCTCATTTCTCATAAATTTTCTCTTTATTCGAGATGTTGTAAGCAGGGCTCAATTATTAGAGCGAGATAACTTAGTACTGGTCAATTGAGGGACCACAACCAGATTGTATCGAGAGATAGCGATCAACAAAATAATGATAACTGCGGAGAAAAGAAAATGACGGACAGAAATGGTAACCACTCTAGTGGTAATCATGGCCATGAAAATAGAAGAAGCGAGTCGGGAGGAGATTTTAAAAAGAGGAGATTTAACAATGACCATATGAAGACGACAAAGGTCTTTAAGACAAGAATCGGTTCTAAGGGAGGAGAACGACCACCCATCATATGCTATAAATGCGGAAAGAGGGACATATCGGTCAAAGCGCCCACAACGATTCAAGGTATGCTATAATTGTGGAAAGGAAGGACATATCGCTTCGAGATTGTACAAGATGGCGAAACCTAGTTCAATGGGGGACGGTGACTAAAAGATCGTCTTCGAGAAAAGTCAAAGTCAACGATTCCGGAAGAGCGTTTGTTGTGGATTTGGTCATAATGCGAGGAACCCAAACGAGGTTATCACGGGTAAGCTATTTATAAATTCTTGCGAAGTTTATACCTTACTTGATACTGGTGCTACCCATTCATTTATCTCTCCTGCATGTGCTCAACGTTTAAACTTGACTCCGGAGAAATTAGACTTTGACCTATCTGTGGAAACTCCGTTAGAGAAACTTTCATCACATCCATCGTTTATAAATCTTGATTGATTCAAGTTGGCACCATTACCTTACTGTTGACCTTATCTCTTTAAAGATACTTGCTTTTGATGTGATTTTAGGGATTGATTGGTTAACTACTCATCATGCCAAAATTGATTGTTTTCGTAAGGTTGTTAGTTTTCATTATCCTAACTTGACTTTGTTGTATTTAATTCAAGCAACTAAATCATTAAAATCGATCACCGTCATATCTAATCATAAAGCTATTCGTTTATTAAAAATGGATGTCAAGCTTTCTTAGCCCATGTTATGGATTTGAATAAAGACACGTCAAATTTGAATAATATTCTGTTATTATTGACTTTTCCGACGATTTCAGAAGAACTTCCGGCCTACCCCGTAAGCGTGAAGTTGAATTCTTTATTGATCTTGAACTCCGTACAAAGCCCATTTCTAAAACCCCATATCGAATGGCTCTATTGAACTTCAAGAGTTAAAGGTCCAACTACTGAGAATTGTTGGACATCGGTTTCATTCGCCCTAAGTACATCTCCTTGGGGTGCTCTGTTTTATTTGTAAAGAAGAAAAGACGGAGTATGCGACTTTATATTGACTATCGGAATTGAACCATGTCACCATCAAGAATAGGTATCCTCTACCTCGTATTGATGACTTGTTTGACCATTGCAAGGGGCACAATTCTTTTCAAAATCGATCTTCGCTCGGATATCATCACCTAAAGATTAGAGGCGAGGATATTCCAAAGACCCGCCTTCGTAATCTCGGTATGGGCATTATGAATTCTTAGTCATGTCTTTCGGACTAACTAATGCTCCTGCGGCTTTCATGAATATGATGAACCGAGTATTCAAGGAATATTTGGATCAATTCGTTGTTGTCTTTATTGATGACATCCTCATATATTCCAAAAGCCGTGAAGATCATGAGCACCATTTGAAGCTGGTACTCCAAAGGCTTCGTGAAAACCAACTATATGCCAAATTGAAGAAATGCGAGTTCTGGCTTGAGGAAGTAGCATTCCTTGGGCACGTGGTGTCGAAACATGGAGTATCTGTTGATCCGCCAAGATTGAGGCAATACAAAGTTGGGAGCAACCAAGTCGGTGATCAAGCACGTAGCTTTTTGGGCTTAATTGGTTATTATCGGAGATTCGTGGAAGGTTTTCTCGAATCGCTACTCCATTAACTCAGCCTAACTCGGAAGGATACAAAATTCGTTTGGAGCAAAGAATGCGAGAAAAGTTTCCAAGAGCTTAAGAGGAGACTTATTTAAGACTGTTCTAACAATACCATCCGGTTCGGATGGATTTGTTATCTCAAATGATGCTTGTGCAAAGGGTTAAGATGTGTTCTCATGCAACGTGGGAAAGTCATAGCCTATGCCTCGCGACAACTTAAAGAGTATGAGAGGAATTATCCTACTCATGATCTAGAGTTAGCGTGATGTTTTCGCTGCTAAAAATATGGAGGCACTATCTATATGGGGAGAAAGTGGAGATATATTCGGACCATAAAAGCCTTAAATATTTCTTCACTCAAAAAGAACTCAACATGCGGCAAATGACGTTGGCTCGAGCTATTGAAAGACTACGACCACACTATTCAATACCATCCCGGTAAAGTTTAACGTGGTAGCCGACGCATTGAGTAGAAGATCATATGCGGAACGAAAGCGATGATGTCAAGTATACGATAGAGCCAACTTTAATAGAAAAGTTAAGGTTGCTCAAGCCACCGAATCGGAAAGCGCGCATGTATGAAGAAGAAAGTAAGAAGGAGCTATTAGGAAGCGAGAATTGATGAAGAAGGAATACTTGAGTCCACTCTAGACTTTGTGTTCCTAACAACTCGATTTGAAGTACAAGATTATGATGGAGGCACAATACGCCATTTGCAATCCATCTGGAAGTACTAAAATGTATCGTGATCTTGACATACATTTTGGTGGAACAATATGAAAGAGAGATTGCAAAGTTTATCTCGATGTGTTTAACTTGCCAACGTGTAAAGGCGGAGCATCTTGTACCTAAGGGTCCGTTGCAACCACTTGAGATTCCTGGAATGGAAGTGGGAACACATTACTATGGATTTCGTTACGGGTCTTCCTATAGTTTCTCAAGGCATCAATGCTATTTGGGTTATTGTTGATAGATTAACCAAGTCCGCTTCAATTCTTGCCGATACGGAGACTTATTCCTTGAACGCCTTGCTAGTATGTACGTGAATGAGATTGTGAGGTTGCATGGCATGCCTGTATCCATAGTTTTGGATCGTGACCCAAGATTCACTTCAAGATTTTGGGTTAGCTTGCAAAAAGCTATGGGCGCGGATTTGCGATTTAGTTGGCATACCATCCCCAAACGGACGGACAATCGAGAGGACTATTCAAACTCTTGAAGATCTATTAAGACTACGTGTCCTAGACTTCAAGGGTAGTTGGGATAAGTATTTACCATTGGTGGAATTCTCTACAACAACAGCAGTTATCGTGCAAGTATAGGTGTGGCTCCATTTGAAGCATTATATGGACGAAAATGTCGTTTCCAATATGTTGGGATGAGGTGGGTGAAGCAACATTGTTGGGACCCGAAAGTTAGTACATATGACTCACCGAAAAGATCCAAATGATTCGACAACGTATACAAAGCGGCACAAGATCGACAAAAGAGTTATGCGGATCTTCATCGAAAGGACGTGGAATTTAATGTGGGGATCATGTATTGTTGCGAGTTGCTCCATGGAAGGGAGTTATAAGATTTGGGAAGAGAGGAAAGCTCAATCCACGATTTATTGGTCCATTTCAAATTCTTGGACCGAGTAGGAAATGTAGCCTATAGACTTGCGTTACCTCCGAGTATGTCTCGTGTTCATAATGTGTTTCACATATTTGTACTTCAGTAAATATGTGAAAGACCCAACCACGTTATTGAGTTAGAACCGGACGAGATAGCTGAAGACTTAACGTATGAGGAGGTACCTGTCAAGATCTTGGATAGGAAGGAGCATGTCCTACGCGCAAAGGTGATACCATAAGTTAAAGTTTTGTGGAGGAATCATGCTATAGAGGAAATGACCTGGGAATTGGAAACGGAAATGAAAGCGAGGTATCCTCACCTTTTCGAAACACCAGGTACGCACGCCAATTTCGAGGACTAAATTTCATAAGGAGGGAGGTTGTAAGACCCTCAAATTTTTAAATAAAAGGAATTTCCTTTATTTATTATTTTGAAATAGTAAGGGTTGATTTGATTAATGTGGATAGTTAAGGGTTAAATACGCAAATATTTCAAAATAAGCAAGTGGTTATAAAATATTCATTATCGCTTGGGGAATAGTCGTTTGGTCGTGGAATATTCATACTTTGTTGGGGAATATTCGTACGATGCTGCCAGTAGCCCATGTGTGGGCCCCATAACTTGAAAGCGATTGGATGAAGAAAACGACAAATATAAGTTGTTTTTAAATAACTGCCGTAGTTGTTGCCATTAATCATTGTTGGAATACCCTATGGTTAAAAACACACTAATCTGGCGTTGTTGAAAGCGGTTGCACACCAGATTGCACCAATTATTGATTCTTACGAAGAAGGCACTACTCAATAATGGTTACGTGAATTATTATTATTCAAAGATTTTATTGAGTTAATAATTGTTGTGTTGATATTTTATATTGCTGTTGTTTCAATAATTGTCATTACACAGTATTTTTCATTATCGAAGCAATAATTCATATTATCTGAATAATATTATTAGATAACATTATTGGCAATGTCTAGAAAGTTCTGTCTAAGGAGAGGTTTGGTCACCTAATTGCTACCAAAGAAGAAGAAATTCTTATTGGAAAGCCCCCTCTTTCCTGGGAACTGCCTGGTTGTCAATATTGTGATTCTGTAATATTATTTATGAATAAATAATTAATTATTGATTCATATGATGAGAAAAATATTGATTTTATGTGGATATAGATGGAGAAAATTTTTATAGTGACAATTGTTGAAAATTGAAATTTTATCTTTTTCTGATAAAATAATTCATTTAAATATATTATTTTAATAATATATTAACGGTGATATTTTTACAACGAATGTGGGATATATGAGTATACGAGGAGGAAGAGTATTTTTGTTGCAATAAATGTTTAAAACATGTTAAACATGTCGGTGGACCCCATTTATTGACTGAAATTTGATTATAACTTTGTAAAATCGACTGCTTGTGGATTTTCGGTCAATTTCCATTTGGAATTTGGAAAAACTTTCTTCTCGTAAAGTTGTAGAGAATTTAATTTCCTATAAAAACACGCGAGATTCGAATTTTCTGATGAAAGGGCTATTTATTATGAATTATTGAAGTTCAAGTTCAAATAATTGATTTTTGAAAGTTTTAATTATTTATTTTATGAAAACGTTTTTTTCTTACTTTTCTAGAAGGTGGCATGTGGGAAATGCTAGGATCTGAATTCTAAGGTTGGCGATGAATTTATATATATATATATATATATATATATTAATTTATTAAATTTTCGCTTTTGGTGTTCTAAGCAATTTCCTATAAATAGGGTGCTTAGGTTAGAATTGAAAATCACACCGTAAACCCAAGTTTTCTCTCTATATTATCGAGCGTATTCTTGTGAGTATTTTGAGTATACTTTGAGTATTGCTAGACGGGTGCAAGTTCCTTCAAAGACTATATACTATACAGATTCTAGCTAGAAGTATCGATCTTCGAGGTAAAGGATATTATTTTTTCAGTAATGATATTATTTCTTCAATATCATTATCTTTGAAATGTTGATCCAAGTTTTTATCAAATTTGGAACTTTTTCATGTATGGGGTTACTTATTCATGGGTTACTATTCATGAGTTACTATTCACGAGTTACTATTCATGAGTTCTTATTCATGAGTTCTTATTCACGAGTTACTATTCACGAGTACTATTCATGAAGCGTGAAGATGTTTTTGTAGAATTTCTATCTTTTGGTGTCTGAGTTACTATTCACGATACTAAGACTATTCACGTATATGGTACTATTCATAGAAAAATAAAATTTCTTCTTTTTCGTCTAAAACATCTATTCGGATACTAACTCGATTCAGATCCATGTTTTGATCATTCTTGAATTTTACACCACTATGATTATTTTTGAGGTATTTTTGGATGTGGATAAAATCAAGTACGAATCCTTAATCCTTAATCCTTGTCATTTTGTTTTCAATTGGATTCGTTTCTTTTAAAAAAATATTTTCATCATCCTCGGTCTTAAATGATGATATTATGGAATATCTTTGGCTCGTAGTGCAAAGATGAATGATTTCTTAAGAATATCTTTGGCCTGTAGTAAAAGATGAATGATTTCAAGAATATCTTTGGCCCGTAGTGCAAAAGATGAACAGTGTTTAAATGAATATGACTAATCGATGAATATCTTTGGCCCAGTAGTGCAAAGATGAATATTTGATTCCAGATGTATATTGATTGATGTTACAGGATAAAAGATGAGCGATGAACTTTTAAATTCATACATAGAAGATAGTAGTTTGCATTCTCTACTTAACTCTTCTAATGAATTATTATTTCCGCTGCGAATATTGATTTAAAATTTGTTGTCTATTGTATTCTATTAGATTTTTCCTGTTGAAGACTAACAATAATTTGTTGTATATTATCTTAGTCATAATATTCTTTCTTGAGCTAGTTGAGCTCACCCTTTTCCTTTTTGTTCCATTTTTCTCGTGGAGGCTAGAATATAGCGAGTACGAGTCGGGGTATGGAATGAAGGTTTTGGAAAGGATTGTTTAGTAGTCCTCACCATTTTTGTAAAATAATGTATCAATAAATGTGATGAGGATTTATTTGAGTATAGATATTGTCTAGAAGATAATATTTGTATTCAAACTCACAGTTTTACTGTTGTAATAATAAAGTTGTAGTTGTTTCTGTACCATGTATTGACAACTCAGAATAGGTGATGTATACCTATTTTGGGGGCGTCACAATTTAGTAAATGGTTAAATTGATAAAAGGTTAAAGTTAAGGGTGCTATGTTAAAATTTTACAAAGTAAACAAGTTATCATAAAATATTCGTTTGGTCGGGAAATATTATTTTTGTCGGGGAATATTCGTACGATGACAGAATCAGTGGTGGACCACGTAATGGAATAACTGTCAGATTTAGAAAGCGACAGAAATAACCTTGTTATAAAAATAACGGTAAAAGTTTTATCGTTAACTGTTGAAATACCCAGTGATAAAAGTACAGTAATACGCGTGGTTGCACAGTATCTTTAATTATTGATGCTTACATAATAAGTAACTCAATTTTGTTCAATTATTGTCATAGTATCATCTGCACAATATTTTATATTATTAAATCAATAATTGAGACGACAAAGTTATTCATATTATTATTTGTATTATTAACGGTGTCTAGAAAGTTCTGTCGAGGAAAGGGATTTGGTTACCTAATTACGTGCCAGTAAGGAGAAGTCCTTATCGGAAAGCCACCTCTTTCCTGGGAATGATCTGGTTGTTAATATTGTGAATTATAATATTAATAATAATAATTGTTGAAATATTAAATATGTGTTCATTGAAGATAAGTGAATTAAAAAAGTTAAAGGGGAATAATGCAAGGTTAGAAAACTTTAGGGGTACCAAAGTATAATAAGTTAACCAATCCATGTGAACTTTAATCAACCAATCAGAGAAGAGATGATGCAAGCATGATGTAAGCATGAAATCATCCTTTAAGAAACACAAAGATGATGTAAGCAATGACATCATTATGATGTTATGATGATGTCACCAGGACTAAGGTGCAATTAATGAGGTACTAAACTATAATAAGTCGATCCCTTAATGTGCAATTATCAAAACTATGTTTTCCTATAAATAGAAGCTTATTTCTTATTTCATTCTCACCAATCCACTAAGACTCACAAAATAAGCTATAGAGAGAGAAATTATATAGAGAAACAAGAAGAGTATTCTGCTACTTCACTATTGAAGTATCCAGTCTTCTACTAAGGTAAGGGGTGTTATTTATATTCATATAGTACTATTCATTCATACGATACTATTCATGGATATTATAAATATGTACCGTACTATTTACGGAGTACTATTCATGGGCACTATTCATAAATATGGTTCTATTCATGGGGTACTATTCACAAAGTACTATTCATAAGGTACTATTCATGAAGTACTATTCACGGGGTACTTTTTATGGGGTATTATTCACGATAAAAATTGATTTCTTTTCTATCCAAATTATTTTGATACATGAATATTATTCTTGAATTTTACTCCATATTTAGTTATCATGTGGACAATTTGGATATTCTTGAATTCTGGATAAATTGAATTATAAATCTTTAAAATTTATCCTTGATCTCATTTAATTAAATGTTTATATCATTGTCATTATCCTTATGCTTATATTGTAATAAAAGTCATCTTTGGCCCGCAGTGCATAGATGGACTGTTGATTATTGGTTTTATAATTGTATATCTTTGGCTTACGTGCAAAGATGAACTGTTGATTGATAGCTTTAGCCCGTAGTGCAAAGATGGACATGTGTATAACATGGTCATGACCACTGGTGATACTAACGAATATCCTTGGTCTGTAGTGCATGGATAATTCGATGATGTGATTGGCAGGATCATAACCATTGGTTTTATAGTTGAATGTCTTTGGTCGTAGTGCACTGACAGACAATTGATTGGTATGATAATGATAATTAGTTTTATAGTTAAATATTTTTGGCCCGTAGTACAAAGATAAACAACTGATTGGTATGATCATTGTTATTACATTTGAATATCTTTAGCCTTTGGGGTAAGGATATTGAGTAAACATTCTATTAAGCCTTTGTGGCAAGGAGAAACTATTGATTTACATGATTATAAATATGAATTGTGAATTTAACTATAATCTTTAGTGGTTTAGGTAAAGACAGGTGATGAAAGTTCTCTTTGTTCTGGGTACAACAAAGAGCTGTTGATGAGTATTATAAGAATGAAATATTAACGATAGACTTTTAAATTGGAGGAGAAAGTAGACATTATGTTCTACTTAACTCTTCTAATAGATTGTTGATTCTGCTACAATTATGGTTGAAAACTTTTATTATCTGCCATATGTTCTAAATCTTTGATTTATTACTGATGAAAGCTATTGATAAATTAATTATGTTTGTCATAATATTCTTTACTGGGCTATTTTTGCTCACCCTTTTGCTTCACAATTCCTTACAGGTTTTAAGCGTGTAGCTGGGTCGAGCGAGGATAACAGGGGAATAATGTGATGGTCCGAGACTGTGGAAGTTTCTCAATACATTATAAAACTGCATAATGTGCAATATATAATTGTATTAAGGACCTAAGATGGGTGTGTCATATATTATACGTCACTTAATAATTGATTTTGGTGAACAACAATAGGGTGATGAGAACCCGACTTTGAAAGCATCAAAAGTGCACCTCATTAGAATGAACATGATAGTAATCTTCTCGTTCTTCTTTGGGGTCTTAAAATATTTGTTGCGGTATTTTATATGGCACTGTAATAATTTGAGTTTGGATACTGTCTACAAGATAATATTGTATTAAAACTCACAGCTTATGTGTTGTCGTATTTTGCATGACAGTTCAACAGTTGTATAAATGAAGTTTGTATTTGAATTCTATATCGTATATCTAGTGACCCAAGATGGGTCGTGTATACCTATTTTGGGGGAGTCATACTAACACCTTCCCTCCGCTTAATCAAGCCCCTAGACCCTAACGAATTCTAGTTTCTCGGACTAGTTAAACAATGCCATATCACTAGGTCTTTGTACAAACCTTTTTCGGGTTGAGTTGGTACAACCATTTTAAATCTACCAATTGGCAACTCTAAAAGTCAAATCGTCGACATATACATGTCGGACCTTTTCAAACAAATCTTACCTAACATGAGAACACCAAAAGACAATAACAGAAAGGGATAAATAAAAAATCCTGACGTCGACAATGAACACCAAGATTGTTTACGTGGTTCAGCTATTACCCTCTATAATAATAGCCTAGTCCACGTCCAATACCAACTAGTATTGAAGACTCACTTTATTTCTTTAAATCGACTCCTTTTACAAAATAGATTCTTTCAAAACTAGAATTACAAAATTCACTTGAGCACTTTTGCTCCTTGTGCACCAATGCACTCCTTAAGCACCTATGCTTCCTTGAACCTGTTTGCAAACAATTCTAAATCCACCTTGATTAAATTCCTTTAGACAACACTTAGTCTAAATAAAAAGATTATAAATATTGAAGTCTAATGATCAAAGCAAAAAAATAATTTAACAATATAAGGCTCAACTAATGAATGCAATGATCAAAAATTAAAGAGATATCACCAATTTAGAGCCCACAAAAATTTACTGAAAATAATATGAATTTTAATTGCAGTAGCAAACTAATTGCACAAAAATAATTTTATAGCTTTTCAATTTATAACAGTGCAATAGTAATTCGTGTGTTATTATAAACTGATAAATCAATTGAATTTATAGCCATAAGATTATACTGTTGCGTGTTCCAAATATCTGCTCAAACAAAATTTAATTTTATCTCATTAAGTATCTATTAGAGTAAATAACGTTATATATCTCTGGATAACTTAGATTAATGAGATAAAGAATAAGTCAAGATAATCTCATAAGATATTCTAAATAAAATACACAGAATCATTTCGTTGCTTGACTCTCTGACGCCCCCAAATTCAGGTACTTGAAACCCGAACTCGGTGCTTCACGATATCATTTCTATGAGCGGAATAATAATAATAATAATAACAATAATATAGGTTATCAAATTTAATTTACATATTATCAGAGTTTTCAATCCCAAGTACAGAACCTTTAAACATTCGTTACATGATAATAATAATATTTAACATCCTTATCATTAAAGCAAACTATTACATAGGATATCATAAAAATTCATTCAGCAACCTTTCCTTTCCCTTTGTTCTTGGCAGATCCTTCAGGTAGTTCACACTTAGTTGAAAACATTTAAATTAAGCAAGGATGAGCATTTGAGTGCCCAGCCAGTAATAACAAACAATAATAATTAGCTGAAACAATTAAATGTTTTCTTTGAACAATACTTCTACAACGAATCAACAGTTGTGAAGTAAGCTTAACCATTAACAAACAACATATCAGTTTGATTTCAAATTTTTGAAACTACGTATTGGCTATATATGAGGATCAGTTGACAGACTATGAACATTGTTTTCTATTTTCGAAAAGGTTAAACAGAACTTCATCAATAAACCGTCATAACTTACAGGCACGGGGGTGATCAGCCCGTTATGCCCTGTATTAATCAATACTACATTACATGAGCGATATTATCGTTCATCCTTTGTCCGCCTTAGCGCATAAAAATTTCCCATATTTGGGATGTTCATAACATTCTTGAATCCAAAACAAAACAATTTGGTTGGATAATAAATAAGTTTTATCTTGTTCAACAACAACTTTAAATTTATGTCTAGCTGGATCAAATAGCTTAGACGACTTTTAATTCAACTTATACGTACTTGACATCGATAAGTATGTATCAACATGTGATAAAATATAAAGATTATCCAAGTGAGGACACTTGTATAACCATGTTTTAGAAATTAACGAACAGAATATATATCTTGATCAACAATAATGTAATAAAGGAATTTGTACAATAATTATAATTTAATAACCTACTTATACGAGAATCATTGCATAAGTTTATACAAAGGTTGGAATATTTGAACAATTGAAATGAGCGATTCAGATATTATCTTATTTATGTCCGTCAGATAAAGTAAATGCAAAGGGTTAGATATCATTGCCTTCTCTGCGCTACACAACTTAGATTTATCTTTTATATCAATCCCTATCATTAAATAGATCATTCGTTTGATTAGAATAACATATCATATCATATTGTACTGCTATTTGCAGTCAGCACATAACCTAATCACATCGTCATGTAAGTTTAACAACCATTGAATCACAAATAAATATTTATCAAATCAATCTATCTAAGTCCAGATCAATTTCTGAAATATGTCTAGGTACTGACAACTTTATCGGGTATTTATCGAGTCTAAGACTCTATACATTAGTTTATTATCCATTTAGATAACTTAAACACCGGTCGCCCTATTTTTCATGGCCTTATAATAATTTTAAAATAATTATTTCCATTTATCATAATTTTTGAAATATCAGAATCATTATTAAATCATTTTAATATTAAATAATTCTATTATCATTAATATTCAAATAATATTAAACTATTAATTAAACCATTGCCAAATTATTAAAGTTATTTATAATAACTAAAAATATTTTTAAAACATTTATATTAACCTTTAATGATTTTAAAACATTTAAAATCATTTTCAAATAATTACCATTAATATTAAAAATATTAATGTACTATTTATCTAAATCTTAAAAGTCATTAATAATAACTTAAAATATTTTTAATTCATTTATATCCCTTTTAAATGATTTTTAAATTAATAAAATCATTTTTCAACTATATATTTAATGTAATTATTAAATAAATTTAATATCATTAATGTTAAATTAATATCATTAATATTAAATTATTAATGAAATTATCCTTTAAATATTAAAAGTTATATTTTATAACTTAAAATATCTTTAAACACTTTATTTTCATTTAAAATGATTTTTATAATATTAAAATTATTTTTAAACTAATTTATTTAATATAATTATTAAATAACTTTAATTATCATTAAAATTAATTAATTAATGAAATTTATCACAAAATATTAAAAGTCATTAAAAATAAATTAAAACATTTTCTTATATCATAATATAATTTTAAATGATTTTTCATATATTAAAATCATTTTGAATACTTTATTTAATATTATAATTAAATAAATTAAATATTATTAATATTCCAAAAATATTAAATATTTATGAAATATATTCAAAGTAATTAAAATATAATTTTTAGGACATTAAAAAAAAATTTAATAATTTATTTTGTATTTTTTATAATTAAAAACTATTTAATACTAATTGTTTAATAAAAATATAATTTTTATTTAACAACTGTCGCTAAAGACCACCTATAGCGACATAATTGTCGCTATAGGTGTTCTTCATGTTCTTCATGCAACCCAGATCTTCATCGACAGAAACCGAGTGAACAGGTTTAACCATGATTTTTGATCGGATCATGATGTTTAAGTGCATATTTTTGGTCAGATCATGTAGTATAAATGTAACAGTACAAGACGTAACAAGAAACATTAGCAAATAACATCACAATACAAATATATAATCATTCAAAGTGGCTGTCAGAGCTGTTCTTCATTTCTGGGTTTGCCCAGAAATGAAGAACAGTTCGACTGCCCTATTTTGGGCTTCCACAACATGCAATACGTGTAACATTTAAGTGATGTAGTGGATGCAGTGTGTAGCCAGCATGTAAGAGAGTATATCTATTCCAAAACATCAACAAAATCACAACACAATCGACAGATTCGGACCGGTCAAACCTTGTCAGAATCCACGCTCATGAACTTTCTGGGTTTACCCAGAAAGCTCATCCGTGGACTTCTTGCTTGGTTTGACCACGTCTTAAATCCAGCATGTTCATGATATATGAGATCTAAAAGCTTTAACATGTAGTATATCTATCATACTATAACCTTAATACAACAAACCACACAAATCCATAACAGATTACCAGATCCAAAGCGTCAAAAGTCTTGTCAGACCATTTCTGGGCAAGATCTAGGTTACCCAGATTTTGTCCAGTCATGGTCGGTCAACGAATTTTGACTAACCATATCTTGCAACCTGTTTCAGATATGAACTTGATTCTTGTTCGAGATCAAAGACCACCTACCAGACTACAAATACAAAGCTTAAAACAACAAAAATGACAAACGGTCAAAGATCTATAGACTCTGACATTCGGTTGTCAGACATAGAACAAAAATTTTCCAGATTTTTAAAATCTTCAAATCCGAGCTTCTAGATGTTATACATTCAACATCTAGCAACCCAGATCATCATTAGACACCACTACCAACATATTTTAACACTTAAACACAAGATCTAACAACATAAAATTGGACAAAATTAAAGCTAGAGTTTTATACCTTTATTGGACAATTTCTTGATCTAGGGTTTCTGATTTGTTATGTGGTTCGTGGGGCTTCAATATGTGACTGAAAAGCTACTTTATTTTGTTGGTTTTTGTGAGAGAGAGGATTGGTTGGGTGTTTATGTAAAATGGCTAGCAAATGTTACTTTCTCTCTTTCCCAATCTATAAATAGAATACAAGATGCATGAATGGCTGATACACAAAGCTTGTTGCTGTCAATTTAGAGCATGTGGAGTTGTTAGAGTTAGTCACCAACTCACCCTATTTGTCAAATCCTATTTTTAGCTTCAATAATACAACTAAGGGCAAAATGGTCAATTGATAAATCATTTTAATGACAAATTTGAAACTTGACAAACCCTTAAGGTTTGACCCTTAGGGTTTAACCCTAAGGTTTAGCATAACAAATTGTGAAATTTAGCAACTAGAATTTATAAAAATAAAATAAAATTTTAGTTTCTAAAATTTATAAATTAGGGTTTTATTATATTTTAAATTTCTAATTATACATGAACATTAGGGTATTATATTATAATTAACCTTGCTACTTAAGCAATTAGGGTTTACAATTATCAATTAGAGTTCCTAAATATCAGTTAGGGTTTTGATTTCGCAATTAGGGTTTCGCGATAATAATTTGGGTTTTAATCATTACGGTCTTAAATCACTAATTAGGTTTACTTTAATTAGCAATATAAAATCTATCATACATGATATTAATCACTGTAACACAATTTCTGACTGATCACAAATTCCAGTTTAGGTTTCCAATTAGGATTTCTAATTTTAGAAATTAAGGTTTTACTTTTACAAATAGGGTTTCCTAATTAGCATCTCATTAAGTAACACATATCATAAATCATATAACACAGTTATATATAGCAGTCTTAAATTTCCCATTTAAATTGAAAAACATGTTCAAACAAATTAATACTAGGGTTTGGTCAATATACACCATAATTGATCAACCATCAACAGTACATGCATACAGTTCATATTTATAGCACTAAAAAATCAAAATATTATAATATTATAATATTATTATCATTCCTTGATCAAAACCCAAAATTAGGGTTTGGATTCCGTATTTGATTTTTCTGTCGTAATTAACCTTATTAATTAAGTTAAAATAATTAACTTAATAACCTGAACAAAATTCATATAATAAAATAATTATTATAATTATTCTAAAATCATTTCATATATTAATTAAATAATATATACATATAATTTCATGGAAAATTAATTATTAAAACATTTCTAATATAAAATTAATTATTATAAGAATATAATTTATATTAATTAATATTTCTAAAATAAATTTATTTGCAATTATGAATGTAATAAATAAATTTTATTTATCACATATATAAATATAAATACGCATTACCTTGGCACATATCACCCATATTTATTTTTAAAAAAATAATAATTTTATACGCAAAATTTTTGATTTATTTATATAAAAAATATCGGGTTATTACATTCACCCTCCCTTATAAAGATTTCGTCCCCGGAATCACCGTTTTAAAACCCATACATACAAAGGTACATAGCATTCACAATCTTCGCAAGTAGATCTCGACCAACTTTGATCGGACCGATCTTTAACTAATCACTTAAAGCTTGTCTATCTGATTAAACGAAAATTTGATTTCTAAAAGAACTCAAATTCCTCCTTCAAAATTTCTTTATACAATAATTATTATATGTAGGAAAATCATAAATACGAAAATAAAAGTTATTCGAATATTACCTGGAATTGCATTGCCAGCTGCCACCGTGTCCTGGACAGTCAAGTTGAAGACCCTGGCAGTAGATTTTGTCGGCTTGCTGGATGATGTTGGTCCTGTGATTGCCAAATTTCCGTCGCTTTTCCCCATGTTCACGCTTTCTGTCTCCGTTCTCCTTTTCGAACAGTCCTTCACTTTATGCTCCTTCGATCCGTACAGAAAACACCCACTAATCGTTCTAGGATTGGGGCAGTTGGGAGAGATATGGCCCTCCTGCCCACACTTGAAACATGTAAATTTACCTTTCAGACATTCCCCCAAATGGTTCTTCCCACAATTCCCACATTGCACCACTGGCTTCTTCTTTACACCTTCTTGCTTTACCTGCACACCCCCAAAGTTGTTCCCCTTCCTCTTTTCACTCCTATTCCCAGTATTTGCTTCCACCTTCCCAGCTCCCTCAACTTTACCCTTGTTCCTTCTTTCTTTGTTATAGAGGCTCATGGCCTCACTTTACTCCTTAACAATAATCACTTTCTCCATGAGTGCTGCAAATGTAGGGATCTGCAACACTGCCACCTTGTTGTAGAGCCAGGGTTTTAATCCCAGCTCAAACCTTCTCGCTTTTCTAGCCTCCGTATCAACTTAATGCGGGGCAAACCTAGCCAACTCATTAAATTTTGCGGCATATTCCGCAACAGTCATATTTTCTTGTTTTAATTCCAGAAATTTTACTTCCATCCTAGCCTGCATACTAGATGAAAAATAGTTTTCGAAAATCAAAGTTTTGAATCTTTCCCAAGCAACTACACCTGCTCCAGCCCTCGCCTGATTTGCTTCCCACCAAAAATTTGCCTCACCCTTCATCATATAGGTGGCAAAAGCGGTCTTTTGCCCCTCAACTACCCTAGCTATTACAAACGCCTTTTTGATTTCTTTAACCCAAGTTTGGGCTTCTACAAGGTCAGTTATAACTATAAATTCTAAGGTCCTGACCTTGAATTCCTTAAAGTGTGCCAAGCTATTGGTTATCTCTTTGGTTCCTCGCAATGGTCATGGCATGGCTTGAGCTACCATATTTGTGAATTGCTGCATTGGATCCGGTTGTTGTCCTCCGGCGTTGTTGACAGATTCTTTTGCCCTTTGATTTCGAGTTTGATGTCTTAGCGGCATTATATGATTAAATAAAAATAATTTTACTTATATTCTAAACCTTATCACAAAAGTTTAATATATTAAACTTGTTTCATAACTCAAACATATGTTCGTTTTCATTAATTCAAAGTAATTTACATAACATAACACATACTGATATCCCTTTGTGACCACAAAAGTAAGGATTTACAGCTTTGACCAACACAAAAGTTGAGAATATTACATTACACAGTCATACTTTTCACACATATTATATTAAACAGGCCTATACCATATAACCTATATTACCTATTCACTACGCCTTTTTCTTGATCTTGGACAACCTTTTGCCTGATGACCTTTTATCCCACAAATAAAATAGACACACTGCTTTGGATTGGGACACTGAGGAGAGAAATATCCCTCATGTCCGCAATTGTAGCAAACATTCTCCCCTTTTCTACATACGCCTTCATGCTTCTTGTCACAATTTGTACACCTTTCTATTCGATTAAAGTTTCCATGGTTGATATCAGGATTTCCTATATCGCGGTCTTTCATTTTTCTTTTTTCCTTCTTGTTCGGAGCTGCACCCGACTTGTTGCTTTTAGCTCCCATTTGGTCAATTTGGATTTTAAGCTTATCTTGTTCTTCCATTGTTTCTATTAATGCTTTTCGCAGTTGGCTATTTAATAGCTTTTCTATTTCCCACAGTTGTTCCAAAGAGAAACACGTCCCAGAGATTCTCGCACTTGATTGATGCTTGATCGCCCAACTTGATGTTTGAATCACTATCGGTTAGTTCCACCATTTCCAAATCTGTTACAACATTTTCCAAAATAACCACCTCATCGAGGTTGCTTTCACTTTGAGTCTCTACTACAGCTATTGGCTTTAATATCGGCTCTTTCTTTACGATCCGAGGGTATCCTAATCCATTTTCACCTGACATCTACACACATAAATTATCCTGATTAGTATATAATATATACACATAACAAATAATATTTTTTATAGGTTATATTTTATTTGATTTGAGAATGAATTTATCTGATTCATCTCTTTTTAAACTCTATATGAGTTGTTTATATTTTTAACGTTTCCCTCCGTCCTAAGGTTATAGCCTAAGGTCTATCCCACCTAAGGTTTCTATCCCTATAGCTCTGATACCATGATGTCACGCCCCCAAATTCAGGTACTTGAAAACCGAACTCGGTGCTTCACGATATCATTTCTATGAGCGAGATAATACTAATGATAATAACAATAATATAGGTTATCAAATTTAATTTACATATTATTAGAGTTTTCAATCCCAAGTACGAAACCTTTAAACATTCGTTACATGATAATAATAATATTTAACATCCTTATCATAAAAGCAAACTATTACATAGGATAGCATAAAAATTCATTCAGCAACCTTTCCTTTCCCTTTGTTCTTGGCAGATCCTTCAGGTAGTTCACAGTTAGCTTAAAACATTTAAATAAAGCAAGGATGAGCATTTGAGTGCCCAGCAAGTAATAGCAAATAATAATAATTAGCTGAAAGAATTAAATGTTTTCATTGAACAATACTTCTACAACGAATCAACAGTTGTGAAGTAAGTTGAACCATTAATAAACAACATATCATTTCGATTTCAAATTTTTGAAACTACGTATTGGCTATATATGAGGATCAGTTGATAGACTATGAACATTATTTTCTATTTTCAAAAAGGTTAAACAGAACTTCATCATCAGAAACCGTCATTATAACTTACGAGCACGGGGTGATCAATTGTTATGCCTGTATTGATCAATACTACATTACAAGAACGATATTATCGTTCATCCTTTGTCCGCCTTAGCGCATAAAAATTTCCCATATTTGGGATGTTCATAACAGTCTTGAATCCAAACCAAAACAAATTGGTTGGATAATAAATAAGTTTTATCTTATTCAACAACAACTTTAAATTTAAGTCTAGCTGGATCAATTAGCTTAGACGACTTTTAATTCAACTTATACATACTTGACACCGATAAGTATGTATCAACATGTGAGAAAATATAATGATTATCCAAGTGAGGACACTTGTATAACCATGTTTTAGAAATTAACGAACAGAATATATATCTTGATCAACAATAACTGAATAAAGGAATTTGTACAATAATTATAATTTAATAACCTACTTATACCGAATCATTGTATAAGTTTATACAAAGGTTGGAATATTTGAACAATTGAAATGAACAGTTCAGATATTATCTTACGCATGTCCGTTGCATAAAGTAAATGCAAAGGGTTAGATACTTGCCTTGTCTGCTGCTTACACAGCTTATATTTATCTTTTATATCAATCCCTATCATTAAATAGATCATTCGTTTGATTAGAATAACATATCATATCATATTGTACTGCTATTTGCAGTCAGCACATAACCTAATCACATCGTCATTTAAGTTTAACAACCATTGAATCACAAATAAACATTTATCAAATCAATCTATCTAAGTCCAGATCAATTTACGAAATATATGCTAGTAATCGACAACTTTATTCGCGGTATTTATCGAGTCTAAGACTCTATACATTAGTTTATTATCCATTTAGATAACTTAAACACCGGACGCCCTTTTTTTCATGGCCTTAATATAATTTTAAAATAATTATTACCATTTATCATAATTTTTGAAATATCAGAATCATTATTAAATGATTTAAATATTAAACAATTCTATTATCATTAATATTCAATTAATATTAAACTATTAATTAAACCATTGCCAAAATATTAAAGTTATTTATAATAACTAAAAATATTTTTAAAACATTTATATTACCCTATAATGATTTTTAAAACATTTAAAATCATTTTTAAATAATTACTATTAATATTAAAAATATTAATGTATTTATCTAAATCTTAAAAGTCATTAATAATAACTTAAAATATTTTTAATTCATTTATATCCCTTTTAAATGATTTTTAAATTAATAACACCATTTTTCAACTATTTATTTAATGTAATTATTAAATAAATTTAATATCATTAATGTTAAATCAATATCATTAATATTAAATTATTAATGAAATTATCCTTTAAATATTAAAAGTTATATTTTATAACTTAAAATATCTTTAAACACTTTATTTTCATTTAAAATGATTTTTATAATATTAAAATCATTTTTAAACTAATTTATTTAATATAATTATTAAATAACTTTAATTATCATTAATATTAATTTATTAATGAAATTTATCACAAAATATTAAAGTCATTAAAAATAACTTAAAATATTTTCTTATATCATAATATAATTTTAAATGATTTTCATGTATTAAAATCATTTTTAAATAATTTATTTAATATTATAATTAAATAAATTAAATACTTTTAATATTCCAAAAATATTAAATATTTATGAAATATATTCAAAATAATTAAAATATACTTTTCGGACTTTAAAATAATTTTTAATAATTTATTTTATATTTTTATAATTAAAAACTATTTAATACTAATTGTTTAATAAAAATATAATTTTTATTTAACAACTATCGCTAAAGACCACCTATAGCGACATAACCGTCGCTATAGGTGTTCTTCGTGTTCTTCATGCAACCTAGATCTTCATCGACAGAAACCAAGTGAACAGGTTTGACCATGATTTCTGATCGGATCATGATGTTTAAGTGTATATTTTTGGTCAGATCATGTAGTATAAATGTAACAGTACAAGACCTAACAAGAAACATTAGCAAATAACATCACAATCAAAAGATATAATCATTCAAATTTGGTTTAGTCGAGTGTTCTTCATTTCGGGTTTGCCCGAAATGAAGAACAAACTCGATCGCCTCTATTTTGGGCTTCCACAACTTGCAGTACGTGTAACATTTAAGTGATGTAATGGATGTAGTGTGTAACTAGCATGTAAGAGAGTATATCTATCCCAAAACATCAACAAAATCACAACACAATTGACAGATCCGGACCGGTCAAACAATGTCAGAATCCACGCTCATGAACTTTCTAAGTTTACCCAGAAAGCTCATCTGTGGACTTCTTGCTTGGTTTGACCACGTCACAAATCCAGCATTTTCATGATATATGAGATCTAAAAGCTTTAACTTGTAGTATATCTATAATACTATAACCTTAATACAACAAACCACACAAATACATAACAGATTACCAGATCCAAAGCGTCAAAAGTCTTGTCAGACTATTTCTGGGCAAGATCTGGGCTACCCAGATTTTGTACAGTCATGGTCGGTCAACGACTTTTGACTAACCATATCTTGCAACCTGTTTCAGATATGAACTTGATTCTTGTTTCATATCAAAGACCACCTACCAGACTACACATACAAATCTTAAAACAACAAAAATGACAAACGATCAAAGATCTATAGACTCTGACATTCGGTTGTCAGACATAGAACAAAATTTTTCCAAATTTTTAAAATCTTCAAATCCGAGCTTCTAGATGTTATAGATTCAACATCTATCAACCCAGATCATCACTTGACACCACTACCAACATATTTTAACACTTAAACATAATATCTAACAACATAAAATTGGACAAAATTAAAGCTAGGGTTTTATACCTTTATTGGACAATTTCTTGATCTAGGGTTTTTGATTTGTTATGTGGTTCGTGGGGCTTCAATATGTGACTGAAAAGCTACTATATTTTGTTAGTTTTTGTGAGAGAGAGGATTGGTTGGGTGTTTATGTAAAATGGCTAGCAAATGTTACTTTCTCTCTCTCCCAATCTATAAATAGAATACAAGATGCATGAATGGCTGATACACAAAGCTTGTTGCTATCAATTTAGTGCATGTGGAGTTGTTAGAGTTAGTCACCAACTCACCCTATTTGTCAAAACCTATTTTTAGATTCAATAATACAACTAAGGGCAAAATGGTCAATTGATAAATCATTTTAATGACAAATTTGAAACTCGACAAACCCTTAGGGTTTAACCCTAAGGTTTAGCATAACAAATTGTGGAATTTAGCAACTAAAATTTATAAAAATAAAATAAAATTTTAGTTTCTAAAATTTATAAATTAGGGTTTTATTATATTTTAAATTTCTAATTATACATGAACATTAGGGTATTATATTATAATTAGCCTTGCTACTTAAGCAATTAGGGTTTACAATTATCAATTAGAGTTCCTAAATATCGATTAGGTTTCGATTTTCGTAATTAGGGTTTCGCGACAATAATTTGGGTTTTAATCATTACGGTCTTAAATCACTAATTAGGTTTACTTTAATTAGCAATATAAAATCTATCATACATAATATTAATCACTGTAACACAATTTCTGACTGATCACAAATTCCAGTTTAGGTTTCCAATTAGGATTTCTAATTTTAGAAATTAAGGTTTTACTTTTACAATTAGGGTTTTCTAATTAACATCTCATTAAGTAACACATATCATAAATCATATAACACAGTTATATATAGCAGTCTTAAATTTCCCATTTAACTTGAAAAGCATGTTCAAACAAATTAATGCTAGGGTTTGGTCAATATACACCATAATTGACCAACCATCAACAGTACGTGCATACAGTTCATATTTATAGCACTCAAAAGTCAAAATATTATTATATTATAATATTATTATCATTCCTTGATCAAAACCCAAAATTAGGGTTTGGATTCCATATTTGATTTTTCTGTCGTAATTAATCTTATTAATTAAGTTAAAATAATTAACTTAATAACCTGAACAAAATTCATATAATAAAATAATTATTATAATTATTCTAAAATCATTTCATATATTAATTAAATAATATATACATATAATTTCATGGAAAAATAATTAATAAAACATTTCTAATATAAAATTAATAATTATAAGAATATAATTTATAATAATTAATATTTCTAAAATAAATTTATTTGCAATTATGAATGTAATAAATAAATTTTATTTATCACACATATAAATATAAATACTCATTACCTTGGAACATATCACCCATATTTATTTTAAAAAATAATAATAATTTTATACCCAAAATTTTTGATTTATTTATATAGAAAATATCGGGTTATTACATTCACCCTCCCTTATAAAGATTCCGTCCCCGGAATCACCGTTTTAAAACCCTTACATACAAAGGTACATAGCATTCACAATCTTCGCAAGTAGATCTCGACCAACTTTGATCGAACCGATCTTTAACTAATCACTTAAAGCTTGTCTATCTGATTAAACGAAAATTTGATTTCTAAAAGAACTCAAATTCCTCCTTCAAAATTTCTTTATAAAATAATTATTATATGTAGTAAAATCATAAATACGAAAAATAAAAGTTATTCGAATATTATTTGGAATTGCATTACCAGCTGCCGCCGTGTCCTGGACCGTCATGTTGAAGACCCTGGCAGTAGATTTTGTCAGCTTGCTGGATGATGTTGGTCCTGTGATTGCCAAAGTTTCGCCGCTTTTCCCAATGTTCACGCTTTCTGCCTCCGTTCTCTTTTTCGAACAGTCCTTCACTTTATGCTCCTTCTATCCGCACAGAAAACACCCACTAATCTTTCTAGGTTTGGGGAAGTTTGGAGAGATATGACCCTCCTGCCCACACTTGAAACATGTAAATTTACCTTTCAGACATTCCCCCAAATGGTTCTTCCCACAATTCCCACATTGCACCACTGGCTTCTTCTTTACACCTTCTTGCTTTACCTGCACACCCCCAAAGTTGTTCCCCTTCCTCTTTTCACTCCTATTCCCAGTATTTTCTTCCACCTTCCCAGCTCCCTCAACTTTACCCTTGTTCCTTCTTTCTTTGTTATAGAGGCTCATGGCCTCACTTTACTCCTTAACAATAATCACTTTCTCCATGAGTGCTGCAAATGTAGGGATCTGCAACACTGCCACCTTGTTGTAGAGCCAGGGTTTTAATCCCAGCTCAAACCTTCTCGCTTTTCTAGCCTCCGTATCAACTTGATGCGGGGCAAACCTAGCCAACTCATTAAATTTTGCGGCATATTCCACAACAGTCATATTTTCTTATTTTAATTCCAGAAATTTTACTTCCATCCTAGCCTGTATACTAGATGAAAAATAGTTTTCGAAAATCAAAGTTTTGAATCTTTCCCAAGCAACTACACCTGCTCCAGCCCTCGCCTGATTTGCTTCCCACCAAAAATTTGCCTCACCCTTTATCATATAGGTGGCAAAAGAGGTCTTTTGCCCCTCAACTACCCTAGCTATTACAAATGCCTTTTTGATTTCTTTAACCCAAGTTTGGACTTCTACAAGGTCAGTTGTAACTATAAATTCGGGCGGTCCTACAGCCTTGAAGTCCTTAAAGTTTGCCAAGCGGTTGTCCTACTGGTTCCCTGTGGCTGGCATTCCTTGTTGCATGGCTTGAGCTACCATGTTTGTGAATTGCTGCATTGGATCCAGTTATTGTCCCCCAGCGTTGTTGACAGATTCTTCTGCCCTTTGATTTCGAGTTTGACGTCTTGGCGACATTATCTGATTAAATAAAAATAATTTTACTTACATTCTAAACCTTATCACATAAGTTTAATATATTAAACTTGTTTCATAACTCAAACAGATGTTCGTTTTCATTAATTCAAAGTAATTTACATAACATAACACATACTGATATCCCTTTGTGACCACAAAAGTTGAGAATATTACATTACACAGTCATACTTTTCACATATATTATACTAAACAGACCTACACCATATAACCTATACTACATATTTACTACACCTTTTTCTTGATCTTGGACAACCTTTTGCCTGATGACCTTCTATTCCACAAATAAAACAGACACATTGCTTTGGATTGGGACACTGAGGAGAGAAATGTCCCTCATGTCCGTAATTGTAGCAAACATTCTCCCCTTTTCTACATACGCCTTCATGCTTCTTGTCACAATTTGTACACCTTTCTATTCGATTAAAGTTTCCCTGGTTGATATCAGGATTTCCTATATCGCGGTCTTTCATTTTTCTTTTTCCCTTCTTGTTCGGAGCTGCACTCGACTTGTTGCTTTTATCTCCCATTTGGTCAATTTGGATATTCAGCTTATCTTGTTCTTCCATTGTTTCTATTAATGTTTTTCGCAGTTGGCTATTTAATAGCTTTTCTATTTCCCACAGTTGTTCCCAAGAGGAAACACGTCCCATAGATTCTCGCACTTGATTGATGCTCCAACTCCGATTATGCGAATCAATCACTATCTGATTAGTTCCACCATTTCCGGATCTGGTACAACATTTTCCACAATAACCACCTCATCGAGGTTGCTTTCACTTTGAGCCTCTACTACAGCTATTGGCTTTGATATCGGCTCCTTCTTTACGATTCGAGGGTATCCTAATCCTTTTTCACCTGACATCTACACACATAAATTATCCTGATTAGTATATAATATATACACATAACAAATAATAATTTTTTATAGGTTATATTTTATTTGATTTGATGATGAATTTATTTGATTCATCTCTTTTTAAACTCTATATGAGTTGTTTATATTTTCAACGTTTCCCTCTGTCCTAAGGTTATAGCCTAAGGTCTATCCCACCTAAGGTTTCTAACCCTATAGCTCTGATACCATGATGTGACGCCCCCAAATTCAGGTACTTGAAACCCGAACTCAGTGCTTCACAATATCATTTCTATGAGCGGAATAATACTAATAATAATAACAGTAATATAGGTTATCAAATTTAATTTACATATTATCAGAGTTTTCAATCCCAAGTACGAAACCTTTAAAAATTCGTTACATGATAATAATAATATTTAACATCCTTATCATAAAAGCAAACTATTACATAGGATAACATAAAAATTCATTCAGCAACCTTTCCTTTCCCTTTGTTCTTGGCAGATCTTTCAGGTAGTTCACACTTAGCTGAAAATATTTAAATTAAGCAAGGATGAGCATTTGAGTGCCCAGCAAGTAATAGCAAACAATAATAATTAGCTGAAAGAATTAAATGTTTTCTTTGAACAATACTTCTACAACGAATCAACAGTTGTGAAGTAAGCTAAACCATTAATAAACAACATATCATTTCGATTTCAAATTTTTGAAACTAAGTATTGGCTATATATGAGGTACAGTTGACAGACTCTGAACATTGTTTTCTATTTTCGAAAAGGTTAAACAAAACTTCATCTGTAAACCATCATAACTTACGGGCACGGGGGTGATCAGCCCGTTATGCCTTGTATTAATCAATACTACATTACAAGAAAGATATTGTCGTTCATCGTTAGTCCGCCTTAGCGCATAAAAACATCCCATATTTGGGATGTTCATAACAGTCTTGAATCCAAACCAAAACAATTTGGTTGGATAATAAATAAGTTTTATCTTGTTCAACAACAACTTTAAGTTTATGTCTAGCTGGATCAAATAGCTTAGACGACTTTTAATTCAACTTATATATACTTGACACCGATAAGTATGTATCAACATGTGATAAAATATAATGATTATCCAAGTGAGGACACTTGTATAACCATGTTTTAGAAATTAACGAACATAATATATATCTTGATCAACAATAACAGAATAAAGGAATTTGTACAATAATTATAATTTAATAACCTACTTATACAGAATCATTGCATAAGTTTATACAAAGGTTGGAATATTTGAACAATTGAAATGAACAGTTTAGATATTATCTTACGCATGTCCGTTGTATAAAGTAAATGAAAAGGGTTAGATACTTGCCTTGTCTGCTGCTTACACAACTTAGATTTATCTTTTATATCAATCCCTATCATTAAATAGATCATTCGTTTGACTAGAATAACATATCATATCATATTCAGATCGCTATTTGCAACAAAGACATAACCTAATCACAAATCATGTAAGTTTAACAACCATTGAATCACAAATAAACATTTATCAAATCAATCTATCTAAGTCCAGATCAATTTCTGAAATATGTCTAGGTACTGACAACTTTATCGGGTATTTATCGAGTCTAAGACTCTATACATTAGTTTATTATCCATTTAGATAACTTAAACACCGGTCGCCCTAATTTTCATGGCCTTATAATAATTTTAAAATAATTATTACCATTAATCATAATTTTTGAAATATCAGAATCATTATTAAATAATTTAAATATTAAACAATTCTATTATCATTAATATTCAATTAATATTAAACTATTAATGAAACTAGTGCCAAAATATTAAAGTTATTTATAATAACTAAAAATATTTTTAAAACATTTATATTACCCTTAATTGATTTTTAAAACATTTAAAATCATTTTAAATAAATACCATTAATATTAAAAATATTAATGTACTATTTATCTAAATATTAAAAGTCATTAATAATAACTTAAAATATTTTTAATTCATTTATATCCCTTTTAAATGATTTTAAAATTAATAAAACCATTTTTCATCTATTTATTTAATGTAATTATTAAATAAATTTAATATCATTAATGTTAAATTAATATCATTAATATTAAATTATTAATGAAATTATCCTTTAAATATTAAAAGTTATATTTTATAACTTCAAATATCTTTAAACACTTTATTTTCATTTAAAATGATTTTTTATAATATTAAAATAATTTTAAACTAATTTTATTTAATATAATTATTAAATAACTTAAATTATCATTAATATTAATTTATTAATGAAATTTTTCATAAAATATTAAAAGTCATTAAAAATAACTTCAAATATTTTCTTATATCATAATAAATTTTAAATGATTTTTCATATATTAAAATCATTTTAAAATAATTTATTTAATATTATAATTAAATAAATTAAATACTTTTAATATTCCAAAAATATTAAATATTTATGAAATATATTCAAAATAATTAAAATATAATTTTTGAACAATAAAATAATTTTTAATAATTTATTTTGTATTTTTTATAATTAAAAACTATTTAATACTAATTGTTTAATAAAAATATAATTTTTATTTAACAACTGTCGCTAAAGACCACCTATAGCAACATAACCGTCGCTATAGGTATTCTTCGTGTTCTTCATGCAACCTAGATCTTCATCGACAGAAACCGAGTGAACAGGTTTGACCATGATTTCTGATCGGATCATGATGTTTAAGTGCATGTTTTTGGTCAGATCATGTAGTATAAATGTAACACTACAAGACCTAACAAGAAACATTAGCAAATAACATCACAATCAAAAGATATAATCATTCAAAGTGGCTGTCAAAGCTGGTCTTCATTTCTGGGTTTGCCCAGAAATGAAGAACAGTTCGACTGCCCTATTTTGGGCTTCCACAACTTGCAATACGTGTAACATTTAAGTGATATAATGGATGCAGTGTGTAGCCAGCATGTATGAGAGTATATCTATCCCAAAACATCAACAAAATCATAACATAATCGACAGATCCGGACCGGTCAAACCTTGTCAGAATCCACGCTCATGAACTTTCTGGGTTTACCTAGAAAGCTCATCCGTGGACTTCTTGCTTAGTTTGACCACGTCACAAATCCATCATGTTCATGATATATGAGATCTAAAAGCTTTAACATGTAGTATATCTATCATACTATAACTTTAATACAACAAACCACACAAATCCATAACAGATTACCATATCCAAAGCGTCAAAAGTCTTGTCAGACCATTTCTGGGCAAGATCTGGGTTACCTAGATTTTGTCCACCACGGTCAATAAAGCATTACGACTAACCATATCTTGCAACCTGTTTCAGATATGAACTTGATTCTTGTTCGAGATCAAAGACCACCTACCAGACTACAAATACAAAGCTTAAAACAACAAAAATGACAAACGATCAAAGATCTATAGACTCTGACATTCGGTTATCAGACATAGAACAAAAATTTTCCAGATTTTTAAAATCTTCAAATTCGAGCTTCTAGATGTTATAGATTCAACATCTAGCAACCCAGATCATCATTAGACACCACTACCAACATATTTTAACACTTAAACACAAGATCTAACAACATAAAATTGGACAAAATTAAAGCTAGGGTTTTATACCTTTATTGGACAATTTCTTGATCTAGGGTTTCTGATTTGTTATGTGGTTCGTGGGGCTTCAATATGTGACTGAAAAGCTACTATATTTTGTTGGTTTTTGTGAGAGAGAGGATTGGTTGGGTGTTTATGTAAAATGGCTAGCAAATGTTACTTTCCTCTCTCCCAATCTATAAATAGAATACAAGATGCATGAATAGCTGATACACAAAGCTTGTTGCTGTCAATTTAGAGCATGTGGAGTTGTTAGAGTTAGTCACTATTTGTCAAAACCTATTTTTAGCTTGAATAATACAACTAAGGGCAAAATGGTCAATTGATAAATCATTTTAATGATAAATTTAAAACTTGACAAACCCTTAAGGTTTGACCCTTAGGGTTTACCCTAAGGTTTAGCATAACAAATTGTGGAATTTAGCAACTAGAATTTATAAAAATAAAATAAAATTTTAGTTTCTAAAATTTATAAATTAGGGTTTTATTATATTTTAAATTTCTAATTATACATGAACATTAGGGTATTATATTATAATTAACCTTGCTACTTAAGCAATTAGGGTTTACAATTATCAATTAGAGTTCCTAAATATCAGTTAGGGTTTCAATTTCGCAATTAGGGTTTCGCGACAATAATTTGGGTTTTAATCATTACGGTCTTAAATCACTAATTAGATTTACTTTAATTAGCAATATAAAATCGATCATACATGATATTAATCACTGTAACACAATTTCTGACTGATCACAAATTCCAGTTTCGGTTTCCAATTAGGATTTCTAATTTTAGAAATTAATGTTTTACTTTTATAATTTGGGTTTCCTAATTAGCATCTCATTAAGTAACACATATCATAAATCATATAACACAGTTATATATAGCAGTCTTAAATTTCCCATTTAAATTGAAAAGCATGTTCAAACAAATTAATGCTAGGGTTTGGTCAATATACACCATAATTAAGCAACCATCAACAGTACGTGCATACAGTTCATATTTATAGCAGTGAAAAATCAAAATATTATAATATTATAATATTATTATCATTCCTTGATCAAAACCCAAAATTACGGTTTGGATTCCATATCTGATTTTTCTGTTGTAATTAACCTTATTAATTAAGTTAAAATAATTAACTTAATAACCTGAACAAAATTCATATAATAAAATAATTATTATAATTATTCTAAAATCATTTCATATATTAATTAAATAATATATACATATAATTTCATGGATAAATAATTAATAAAACATTTCTAATATAAAATTAATTATTATACGAATATAATTTATAATAATTAATATTTCTAAAATAAATTTATTTGCAATTATGAATGTAATAAATAAATTTTATTTATCACATATAAATATAAATACGCATTACCTTAGTATATATATCATCCATATTTATTTTAAAAAAAAAATTTATCTATAAAAATTTCGATTTATTTATATAGAAAATATCGGGTTATTATAGACTCCTTCAATAAGATAACCCATCTAATTAATTAGATAAATGACTTACTAAAGAGATAAATAAAAACAGTGATATATATTATCCCAACTTCCAAATCTTCCGTAATGATTGTCTTTCAAAAGATAACAATTACTTTCCCAAGATGTTTAGTTCTTCAATAACCATACACGACATATATATATATATATATATATATATATATATATATATATATATATATCTTCCACGTGTATCAACAAACCCATTTAATTATCTTGGATAACTACTTTTGAAATTATATATTAGCATACATGGCAATACTCATATGTATATAAATGCTAACCACTTAATAAATATCAATTAATTTTACAAATCCCGGATAATAAAACCAGTTAACATTTCATTTTCTAAGTATGCATAAAATACTTATCATGTTAAATGCACATAAAATGACCTAGAGCCTTGAATTGAAAAATCAAATATTTGCAATGACCTTACATTAAATATTAGGACACAAATGTCTTCAAATTCTTTGAACAAATCATCAACGATCCTTCTATTAATTTCGTGAAATTTCACAGTAAACTATTTAGTACAAAAATCAAGTCATCATCAAAACATTACGGTTAGAATATGATCAAGTCAACAGTATTGTCCACCCGTCGGATTTATCTCCTTACTGATGGAGGTTGGGAGATCTATTGTGGAAAGTGTGCTATCGGAGCACCATATGAGAGATACGCATTCCATTCTTTCCTCCTGCCAGGCGTCATTGGCCTTTATCTCAATCGATCACCTATATCCTATTGATGGGCGTAGATGGCTTTACTTTGTCAAAGGGTCCCTTCACTCAGGAGGCTTTTTAACGCTGGTGGTTTGCTCGCACCATTGGAGCTCAGACCTGCGCCACACAATTTATAGGGGATATGGTTCTTGGCTCCGTCATGATGACAGATTATGCATCCGAGAGCCTACTCATTTGACGCAAATTGAGAGTTTGAGCCATCAGTTAGACCGTGCACATTTTTTCATCCGAAATTTAGGTAGACATCCATCAGAGGCGGATACTTTTGATCCTTCCAGCTCTGGCGATGGCCCTTAAGGTGTGCCATATTCTGATGGTTTTACCGGTGCAAATCCTCTATTATATCGGCCTGATATCCGTTCTAGCAGAGACTCAGTGACTCCAGAGGTGTAACATCAGATGGATAGATTGGATGATGTGGACATCATTGACTTCTTCTAATGCATTTCTCGTTATTTCTTTTGACAGGCCTCTGTTTGATATTGGGCGGTTGTACCCCATTTCTCGTTATATCTTTTAATAGGCCTCTATTAGATATTGGATGGTTGTGCCCCATTTCCCTATACTTTTTATTTTCTAATTATATACAGAGATGATGTATTTAGGAATGTATGCATAACTCTTTCTATTCCCTACATCATATTGTCATCTGTTATTTATCATTTATCATGATGCATGCATTATGTCATGGATATGCATTCCCAGAGGTGAGTTTAGCATTGACCCCTAGATGGTCTTATGATACGACTCTACAGATTTCTTCGTCCATTGTTAGCCGGATTGAGCATACCCCACCCATGCTAGTGGCATCTTTTTTGAGATCTTGGTATGGCCGTTTATCTACCCTAGAACGAAACGGGTGATAGTTGATCACTTGTTGAGGCACTCTATGACCCTCTTGACATTTTAGGTTCTGTCGGGCTTTGTAGAGGGCGTGATAAATCATTGGATACCAGAGAGGCAGGTGTTAAAATTTGATACCCATGAGTCAACTCCAACATTAGAGGATTATGAGCGTCTTATAGATTTGCCTTTGGATCGGCTTTGCGCTCGGATGGCTGTCGATGATATGAGTCGGCAGTTTATGATCTTGATAGAATTGAGGCATAGAGTTTCCCTAGACGAGATTACCCCGGGGCATCTGGTGTCCATGGATTTCTTGATCGACCAATTTGGGACATTGGACAGTTATCTACGATATTCCGGGGACTTCACCATTTTTGAGGGTGAGTGGTATACTGCCCGCATAGATATTTTCTTGATGTGTATTGTGGCCTATATGTACATGTGGTTGTACATGGACCATCTGGATATTAGTGTGATTATAGTACTCCGTGCTCTCAGGGAAGGTTATACCATTTTGCCGATGATCTTGTCAGAGACCTTAAGGTCAGCAGTGCCCATTCTGAGAGGTTTTTTAGAGGCAGTGCCGTCTTATTGTACGTGTGGTTTATGACACACTTAAGATCGATTGGCACCTTCAAACGTCATGGATATTGCTTTTCCCATGAGATAGCCATGTCTTATTCCTTTCAGCCGGCTGAGTGTACAGACGCATCATCCTGGTTGACTTTCTTGTCAAGGATCAAGGATCCATTTGCTATTTTTCCATGTTCACGGCTCAGCTTTCCCTACAGCTTTATCACTTATGCAGTCGGCATGGACTATCTTCCCCTGGCTGGTTTGAGGAGGGTAACCACATATCATCCACTGGCTGTCATGGGATAGTTTGACTAGTTTCAGGATATTCATCCATTTAACGGGGCAGTGGGTCAGTGATTGTCATCTTGACTTTTGTTAGCAGAGGACTTGACCAGGATTTATGATTGTTGGACTCGTTGAGAGGGGGCTGGCTTTTCAACTAGTCATCTAGGTCACTCTTCAAAGTATTCTTCCTGGTTGGGGGCAGAGATTGAATCGGCTAGGTTTATTTCCTTAGAGTCGAGTGTTGATTCTGATGATGGGGAGCCTATTGAGGATTATAGTTCTCCCACCGAGGATGAGTTGTTTGCTAGCTTGACATCAGCTCTGGTTGATTCCCATAGTATTCCTATTACTATGGCTCCACCTTCTGTAGAGTATTTGGAGCAGAGGTTGCATCGAATAACATTTGAGAGGGATAAGGCTAGGGCCTTGATGTTGACAGCTCTTTCTGGTAGAGATGTCACTTTTATTGAGAGGGATGATGCCCTAGCTAGCAGGGATATCATTATTGTTGAGCGGGATGAGGCTCGATCGTCTCAAGATGTAGCTGTTGTTGAGCGAGATGAGACTCTAGCTACCTGAGATGTTGCCACTACAGATAGTAATGCACTTAGATCTCATACTGCTAGCATTGTTACAGAGATGAGTACATTCATTACAAAATTCTCATTACAATTATTATCACACTATTTTACAAAATAGTGAGGATTACTAAAATAACCATCTTGGACCACTATTCCACTCCCTGACTAGTCCCAGCTACATTCTCACCTCCTGAGAAGAACAATGGAACAAAAAGGAAAAGGGTGAGCTCAACTAGCCTAATAAAGAATATTATGACTAAGATAATATAAAACAAATTATCCTTAGTCCTCGACAGGGAAAAATCTGATATAATACAATAAACAACAAGTTTTAGATCAACAACTGCAGCGGAAACACCAATCAAATAGAAGAGTCAAGTAGAGCATGATATCTACTATCTTCTATGATTTAATAGTTTATCATCAATTTTATTACTGAGACTCAGCTCAATAAATAATCCACATCACTGAATTATCCATGCACCACGGGCCAAGGATATTCATTAGTATCACATCCATGAATTATCCATGCACTACGGGCCAAGGATATTCGTTAGTATCACCAGTGGTCATGATCATGCCAAATAACTGTCCGACAATGTACTATGGGCCAATGAGGACTTTTCCCACATCATTTATCTGTAACATTACAGCTCATGATTATACCGATACAAAATTCCTGGTCATTATCATACCAATCAACAATCCAACTATGTACTACAGGCCAAAGATGACTTTTACCACAACATAAGCATAAGGATGATGACAATGATATAAGGAATCAATCAAGTGATATTAAGGATAAATATTAGAGATTTATAATTCAATTTATCTAGAGTTGAAGAATATCCAAATTATCAACATGATCATCATTTGTGGAGTAAAATTCAAGAATGATATTCATGTATCAAAAATAATTTTGGACAGGAAAGAAATTAATTTTGTCATGAATAGGACCCCGTGAATAGTACCTCATGAATAGTACCTTGACATAAATAGTATCCCGTCATTTAATAAAAAGTTTAGACCAATAATGGAAATACTAGATGAAGCACAAACTATTAAGAATATTCCACTAATTTCAAGGGTTTTCACCATTTAATAATAAGGTTATGGAAACAAACAATAAATTTGTACCATAAATGGAGAAATACGAAAGAAGACGATATCCCTTGATGAGTACAAAAGAAATGACATGTCATATGAGTATAAAAGAATATACAAAACTGCAAATGGATTTTTACTCGTCATGCAGTAATTTGCGTAGACTGATCATTTCCACAATTTAATAAAGAATGAATATGAAGGATTATTCACTATGCATGCGGTAGTCCACGTAGACAGGTTACTCTCGTAGATTAATTAATAAAAAATAAATACGAAGGGTCATTCACCATGCATACGGTAGTCCGCGAAGACAGGTTACTCCCATAGATTAATAAAGAATGAATACGAAGGGTCATTCACCATGCATGAGGTAGTCCGCGTAGACAGGTTACTCCCGTAGATTAATAAAGAATAGAATGACAACTCTTATGAGTATTGAAAGAAAATAACATTCTTTACGAATACGACAGAATAATACCGCTTACCTTAGTAGAAGTTTGGATACTGCAATAGTTAAGTAGCAGAATACTCTTCTTCTTTCTCTCTCTAGTTTCTCTCTCTAGAGTTTCAGTGAATTCGTAAGAAATAATGGAGGAATGAGCTTCTATTTATAGGAGAATGAACTGAATAGTAACTAATTCATGAACGGTCCAGATTAATTTACTTTTGAACGGACGGTCCATATTGATTGACTATTAAAAATTAAAGTAACGGTCCATACTGATTTACTATTAAAACTTTAAACCAACGATTCATATTGATTTACTATTAAAACTTTAAACGAGCGATCCATATTCATTTACTATTATAACTTCAACCAACGGTCTAAAAAATTAGCACATCTCCTCATGGAATAATAAGCCAAGCTTATAACAAACCCCTCTATTTATATCAAAAACTGAATAAATATTTACCACAAATCATTTATTTTTAATCAACACATTTTTAATCTTTCAACAATTATTTATCATATAATATTATAATTCACAATATTAACAACCAGATCGTTTCCAGGAAATAGGGGGCTTTCCGATAAAGATTTCTCCTTATTGGCCTGCAATTAGATGACCAAACCCCTTTTCTCGACAGAACTTTCTAGAGATTGTCAATAATACAAATAATAATATAAATAACTATTTCGTCTTAATTATTGATTTAATAAAATAAAATATTATGCAGATAATACTGACAATAATTGAATCAATAATATGTGATACTATGCAGTAATTACTGTGGCAATTATTGAATGAAACTGAGTGACTTTTGCATAAGCATCAATAATCAAAGTTACTGTGCAATACTGTGTGCTACTGTGTAACAACGTGTATTACTGTTCTTTTATTACCAGTATTTCAACTGTTAACGGTAAAATTTTTGCCCTTATTTTTATAAAAAGTTATCTCTGTCGCTTTCTATATTCGACAGTCATTTTATTGTGGGGTCCACCAATGATTGTGCCATCGTATGGATATTCCCCGACAAAAAGAATATTCTTCGACCAAACGAATATTCCCCTACACAACGAATACTTTATATTAACTTGCTTACTTTGTAAATTTTTCACATATCACTCTTAACTTTAACCTTTTATCAATTTAACCATTTACTGAATAGAATAATAATTATAAGAAAATTGAATACTTTCATTTCATAAATTTTGGGGTCTTACAATCTCCCATCCTTATGAAATTTCATCCCCGAAATTTACATACATACCTGGTATGTCAAAGAGGTGAGGATACCTTGCTTTCATTTCAGATTCTAATTCCCATGTCATTTCCTCAATATTGTGGTTTCTTCATAAAACCTTGACTTGAGGTATAACCTTTGAGCGTAGAATATGCTCCTTCTTATCCAAGATTTTTATAGGTACATCTTCATACGTTAAATCTTTGACTATCTCATCTGGTTCTAATTCAATAATGTGGTTCGGGTCTTCCACATATTTATTTAACATAGAAATGTGAAAAACGTTATGCACACGAGACATACTTGGTAGTAAGGCGAGTATATAGACCACAGTTTCTACTTAATCGAGGATTTCAAAGGGACCAATAAATTGAGGGTTGAGATTTCCTCTCTTCGTCGATTCTTGCTTCTAGAATTACACCTTCTTGTACTTTCTTCTTCATACGCATCAGCTCTGAGTCTATATCTTGAGCAGTTTTAACTATATCGATAAAAGTCAGTTTTAGTCATATATTCACCATCTTCACGTGGGTCCTTCGAGTCTTTAACTCTAGTTCCATCATTTTTATGTCATACAAAATGGGTCTTTTTGTTTGACAACGTCGCACTTGTACCCGCATACGATTTTCTACTCAACGTGTCAGCTACTACGTTCGCTTTTCCAAGATGTTATTGTCAGAAAAGGTGCTGAAATGAATTTCTTCTTAAGTTCTTGAAAGCTCTTCTCACATTCCATGCTCCATCCGAATTTTGTATCTTTACGAGTCAACTTAGTTAATGGAGTGGAAATTCGAGAAAATCTTTTCACGAATCTCTGATAATAACAAGCTAAGCCAAGAAAGCTACGTATTTCGATTACTAACTTAGGTTGCTCTCAACTGTGACTTATATCCCAACCTTGGGATAACATCTCATAATGGCACCTATCAATTTACTATCGCACAAATATGGCATTCCTTATAGAGAGTCTGGCTTCAGTGCATTCCATAAAGGAAGTCACCAGATAGAGGCTCGGGTACCAACTCTTGTAGTTGGGTTTTTAACTCCTGAAGTTCAATAGGAGTCATTCGATATGGAGTTTTCAAAATGGGTTTTGTACTGGGTGCAAGGTTAATACAAAATTTTATTTCACGCTCTGGGGTAGGCTAGAAAGGTCTTCGGGAAATACGTCAGGAAATTTATTAACAAAAGAAATCTCATTCAAATCTGATGTATTTTTATTTGAATTAGTGACATGGGTGAAATAAAGATTGACATCCATTTTTCAATAAACGAATGACTTTATGGCTAGAGATGATAATGATTTACTTTAGTGGTTTGGTTGTTTGAATGCACATAATAGGTTGGTTAAGAATATGAAAGCTAACAACCTTACGAAAACAATCAATTTTAGCATGATGTGTAGTTAACCAGTCGATTCCTAAAATCACATCAAATGCAAGTATTTTCAAAGAGATGAGATCAACAAGTAATGTGAAAGTGTTGATTTTAATCTAACAAGATTTAATAACAGCGGGGGTAACGAAGGTTTCTCCTAATGGAGTTTCAATAGATAAGTCAAACTCTAATTTTAACGGAGTTAAATTTAAACGTTGATCGCAAGTAGGAGAAATAAAAGAATGGGTAGAACCGGTATCCAATAAGGTATGGACTTCACAAGAGTTTATGATTAACTTACCCGTGATAACGTCATTCGGGTTCCTCGCTTTTTGGGAAGTTACGACAAACGCTCTCCCTTAAACTACCGACTTTGACTTGTCTGGGACAACCTTTGGTGTCATTGTCCCAGCTGGACTTGACTTTGATGTATGATCAAATTGAGCAAAATGATCTTCCTTTCCACAATTAAAACACACTTTGGGTTGTTGCGTACAATTTGGACGGATGTGTCCCTTATGTCCGCATTTGTAGCATACGACTGATGGTCGTTCTCCTTCCTTAGAAACGGGTGCTAGTGCTGCTGTCGATATGTTTCCATCATTGTTGAATCTTTAATTCTTAAAGTTATTCCCACTTAGTTCACCTCTCCTATTATCTTGGCCATGATTATCACTGAAGGGGTTACCATTTCTGGCATAATGATTTCTTCCACGATTGTTATCACCTCTTCAATGATTGTTGCCATTAGTACGACCACTATCGTTTTGTCAGCTGCTATCTTTTGGTTAGGTTGACTCATTATTGCGCTCCAATAACTGAGCCCTATTTACAACATTTGAATATAAACAAATTTTGTGAGAAATGAGGTATTGATGAATTTCGGGTTTCAAACCTCGTAGAAACATTCGTGACATAAACTCCTCATTATCTACCAAATGGAATGTAAACTGGGATAACTCTACAAAATCAGCCTCTTGTTGCGATTCGGTTATATTATTTTGTTCCAGCTTGATAAATTCTACCTCTTTCATATGATGAATACTTTTGGGAAAGTACTTGTCATTGAACAATTCTTGGAACTTCTCCCAAGATATCTTCAGTGCAGATAGTTGAGTACGTTTTATAGATTCTCACCAGTAATCTGCCTCTTCTCGCAACATAAAGGTGGCAAAGGAAACCTTTTGCTCCTCGGAGCATCCCAAGACATCAAATATCTTGGTGATCTACTTAATCCATGTATCTGCCTTAAGTGGCTCCGCCTTTCCCAAAAACTCCGGTGGTCCCATCTCCTTGAACTGCTTAGCAGTGACCAGTCGCTAGTTATTAGTGTTTCCACCTAATATTTTGAACAGGAGTCTCTCTCGTTTGGTTTTACATGAATTCTAGAAAATTCCTAAACATACCATCGTTCGTCATTTGGTCGGTGTTGTTGTTTACATGAGGATTATTGCCTTCCTGATGCACATTATCCTAATTTTTGGTTGGCGGTGACTCAATGGGCGCATTTGCTCCATTGCTTATCTCAACATTTTCAGATGCCATTTTCAAACACTGCCACAAAACAAGGGTTAATGTACATGCCACAAATTATCTCTATATTCTGACCGACCAATTAAATAACAAATAATCTTAGGTAGGACACACTAGCGAAGGTTTACTCGTCTCTCCCCTTCTAGTTCTAACCTCAGATCTCCGCCAGAGATCATATCCCTAAGCTCTGATACTAACTATAATGCCCCCAGAATAGGTCCAGACAACCCATTCTGAGTCACCAGATATACGGTACAGAAATCAAATACAACTTCATTAATATAACTGTCGTGCAAAATACGACAACATAATGCTGAGAGTTTTAATACAAATATTGTCTCTTAGACAATATCCAAACTCAAACAAAATCCACATTACAATTATTATCACATTATTTTACAAAATAGTGAGGATTACTAAAATAACCATCTTGGACCACTATTCCACTCCCCGACTAGTCCCAGCTACATTCTCTGCTCATGAGATTGAAGAACAATGGAACATAAAGGAAAAGGGTGCGCTCAACTAGCCCAATAAAGAATATTATGATTAAGATAATGTAGAACAAATTATCCTTAGTCTTCAACAGGGAAAAATCTGATAGAATACATAGACAACAAGTTTTAGATCAACAACAGCAGCGAAAACAACAATCCATTAGAAGAGTCAAGTAGAGCATGATATCTATTATGTTCTATAATTTATAAGTTTATCATCAATTTTATCGCTGAGACTCAGCTCAATAAATAATCCACATCACTGAATTATCCATGCACTACGAACCAAGGATATTCGTTAGTATCACCAGTGGTCATGATCATGCCAAATAACTGTACATCAATGCACTACGGGCTAATAAAGACTTTTACCACATCATTTATCTGTAACATTACAGGTCAAGATTATACTGATATAAAATTCCTAGTCATAATCATACCAGTCAACAGTCCATCTATGCACTACAGGCCAAAGATGACTTTTACCACAATATAAGCATAAGGATGATGACAATGATATAAGGAAACAATCTAGTGAGATTAAGGATAAATATTAGATATTTATAATTCAATTTATCCAGAGTTCAAGAATATCCAAATTGTCAACATGATCACCATTTTTGGAGTAAAATTCAAGAATGATATTCATGTATGATCAAAAATAATTTTGAACTGAAAAGAAATCAATTTTGTCGTGAATAGTACCTGTCGATGTCGGGATTTTTGAGTGTCCCTTTTCGTTACTTGTTCCTTGGTGTTCTCATGTTAATGTGAGATTTGTCTGAAAAAATAAGTGAAACAGGTTCGACAAGTATAATGTTGACGATTTGACTTTAAGAGTCGCCAGTTGGTGTATTTAACTGGTTGCACCAACGCAACTGAAAAGGTTTGCACATTGACCCAGTGATTTGACACTACTAGACGGGTCTATGAAACCAAGATTCATTTTGGGTTCGGGGGCTTGATTATGCGGAGGGAAGGTGTTAGGCACCCCCCGACATCCGTGTTACCACGGTGCCCGCCACTTTTCAAAGAAATTGTTATATGAATGTGTGTGTTTGTGTGTGTGTGTGTGGATCAATGTGCAATTATTTGAAAGTAGTGTGAGGCCTCATTCGCACCTATATACACAAGGTTTGAATTTTATAGAAAAATCCAGTTTTAACCAAAATATATCAATGAAGTTTTGCAAAAGAGGTTTTTCAAACCTTGTGCTCAATAGGAATTGAGACCTTTTCATACTTCCATTTTATTATTAAATGTTCGACTTGTTTGCTTTTATTTTCGAGATGTGAAGCATTCTCGAGAAAATAATATCTGATGATCTTAGAACTCCTCATGGGCATGACAACCATCAAGGAAATTCGAGACACTATAAAATAATGTACAAGTCGCTTATAGCTTAAAAATATGTCCATCATGGGGGCCAGAATCTAGATTGATGAGTTGAATCTGTGATCACATGATTCTAGGCTCACGATAATCTTTGCAATTTGTATGGAAAGCGATAAGCAGTTATATATATAAAAGCTATAAATATATATATATATATATATATATATATACAGACATGATCAACCACCACGAAGCAACTCCATGGGGGATCGAAAATGTAAATATATAAAAGCGGTAAATATATATATATGGACATGATCAACCACCACGAAGTAAACTCTAGGTGGGACGAAATGTAAATAAAGCTGTAAAAGTGATCAACTGCCACGAAGTAAACTCCAGGCATAACAAAATGTAAATAAAGCTGTAAAAGGCCACGAAGTAAACTCCAGGCCTGACAGAAATGTAAATATATATATATATATATATATATGTGTGTGTTCAAATATATATATAAAAGCAGTAAACGCACCAGATGTGAATCCAGGCTCATCGGATATGTCCGACAACAATTATATGTATAAGTATATATATATAAGCGAGTATATGCTCCGGATATAAAATCCAGGCTCATCGGATATGTCTGATAACAATTATATATATATAAGCAATAAATGCTCCAAACCGAATTCTAGGCTCAATTGAGGCATAACTCGATAATGTTAGTCCATATAAGAAATATATACATATATATAAGTATATATATAGACAGAAATGAAAACCACTGACCAAAGTCCGGGAAAACACACTCACACGACTCTCAACGTGTACAACAGTGTGTGCTAATATGAGAAGAAGACTTTATATAATGTGAGAAGGCTTACAGTGAGCTGCCAAAGTAGACTTCTATGACTTTAAATGGATAAACACTCAGCTCCCGTCGGATAAAAGATAGCTATATGTGAGCTAACAAGTGTTTAAAAGTGAGGAAACACTCAAAAGATGTGTATGTAGAGTAAAATGGACAGGGCTTCCTCGCCTTTTCTTTCTCTCCTCTTCTTAAAATGACTGACCCCAAGGCTTGTATATATAGACGGATGGCCGCAGGTACACCTGAGGCTGGTAGTGGTGCATCCGAGCCTCACGGATCTCGTCGTCTCGTAGTACGTGCACTCATGCACTGTAATGTCCGCTCAAACTTGCAGAACTTCAATCCGAGCATCTGAACGAGGTATATCTGACCTTCTTCGGACCGCTTGTGTTGAGAGTTACGCAATGACATGGATTAGAGGTTGTACGAAATCAGGAAGAGGGGTCTATGCCCATGGTCTTCAAGCTTCAAATTCTATCCAAAGTACTGCTATGCGTAATAGTCACTCGGGATTGTTACTCCTCGGTTCTTGTGGGACATTATTGTATGTATGTATGTATGAAGTGTCGAGATGACGCGCAGGTGTTGAAGAGACAAGATCATGTTTGACTCCTCACCGGGGTTATCGCCGGTTTGAGTTGAAAGTAGACGTTGCTCAGGGTTATATTTGAGATTGGACTACTTGTTGGTATGCCGCGATATCATCTTGTTGAGGTGGTAAGATGACGCTTTTGACTCCTTACCGGGGTTATCGCCAATTTGAGCGGAAAGTAGACGTTGCTCAGGGTTACATCTGAGATTGGACTGCTTCAAGTGTTTGAATACCGCAAGGTCATTTGTTAAAGAACCTATCTTTCCGTTGTTAACTCCGAGTCTGAGGTATGATTTCCTCGGTAGGAGGTCTGAGCTTGAAGCTGATCGCATGTGTTTGAAACAAACAATTCTGGAGTTATCGCCGGAACTGCAAAAGCATCCCTTGGGGCTATCACCAAGGATGGAGTTGGTACTCCCAGTGTTGTTTCTGGGACTGGAACTAAACATCGCGGTGTTATCACCGAGATAGAACTATCATCTCCGGTGTTGTTTCCAGTCTTTTGATCTTACAAACCTCGGGGTTATCTCCGAGATTGGAAATGACATTCCCGGTGTGTGTTCCGGTTTTGAGATGAAGTTCTCGGTTTGTGTTCTGGGTTGGAACTGATGTTCCCGGTTTATGTTCCGGGTTGGAACTGCACTTCCGGTAGTATCCGGAATGAATGTAAGTTGTTTTCCATGGTTATCTCCGAAAGACAAATCTGCCCTCCTGTAATATTAGTAACAGGTATTCAGAAAATTTCGAGTGTCTACAGATGCCCCTCTTTATCATATTCATGCAATGCAATGCATGGATAGGATAAAAAATCCTAGACACTTGAAATGCAAGAAAGATAAACATGATGCTATATGTAGCAACATAATGCAAATTTATGATGCATGATTGTCAGGTAATCTTGTTGGGATGATAATCAGTGAAGGCTTGGACATGCGATCCAAGTCTCCAAGGATGTTGACGTTGGGGCTATCACCAAAGTCTTGAATCCTAAACATTGGCCTATATTCTATAGAGGTACCTCTTGTGTGTAAGAGATCTGTGGGGATAAAGCTTTGTCTGTTTGAGGATGTGTATAACATATTCCCTCATTCTGTCGGAGTTACTGCCAACAATTTATCGTCGTCAGGGTTGCCCGACCTTCGTTGATGTGTGTATCACTGGATAAATCCCTGCTGGGTGTATTGTCAAGGTTGCTTGACCTTCATTGATGTATGTGTCAATGATAGCATTGTGTTGTAGCCCTTCTTTGAGGAAGGTTGCTTCGATGGGTTTACTTGCCATCGGTGACATGATGTCAAAAGCTTGCTTTGACCTTCATTGATGTGTATCAATGGTGTATGTATGTAAGAACGTTGTTTGGGGATACATAGATCTTTCAAAAGATGTGCGTTGTGACCCCTTGAGGATACGTAGATGTTTGATAACCGGCATTGTAACCCCCACCGGGGATGTTTGATATTTCATGGTTTTGCGTTGTAACCCCTTGAGGAATTTTAGGGTTGTGACCACGCAAATGATGATATCGGACCTTTGTGGGGTATTCGAGAGCATGATCTATGAAAGTGAGCTCATTGGTATAGTATACCGCATTGGTGAATCTGGTTGAGATGACGGGAGTTTAACTCGAATGAACGAGAAACCAGGATTTCGGGCTATTAAAAGCAATCGTAGCACTTTTATTCTTGATTTGTCCTTTTCAGCTTATGAGACCTCCTTTGCAACTCTAATTGGAGTGAGCTAGAGGTGTGGGACCCATGTAGGAGTACTGCAGGTACACCTGCAGGAGCCGCAGGTGAGCCTGCGGCCAACCGTGCCTATGTATAGGCGAATGGTTGCTTTCATAAGTCATTTTCAAGTTCTTGCGTGAAGGAAATCTTCTGACTCTTCTCCGGATCTGCTGAGTTGGGAACTTTTTTCGCATATACGCTACCATACAAGCGTTCTTCACTGTCCTGGTAACACATGCATGTATTTTTTTCCAGTTTCTATCCGTTGGAAAATGACTTATCACATGAAATGCATTTAGACACGTAGTAGTGAATATGCATGCTGATATGACTTGATAAAAAATATTCAACATAGCAAATGTTAGTATTAAACCATGTTGAATATAATGATGGGAAAAAATTTGACTTTTGAAGCAGTCAAATTGGCACCTTTTACTGTCATTTCTTATCCTATATGAGGACAAATGAGTAAAGGCCTAAAAGTAAAATAATCCTGGTAATTAGAATACACTTACGAATTTTTACTGTGATATGATTAATGCATATAGGATGTATATGACTGTGTACAGGTGTGCTACTGAATGGCCACCTAGTCATACCTATGTGCATGTGGATAGTCCCATTTACAAAGGGGGCTATGGCAAAATTTCCCCAAAATGTAGGTATTGGGTAGTCATGCATTTTTAACTCTACTGTAGATGTATGTTAAAGCAATGCATTTTGAAAAGCTCGGTGAAATTACCACACCTTTTACGAGGTGATTTGGAGACTTGTTGTCCGGATATTATGGATCGAGATCGGTAGAGTAGTTCCGTAGGACCACTTTTTTGTGTGTCTGGAGGAGAGCTTCTAAAGAGCCTCATCGCCAGATTCTATTAGACTGACCTCGTCGTTTGGTGGAGGCGGTGATACGTCTATTCGGGTTGAAGTGCCGAATGTCGAGGGCGAGGAGGAGGATGCTGCCGATCGAGGTTCCTGCTCTGCATGCGTGTTCCCCATAGGGGAATTGCCGGTATTCAAGTAGTGAACCCAAATCTTACGGGTGACTTGAGTAGGCATCCTTGGTATATACTGCACACAAGCGAGGTATGAAGTTAGATCTTTAATCTTCCTTATTTCCTATTGATGAGGAGTCAAGGATTACGATGTTGATCTACATTTGATGTAGGTTCCGGCTTCCACACGACCTCGAGGGGCGGTTTAGCATCCACTCTATGTATCAGGCTTTGCATGATGACTACAGAGCGATTGTCCATGGCTTGGGATTTGGGATGTTCTTCTCTATTCTACCCCGTCACTGTCCTTGGGGTTACCTCAGGGCATTGTCTGAGCGGTGGTTTCACCAGACTCAATCACACCATTTGTTGGACATTGAGGTGATGATGACGCCGATGGATTAGCGGTTTATCATAGGTATGGAGTTTGGAGGGGAGCCAGTGTCTTGCACGACGGATATCACCCCTACTGCCGTCAGATCCTTGTTGGGAGGTCGTGGAGGCGCTTCAAGGGCGGGACTATTCATCTTGGTCCTTTGGCGAGATGCTTATGAAGCGGGCTATTGAGTGAGCTTATACGATGATGTGTGAGTCGGGGATCGCATTCTTTAGCGATTGTTCACGATGATCATTAGGGAAATTTGGTTCATAGCAGATAATTCCTCTACTGGTGTCCTTCGCTTTGATCGGCGCGCCACTCGACACGTGGGACCGTATAGGGAGTATGATTGGGGTTCCTACACCTTTGCCTACTTCCTCGGGGAATCGCATGCGATCGCGAGGCTTGGCCGAGGCGTGGTTAGGATTCTACCCATTTACATTGGTGAGTATTTCTCTTGTCTTTTCCGTGTACAAGTTAAGAGTGTTGGTGACGAAGAGATGTTTACCTTTGTGTTGGCGATTTTGGGCCTATGAGAGGCTTCCTTGTTTGCGTCCTGTGAGCGTGTTATGTTTAGATACCTATCCACGAGGATGGAGATGGCATCATTCCATACTGGCGAAGGTCCTTGTTGCTGAGGGTTTCACTCATTGTTGCCTACAGTTGGAGTTGTTGACAGCCGATGTCATTACATGGATTCCCTACTTTGGAGAGCATTTGGGAGTTGGTTTTGAGGATGGGTACCCGACTGGAGTAGAGTATGTCATTTTCACCTACGGGGTTCCTCTCTTCACAGATGGAGGATGGGAGCTCTATTTAGGAGAGAGTGCTATTAGGAGCACTGCAGGAGAGATCCGTATACCAATCTTACCTCCTGCCAGGCGTTATTTACCTGTTTTACAGTCACCTGTCATTGACATCCCATTGATGGGGATTGACGATTTTACATTGTCAGAGGGCCCTTGGTCTCAGGAGATGTTCTAGCATTGGTGGATCCCTCGTACGATTGGAGCTCAGACTCGCGCCACACAGTTTATGGGGGATATGGTTCCAGGATCCATGATGATGACGGATTGGCTAGCCTGTGTCAGAGATCTGACTCATGTGACACAGATTTAACGATTGACCTGGCAGCTGGACCGGACACATCTTTTCATTCGGCATTTGGGCAGAGATCCTTCAGAGGTAGATACTTTTGATCCTTCCAGCTCTGGCGCTGGCCCCTCAGATGACCCATATGGATTTCTTAAGTGCAGATCCTCCTTGTATCGACTGTCATCCTATAGATAGAGATCCAGTGACTTAGGAGGAGTTACAAGGTGGACAGTATCGATGATGTATACATCGACACCTTGACTTTTTCTGATGTATTTCTTGCTATTTCTTTTGATAGGCCTTTGTTAGCATCTGGGTAGCTTCGCTCCATTCTCACTATATCTTTTGATAGGCCTCTGTTGTATGTTGGGTAGCTTCGCCCCATTTCCCTGTAGTTTAGCTGTATAGAGATGTATTATATGATGATATACTTAGGAATGTATGCACAGTTTTCCATTCCCTATATCATATTGCCATCTATTATATCATGCATGTTATTATGTTATATATATGTATGTATGTCCAGAGATATTCAACATTGACCCTGGATGGTCTTATGACACGGCCTGTATAGATGTCTTCTTCGACAGTTAGTCGTATTGATCATACCCCACCATTTTTGGTGGTATCTGGTATGCGTTCATGGTATGATAGTATATCACTATCAGACATGGTGATCGTACATGATTTGCTACAACATACTATGATCCTGATGATGTTTTAGGTTCCCACAGGATTTGTAGAGGGCATGCTAGAGCACTGGGTATCGGAGAGGCGGGTTTTCTGATTTGGGACCCAGGAGTTGACTCCTACTTTGGAGGAGTATACACAGTTGACGATGTTGCCGCTGGACAGACCTTGCATGTATATGGCTATTGGAGACATGAGCAGACAGTTCATGACCCTCATCGGATTGAGATGTAGAGTGGTCCAGGACGAGATTACATCCAGCTACGTGATATCCCAGTGTTTCCTGTTTGATAGGTTTGGCTCTGAGGATAGCTATGCACGGCATTTCGGGGATTTCACCACACCGGAGGACCATTGGCGTTCAGCCAGAGTAGATGTACTGCTTTTATGCGTATTATAATACGTCTTCATGTCACGGTACAAGAATGAGCTGGATATCGACGTCATTATGGCAATGAGAGTTCTCAGGGAGGGTCATACCATTGTACTGATGATCATCACAGATACTCTAAGGTCCGCTACATACTGGTGCACTTATCCGGCAGGAGTGTTTACAGGTAGCTCAGTCATGCTGTATGTGTGGTTAATGTCACATTTGAGACTGATTGGCACATTTAGACGGCAGGGGTTTTGTTTCACCCAGGAGATAGCCATGTCATACTCCTTTTAGCCTGTAGAGTGCATAAATGTTGCATCGTGGTCAGCTTTCCTGGCAGGGATTAGGGATATGTTTGCCATATTGCCGTGTTCAGGGCTTAGCTAACCCTACAGCTTCATTACTCATGCTCCGGGCATGGATTATCTCCCTCTGGCTGGATTGATGGGCATGATTACTTATCGCCCACTGGCCGTGATGTATCGATTTGACCGGATTTTAATTTCCATCCTTATGAGAAGGCGGTGAGTCGACTCTCTTCGCTTCACCGTTTGTCGTGAAGGGCGAGATCCGAGTTGTACGCCTGTTAGGATTAGCGAGAGCTAGCTGAGTTTTCTGTCAGTTATCCAGGTTGTTCTGCAGAGTATTCTGCATGGATGGAGACAAAGACTACATTCGCTGCGGTAGTATCCACAGTGCAGGAGACTGATTCTGACAATGAGGAGCCTATAGAGGAGGCTGTTATTCCCACCGGTGACTTGACTGCTGGGCTGCTAGCATTTGTGATGGATACTCCCACCCCGAGTGCCACTGTTACTCAGTATTTGGCACAACATTTGGAGCAGAGCTTACATTTGATGACCTATGATAGAGATCAGGTTAGAGTCGCGATGTTGACAGCTCTTGATGAGAGAGATACCGCTCTGTTAGAAATGGATGAGGCTAGATTTTCCAGGGATGCATTGATTGGGGAGCGGGATGCCGCCTTATCTACTAGGGATGTGGCAATTGCAGATAGTACTTCCGTTAGATCCCAGTTCAATCCCTTTGTGGTTGACTAGGAAACCTAGCAACTTGCCTGACTTAACACCAAAGGCGCACTTGGCGGGATTCAACTTCAAGTTGTACTTACGTAACCTGTTGAAAAGTTTTATGAGATGGTCTAAGTCATCCTCCTCCTTCCGAGATTTGACAATGATGTCATCCACGTAGATCTTTATCTCTTTGTGCATTAAATCGTGGAAAAGAGCCATCATAGCTCGCTGATAGGTTGCCCCGGCATTGATGAAGCTGAATGACAACCGTCTGTAGCAAAAGGTTCCCCAAGGCATGATGAAAGCAGTTTTCTCACGATCTTCCTCATCGACCATAATTTGATGGTACCCCGCAAAGCAATCAGCAAAGGAGTACATGCCATATTGAGTAGTATTGTCAATAAGAATGTGGATAAAGGGCACGGGAAAGCTATCTTTAAGGCAAGCTTTGTTCAAATCCCGGCAATCCATGCAGACTCGCACCTTTCCCCCTGGTTTAGGTACGGGAATAATGTTGGATATCCACTCCGGATATGTAGACACCATGATGATTCCAACTTGAAATTGTTTCACAATTTCTTCTTTGACCTTTAAACTCCACTTAGGTTTCAATCGCCTGAGTTTTTGCCTGACTGGCTTGAATCCCTCTTTGATGGGAAGGCGATGAAGAACAATGTCGGTGGACAAACCCACCATGTCTTCATGAGACCATGCAAACACATCCTGGAATTGGGTTAATAGTGCTACCATGTCATTCCGTTGATTTGTGGTAAGGTCTAAACTAATTTGGATTAGCTTAGGGTTGTTTAAGGTTCCAAGATTGAAAGAAGTGGTTTGATCAAGATTGGGTTTGGGTTTGTCTGCGACCCATTCCTTAATCTCTTGAGGTGTCTCAATGTCCTCTTAGATGTCCATCAAGTATGAGTCTAACTTTGCATCAAAGTTACAACCCTTGTGGAGAGAAGGCACTTCATCAGCAAGTACATATAGATCTAAATTTAGAGTCTTGAAACAAAAGATGCTTTCACTTAATATATGCAACTGTTCGATCATATAAAAGTGTTAGCATGTACTTGATAAAATAACTGCTAGTACTATAAAGGAAAGCAAGCAATTAAAGTTATCTATAGGGCAGAGGGATTTTCTGCCCATTTTACCCTCGTCGACTAATGCATGGAGTGCTGCTCCAATTGTCGAGGGAAAAGTCTTGATGGACTGCAGTTATGGAAGGATCTTCATTGTCCTTCTTTTCCCAAATGATAACAATGAAATCTGGGCAATCATCGTCTAGGGTGTATCTGTTTGTATGTTCATCATGAACAATGACGCGTAGGCCTTCCATCATCAAGGCAATGTCATGTTTATGTTTCCGTTCCTTTCCTTCCGCTTCTAGATCAAGAATCAGCACCTCTTTAGCTTTGATTGGGCTTTGGTTTAGGAAACTTGACATGGCCACAACATGAAATTTGGTACGCACCTTCTTTGGATAGCGCATTAGCTCATGGGGTAAAGGTATAGAAAATCTCCGTGCGATAGAAGCTTGAGAAACATGCTTGTGCTTATAAGGATTCCAATTTGACTGGACATTTGAATAGGGTGCTTAATACCATGCTTATCTTTACCAAGCCCTTGTCCAGGTTGATAACCCGATGACATCATTTCTTGAGTGGCCGACATAACTTTGGCAGAAATCTTGGGCATGGGAAGTGGCGCTCCAATAGAATTGTATTGCGTGTTACTCACTTCCAAAGTATGGAAACTGGTCGGTTCAACTTCTGAATTAAAGCTGATGATTGGTAGAGTTCCTTGTTCAGGACAATCCAGCTCAGCGTTGACAGTGACTAGACTGTTGTTGATAATGTATTTGAGCTGTTGATGTAGCGTGGAGGGAATGGCTCCGGCCATGTGTATCCATCGTCTCCCCAATAGCAGGTTGTATCCTGAGTCTATGTTGAGGACGTGGAAGGATACATTGAATGTATTTTGACCAATCTCAATTAGCAATTCAATCTTTCCGATGGCATTTTGTCCGGATCCATCAAAAGCTCTGATAACCGTATGGCTGCTTTAGATTCGCATGAGATTAACATTCATCTTCACCAAGGTGGCATAAGGATGGATATTTAGAGATGAGCCTCCATCTATCAAAATTCCAGCTATCATGTACTCGGAAGACAAAACTGTAATATGCAATGGCTTGCAATGACCGGTCCCTTCGGGAGGTATGTCGTCATCAGTGAAGGATATCACATTGTTGTTGAAAATGTGATCAACCAAATGTTGAAATTTTTCCACGTCCACTGATTTTGGCAAATAAGCTTCTTCTAAAACCTTCAGTAAGATCTTTCGATGATCCTCAGAAGAGAACACCAAATCCAGTATTGAAATCTGGTGTGGAGCTTCTCGCAAGCTTAAAGCCACTTTGGTTTCATTGTGGCCCATAGTGCAGAGGAATTTTCAATCTTCTCCATGGGCAACTTCCCCTTTGCTTCGCAAGTAGGTTTAATAACCCATTGAGGAAGATACAGTGGATTTTCCTTGACCTTTATGTGATAGTATGAGACGTGGATCCTTTAGCTTCTCCATAATTCCATGAACTTTGTGTAAGCTGACAGCAGGATATTGTGGTCTATAAGATAAAGAAATTGGCTCTAGTGCGACCACTTTCAAAGGATTGTCAGCTCCTTTGAGTTGAATTGTTTGTATGGGAAATACTTTGACAGTCTCATCATCCACTTCAGATATAACTACTACTGATCCCTTCCATTTTGTAGGACATGCATTCCCACCCTTGAGTTGTACATTGTAATCATCTGCTATTTGCAGGACACTGCTATCAATAAGATTCTGAATGAGATGGCGGAGTGCCAGCGTTCTTCTGTGTTGTGACCGCGAGAATGTGAATGATATTGACACATTTCATCAGGATTGAACTGTCCTGAATGGGGATTCATTGGAGGGAGAAGGAAGGTAATTCTTCCTTTGTTGATCAACATCTATAATATCTCCTCCATAGATTGGCCCAAATAGGTGAATTCCCTCTAATTGGCAAAATCCCGACGGGCTTTAGCATTTGCTCTCTTTGCAACCTTATCCTCCATAGCTTCGCTTTCTGAAGGTGGTGAGGAGACATTCATAACAAAAGGAAGGGGATAGGCATGTTCCTACCTGATTAATTGGCGTGTGACTTGATGAAGGTGGGTCACCAGTTATGCCAGTTGCTTAATTTGTTTGGAAAGAGCTGTCATCTTTCGTTCTATGGTAAACTGGAACTTTGCATAATCCCATTTGTCAACACCGTCTTTGATGGGTTGGGATGATTCGCCGTTAGAATTGGAACCTTGTATAGTGCTCCAACTGATCATGTTGACCTCTTCTTCTTTGTGTTGAAGAAGAGGGTTGTCTTGCACATGAGGTTGATCTGGTTTGGTGACCACGATCTCACCATTGTCTATTAGATCTTGAATCTTATGCTTCAAGGCCCAAAAATCTTAAGTATCATGTCCAGGTGCTCCGGCATGATAGACACACTTCTAAGTAGCATTAAAACCCCTCCCATTAGGGTTGGCTAGTGGAAGAAGATGTGTAATTTTCTTCTGAGCAGTCGGAAGAGCAAGAATATTCTCGAGCGAGTCCCCTAAGGGTGTGAAAGTTTGAGGCCGCTTTACTTCTCCACTTTTAGATAATGGAGGGTTTGAAGATTGTGCTGGAAAAGGGGAGTAGTTTCTCCTCTACATAGGCATGCTTTGATTGCCTTTTTGTCCTTGTAGTATCAAGGAAACATCCTATTCTTTCTTTTTATGGACCCTCCGGGGGTTGTTTCCATAAGATCCGGACTGGATGTGCTCAGCAACAGCTTTAAGAGTCGCTAGGTCTTGAATTTTACAGGACTTCAATCCCATCTCAGCCATTTCTCCGTGCTTGATCATTTCAGAGAATGGTTTGCCAATACCAGCTAGAACTCTTTCATAGAAAGGATCTTCCTCTATATCTATGAAAGTTATGACCATTTCTGATTCCGTCATGGAAGGAATAACTTGAGCAGCAAGGCGCCTCCACCTTTGAGCGTACTCTCTAAATGGCTCATTAGACTGTTTCTTGACCTTAGTAATTTGGTACTGGTCAGGAGCCATCTGAGATTGAAAATGTATTAAGTAAGGAAGGCGTGAGCCAGCTCTTCCCAACTATGGATCTTTGAGTTGTTTAATCTGGTATACCATGAACAGGCTTCTTCAGTCAGACTTTTCTGAAACAGCTGCATTCTGAGCTTTTCATTTTTCGCGTAAGACCCAAGTTCTCCAATGAACACTTTTAAATGTGTATAAGGATCCCCTAATCCATCATATTTCTCAAAATCAAGGGTCTTGAATTTCTCTGGATAATGAACACCAGGAAATATGCAAAGGTCTGTATATGAAACACTGCTATGTGTTCCAATCCCTTTGAGAACACGAATAGTTTCCTCCATTTGAAGGACCTTCTTCCTGATATCACCGTTGTTTGGATATCCTTTGAGATGGGTGTTTTCAGGGTCTTTGTTGGTTGTATCCAACTAAGATTCCGGAATTATTTTTTCTAGACCTTGAACTCCTCCTTGTGTAGGGGATTCTGTATGTGTAGGTATCTTCGTACCCTGAGTGGACTGGTGCAATTCTTTTAGTAGAACGGCCAAGTCTACAATTTGTTTACTCAATCTGTCAAATTCTTCTCGGGAGACAGCATTAGACTGGTCAGAAGAAGACATGATTGGCTGTAGGCCTGTGGCCTTTTTGGATTTTGAGCGGGTAATAGGCCCAATTGCTTCCCTACAAAAGACTTACGTAGTTTAGTCTTAGGGTAATGTAAATGTTATCATAACATGTTCGTTTAGGAATTTTGTCCTGCAAAACCGGTTGTTAATTGATAACATGTCATGCATGTACATATATTCTTCATATTTTCCATTACATATGGATGAACATGGAATAAAATTACAAGTAAATGCTTTTACAAGTAATTGAAAATGGAAAGTATGAAGAGACTTTCCGCCGCGTTTGGTTTATCAGAGGCTGACCTATCTTAGGGTTACTCTCGCGGCTTTTTGGCTTGAAGGTTCCCAGATCATCGCAATCTACTTGATAGGGAAGTTAATCCAAATTCGTTCAATTTGGAGCTAATCTGAGTGGTGCCTTTCACGAGCCCGGGAATTATTCTTCCACGAGTCCAATAATCAAACAACCGCAGGATAGCCTCCTGGTGGAGAGACCACACAACATACATTCACATACAACGTGTCTCACCGTTTATGCAAAATGATGACATGTGCGGAGCACTAATATCACAGATAGATATTTAGCAGTGAAGTAATTAAGATGCATTCGTACACATTCATCATAAATGTAAATGCAACAATCACACACAAGCATATAACAATTTTGAAAAGCTTGTAATAGCGGCTTAAGCCCTCTTACTGGAGTCCCCCAGCAGAGTTGCCACCTGTCGACGTCGGGATTTTTTAGTGTCCCTTTTCATTACTTGTTCCTTGTTGTTCTCATGTTAATGTGAGATTTGTTTGAAAAAACAAGTGAAAAAGGTCCGACATGTATAATATCGACGATTTGACTTTAAGAGTCGCCAGTTGGTGTATTTAACTGGGTGCACCAACGCAACTGAAAAGGTTTGCACATTAACCCAGTGATTTAACACTGCTAGACGGGTGTGTGAAACCGAGATTCATTTTGGGTCCGGAGGCTTGATTATGCGGAGGGAAGGTGTTAAGCACCCCCCGACATCCGTGTTACTACGGTGACCGCCACTTTTCAAAGAAATTGTTATATGAATGTGTGTGTGTGTGTGTGGATCAATGTGCAATTATTTGAAAGTAGTTCGAGGCCTCGTTCTCACCTATATATACAAGGTTTGAATTTTATAGAAAAATTTAGTTTTGACCAAGATATATCCATGAAGTTTTGTAAAAGAGGTTTTTCAAACCCTGTGCTCAATAGGAATTGAGACCTTTTCATATTTCCATTTTATTATTAAATGTTCGGCTTGTTTGCTTTTATTTTCAAGATGTGAAGCATTCTAGAAAATAATATCTGAGCGATCTTAGAACTCCTCATGGGCATGACAACCATCAAGGAAATTGAGACCTTTGTAAAATAATGTACAAGGCGCTACAATTTGAAAAATATATCCATTATGGGAGGAATAGAATCTAGATTGATGAAATGAATTTGAATCACATGATCACATAATCTTGCAATTTGTATGGAAAGCGATAAGCGATTTATATATATAAAAGCTATAAATATATATATCTGAGACATGATCAACCACCACGAAGCAACTCAATGGGGGATCGAAATGTAAATATATAAAAGCGATAAAATATATATATGGACATGATCAACCACCATGAAGTAAACTCAGGTGGGACGAAATGTAAATAAAAGTTGTAAAAAGGGCACGAAGTAAACTCGGGCCTATAATGTATATATATATATATATATATATATATATATATATATATATATATATATATATATATATAAGCGAGTAAATATAGGATGTAAAATCTAGGCTCATCGGATATAATAAACAACAATTGTATATATAAGTATATATATATATATATATATATATATATATATATATATATATATATATATATATAAAAGCGATAAGCGCTCGGGGCAAAAGTGCAGGCTCAATCGAGGCATAACTCGATAATGTTAGTCCATATATGAAATATATATACATATATATATATATATATATAAGTATATATACAGACAAAAATGAAAACCACGGACCGAAGTCCGGGAAAACACACTCACATAACTCTCAACGTGTACAACAGTGTGTGCTAATATGAGAAGAAGACTTTATATAATGTGAGAAGGCTTACAGTGGGCTACCAAAGTAGACTTCTATGACTTTAAATGGATAAACACTCAGCTCCTGCCAGATAAAAGATAGTTATATGTGAGCTAACAAGTGTTTAAAAGTGAGGAAACACTCAAAAGATGTGTATGCAGAGTAAAATGGACAGGGCTTCCTCGCCTTTTCTCTCTCTCCTCTTCTTCAAATGGCTGACCCCAAGGCTTGTATATATAGACGGATGGCCGCAGGTACACCTGCGGCAGCCGCGGTTGTACCTGCGGCTGGTCGTGGTGCATCTGAGCCTCACGGATCTCGTCGTCTCGTAGTACGTGCACTCATGCACTGTAATGTCCGCTCGAACTTGCAGAACTTCAATTCGAGCATCCGAACGAGGTATATCTGACCTTCTTCGGACCGCTTGTGTCGAGAGTTACACAATGACATGGATTAGAGGTTGTATAAAGTCAGGAAGATGGGTCTATGCCCATGGTCTTCAAGATTCAAATTCTATCCAAAGTACTGCCATGCGTAATAGTCACTCGAGATTGTTACTCCTTAGTTCTTGTGGGACATTGTTGTATGTATGTATGTATGAAGTGTCGAGACGACGCACAGGTGTTAAAGAGACAAGATGATGTTTGACTCCTCATCAGGGTTATCGCCGGTTTGAGTTGAAAGTAGACATTGCTCAGGGTTATATCTGAGATTGGACTACTTGTTGGTATCTTGTGATATCATCTTGTTGAAGCGTAAGATGATGCTTTTGACTCCTCAAGGGGTTATCGCGGGTTGAAAGCGAAAGAGAGCGTTGCTCGAGGTTATATCGAGATTAGGCTGCTGCAAGTGTTTGAATCTGCAAGGTCATCGTGAAAGAACCTATCTTGGTTGTTAACTCAAGGTGCGAGGTATGATTGCCTCGGTAGGAGGTCTAAACTTGAAGCTGATCGCATATGTTTGAAACAAATAATTCTGGAGTTATTGCCGGAACTGCAAAAGCATCCCTTGGGGCTATCACCAAGGATGGAGTTGCTACTCCTAGTGTTGTTTCTAGGACTGGGACTGGAACTGAACGTTTCGGTGTTATCGAGACAAAACTGTCCTCTCCGGTATTGTTGACGGTCTTTTGATCTTGTAAACCTCGGGGTTATCTTCGAGATTGGAAATGACATTCCCGGTGTGTGTTCCAGTTTTGAGATGAAGTTCCCGGTTTGTGTTCCGGGTTGGAACTGATGTTCGGTTTATGTTAGGGTTGGGCGCACTTAGGTAGTATCAGGAATGGATGTGGTGTCTTCGAGGGTTATCTCCAGAAAGATGAATCGCCCTCTGTAATGTAATGTTAATGTGAGGCATGTAGAAAATTTTGAGTGTCTACAGTACCCCGTGAATAGTACTCGAGTGAATAGTACGTACTAGATGAAGCACAAACTATCCTGTCATTTAATAAGAAAGTTCAGACTAATAGTGGAAATACTAGATGAATCACAAACTATTAAGAGTATTCCACTAATTTCAAGGGTTTTCACCATTTAATAATAAGGTTATGGAAACAAATAATAAATTTGTACCATAAATGGAGAAATACGAAAGAAGACGACATCCCTTGATGAGTACAAAAGAAATAACATCTCATACGAGTATAAGAGAATATACGAAACTGCAAATATATTTTCACCCGTCATGCGGTAATTCGCGTAGACAGATCATTTCCACAATTTAATAAAGAATGAATACGAAGGATTATTCACCATGCATGCAGTAGTCCAGGTAGACAGGTTACTTTCAGAGAGTAATAATGAATGAATATGAAGGGTCATTCACCATGCATGCGGTAGTCCGTGTAGACAGGTTACTCCCGTAAATTAATAAAGAATGAATACAAAGGGTCATTCACTATGCATGCGGTAGTCCGCGTAGATAGGTTACTCCCGCAAATTAATAAAGAATAAAATGACAACCCTTATGAGTATTGAAAGAAAATAACATTATTTATGAATACGAAAGAATAATACCCCTTACCTTAGTAGAAGTTTGGATACCGCAATAGTGAAGTAACAGAATACTCTTCTTCTTTCTCTCTATAGTTTCTCTCTAGAGTTTTAATAAATTCATAAGAAATAATGAAGGAATGAGCTTCTATTTATAGGAGAATGGACTGAATAGTAACTAATTCATGAACAGTCCAGATTGATTTACTTTTGAACGGACGGTCCATATTGATTTACTAATAAAACTTAAAGTAACGGTCCATGTAAGACCCCAACTTTTATGAATAAAAATTATTTTTCTCTAAATATCATTTTGAATATTATGGTGTGGATTTGTTATAATATTATAGTGGTGGGTAATATTTACAAATTTTGCAAAGTATGCAAGTTGTTATAAAATATTCGATTGGTCGGGGAATATTTGTTTTATCAGGGAATATTCATACGACGGGACAATCAATAGTGGACCCCACTGTAAAGACCCAAAAATTTTCAAACATTTATATTTGTATTTTTACGAATAATTTTTTATTTTTTTATTATTAATATTATTTTATTTTATTTTATGAACAATGGTATCATGATTAATCTGTTGAAATATATGCGATATAGATTTAACAGGATAGTCAATTTAAATTTTAAGTTGACTGATAATGAAAGTTAAGTCGGATATGGATTTAAAACCCTAATTTTGGATTTTGAATAAGGAATAAGAATAATAATATAATATTAATTATATTTCAGTGCTATAAATATGTACTGTATGTGTATATTGATCATGGTTGGTCAATTATGGTGTATATTGATCATGGTTGGTCAATTATGGTTGGTTAATTATTTTTACTGTATGTGTAAATATGTACTTTGATAAACCCTAATTTGAAAAGTCATATACAAGTTAAAGATTGTTTGGTGATTTTGTTATACGATTAATAACAAGTATGGTAGATTTTAATGCTAATTAGAGAAACCCTAATTATTATGAACCCTTTAGCAAGCATAATTATAATTTATAAATCTTAAACCTAATTTTCATGTTCAATGTAATTAGGAAACTAAGCATGATTAAAAAACCCTAATTTCCAAAATTAAAGCTAAATTTCTATTTTAAAACCTAAATAAAAAAATCCTAGAAAATCAAATTATAGAACCTTAGGGTTAAACCCTAAGGGTTAGTCAAGATTCTAAGATTGCCATTAAATTTGTTAGACAAATGACCAAACTACCCTTTTTGCATTCTTTATTAGCTAACTTATAGATTTTCCCAAAACTTTAGTTGGTGAACCACTCCAAGATCATCCATGTGACTAAAAAACACAACAATCAGCCACAACATCTCAGCCAACTTCATTACACTTTGTTATATATTGATCAAGAGAGAGAAAATTCATTTTCATGCCTTATTGGTGACCAAATACTCCATAAAGCCTCTCTCTTTCTCTCTCTCTAAACCTACGAATTTCCTTGTTAGACCAGTTCCAAATCAACTCCATATCACCAGCATAACAGATCAAGAAGCCAGATTTAAGTTAGTTCAAGAAAGGTATAAAACCCTATAACCAAATCGGATTTTTAAGGTTATGTTAAAAGTTATGTTTTTGTGTTGTAAAATGTTGTTTATAGTGTAAATAAGTGACCTGGGTTGGTACATGATACATCTATAACATCTAGATGCACGAAATAGAAGTTTTCAAAAATCTGGGAAATTTTATAATATTGTCTGACAACCAAATGTCAGACCTCATAGATCATTACCTGTTATTTGTTTTAATGTTTTAAATGTTTGTAGTTATAGTATGTCATGTGGGATTTGGTCTGGAACTCGAATCAGTGTCAGATCTGGTATAGATTGCAAGTTATTGATGGTCAAAGTCGGTTGACCAATCATGACTAAGCAATTCTGTGTAACCCAGAAACTGCCCAGATTGTGTCTGACAGGATGTTCATGCGTCCAGATCTCCCTTGTGTTTGATGATTTGTGCTTGTTGTTGTATCTAGGTTGTAGTTTGGTAGATGGGCTGTAAGACCCCAAATTTTTTTTTAAAAATAAAAAGGAATTTCCTTTATTTATTATTTTGAAATAGTAAGGGTGGATTTGATTAATGTGGATAGTTATGGGAAAAATACGCAAATATTTCAAAATAAGCAAGTGGTTATAAAATATTCATTATCGTCGGGGAATATTCGTTTGGTCGTGGAATATTAAATCTTTGTCGGAGAATATTAAATGCGACTAGTATGACCATATGTGGGCCCCATGTAAAAGCGATTGGATGAAGAAAAGCGACAAATATAAGTTGTTTTTAAATAAGCGGCATAGTTATTACTGAATTATCTTGTTGGAATACCGGTGGTTAAAACACACTAATAATACGCGTTGTTGAGCGTAGCATTGCGGTATTGCACCAATTATTGATTCTTACGTAAGAAGGCACTACTCGATAATGGTTACGATAATTCTTTATTCGATATTGTATTGAGTTAATAATTTTTGCGTTGATATTTTATATTAACATTATTTCAATAATTGTCATTACACAATATTTTTCATTATCGAAGCAATAATTCATATTATCTGAATAATATTATTAGATAACATTATTGGCAATGTCTAGAAAGTTACATGCAAGGAGAGGTTTGGTCACCTAATTGCTTGTATTTAGTAAGAAGAAATTCTTATTGGAAAGCCCCTCTTTCACGGGGAGCTGCTGGTTGTCAATATTGTGATTACGTAATATTATTTATGAATAATTAATTATTGATTCATATGATGAGGAAAAAATTGATTTTATGTGGATATAGATGGAGAAAAAGTTTAATGTGACAATTGTTGAAAATTGAAATTTTATCTTTTTACGATAAAATAATTTATTTAAATATATTATTATATTTTAATAATATAATAATGGTGATATTTTACAACGAATGTGGGATATATGAGTATACGAGGAGGAGGAGTATTTTGTTGCAATAAATGTTTAAAACATGTTAAACATGTAAATTGGACCCCATTTATTGGTTGAATTTGATTATAACGTAAAATCGATTAGTTTGTGGATTTGGTCAATTTCTATTTGGAATTTGGAAAAACTTTCTTACGCAAAGTTGTAGAGAATTGAATTTCCTATAAAAATTCGCTTGATTGAATTTTCTGACAAAAAAGGCTATTTATTGTGAATTATTGAAGTTCGAAGCTCAAAATAATTAACTTTTGAAGTTTTAAATATTTTAATAAGAAAACGTTTTTTTGAGTTAGGCAAGGTGAGTCACTCTTGGTGGGTGATGGTTTGAATCAGATTTTGGGTGCGTAGGAATTTAATAATTATATATTAATATTTTATTAAATTTTACGCTTTGGTATTCTAAGTAATTTCTATAAATAGGGTGCTTAGGTTAGAATTGAAAATCACACGAAGCTGAAGTTTTTCTCTCTATATTATCGGCGTATTCTTGTGAGTATTTTGAGTATACTTTGAGTATTGCTAGATGGTGCAAGTTCCTTGACAAAGACTATACCCTATTATTCTAGCTAAATCTTGATCTTTCGAGGTAAGGGATATTATTTTTTCAGTAATGATATTATTTCTTCAATATCATTATCTTTGAAATATTGATCTGAAGTTTTTATCAAATTTGGAACTTTTTCATGTCGAGTTACTATTCATGGGTTACTATTCATGAGTTACTATTCACGAGTTACTATTCATGAGTTCTTATTCACGAGTTACTATTCACGAGTACTATTATTGAAAGCGTGAAGATGTTTTTGTGGAATTTCTATCTTTTGGTGTCTGAGTTACTATTCACGATATCTCGGACTATTCACGATATCTGACACTATTCACGTATACGGTACTATTCATAGAAAAATAATTTTTTTTTCTTTTCGTCCAAAACATCTATTACGGATACTAACTCGATTGTATCCATGTTTTGATCATTCTTGAATTTTACACCACTATGATTATTTTTGAGGTATTTTTGGACGTGGATAAAACCAAGTACGAATCCTTAATCCTTAATCCTTGTCATTTTGTTTCTTTGGATTCGTTTCTTTAAAAAATATTTTCATCATCCTCGGTCTTAAATGATGATATTATGGAATATCTTTGGCTGTAGTGCAAAGATGAATGATTTCTTAAGAATATCTTTGGCCCTGTAGTGCAAAGATGAATGATTTTGAAGAATATCTTTGGCCCGTAGTGCAAAGATGAGCAGTGTTTAAATGAACATGACTAAGCGATGAATATCTTTGGCTGTGTAGTGCAAAGATGAATATTTAATTCGGATGTATATTGATTGATGTTACGGGGATAAAAGATGAGCGATGAACTTTTAAATTCATACATAGAAGATAGTAGTTTGCATTCTCTACTTAACTCTTCTAATGAATTATTATTTCATTGTGAATATTGATTTAAAATTTGTTGTCTATTGTATTCTATTAGATTTTTCTCTGTTGAAGACTAACGATAATTTGTTGTATATTATCTTAGTCATAATATTCTTCTTGAGCTAGTTAAGCTCACCCTTTTCCTTTTGTTCCATTTTTTTTCGGGGAGGCGAGAATATAGCGAGTACAGTAGGGGTATGGAATGAAGGTTTTAGAAAGAATTATTTAGTAGTCCTCACCATTTTGTAAAATAATGTATCAATAAATGTGATGAGGATTTATTTGAGTATAGATATTGTCTAGAAGATAATATTTGTATTCAAACTCACAGTTTTACTGTTGTAATAATAAAGTTGTAGTTGTTTCTGTACCATGTATTGACAACTCAGAATAGGTGATGTATACCTATTTTGGAGGCGTCACATGGGCTGTAGATTCAATCATTTAGAACCCCTAAACATCAAACAGGTTGAACATAGTGGCTGGTCAAAGTAGGCAGGATGAACATGAAAACTGTTTTCTGGGTAACCCAGAAAATGTATGAACATGTCTTCTGACATGGTGTGACCGGCATGGATCTTAAGATTATGTTGTTGTTAGAGTGATTTTATGTGATAGATATGTTCCTCTACATGTTGGCTACAACCTGGAATCCTTGAATCACAAAACCATTACAAGTATTGCAAGTTGTGGAAGCCCAAAACTAGACACTCAAACTGTTCTTCATTTCTGGGTAACCCATAAAATGAAGAACAGCTTTGACAGCTACTTTGCAAGACTAGATCTCACTTTTGTGTTGCAATTGGACCATGATTGTTGTTGATATTTCTAGTGTTACAACAACAGTACAAGATCAAAGTCATAGTTTTCCCAAAAATATCAAGATCTAACATTTATATTTGGTCATACATAGCCACTTGATCACTACATATGCATGTTCTTGAGGCTCAAAAACACTTTAGGCGACACTTTCTTTCGCTAAAGGCTATAGCGATAGATTTAATAATTTTAATTAAATAAATTTCCAAAAATCAATTGAAAATAGAAAATTAATTTCTGAAAATTACAAAATCATTTTTAAAAATTATTTGAAGTTATAAAAATTAACTTTTAATAATTTGACATATTCTTCATAAATATTAGTATTTATTTGAATATTAATTATATTTAATTTATTTAATAAATGTATTAAATAAATTAATTAAAAATGATTTTATTATATTAAAAATTATTTTAAATGATAATAAAGAATTTAAAAATATTTTAAGTTATAAAACATAACTTTTAATATTTCAAGATAAATTTCATTAATTATTTAATATTAATTATATTAGATTTATTTAATAATTATATTAAATAAATTAGTTAAAAATGATTTTAATATTATAAAAATCATTTTAAATAAAAATTAAGTGTTTAAAGATATTTTAAGTTATAAAACATAACTTTTAATATTTTAAGGAAAATATCATTAATAATTTAATATTAATGATAATAGATTTATTTAATAATTATATTAAATAAATAGTTTAAAAATAGTTTTATTGATTTAAAATCATTTAAAAATGATATAAATGATTTAAAAATATTTTAAGTTATAATAAGTGACTTTTAATATTTTGATGAATAGTACATTAATATTTAAATATTAATGGTAATTATTTAAAAATAATTTTAAGTGTTATAAAAATCATTTAAGGGTAATAAAATATTTTAAAAATATTTTGAGTTATTATAAATAACTTTAATATTTTGGCAATGGTTTTATTAATATTTTAATATTTTATAAATATTAATGATAATAGAATAATTTAGTATTTAAATCATTTAAAAATGATTCCAGTGTTTGAAAAATCATAAGAAATTATAATAATTGTTTAAAAATTATTATAAGTCATTTAAAAATAATATGATTGATACTTAAATTATCCAGAATAATATTTAAGGTACAAAATAGAGTTTTATTAACAATAAACTCGATAATTACCTGATGAAGCTGTCGGTACACCAAAATGTGTTCGAAAATTGATTCGAACCTATATAGGTTGACCTGATAAGTGTCGGTTTATGTCCTAGTGACTACTAAACATATGTGACAATATGATTAGGTTATGTGTTGACTACAAATAGCAGTACTATGTGTTATGATGTATTATTCTAATCAAAAGAATGATCTTATCAATGATAGGTCTTAGTATAAAAGATAAAACTAAGTTGCATATCTGTAAGTAGCAGATCAGGCAAGTATCCGAACTAATCTTTTTCATTGTGCAAGTATCCTACCTTTGCATTTACTTTATGCAATGGACATGAGTAAGAAAGTCTCAGAACAGTATTATCGTTGTGCCAATTTATTAACTCTACTCTTATTAATTATGTATTTAATCTGTTGTATTCATACAAGTTCTTGAATTATATCTAGTCATTGTTTATCAATACAATATTATTATATAATCTAGATATATATTCTGTTCGTTAATTTCTAAGATTGGTTATACAAGTGTCCTCACTTGGATAATTGTTGTACTTGTTGATACATACCAATTAAATTCTGGTATGTATACATTGACTTAAAAGTAGTCTAAGCTATTTGACTCGACTAGACACAGATTTAAAAATATTGTTGAACATGATAGAACATTATTGTTATCCAACCGAATTGTTTTGGTTCGGATTCCAGACTAAGTATGAACATCCCGAACATGGAAAACTTTTGTGCGCCTAAGGCAGATATGCTGGACGAAAATATCGTTCGAACACGTAGTGTTGATCAATACAGGGCATAACGGGCTGATCACCCTCCGTGCCCGTAAGTTATGACGTTTTGTGGATGAATTTTTATAAAACCTTTTCGAAAATTGAAAACAAAGTTCATAGTCTGTCGACTGCTCACCAATCATAGTCAGTACGTAGTTTTAAAATTTGAAATAGAATTGATATGTTGTTTAGTGTTTCTTCAGTTTACTTCACAACTGTTGATTCATTATAGAAGTGTCATTCACAGAAAATATTTATTTCTTTTAGTTAACTTTTATTGTATGCTATTACTTGTTGGGCACTCAAATGCTCATTCTTGCTTAATTTAAATGTTTTCAGCTAAGCGTGAATGACCTGAAGGTTCTGCCAAGGATAAAGAAAAAGGAAAGCTGACTTAATAAGTTTATATTATCTTATGTAATAGTTAGACTTAATTAAGATGATAATATTTATTAACTATTATGTAATGAAATGTTTTTAAAGGTCACGCACCTGGGATTTAGACAACTCTGATATGTAAATTAATTTTGATATTTATATTTATATTATTATTATTACGCTTAAAGAAAAGATATCGTGAAGCACCGAGTTCGGGTTTCAAGTACCTGAATTTGGGGGCATTACAGGTTGGTATCAGAGCTTTAGGTTAGAAACCTTAGGTGGGGATAGAACTTAGGCTATAACCTTAGGATAGAGGGAAACGTTGAAAATACAAAAAACTCAAATAGAGTTTAAAAGGAGATGAATTGAATAAATTCATCGTAAAATAAAATAAAAGATAATCTATATAAAACTATTATTTACTATGTGTATATATTATATACTAATCAAGATAATTTATTTGTAGATGTTAGGTGAAAAAGGATTAAGATACCCTCAGATCGTAAAGAAGGAGAAAATCTCCATAACCGAGCCAATATCAAGGCCAATAGCTGAAATAGAGGCTCACATGGAAAGCAACCCTAATGAGGTGGTTATTGTGAAAAATGTAGTATCGGGTCTAGAAACGATATTGATAGATAGTGATTCAGACACGAAAGTTGGAGCTGACCAAGCATTAACGGAAGTGAAGAATCTAAGGAACAATGTTTCTTCTCTAGAAAAGCCGTGGGAAATAAACAGCTATTAAATATTCAATTGCGAAAGGCGTTAATAGAAACAATGGAGGAACAAGTTAAGCTTAAAATCCAAATTGATAAGATGGGAGCCAAAAGCAACAAATCGTGTGCAGCTCTAAGCAAGAAGGGGAAAAGAAATATGAAAGACGGCGACATAGGAAAAGGTTTACATCAATTAATTTTAATATTTATTGAAACAATTGGATTGAATAAATCGATGATGAGTTTAATTATTAGATTAAATAATTAATTGATGAAGTTCATTGATTATTGATTAATTTAATTATATGTGTTATATTTATTAAATTAATGTGGATAATTGGATTGAATTTTTTGATGAGTATTATTGATTTATGATGAGCTTATTGATTAATTTAATTAAATATTTATATTTATTAAATTAATGGAGAATTTTATTATTAATTAATTTAATTATTAATTAGAGATTTAATAATTTTTTAATAATTATTATTAATCAAGATTTAATAATTTGAATTATTATGAAATTTGAATTATGTGACTATGTGTATTAATGAGAAATTATTATATTTTATTTAAAGTAAATTAAATAAGATATTAGATTTATTTTATATGGATGTGACATTTTTTAAACTATATGATAAGGTTTTATTAAAATAATGGGTTTTGAAACCTAGTATGCTAGCCAAACATGGCCTTAATGGGAGTTGAGGGAAGTTACCACATGGGAGGTGGCTGACCACCAATGTCGATTCTTCTCCTTATTAACAATCGTCTTTCTTCTTTCTTCTTCATTATTTGCCTAAGTCTGAGAGCTTAACAGAGAGAATCAAAGAGAGAGTTTGAGAAATTTTGAGAGAGATTGGGAGAAACTTTGTGATTGAAGTAGAGAGAATTGTCATTTTATTTAATCTACGCTTGGGTAATTTCTTGACCCAATTCTTATTATCGTCTTTTAAGTTTTCATAAAAAAATGGCTTTCATACTTACGTGAGTCTCTGTATTTGGAAAATTACATTGTTATGAGAATATATGTAATAATTAGAGTTGTATGGCATGTTTTATATATATTATATGGGTTTCCATATCTTGATTTCATGAAATTATATCTGATAAAAGATTTTAGAGTATGTGATATGGCCATATGGCCTTATATCGTGATTTTATATGTTAAATATAAATTATTTTGCAAAATTAACACATTGATATGATTATGCATGTTAAAATGAACAAAATGAAACTTGAATGGTTGGATTTGGCTTTATAACGAATCCGTAGCATTAAAATCCATGTTTTTGTTCAAGAACTTCGAGAACATCAAGAACATCAAGAACAGTACAATTTGCATGCTTTAATTATGTGATTATGTGTTTTAATGGGTTAAAATCACTCTATAAACGTTGGGTATTGATTATATATGAATTCTAACATGTGGGTATGTTTAATTTGGGGAATTAATGATCATGTAGTGTTTAATTCGTTGAACTCTGTGTTCTTCATGAATCGAGAATCAAATTACGAGGTGTTGTGCTCATGTCAACTCAGAATCGATGTCTCCGTCATGGCCAGCGCCAACCTCAAAGACCGATGGCCTGCACCGCTGCCATGCCATGCCATGGCCATGCCCAGTGCGGCCAATATATAATACAAAAAAAGTGTGCATGCTTACCACTTAGCGAATAATAAATGAAATGGTTTTTAAAAATGTTCAAGTATAGAGATGTGTTGGTAACTTAGTCTAATGAACATAAAGACTTGTTAGACCTATAATGAGATGTTAAAATAAATTCTTAACATGTCCATAACACAATTACGTGTGGATTGAATGATCGAATGCATAATTAGTTTATTTTTTTGTGAAGTCTTAATTTAACGAGTTAAACAAAGAGTAAAGTTATGATGTTAGTACATTGTTATTGACTGGTATTGTGAACGTAATTGGTATGTAGGATTTAATTCAAAGAACAAGTTTGTTTAAGTGTAATCTACGCACGAGGCAATTTTCTAAACCTTATCTTTTAACATTGAACAAGTTTTCCAACTCTACATTTATGTTGAGCAAGTTTCTTACCCTAAACTTTCGTTGAGCAAGTTTCCTAATTTTACTTGTTATTGTTATATAAGTTGATTAATTCATCTTTCGATATTGAGCAAGTTCTCATTATTATTGATCAAGCTTGTCTTATATATTAAAGCTTATTAATCTTGAAGCATGATGTTGTTATCTGATAATTATTCTATTGTATACCTTTTGAGATGTTATTCAAGTTAAATATTCATTCTTTATTAAACCTTGTTAGACTAGCGAACCCTTATTGATTCGACTAGTCCATAGTTGAAAGCGTTCTAAATTTGAGAACCCTTGATGAATTATCAAACCAAACTTCCTTTAGTGCGGACTCGAATGTCAAAATTGAGATGAACAACCACTGTATAAGGGATTATTTACGCTTTAGCGTTAAGATATTGTGCGCGATGTATGGTACTAAGGGCTGATCCCCTAAGTACGAGAAGAAGAGTCCATAGTCTTATGGTATTAAAGGTTTCAAGTAAAAACACTTGACAACCTAGGACATAGTTCGAGTCTTATGACCCTCGAATTTCTTTTGATTCTTGTTATTTATTCTTGATTCAAAAGTTGAGCTTTATATCGGAAGTTATTATTTCTCTCATATGTTATTATTCATTTGTTATATTGTTATACTTGTGGGCAATCGTGCTCACTCTTGCGTAATAATAACATTGCGATTAAAAACGAAAAAAGCGACGAACCTTCCACTAGTAAGGGCAAAGGCAAGATTAACAAGTAATGAAGACTATTTTATTAATGTGGTTATGTGATGTAATTAGAATTGATGTTACTTAAGACTTATTTGTTTATGTTTTCCATACGAGATGTTTTAAGGTTAGAGTAACACAGGATTTATTTATTATTGATTGATGTAACCCCATAAGGGGAGAGATTTTATTATTTATTTCTATATATTGTATGGTTTGCATTTATTTATGGGTAGATAGATAGATGATGTTTGTATAGTGAACACCAAATCTGTGGAAATGGAAATCTAGGGATTGGGGGTGTCCTGAGTTTAGTATCAAAGTTGTAAGGTTATGAACCTTAGGTGGGGGAACAACCTTAGGTAGTAGCCTTGTAGGAGATTGAGAACATAGTAGTGGTTAACTCTTATCGAGTTCTAAGAAATGAATTTCTAAATTCATTGAAGATAATAAAAGACTTTATGTGCTTATGTGTTAATCTATGTGTTCGCTAGCACGGATTAGTAACTAAAACTTAAAAAATTTTGTTGTCGGGGATGTCGGATGTTGGAGGAGCTAGTTGAAGTGGGAGGAGGAACCCGATTACCTATAGAGGAGGAGCCCCAGAGACATTCATGTCATCAGGGGAACAACTTATCTGAGAGAGAGCCATCTCCGTTGATCTTTATTCTTTGGTCAAGAGCATGGTAGGAGGCAGATCGAGAGGAGGATCACGAGGAAGGAAGAAGAAGAAGAAGAAGAGAGTTCCCACCGAACTCCATTGATGCGAGAGATGTATGATGCACTCTATGATCGTAATGTAGAGTTGCGAGGATCTTTGTTCGGGGATCTGTTGAGCGGTGGTTAGTCGATTGATTACTATTGAGTAGAAGGGAGAGAGATTGTGACTCTTCACACACGTTTAGGAAGCGTGGAGTGGGATCTCAGTTCACGAAGAAGGTGAAACCGAGGATAAGTCGCGAGAATAGAGAAGTTAAAGAAGGATCTGAAGGAGAGCCTCGAGAGAGGCTTGCCATAGCGAGAGGAGAATTTGGAGTGCGAGAGTCACGTCGTGTGCGTCTTGATCGTGCGAGAAGATGATCGTCGTGCGAAGAAGGCTAAACTTGAGGAGACATACTCTACACTACAAAATGCAATGGATGCTGTCCAAGATCGAGTTAGGAAGTATCCAATCCAGTTTGAGGATCTACCATCATATATTCTAGATCGCAGAACGATGTCCCGTATCATGGAGGAGGAACGTAGCAAAGCTATCCAGTGCCTTAACAGACAGTGATAGTAATAGTTTAATTATGTGAAACTATTTGATAGTTAATGATGTAAATTCCGATATGTTCATAAATAAAGGAATATTGTGATGTTTTAAATCCTGTAGATTCTTTATCTTGGGATAGTTGATGTAAATAGCAGTGATGCTATCTTATGATGTAAAGACTTTTGAATTAAATGAAATGTCAAAGTTTATTTGAAGTAATGTGTTAAGTGAGTTATGATTAAATGTTTAGTCAAGTCTTAAATGTTTTAGAGATTGAGTAAAGATCTAATAAGCATATATTCTTAATAGAAATATGTCGCCTAGAAGACAAAATCATTAGCAAGCCCAGGATGGGTCAAGAAACAATAACAACGACGCCAATGCTAACCCCATTCAGCAATTGGTGAACCTTTTAGCTGGAGCACTTAATAATCAACCCCAAGCTCCACCAAATACTTCATTTAAGGACTTCAAGGCGGTGGGACCGCCAGAGTTTAAGGGTTCCATAAACCCAATTGAAGTTCAGACATGGGTAATGGAGATGGAGAAGGTGTTCGATGTTGCTAGGGTAAGGGAAGATCAGAAGACTGCTTATGCAACGTTTATGCTGAAGTCCGAAGCCAGCTATTGGTGGCAGGCAAACAAAGTGAGAGGAGGTGAAGGTGTAATATCACAGGAAAGATTCAAAGAGATGTTCTTGAGATATTTTCCAACTAGTTCACAAAATCGGATGGAAGTTCGGTTTCTAGAGTTAAAACAAGGGAATATGTCGATGGTGATTATCTGACAAGGTTTAACGAGTTGGCTAGGTTCACTTACATACCAAGTATATCTGGATGATGAGAGGAAGCGAAGGCGATTTGAGCGGGAATTTGAAGCCACGGTTGTATAGCAAAGTGTCGATGTTCAATTGAACACTTTTCTTTGGAGTGTTAGAGAAGGCCATATACTCTTTGAGGGTGGAAGTGATGCGATAATGAAGTATAATCGGGGAGAAGAAGAAGAAGAAGAAGAGTGAGAAGGAAGGTAATAACAAGGTGGTGGGAGTAGTAATTGGGGGTAATCACAAATCGAAGAGGAAGTGGTCTTAAAATTCGTCTTAGGAAGTCAAGGGAGGAGGCGGAAGAAGAAGATTGAACCGTGCCCAACTGCGGAAAAAAGTCATTTGGGAGTTTATGCGAAGGGAAAGCGAGTGTGCTACAATTGTGGTCGGGAAGGCCACATAGCACCAAATGTCGAACCCAAAGAAGGGTGCATGCTTCACATGTGGATCAAAGGACCATCTTGCAAGAGATTGTCTAAGAAAGGATCGGGAGGGACGAGTTAGGGAGGAAGCAGAAGAAATCTTGGTGGAAGCACTCTAACCATTGCGGGACCAACCATGACCAATAGACCCAATGCTAGAGCGTTCAACATAGCGGTCGGGGATGCGTAAGTGCGGTCTCGCGATGTGGTGTCGGTATCATTCGATCAATAAAGTTAATGCTTATGTGTTATTTGATTCGGGTGCTACTTGCTCATTTATATCAGATGACTTCGCTAAGAACTTAGAATTGTTTAAGGGCGAGTTAGAATACCCCATGAACATAGAAATTGTGAATAGAGAAATTATCCTGTTAAGTATATGCACAAGAAGCTGTAGAGTAGATATTAAGGGTAATATCATGAGCGTAGATCTTATATCCTATTCGACTTGGAGAATTTGATGTTATTTTGGGTATGGATTGGTTATCCAATTATGGGGTGATAATTAATTGCGGAAGAAGCGTATTAACCTTATGACTCGTCAAAGGTTGTGTTTTTTATGGTAGCAAGTCGCCTAGACAAGCGAGTTGTCGGCGATGATCTGAGCGAGGAAGATTGTTAAGATAAGGTTGTGTAGGATATCTAGCTTACATAGTCGATAGTCGTAAAGAGAATCCGAAAATAGATGAGATTAGATAGTAGTGAGAGATTTATGAGACGTATTTTGGATGATTTGTTGGGACTTCCTCGAGACGAAAGCGGTTGAATTTGTGATCGATTTGGCTCGAGGAGCAGCGACCAATATCGAAGGCACCGTCATCGAATGGCACCGAGTAGAGATGAAAGAATTGATGGTCCAACTACAAAATTCTTTGGACAAAAGTATATTCAACCAAGCGTATCCCTGGGGGAGTGCGATTTTATTTGTGAAGAAGAAGGATGGAACAATGCGACTCTGCATAGACTACAGAGAACTGAATAAGGTCACGATTAAGAATAGGTATCCATTACCGCGAATCGACGATTTGTTCGATCAGTTAAAGGGAGCAAGATACTTTTCAAAGATAGATTTGAGAAGTGGTTATCATCAACTGAAGGTGAGACTAGAGGATGTATCGAAGACAGCGTTTAGAACACGATACGGTCACTACAAATTTTTGGTAATGTCATTTGGTCTAACGAATGCTCCTGCGGCATTTATGGGCTTAATGAATGGAGTGTTCAAGCCGTTTTTGGACAAATTCGTAGTGGTATTTATAGATGACATTTTGGTATATTCAAAAACCAAGGAAGAACACGAAGAGCATTTGAGGTTGACATTAGAGACATGAGAGAGAGAGAAGTTGTATGCTAAGTTTTCGAAATGTGAATTCTGGATTGAAAGAGTACAATTTCTTGGACATGTGATTGATAGAGAAGGAATTTCGGTGGATCCCTCCAAAGTCATAGCTGTGATTAACTGGGATCAGCCGAAGACGCCGTCGGAAGTAAGAAGTTTTCTTGGATTGGTAGGGTATTACAGAAGATTCATTCAGGATTTTTCCAAGATCGCAACTCCGCTGACGAATTTGACTAAGAAATCGGTGAAATTCGTTTTGGACGGAGAAGTGTGAGGAAAGTTTTCGAGAATTAAAGAAGAGGTTGAGTACATCACCTGTGTTATCTCTTTCGGATGACACATGAAATTTTGTGGTATATAGTGATGCATCGCATAAAGGACTTGGCTGTGTGCTTTTGCAGAATGGTAGAGTCATTGCGTATGCGTCACGACAATTGAAAGATTAAGAGAAGGGGTATTCAACCCACGACTTGGAGTTAGCTGCAGTGGTTTTTTCTTTCAAAATCTGGAGGCACTATCTCTATGGGGAGAAGTGTGAAATATATCTGGACCACAAGAGTCTGAAATATATTTTTACACAAAAAGACTTGAACATGCGTCAAAGAAGGTGGTTGGAGTTAATTAAGGACTATGATTGTAAAATTTTATACCATCCAGGTAAGGCAAATGTGGTGGCTGATGCTCTAAGTAGAAAAGGTCGAGAGAAATTGATGATGTTGACCGCTCAAGAGGAGCTAATTTTAGCAATGGAAAAGTTGGAATTGGAATTGAAGTATCCTATGGAAATTGGCGAGAAGTTATTTCGGATGCAAGTGATACAACCTTCTTGGATAAAGTTAAGGAGGCTCAACTTGAGATGAAGAATGTGAGAAAGTGAAGAAGAAGATATCTGAAGGGGGTGAACCGAGATTCAAAATAGAGCGGTGAGGGACTACTAAGATTTGAGAAGTAGAAATTTGGGTCTGCTTGATGCAGGAGATTAAGGAAGAAATTTTGAGCGAGGCTCACAACTCAAGATATTCGATTCACCACTGGTAGCACCAAGATGTACCAAGATCTTCGACAACACTTTTGGTGGCCAAATTTAAAGCGAGAGGTTGCGAGAATGTGTTGCCAAATGCGACATGTCGAGAAAGTGAAAGCGAGAACATCGAGAGGCCGAGGTGGGTTGCTACAACCTTTAGAGATTCGAGAATGGAAATGGGAACATATTACGATGGATTTTGTGGTTGGCCTCACCGACGACTCGGAAAAGGCTACTGACGTAGTATGGGTTATTGTTGACCGATTAATGAAATCCGCACACTTCCTTCTGATCAAAATCAGATTCAACCTAGATCAGTTGGCAAGGTTATATGTGAAAGAGATTATTTCAAGGCACGAAGTTCTGGTGTCAATTGTTTACGATAGAGATCCGCATTTTACGTCGAACTTACGGAAGCGTCTCTGAGGAATGCATGGGTACACGCGATTGCGAATGAGCACTGACATATCACCCTCAAGCGGATGGGATGAGTGAAAGAACAATTGAGACATTGGAAGATATGTTAAGAGCTTGTATAATGGATTTTAAAGGAAATTGGGATGATCATTTACCGCTTGTAGAGTTCAGTTACAACAATAGTTACCACGCTAGTATTGAAATGCCACCTTATGAAGCGTTATACGACAAAAAAGTGCAGAACTCCATTATATTGGGATGAAGTTGGCGAAAGACAATTACTAGGACCAGAATTGGTACAACAAACAGCAGAGATAGTCAAAGTGATTCAAGCAAGAAGGCGATAAATGATTTCGAGATAGATGAGCGGAAGAAATATGTCGATCCACACCGTAAGAATGTTGAATTGAAGTAGGGTAGTTATGTGTTTTAAAGGTCTCTCCTTGGAAGGAAAGATCGATTAGGAAAGAAAGGGAAATTGAGCCCAAGATTCATTGGACCCTTTGAAGTTCTGAGAAGGGTCGGAGAAGTTTCTTATGAGGTAGCCTTACCTCCATCTCTAGAGAATGTCCACAATGTTTTCCATGTCTCAGTCCTACGACCCTACAAACCCGATTACAAGCACGTGATTGAATATGAACCCCTACATTTTGACAAAGACTTGTCTTACGAAGAAATTCCTGTTCAAATTGTTGACCGAAAAGAACAAGTTCTGAGAAATAAAGTAATACCTTCTGTTAAGGTAATTTGGAGGAACCACAACGCTGAAGAAGCTACGTGGGAACTCGAAGAGAATATGATGAAGAATTATCCTCATTTATTTACTTAGATTGTTATATGCGATTCTGGGGACAGAATCTTTGTAAGGGGGGGAGAATGTAATGGGACGAATTATTGAGTTATGATTCTGGGGACAGAATCCTTTTAAGAGGGGAAAGATGTGACAACCGTAATTTTGTAAATTAATTTTAATATTTATTGGATTGAATAAATATTTTTCGATGAGTTAATTATTAGATTAAATAATTAATTGATGAAGTTGTGGTAGATTAATTTAATTATATGTGTTATATTTATTAAATTAATGTGGAGAATTTTTATTATTCGAAGTATGCGATTATGTGAGCTTATTGTATTAAAAGAAATATTTAATAAGCTTAATGTTATTTTTTTAATTAATTTAATTATTAATTAGAGATTTAATAATTTGATATTATTATCAAAGAGAATTTGAATTATGTGACTATGTGTATTAATGAGATATTAGATTTATTTTATATGGATGTGACATTTTTTAAACTATATGATAAGGTTTTATTAAAATAATGGGTTTTGAAACCTAGTATGCTAGCCAAACATGGCCTTAACGGGAGTTGAGGGAAGTTACCCATGACTGGGTAACTGACCACCAACGAGCGTCAGTTCTTCTCCTTATTAACAATACGTCTTCTTCTTTCTTCTTCATTATTTGCCTAAGTCGAGAGCTTAACAGAGAGAATCAAAGAGAGAGTTTGAGAAATTTTGAGAGAGATTGGGAGAAACTCTTTGATTGAAGTAGAGAGAATTGTCATTTTATTTAATCTACGCTTGGGTAATTTCTTCAACCCAATTCTTATTATACGTCTTTTAAGTTTTCATAAAAAAAATGGCTTTCATACTTCTGTGAGTCTCTGTATTTGGGAAATTCTGTTGTTATGAGAATATATGTAATAATTCGAGTTGTATGACATGTTTTAATATATATTATATGGGTTTTCATATCTTCAATTTCATGAAATTATACAGTAAAAGATTTTAGAGTATGTGATATGGCCATATGGCCTTATACGTGATTTTTATATGTCAAATATAAATTATTTTGCAAAATTCACACATTGATATGATTATGCATGTTAAAATGAACAAAATGAAACTTTAATGGTTGGATTTGTCTTTATAACGAATCCGTAGCATTAAAATCCATGTTTTTGTTCAAGAACATCAACAATAGTACAATTTGCATGCTTTAATTATGTGATTATGTGTTTTAATGGGTTAAAATCACTCTATAAACGTTGGGTGTTGATTATATATGAATTCTAACATGTGGGTATGTTTAATTTGGGGAATTAATGATCATGTAGTGTTTAATTCGCTGAACTTTGTGTTCTTCGCATGAGCTGGAATCAAATGCAGAGTGTCGCATCACTTCGCTAACTCGAGAAATGATGTCTCGCTCATGGCTACCACCGCCAACCTCAAATGATGATGCCTTCGTGCCATAAGTGCCATGTAGGCATGATATGTACAGTAGCACATGCCATAATGTACAAGCAACAAAATGGTAAAGTGGCCTTAGCGTATACTTAGCAGAATAATTGAAATGGGTTTTTAAAATGTTCAAGTATAGAGATGTGTTGGTAACTTAGTCTAATGAATATAAAGACTTGTTAGAGACTATAATGAGATGTTAAAATAAATTCTTAACATGTCCATAACACAATTACGTGTGGATTGAATGATCGAATGCATAATTAGTTTATTTTTAAGTGAAGTCTTAATTTTACACTAAGTGTAATAATTGACTAAGTGTAGTCATGAATTCAAGTTAAACAAAGAGTAAAGTTATGATGTTAGTACGTTGTTATTGACTGGTATTGTGAACGTAATTGGTATGTAGGATTTAATTCAAAGAACGAGTTTGTTTAAGTGTAATCTACGCACGAGGCAAGTTTCTAAACCTTATCTTGTTACATTGAGCAAGTTTTCCAACTCTACATTTACGTTGAGCAAGTTTCTTACCCTAAACTTTCGTTGAGCAAGTTTCCTAATTCTACTTGTTATTGTTATATAAGTTGATTAATTCATCTTTCAATATTGAGCAAGTTCTCAATATTATTGATCAAGCCTGTCTTATATATTAAAGCTTATTAATCCTCAAGCATGATGTTGTTATACAATAATTATTCTATTGTATACCTTTATAGATGTTATTTAAGTTAAATATTCATTCACTGTTACACCTTGTTAGACTAGCGAACCCTTATTGATTCGACTAGTCCATAGTTGATGAGCGTTCTAAATTTCAGAACCCCTTGATGAATTATCCAAACCAAACTTCCTTTGGTGCGGACTAGAATGTCAAAACTGAGATGAACAACCCTGTATAGGGGATTATTTACGCTTTAGCGTTAAGATATTGTGCACAGTATGGTACTAAGGGTTGATCACCCTAAGTACGAGAAGACGAATCCATAGTCTTATGACTGTTAAAGGTTTTAAGTATAAACACTTGACAACCTAGGACATAGTTCAAGGTCTTATAACCCTCAGAATTTCTTTTGATTCTTGTTATCTATTCTTGATTCAAAAGTTGAGCTTTATATCAGAAGTTATTATTTCTCTCGCATGTTATTATTCATTATTATATTGTTATACTTGTGGGCAATCGTGCTCACTCTTGCATAATAATAACATTACAGTTAAGAACGAAAGAGCAGACGAACCTTCCACTAGTAAGGGCAAAGGAAAGATTAGCAAGTAATAAAGACTGTTTTATTAATGTGGTTATGTGATGTAATTAGAATTGATGTTACTAAGACTTATTTGTTTATGTTTTTCGTACAGATGTTTTAAGGTTAGAGTAACCTGGGATTTATTATTATTAGATTGATGTAACCCGTAAGGAGAGATTTTATTATTATTTCTATATATTGTATGGTTTGCATTTGATTTACGGGTAGATAGATAGATGATGTTTGTACAGTGAACACCAAATCCTGTGGAAATGGAAGTGCCAGATTTGGGGGGGTCACATTTACAAACAGTGAGGACTACTATAACAACTGCCCTGGAACATCACTCCACACCCTGACTACTTCCCGCTATATTTTCGCTTCCTGAGAAGAAAATTGGAACAAAAAGGAAAAGGGTGAGCTCAACTAGTCCAGTAAAGAATATTATGACTAAGATAATATATAACAATTATCCTTAGTCTTCAACAGGGAAAAATCTGATAGAATATAATAGATAACAAGTTTTAGATCAACAACTGCTGCGGAAACAATAATTCATTAGAAGAGTTAAGTAGAGAATGAAATCTACTATCATCTATAAATTTAAAAGTCCATCATCAATATTTTATCCCTGTAATATCAATTAATATACATCTTGCATCAAATATTCATCTTTGTACTACGGGTCAAAGATATTCATTTGTATCACCAGTTGGTCATGTTCATCTCAACACCTGTTCATCTTTGCACTACGGGCCAAAGATATTCATCAGTTAATCATTCATCTTTGCACTATAGGCCAAAGATATTCATCAAGTATCACCATTAAGGACTGAGGATGATGAAAAATATTTTAAAGAATGAATCCTGTGAGATAGAAGGACAAAGATTAGAGATTCGTACATTAGATAATTCAAGTTAAAAAATACTCCATAATAAACCATAATAGAGTAAAATTCAAGAATGAAGATCAAAATATGGATACAATCAAAGATAATAACCATAATAGACATCTGGGACAAAGAAGAGAAAATTTTATTTTTTGATGAATAGAAATAATGATATTGAAGAAAATAATATCATTTACAAAGAAAATAACATCCCTTACCTCAAAAGAACAATATTTTTGAATGGAATATCAGATATGATGCTGAAGGAAACTTGCACTGAATAACAACACTTAAAATATCTAAATACTCACAAAATACGCTCGATAATTTAGAGAGAGAAAACTTGTTTCTGGTGTGATTTTCAATTTTAACTAAGCACCCTATTTATAGGAAAATGCTAGAACGCCAAAGCATTCTAAATTAATAAAATAATAATATCTTCAAAATAGGAGACAACAATATCAAATACACTCAAATAAGTCCTCATTACAATTATTCAAACATTATTTTATAGAAATCAAATGAGGTCATTACAATTAAAACACTATTTTCTGAGAACGCTAAAACATCTTTCTGTACCATCACTCCATACCCAGAGCTAGATCCTGCTATGTTCTCACCTCCTAAGAAGAAAAATGGAACAAAAAGGAAAAAGGGTGAGCTCAACTAGCGTAGTAAAGAATATTATGACTAAGGTAATATACAACAAATTATCGTTAGTCCTCAACAGGGAAAAATCTGATAGAATATAATAGATGACAAGTTTTAGATCAATATTATGCAGCGGAAATAGCAATCCATTAGAAAAGTCATGTAGAGAATGAGTTCTACTATCTTCTAAGATTTAAAAGTCCATCATCAATATTTTATCTATGTAACAACAATCAATATACATCTTTAATCGAATATTCATCTTTGCACTACAGGCCAAAGATATTCATTTGTATCACCGATTAGTCATATTCATCTCAACACTGTTCATCTTTTGCACTACGGGCCAAAGATATTCATCAGTTAATATATCATTTATCTTTGCACTACAGGCCAAAGATATTCAATAATATCATCATTAAGGACTGAGGATGATGAAAAACATTTTAGAGAACGAATCTAGTGAGATAGAAGGACAAATATTAGGGATTTGTGTTACAATTTATCCAAGATCACTAATACTTCATAATAACAAATTTTGAAGCAGAATTCAAAAATAACGATCAAAACATGGATACAATCAAAGATAGTAGCCAAAATAAACATCTTGAGCAAAAAGGAAAATTTTTAATTTTTTGATGAATAGTGCCGTATTCGTGAATAGTGCAGTATACGTGAATAATGTCATATACGTGAATAGTAACCCCAACATAAAAAGTTCAAATTTGATTAAAAAGTTCACCAATATTTCGGCATAATGATATTAAAGAAAATAATATCATTTAAGAAGAAAATAACATCCCTTACCTCAAAATAACGGTACTTCTAATCGGAATATCGGATAGAAAGTCGAAGGAAACTTGTACCGAACAACAACTCTCAAAGTATCAAAATACTCACAAAAATACACTCGATAATCTAGAGAGAAATAAAACTTGTTTCTAGTGTGATTTTCAATTCTAACCTAAGCGTCTATTTATAGGAAAATCTTTAGAAGCATGAAAGGAGACTAAAATAATAAAATATTATTATTTCATTTCTTTCATTCTACGCACACTTTATTGAAAATCAAGGCCAGCCATCTTTGAACCAAATTGGCAGCCCACATGATATAAAACAAAAGTGGGTCCCACCCATAATTTCAATAAAAATCATTTTATTTTCTAAAACTTCAACAATTCATAGAAAATAGCCCGTTTATCAGAAAAATATGAATTTTATGTCCATTCCACACGAAATCAAATTCTCTACAACTTTGTAGCTTTGAGTTTTTCCAAATTCCAAACAAAAAATATCCGAAATCCACAAACGGATGATTTTTAATTCCTCCATTCTGACAAAATATTGATAAAACACCTTAGCATTAATTCCTTCATTTATAACCACATAAATAAATCCATCATTTATATCCACATCAAATAAATATTTTCTTATCATATAAATCAATAATTAATTATTCACAAATAATATTACAGAATCACAATTATGACAACCAGGCAGTTCCCAGGAAAGAGGGGGCTTTCCAATAAGGATTTCTCCTTACTGGCGCGCAATTAGGTGACCAAACCTCTCATTGATAGAAATTTCTAGACATTGCCAATAATGCTTATCTAATAATATTATTCAAATAATATGAATTATTGATCTGATAATGGGAAATATTGTGCAGTGACAATTATTGAAACAACAATAATATTAAATATCAACGCAACAATTATTGAATCAATAAAATAAAATATTGAACAGTAACTACTATAACAATTATTGAGTAGTGCCTTCTTACGTACAAATCAATAATTCAATAATCTTATGCAATCTGTGTGTCTTCTTTATGCGACGCCAGCGTATTATTGTATTTTAACCACCAAGGTATTCCAACGGTGTTAGCGGTAATAAATTCACGCGTTATTTATAAAAACTCATACTTTGTCGTTTTTCTTCATCAAGCGGTTATATTATTATGAGCCCCACGAATGATGTGCATGCTGTCGTAAATGCGAATATTCCCGAGCAAAAGAATATTCCACGACCAAAAGAATATTCCTCGACAAAAATGAATATTTTATAACCACTTGCTTATTTTGTAAAATTTGCACATTTCACCCATAACCAAAGCATTATATCAAATTAACACTTTATTAATTTAGAATAATGAATAGAGAAAATTCAATTTTATTTATAATAAGTTGGGGTCTTACAACCTCCCCTCCTTATAAAATTTCGTCGTCGAAATTGACGTACGTACTTGGTGTTTCGAACAGGCGAGGGTACCTCACTTTCATTTCCAATTCCAACTACCATGTTATTTCCTCAATAGCATGGTTCCTCCACAAAACCTTAACTTGTGGTATAACCTTGGTGCGTAGGACATGCTCTTTCCTATCCAAGATCTTATGGTACCTCCTCGTCGTTAAATCTTGACTATCTAAATCTGGTTCTAACGCGATAATGTGGTTCGGGTCTTTCACATATTTCTGAAGCATAGATATGTGGAAAACATTATGAAACACGAGAGCATACTTGGAGGTATTTCTATAGGCCACATTTCCTATTTCGGTCAAGAATCTCAAATGGACCAACAAACCTTGGATTGAGCTTTCCTCTCTTTCCAAATCTTGTAACTCCCTTCCATGGAGCAATACGTAATAATACATGATCCCCGATATTAAATTCCACGTCCTTTCGATGAAGATCGGCATAACTCTTTTGTCGATGTTGTGAGGTTTGAATCGTTGTCGAATCATTTGGATCTTTTACGTAGTCATGCGTACTAATTACGGTCCCAACAACGTTGCTTCTCCCACCTCGTCCCGGCATCTTTGGAGAGCGACACTTTTCGTCCATACAACACCTCGAAGCGGAGCCATGCCTATACTTGCTTGATAAGCTGTTGTTGTTGTAGGAGAATTCCACCGATGTGAAAGTACTTATCCCAAATTCCTTTGAAATCTAGGACACGAGTCTTAATAGATCTTGAGGGTTTGAATAGTCCTTTTCGATTGCCCGTCCGTTTGAGGATGGTATCTTTGGGCCAATCGTAAATCCGTGCCCATAGCTTTCTGTAGGCTAACCCAAAATCTTGAAGTGAATCTTGGGTCACGATCCGAAACTATGGATACTGGCATGCCATGCAATCTCACAATCTCATTCACGTACATACGAGCAAGACGTTCAAGGGAATAAGTCTCACGTATAGGCAAGAAATGAGCAGACTTGGTTAATCTATCAATAATAACCCAAATCACATCTATGCCTTGAGAAACCTTGGGAAGACCCATAACAAAATCCATAGTAATGTGTTCCCAGTTCCATTCCAGAATCTCAAGTGGTTTCAATGGACCTTTTGGTACTTAATGCTCCGCCTTTACACGTTGACAAGTTAAGCACCTCGAGATAAACTCTGCGATCTCTCTCTTCATATTGTTCCACAAAAATGTATGTCGAATATCATGATACATTTTGGTACTCCCAAGATGGATTACAAATGGGGTGTTGTGTGCCTCCATCATGATTCTATGCTTCAAGTCAGAATCGTTAGCAACGCAAAGTCTAGAGTTGAATCGAAGTATTCCTTCTTCATCGATTCTTGCTTTTGGAATAGCACCTTCTTGTACTTTCTTCTTCATACGCATCAGCCCTAGGTCCGTAGCTTGAGTAGCTTTAACTTTATCGATTAAAGTTGGTTCTACTCGTATATTCGCCATCATCACGTGGGTCCCTGGAGTCTTTAATTCTATCTCCATCATTTGCAAGTCATACAAAATGGGCTTTTGCGTTGACAATATCGCACTCATACTCGCATATGATCTTCTACTCAATGCGTCAGCTACTACGTTCGCTTTTCCAGGATGATATTGAATAGTGTGGTCGTAATCTTTCAACAACTCAAGCCAATGTCGTTGTCGCATGTTGAGTTCTTTTTGGGTGAAGAAATATTTGAGGCTTTTATGGTCCGTATAAATCTCCACTTTCTCCCCCCATACATGTAGTGTCTCCAAATTTTCAACGCTGAATACGATTCACTTGCCTTGACTCGGATCATGAGTAAGATAATTCCTCTCATATTCTTTGAGTTGTCGTGAGGCATAGGCTATGACTTTCCCATGTTGCATGAGAACACATCCTAACCCTTTGCACTGAAGCATCATTGTGAGATAACAAATCCATCCGAACCGGATGGTATTGCTAGAGCAGTGCCGAAATGAGTCTCTCTTGAGCTCTTGGAAACTCTTCTCGCATTCCTCGCTCCATACAAATTTTGTATCTTTCGAGTCAAATTTGAGTTAGCGGAGTAGCGATTCGAGAAAATCCTTCCACGAATCTCCGATAATAACCAGCTAAGCCCAGAAAGCTGCGTACTTCGGTCATCGACTTCGGTTGCTCCCAACTTTATATTGCTTCAATCTTCGCCGGGTCAATAGATACTCCATGTTTTGACACCACGTGCCAAAGGAATGCTACTTCCTCAAGCCAGAACTCGCATTTCTTCAGCTTGGCATAAAGCTTGTTTTCACGAAGCCTTTCAAGTATCAGCTTCAAATGGTGCTCATGATCTTCACGGCTTTTGGAATAGATGAGGATGTCATCAATAAAGACAACAACGAACTGATCTAAATATTCCTTGAATACTCGGTTCATCATATCCATGAAAGCAGCAGGAGCATTAGTCAATCCAAAAGACATGACTAAGAATTCATAATGCATCAGGAGTTAAGGCAGTCTTTGGAATATCCTCAGTTTTAATCTTCAGCTGATGGTATCCAGAACGAAGGTCGATCTTTGAAAAGAATTGTGCTCCTTGTAACTAGTCAAACAGGTCATCAATGCGAGGTAGCGGATACCTATTCTTGATGGTGACATGGTTTAATTCTCGGTAGTCAATACAAAGTCGCATACTCCCATCTTTCTTCTTTACGAATAAAATAGGAGCACCCCAAGGAGATGTACAAGGATGAATGAAGCTGATGTCTAATAATTCCTGTAGTTGGACTTTTAACTCCTGAAGTTCAATAGGAGCCATTCGATATGGGGTTTTAGAAATGGGCTTTGTACCCGATTCAAGATCAATAAAGAATTCAACATCACGTTCTGGGGGGTAGACCGGGAAGTTCTTCAGGAATTACAGCAGGAAATTCTCTAACAACAGAAATATTATTCAAATCTAACTTGTCTTTATTCAAATCCATAATATGGGCTAAGAAAGCTTGACATCCGTTTTTCAATAAACGAATAACTTTGTGACTTGATATGACAGTGATTGATTTTAGTGGTTTAGTTGTTTGAATTCATATGACAGGTTGGTTAGGAATATAAAAACTAACAACCTTATGAAAACAATCAATTTTGGCATGATGAGTGGTTAACCAATCATTTCCTAAAATCACATCAAAAGCAAGTATCTTTAAAGAGATAAGATCAACAGGTAATGTGATCGTGCCAACTTGGATTAAGCAAGATTTATAAACTATAGATGTAACGAAGGTTTCACCCAACAGAGTTTCAACAGATAAGTCAAAGTCCAATTTCTTCGGAGTCAAGTTTAAACGTTGAGCACAAGCGGAGAGATAAAAGAATGGGTAGAGCCGGTATCTAGTAAGGTATAAACTTCATGAAGAGTTCAAGATTAGCTTACCCGTGATCACCTCGTTTGGGTTCCTCACGTTTTGGCGATCACGACAAACGCTCTTCCGAGAACCCATTGATTTCGACTTATCAGGGAGGCGACCTTTGAGTCACCATCCCCATTGAACTTGGTTTCGCTATATAACAATCTCGAGCGATATGTCCTTCCTTTCCATAATTATAACATACCTTGGATTGTTTGTGGGCGGTTTAATGATGATATGTCCCTCTTTCCGCATTTGTAACATCTAATTGGCATTCGTTCTCCTCCCCTAGAATTGGTTGTTGGTGCTGGTGCTGTTGTTGATGTCTTCCCGTCATTGTTGAATCTCCTCTTTATGAAATTTCCACTTGACTCACCTCTCCTATTATCATGGCCACGATTACCACCCGAGTGGTTACCGCTTTGTCCGTATTCTCCCCTCCTCATTTGGTTATCATCGCTCGATGATATTTCCATCATCCGAGTATGACCACAGTTGTGGTCCCTCGGTTGAGTATACTCATTATTTCTCTCTAATAATTGAGCCATGTTGACAACATCTGAATATAGAGAAAATTTATGAGAGATAAGGTATTGACGAATCATGGGTTTTAGACCTCTCAAAAATATCCACGCCATACGTTCCTCATTCTCCACCAAATGAGGTGCAAACCTGGATAACTTTGCGAACTTTGCCTCGTACTGAGACACCGTCATGTTGTTCTATTCCAGTCTAATAAACTCTACCTCATTCATATGATGAATACTTTCAGGAAAGTACTTGTCATTGAAAAGTTTCTGAAATCTTTCCCAAGACATGTGTTGAGTAAATTTTGGTGGGTGCGCTTCTGATTCCCACCATGTAATCGCTTCACCACGGAACATAAAGGTGGCGAATGGAACCTTCTGTTCCTCCATGCATCCCAAGACATCGAATACCTTGGTGATTTACTTGACCCATGTTTTCGACTTAATTGAATCGTGTTTTCCCCAAAAATCTGGTGGTCCCAACTCCTTGAACTGCTTGGCTGTGATAGCCCGCGCGTTGCCATCACTAACACCCATATTTTATACACAAGTCTGCCTCGTCTGATTTTGTATGAACTGCAAAAAGCTCCTAAACATTCCATCATTCATCGTTTACTCGGTAGTGTTGTTTACAAGAGGAATATTGTCTTCTTGTTGCACGTTCTTCTGGTTTGTGACTAAAGGTTATTCCACAGTCTCATACACTCCATTGTTAACGTTCTCAGCAGCCATTCTTAAATACTGCCATAAAACAAGTTAATTAAACAAATTAACATATCACATAATATCCCTATATTATGACCAACCAACAAATAAGCTTAGATAGGACACACTGTGAAGGATTTACTCATCTCTCCCTCTAGTTCTATTCCCCGATCTCGCATGGAGACCATATCCCTAAGCTTTGATACCAAGTTGTGGCGCCCCCAAAATAGGTATACAACACCCATTCTGAGTCACCAAATACATGGTACAGAAAGAAACTACAACTTCAATAATACAATTGTCGTGCAAAATACAACAACACATATTGTGAGTTTAAATACAAATATTGTCTTCTAGACAATATCAACACTCAAATAAGTCCTCATTACAATTATTCAAACACTATTTTACAAAAATAGTGAGGACTGCTAAAACATCTTTCTAGAACCATCACTCCATACCCCGACTAGATCCTGCTATGTTCTCACCTCCTGAGAAGAAAAATGGAACAAAAAGGAAAAGGGTGAGCTCAACTAGCCTAGTAAAGAATATTATGACTAAGATAATATACAACAAATTATCGTTAGTCCTCAACAGGGAAAAATCTGATAGAATATAATAGACGACAAGTTTTAGATCAATATTATGCAGCGGAAATAGCAATCCATTAGAAGAGTCAAGTAGAGAATGAGTTCTACTATCTTCTAAGATTTAAAAGTCCATCATCAATATTTTATCTATGTAACAACAATCAATATACATCTTTAATCGAATATTCATCTTTGCACTACAGGCCAAAGATATTCATTTTATATCACCAGGTTGGTCGTATTCATCTCAACACTGTTCATCTTTGCACTAGGGGCCAAAGATATTCATCGATTAATATATCATTCTTCTGCACTTCTGTGCCAAAGATATTCAATAATATCATCATTAAGGGGGTGAGGATGATGAAAAACATTTTAGAGAACGAATCCAGTGAGACAGAAGGACAAATATTAGGGATTTGTGTTACAATTTATCCAAGATCACTAATACTTCATAATAACAAATTTTGAAGTAGAATTCAAAAATAACGATCAAAACATGGATACAATCAAAGATAGTAGCCAAAATAGACATCTTGGACAAAAAGGAAAATTTTTTAATTTTTTGGTGAATAGTGAATAGATTCGTGAATATTTGTCAGATCGTGAATAGTGTCGTATACGTGAATAGTAACCTCGACACAAAAAGTTCCAAATTTGATTAAAAAGTTAACCAATATTTCGGCATAATGATATTGAAGAAAATAATATCATTTAAGAAGAAAATAACATCCCTTACCTCAAAATAACGGTACTTCTGATCGGAATATCGGATAGAAAGTCGAAGGAAACTTGTACCGAACAGCAACTCTCAAAGTATCAAAATACTCACAAAAATACGCTCGATAATCTAGAGAGAAAGAAAACTTGTTTCTGGTGTGATTTTCAATTCTAACCTAAGCGTCTATTTATAGGAAAATCTTTAACGCAAAGGAGACTAAAATAATAAAATATTATTATTTCATTCTTTTTCATTCTACACACACTTTGTTGAAAATCAAGGCCCGACCATCTTTGAACCAAATTGGCAGTACACATGTTGTAAAACAAAAGTGGGTCCCACCCATAATTTTAATAAAAATCATTTTATTTTTAAAACTTCAACAATTCATAGAAAATAGCCCGTTTATCAGAAAAATGCGAATTTTATGTCCATTCCACACGAAATTGAATTCTCTACAACTTTTTAGCTTTGAATTTTTCCAAATTCCAAACAAAAAATATCCGAAATCTACAAATGGATAATTTTTAATTCCTCCATTCTGACAAAATACTGATAAAACACCTCAGCATTAATTCCTTCATTTATAACCATATAAATAAATCCATCATTTATATCCACATCAAATAAATATTTTCTTATCATATAAATCAATAATTAATTATTCACAAATAATATTACAGAATCACAATAATGACAACCGGTAGTTCCCAAGAAAGAGGGGCTTTCAATAAGGATTTCTCTCTTCTTTGGCGCTTGATTAGGTGACCAAACCTCTCCTTGATGAACTTTCTAAACATTGCCAATAATGCTTATCTAATAATATTACTCAAATAATATGAATTATTGATGCGATAATGGGAAATATTATGCGGTGACAATTATTGAAACAACAATAATATTAAAAATATCAACGCAACAATTATTGAATCAATAAAATAAAATATTGAGCAGTAACTCTTGTAACAATTATTAGTGCCTTCACGCATTTAATCAATAATTCAATAATCTTGTCTTAATACCGGTTTCACGTGCGAATCATATAATTTAACAATAGGTATTCTTGTTAATTGTAATAACTACGTCATTATTTATAAAAACTCATACTTTGTTGTTTTCGATCCGCGATTATTCTGTATGAGCCCCACGAATTTAACTAGTCGTATATTCAAGACAAAAAGAATATTACAAAAAATATTCCCAAAAAAATGAATATTTTATAACCACTTGCTTATTTATAAAACTCATTTACTTTGTCGCATTTTCTTCACTTTATTAATTTAGAATATTATGAAGCCCCACGAATTTATAATAAGTTGGTCGTCTCTTAATATACGCACAACACTTTGAACAAAAAAGAATATTCCACGACCAAAAGAATATTCACCTGACAAAAATGAATATTTTAATAAAAATATTTATATTGAAACTTATTTTGTAAAATTTGCACATTTCACCAAAAACTGAATTTTATAAGCATTATAGGAAATTAACACCTTATTAATTTAGAATAATGAAAAATAGAGAAAATTTAATTTTATTTATAATAAGTTGGGGTCTTCCAACTACGGTCGGATTAAAATTATAACTCATGCAATAGAGCTTTAAGAACACTAATTTGATTTTCGAACTATAAGTCCCTCATATCAGTTTCACTCAAACAGTCACCACAAAAAAATCCACAAAGAATATTTGGGTGATTCAAATTTCTGCGTTTAGCTTACTTTCCGGTCTTTCTTTTGATATATGACTCATCTCCTAACTCATTATACACAAAGAGTTATGGATTTTACAAAATCAAGTAATAAACTAATTTTTCTGAAAATCCCATATTTTGTTCTTCTTTTGATTTTTAAATTTCTCTCATTTGATTCATGCACCGTGAATTTAGTGTAAAAATATCACCATTATTATATTATTATATTATCACATTATACATTTATAATGTAATATAATAATATATTTGAATGAATTTATTTTATCAGAAAAGATAAAAAATCAATTTTCCATAATTGTCACTTTTCTAAGAATTCCTCCATTCCGACAAAATACTGATAAAATACCTCAGCATTAATTCCATCATTTATATCCACACAAAATAAATATTTCCCTATCCATCATTTATATCCACGTAAAATAAATATTTCCTTATCATATAAATCAATAATTAGTTATTCACAAATAATATTACACAATCACAATAATGACAACCAGGCCGTTCCCAGGAAAGAAGGGGGATTTCCGATAAGGATTTCTCCTTACTAGCGCGCAATTAGATGACCAAACCCCTTTCCTAGACAGAACTTCCTTAGATATTGCTAATTATGATATCTAATAATATTATGTAATTAATATGAATTATTGATCTGATAATGGGAAATACTGTGCAGTGACAATTATTAAAACAACACTAATTTAAAATATCAACGTAGCAATTATTGAATCAATAAAATAAAATATTGAACATCAATTACTATAACAATTATAGAGTAGTGCCTTCTTACGTAAGAATCAATAATTCAAAAATACTATTCAATACCGTGTGTTATTGTGAAACAATGCGTATTACTTTACTTTACCCACCGGGTATTCCAACAGTGTTAACGGTAACAACTATGCTGTTATTTATAAAAACTCAAACTTGTCATTTTTCTCATCCGACAGTTATTCTGTTATGGGGCCCATAAATGGCCACGCCATCGTACGAATATTCCCTGACAACAAGAATATTTCACGATCAAACGAATATTCTCCGACAATAATGAATATTTTATAACCACTTGCTTATTTTGAAAAATTTATATATGTCACCCTTAACTTTAAACTTTTATCAATTTAACTATTTACTAAATAGAAAAATTGAATACTTTTATTTTATAAAATTTGGGGTCTTACAGATTATACGGAAAAGGGGAAAATGTTTGCTACAATTGCGAACATGAGGGACATATCTCTCCTCATTGTCCCAATCCAAAGCAAGGTGTCTATTTTATTTCTGGGATAGAAGGTCATCAAGTGAAAGGTTGTCCAAGATCAGGAAAAAGGCATAGGGAATAATTAGTATAAGTACTGTTTGATTATGTGTGTTCGGTGTCGACGTCAGGATTTTTATTTATCCCTTTTCTATTCTTGTCTTTTGGTGTTCTCATATTAGGTGAGATTTGTTTGAAAAAACAAGTTGTGAAAAGGTTCGACATGTATATGTCGACGATTGGACTGTAAGATTCACCAGTTGGTATTTTTAAATGGGTGCACCAACTTAACCGAGAAAAGATTTGCACATTGATGAAGTGGTGTAACACCGCTAAATTGGTTTGTGAAACCGAGATTCATTAGAGTTCGAGGGCTTGATTATGCGGAGGGAAGGTGTTAGGCACCCCACGACATCCGTGTTACCACGATGATCGCCACTTTTCAATTAAACTATAATATGAAGCGAACTTCATGGGGGACTGGAAATGTAAATATATAAAAGCGGTAAATATATATATAGAGACAATCGTCCACCACAAAGCAACTGCATGGGGGATTGGAAAAGTAAATAAAGCAGTAAAAATGATCAACCGCCACGAAGTAAACTCCAGGTAGGACAAAATGTAAATAAAGCAGTAAAAACGATTAACCGCCACTTAATTAAACTCAAAGTGAATTAAATATAAATAAAACGACAAAGAGATCAAGCGCCACTTAAGTAAACTCAAAGGGATGAAATGTAAATAAAGCGAAGAAAAGGCCATAAGTAAACTCCAAGCCGGCATGTAAATGTAACTATATATATAAGCGATAAATGCACCAGATATTATATCTAGGCTCAATCAAAAAGAGTTTGATGATATATATATATATATATATATATATATATATATATATATATATATATAAGCGATAAACGCACGAGATATAAATATGTGCTCATTGAATGAGTTCGACAACAGTTTATATATAAGTATATATACATAAAAGAAATAAATGCTCCGGATGTGAGTCCAGGCTCAAACGAGGCATAATTCGATAATGTTAGTCCATATATATATATATATATATGAAGAAATAAAAAGTCATGGATCGAAGTCCAGGAATACACAGACAACACGACTCTCAACATGAAGAACGGTGTGTGCACAGTAGTGGAGAAAGGCTTTAAGAAATGTAAGAAGGCTTACAGTGGACTGCCAAAGAAGACTTCAATAGCTTTAAATAGATGAATACTCAGCTCCCACCAGTAAAATATAGAAAAGTATAAGCTTACAAGTGTTTGAAATGAGAAAGCACTCAGTTTATAGTATGTACAAAGCAAATTGGATAGTGCTTCCTCACCTTTTCTCCTCTTACAAATGGCCACCCCAAGCCCTCTATTTATAGAGGGGGGAGCTGCAGATGTATCTGCGGCTGCCCGGGGTTCCTTGGGCTCCGTTGGTCCCGTCGTCTCGAAGTACGTGCATGCATGCAATGTGTTATCCACATGAATAAGCAAAACTTCAATCCATGCATCCGATTGAGGTGTATAAGACCTTTTTGGAGTGATGTTGTCGAGAGCTACACAAATGATATGGGATTAAAGGTTGTACGGAGTCAGGAAGATAGGACCATGCCCTTGGTCTTCAAGCTTCAAATTCTATTCAGTGTGCTGTCCTTTGTAGTAGTCACTCGGGATTGGAGCTATTGGGTCTTGTAGGACACTGCTGTATAAAATGTATGTTGAAATGTGTTGAGATGGCATACATGTGGGATCGAAGTGGTAAAATGATGATTTTGCCCCTCACCGGGGTTATCTCCTGTTTGGGCTGATATAACAGTCGTTGCTCAGGGTTATCTTTGAGATTAGGCTACTGCAAGTGCTAAATGTCCTCAGGGTTGTCTCTGAGGTGTACCTGACTTCTCGGGGTTGTCTCTAGGGTTTGGGACTGAGTGCCTCGGGGTTATCTCCGAGGTTGAAGCTGAATGCAAAGGTTGAAATGAAATTTTTCGGGGTTATCTCCAGAACTGCAACTGCACTCATTGGGGTCATCTCCAAGGTTAATGCTAAAACTCCTGATGTTGTTTTTGGGACTGGAACTGAGTATCTCGGGGTTATCTCCGAGATGGAACTGCCTTCTCCGATGTTATTTTCAAAATTGGAACTGCATCCCTCGGGGTTATCTCCAAAGTTGAGACTGAAACTCCTAGTGTTATTCCCAGGACTAGAGCTGAATATCTCGGGGTTGTCTCCGAGATGAAAAAGACTGAGTATTTCAGGGTTGTCTCCGAAATTGAGTTATTTTGACTTCCATGGTTATCTCTGGACGACAATTCTGCCCTCCTGCCAGGTTAGTAACAGAAATGCAAAATTTCGGGTGTCTACAAATGCCCCTCTTTATCATATTCATGCAATGTAATGGCATGGATAAGATAAAGAATAATAGACACTTAAAACGTGACAAGATAATAATGATGCAATGTACAGTAACATGATGCAAATGTATGATGCATGTGGTTTATTGGACTGTTTTCCAACGGGATGTGATAACTGTTTGCTCCCATGAGTTCTGATGGGGGTTGGAGTTATCATTGAAGACCCTGATGAACTTCTTGGATGTGTGATCCAAAGTTCTCAAGAACTTCTAAGATGTTGACGTTGGGGTTATCACCAAAGTCCTTAATCCTTGGTACAAACATTCCACTTAGGATATATCTCTCATGTACAAGAGTCTCTGGGGAATATATCTTTGTCTATTGAAGATGTGTATAACATATTCCATCATCGATCCTTCCCGATAAGGGTGTTCTTTTCCTAGCTTGTATCACTAGATCTTTCTAATGTCCTGTCGGAGTTACTACCAACAGTCTGTGTTTCCAGGGTTGCCTGACTCTCGTTGAAATGTACATTAATGGATGAGATCTCTGCTGGATAGAAAAAAGACATCAAGGCTGCTTGACCTTCATTGACATGTGCATCAACGGATGAAATCCCTGTTGGGAATAACGTCAAGGTGGCTTCACCTTCGTTGACATGTGCATCAACGGATGAGATTGTGTGAAACTTCCGCTGGGGAGAAATGTCTTGGAGCTACGACTCCAAACTGACAGCATCAGACCTTCGTGAGGTATTGTCGAGTGTAATTTGCAACAGTTGTGATCATCAGTATAGCGAACCCTGTGTCTGGGCGAATACAAATGAGTGATATGTAGACCCGTAGTTTGGTCTATGAAAACTTGAATTTTCAGGTTCTTCCGCTTAATCGTGTAGCCTATTTCTTTCTGATTTGGCCTTTTCAGCTTGTGAAATCTCCTTTGCAACTCGAACTGGACCGAGATGGAGGGGTGTGCTGTAAGACCCTAACTTTTTTGAATAAAGAATAATTTTTCTCGAAATATATTTTTGAATATTATGGTGTGGATATGATATAATGTTATAGTTGTGGGTAATATTTGAAAATTTTGCAAAGTAAGAAAGTTGATATAAAATATTTGATTGGTTGGGGAATATTCTTTTTAACAGGGAATATTCGTATGATGGCACAATCATTGGTAGACCCCACAACAGAAGTATTGCCGTAATTAGAAAATGACAGAATTATCTTTTTATAAAAATAACGGAGAAAGTTTTATCGTTAAACTGTTGAACTACCTGGTGGTAAAAGTACAGTAATACGCGTGGTTACATAGTAACACACGGTATTGATTATTGATTCTTACGTGAGAAGTCACTCAGTTATATTCAATTATTGCTATAGTAATTGCTGTATAGTATCTCACGTTGTTTAATTCAATTATTGTTACAGTATTAATATTTTATATTATTAAATCAATAATTGAGATGACAAAGTTATTCATATTATTATTTACAATATTGATGATGTCTAGAAAGTTACATCAATGAGAGGTTTGGTCACTAATCACTTGGCATAATAGGGAGAAATCCTTATCGAAAGCCCCTATTTTCAGGAATGATCCGTTGTTAAATATTGTAAGTTATAATATTAATGATGAATAAATGTTAATAGATTAAAAATGTGTTTATTAAAGATAAATAATTTGTGATAAATATTTATTCAATTTTTGATATAAATACAGGGATTGTTATGAGGCGTTTGTTATAAGTTTGACTTAGTATTCCATGGGAAGATTTACTAATTTTATGGACCGTCGATGGTGGTTTTAATAGATAACCAATCTAGACCATTGATGGTGGTTTCAATAGTTAATCAATCTGGACCATTGATGGTGATTGTAATAGTAAATCAATCTGGACCATTGATGATGATTTTAATAGTAAATCAATCTTAACCATTAATGGTGGGTTTAATAGTAAATCAATCTGGACCGTCGGTGGTGGTTTTAATAGTGAATCAATCTGGACCGTCGGTGGTGGTTTTAAAAGTAAATCAATCTGGACCGTCGGTGGTGGTTTTAATAGTAATTCAATCTGCACCGTCGGTAGTAGTTTTAAAACTAAATCAATCTGGACCATCGATTGTGGTTTTAATAGTAATTAATATGAACCGTCCATTCTAATAGTAAATTAATCTAGATCGTTCATGAATCAGTTACTATTTAGTCCATTCTCCTATAAATAGAAGCTTAATTCTTCTTTCATTCTCACCAATTCACTGAGATTCATAAGAGACACTATAGAGAGAGAAATTATAGAGAGCAAGAAGAAGAGTATTTTGCTACTTCACTATTGCAGTATCCAGTCTTCTACTAAGGTAAGGGATATTATTTGTTGTAGTTGTAAGGGATGTCATTTCTATTGTATTCGTAAGGGGTATTATTTCTTTCATATTCATAAGGAATACTATTTTTCGTATTCATCCGTTAATATGTTAGAATAACCTGTCTATGTGGATTATGTACCGTATGACATGTGAAAATCCATTTGCAGTTTTCGTATATTAATTTTTTTCATATTCTTAAATCTAAACTTACTATGGTAAGTATTGCTTCTATAATCCTTGAAATTAGTGGAATATCCTTGAGTTTTGTGCTTCATCCAGTATCGTTTCATTGGAATATTGATCTGAACTTTATTATTAAATATCAATATTTTCCCCCGGGGTACTATTCATGGGTTACTATTCACCCAGTTACTATTCACTATAATATTATTCACTCGGGTATTCGGGGCACTTTTCATGTCGGGTACTATTTACGAGTTATTATTCACCCGGTTACTATTCACTCAATTATTATTCACTCGGGTATTCGGGGCACTTTTTATGTCGGGGTACTATTTACGGGGTACTATTCCTGAAGTACTATTCACGGGGTACTATTCACCGAAAAATTTATTTCTTTTCTGTCCAAATTATTTTTGATACATGGATATTATTCTTGAATTTTACTCCACAAAGAAGTATCATGTTGACAATTTGGACATTATTGAATTCTGGATAAATTAAATTATAAATCTTTAAAAATTTATCATTTGCTTTCTTTTAATTGAATTCTTAAATCATTGTCATCATCCTCATGTTTATATTGTGATGAAAGTCATCTTTGGCTTATGTGAATAGATGGACTGTTGATTGGTATGATTATGACTAGGGATAATTCGGTATGATCATGACCATTGATGATTACACGAATATTCTTGGCCCGTAATGCAGGAATAATTTGTGGACGTGATACTAATGAATATCCTTGGCCCGTAGTGCAGGGATGATTCGATGATGTGATTTATTTATTAAGTTGAGTCCCAGCGATAAAGTTAATGATAAACTTTTTAAATCATAGAAGATAGTAGATATCATACTCTACTTGACTCTTCTAATAGATTGCTTGTTCCGCTGCAGTTAAACTTGTTGTCTATTATATTCTATCAGTTTAACATTGTTGAAGGCTAATGATAACTTATTCTGCATAATCTTAGTCATAATATTTCTTACTGTGCTAGTTGAGCTCACCTTTTTACTTCCATTGTTCTCTTCAGGAAATGAGAACGTAGCCGAAACTAGTCAAAGAACGGAGTGATGGTCCGAGATGGTGTTATAGTAGTCCTCACTATTCTATAAAATAGTGTGACAATAAATGTAATGAGGACTCCATTTGAGTTTGGATATTATCTAGAAGATAATATTCGTGTAAAAACTCCCAGCTCATGTTGTATAATTAAGTTTGTATTTGTATTCAGTACCATGTATGTGGTGACCCAAGATGTGTGATGTATACCTATTTTGGGGGTGTCACAGTTGGTATCAAAGCTTAGGGATATGATCCCTGGCTGAGATGTGAAACAAAAACTAGGAGGGGAGAGACAGGGAATTCCTTCGCTAGTATGACCTACCTAAGTTTATTTGGTATTTAAGTGGTCGATCAGAGTATAGGGGTAATATGTGGCATGTCAATTAACCCTTGTTTTGTGGTAGTGTTTGAAAATGACATCTAAAAATTTCCAAATAAGCAATGAAGCACATGAGACCGTTGAGTCACCAACGATCAATACCCAGGAGAATGTGCAGCAAGAAGATAATAATCCTCATGTAAACAACAACACCGATCAAATGATGAATGATGGGATGTTTAGAGGCTTTATTCAATTCATGCAACATCAGCGCGAGAACGGCTCCTGTTCAAAATGCAGGTGGAAACACCGGCAACTCTCGGATGGTCACTGCTAAGTAGTTCAGGGAGCTGGGACCACCAGAGTTTTTAGGAGAGTCAAAACCATTTAAGGTGGAGACGTGGATAAAGCAGATCACCAAGATATTTGATATCTTGGGATGCTCCGAGGAACTAAAGTTTTCCTTTGCCACCTTCATGTTGAAAGGAGAGGCAGATTACTGGTGGGAATCAGTAAAACGTACTGTAACAATTCGAAATTTCAAATTATAATTTTAAATATTTATTGAATTATATAAATATTTTTTTGAGGTGATTATTGTTGAATAAATATTTATTGATGTGATGGTTGTTAATAAATATTTATGAATCTAAATTTGTTAGATAATATTCTAAATTAAATTAATTTATAATTTAGAGAGTTGTAATATGACATGAGGTGTTATATTGTTGATTAATAATTTAAAGTGGTATGTTAAATTATTAAATAAAATTATAATGTTTAAGTTGAATATTTATTTAAATATAGTTTGTATAATTAATTTAATTAATGTTGGATATGGAAATCCAAATAAATAATATATGAGTATAAATTATAAACTAAATGGTTTATTAAAATAAATTAAGGGAGTTTAATTTAGTTTTTCCAAACAAGGCTTAAATATATTAAGTCTTTAAATTTTAAAGGGTTTTGCCAAACGGAGCCTTATGACTTTTGGATTATTAATTTTGAATTTGTAAATAATATAAATAAAATAAAATAAATAATAAATATAATATATTTATAATCTATACGTTATATGTTGTAACTGATTAGGCTTATTATGGTCATATCGGTTTTTTTTTTGTTATTACGCATATACTTATTTATTAGTGGGTTGCGCGTATTCTACTTTTTGCTAAGTCCGAGAGGAAGGTTTACAGAGAATCAAGAGAGAATTGGAGAGGAGTCTAAGAATTTTCACAACAATTTCAGTGGTTAACAAGGATTTTTAAAGCAACAAAAGGTGTTTTCCATAATCTCCATAGTATATATATATATGTGTGTGTGTGCGTGTGTGTATGTGTGTGTGTGTGTATGCATATATGAGTTACGACAAAATTTTATATACTCTATGAATTCCATACTTTTTGAATTATTGCTAGATGACTGTATTATCGCATTTGTATGTAATTGTAATGCTAGAGTTATGTTTAAACATGAATTGTATGTTAATTGCGATTAAAAAGGAAGAGAAGAATTAACCGTGTATGTTTGTAAGAATATTTTCTCATATAGCTTATGTAAGTACTAATTTTTGATGGTCAATTCGTATGTTAAACTGTAAATTGAGGCTCGATTATGCTAGTTCTTTAAGAAATGAAGATAACGTAGTTTGAACAAAGGGATTCGGTGTAGGATTGAAATCACAGTGATGAATTTCGTAAAGGATGTCAAAAAAATGGTGTTTATGTATGAAAATGTAAAATTTGAGAAATTAAACTAGTATAATTGTTGTTAAATTGTTCTATGTTGAGAAATATGTTGGCAAACATGTTTATGATAGTTTTATAGCAATTATATGTGTTAATATTACTATTTGGTGGGTGAAATTCGTGTTAGTTGAGCTAAAGTCGGCTACTGTTCATGCCTTTCGGTTCATGCGTTGCCTTTGGCGTGACTTCTGGCAGGTGCAAGGCCAAAAAATAGTGTTCTTTGCTTGCTTAGTACCAGGGCTTATGTATGGTAATCGCGCGCCATACCGTCCCGAGCCGTTGAACTTTCTTTGTCTTGCTGCAGACCTTGAAATGCCTTACCACTTGGTCTAAGGTTATGGTAATGTGTCAAACATGTAGTAAGGAGTTTAAAACAGAATCGTGTCATGTCAATGATGATTTCAACTTTGTAAAAGTGATTAATAAGTTACGAACGCGTTAGTTGGGATAAAGTCGACTCATTGTTCATGCCTTTTCGGTTTGTTGCAGATCGACGCAGCTTACGTCTGGTGTTAAGGCTGAAAATGGCGAATTGCTGTACGGCCCCAGTTTGTGTATGTCGCAAGTGCGCGCCATACACAATCCCGAGACAGTGAAGTCTGCTACTACTGCAGACCTTGAAATGCCTTACCACTTGGTCTAAGGTTATGATAATGTGTCAACCATATAGTAAGGAGTTTAAAACAGAATCGTGTCATGTCAATGATTATTTCAACTTTGTATAAGTTATTAGTAAGTTACGAACGCATTATGTTATAACTTAGTTTATACAATGAATGTTAGATAAGTGTTGTGATGTTAACACTTGGAAATTCTGAAATGTATATGGTAGCATAAGACTTGTACTGAAATAACAAGTCTAACTAGAAATGCATATGTTATGGTTTTTTAGTATGTCTAAGAGATATTGTGGTTCTAAACCTATATGTAGGTGAACGTGAGTTTAATATTATAGCTTAAACTCGAGGCAAGTTTCTAAATCTATCTTTTTACATTGAATAAGTTCTCTAATTCTACTTTTATAATTGAGCAAGTTTTCTAACTCTATATTTACGTTGAACAAGTTCTTGTACCTAATTGTTTATGATGTGCAAGTTTCTTACTCTAAACTGTGATTAAGCGATCTCTTTTATTCTTAATCTGTATTCGAACAAGCTATAATTCTAATGTTACCCAAGCAAGTTAAATTCTATTCATTGTTTAGTTATTATAAATTGTTTATAATTCAACAAGTTTCCTAGTTCAATCTTTTATAACGAATGCTTCTTGAACTTTAATTCCTAGCATTGAACTGTTGTATTTCAATTATTTTATACCAGTGATTATCATGTGGAGCAAGCTTTGTTTCTAGCTTGCTATCAATTAGTGTATGTTTAGTGATCAAATTTCTAATTTGACAAGATTATATACCTAGCTTATTATTGTTCAAGCAAAGGTTTATCATTTTATTCATTTTGTTCAATACTTATGGCCTCTAGTTATGTTCAAGCATGAGTTTAATATATATTCAGTTCACCTATGATTCTCAATTGTTCTATGTTATGTTGTTATTAAACAACTGTTGTGTTACTAAGCATTATTGATTCAACAAGTCCCCTAGTTGATGATCGTTGAATTTTAACTTACCCTTGAAAGCTTATCCAAACAAAACTTTCTTTGGTGCGGACTTGTACTCTAAAACTAAGAAGAACAACCCTATTATAGGGGATACACAATGTGTTTAGATGTTTGTGCACAATACATTGTACGAAGGGGTGATCCCCCTAAGTACGAGGAGTCCTTATAGTCTTATGACTGTTAAATTTGAAGTTGAAAGATTACTTACAACTATGGACATAGTTCGTGGTCTTATGACCCTCATATATATATATATATATATATATTTATTCCATATTTGGATTCAAGTCTTTGGTTATCGTTGATAGAGTACTATTCAGTTTTGATGAGCCTATTCATTGGCAATTATTATTATCTTGTTGATTCATTGCTATATCTTGTGAGCAACTATTTTGCTCACTCTTGCATAAATATAATCATTGCAGCTAAAGTTGAAAAGGTAGATGAGCCTTCAAGTAGCAAAGGAAAGGGGAGAATGTGCAAGTGATGAAGACTTGTAATTTTATTTATTGTCACGAATGATAGACTTTTAATTAACGATGGGATGTAATAATTTTATTTTCGCACTTGTATGATGTTTAAGGTTAGACAACCTGGGATATTTTTATATTTAATGATGTAACCCTTTTAAAGGAAGGATTTATGGTTTAAATGTTATTTTATTTGGGTAGATAGTATGAATGAATGGAAAGTGAACACCAAGTCTTGTGGGAATGAAGTACCAAGATTTGGGGGTGTCACAGGTTGGTATCAGAGCCTTAGGTTATGAAACTTAGGTGGGGAAAAGCCTTAGGAAGTAACCTTTGAAAAGATAGTGATGATAAACTCTTATCAAGTTTTAAGGAAGAAGTAATAAAACACTTATGTGCTTATGTGATTACAACTTATGTGCTCGTGAGTGTCGAGTAATAATGATTAGTAATTAAAACTTAAAATTTGGTTAACATGATGGCTAATATAGGAGGATCCAGTCGGGCTAGGGAGGAAGGATCCCAGATGCCTAGAGAGGAGGAGCCTCGAGATATTCAGGTGATTTGGGAACAGCTACTGCCACGGGAAACAACTCTGTTGGTCACAGTAGTTGAGCAGGAGAGAATACCTGATGAGGATGATGAGATAGAGATGGACGAGGAGGACCCCGTTGAGCTGCCACAGTCGGACGAGGATGAGGAGAATGAGGAGGAAAAGATTCCACTTAACTCGATTGTCGCACGTATGTACGACGAATTATACGACCGCAATGTGGAACTTCAAGATACCGTCGAGGAGTTACAAGAGATAGTAGCTGAACAATAGACCTCGATGGCATAGAAGGATGACGAGATCCAGGATCGAGAGGAACGTCTGAATAATGTTGAAGATAAGCTGGTCCACACTGAAGGAGAGAACGAGTGAATGATAGCAGAGATTGCAGAGTTGAAGAACAAGTTAAAAGAGGAATTTACTAAGAGGGCAAGAGCCGAAGACGCGGACGAGGAAGCTTATCAACGAGTCAGAATAGCAGAGAGAGACGCACTAGCAAAGAGGATGAAGATGGAAGAGATGAATAACGTATTCAACACTGTGATCAATCGAGCTCAATATCAGGTCATATGTTATCCTATTCAATTCAAGACGCTGCCATCATACATATTAGATCGCCGAACAATGTTCCGAATTATAGAAGAGGAGCGTCGTAAGGCTATGCAAAATTTTAATAGAACGTCATAAATGTAATTATTATGTGATTAGTGAGTAAATAAGATGTAAATTCCGAGTATGATATAACCAATGGGATGTGATGATGATGAAGTTGTCCTGCAACTTTTGTAGTTCAGGAAAGTAATGTAAATAATAGTGATGCTATTGTTTTGATGTTTTTAAGAGATTATGAATGAATAAAAGTTATTATTTTATTCAAAGTGTTATGTGTTATGTGATAATCTTTTATGATGTGCAACTTAAATACGTAATACCTAGAAGGTTAAATAGAATCTAATGGGTGTATTTTAACAGAAAATGCCTCCAAGATGTCAACCACGATAAAGAAACCCTGAGAATAACAACAATATTGAGGATAATCCGGTTCAGCAATTCGTAATGCTACTGATGGGAGCATTACAGAATCAACCACAGAATCAAGCTGCAACATTTAAGGACTTCAAGGCAGTTGGGCCACCAGAATTCCGTGGGTCCATGAATCCGGTTGAGGCACAGACCTGGATCATGGAAATAGAGAAAGTGTTCGATGTTACTAGGGTAGGGGAGAATCAGAAGACTGCTTTTGCAACATTCATGTTGAAAGCAGAGGCGAGTTATTGGTGGCAAGCCAATAAAACCCGAGGAGGTTAAGGGGTAATGTCTTGGGAAAGATTCAAGAAAATATTCTTTGAGACCTATTTCCCAGAAAGTTCAAAGAATCAGATGGAAGTGCAGTTTCTAGAGCAGAAGCAGGGCACAATGACAATGTCGGAATATATAGCAAGGTTAAACGAGTTAGCGAGGTTTGCACCATATCAGGTGAATACAGATGAGCGCAAGGCAAAGAGATTTGAGCAGGGACTGAAGCACTGGTTGTACAGCAGGGTTTCCTGTCCCAGTTAAAAATGTTTGCAGCAGTGCTTGAGAAGGTAGTTCTCGCTGAGAGTGGATGCGAGGCTGTAACAAAACACAACCAAGAGCAGAGAAAGAAGAAGAATGAAGGTGAAGTAAAGAATGCTGGTAGTAATGGTGGAAATGGAAACAATAATTTGAAGAGGAAATGGAATGCAAATGTGGGAGCTGGAAATCAGTAAGGTAACCAGCAGAAGAAGAAGATGGACGCATGTCCTAATGTGGAAAGTTTAACACGGGTATGTGCTTAAGGGGTAAGCAGGTATGCTTTAACTGTGGCCAGGAGGGTCACATTACCCCCAAGAAGAATGCTTGTTACACCTGCGGGTCGAAGGATCATTTTGTTCGCGAGTGTCCAAAGAAGAAATCCGATGAGACAAATGGAAGCAAGGGAAATGCTAGTGGAGGTATACTGACTATTGCTGGACCAACGTCAACAAATAAGCCCACAGCAAGAACCTTCAACATGACAGTGCAGACGCGGTGCAATCAAAAGATGTCATGTTAGATATTATCCCAATCAATGATATAAATGCATATGCATTATTGGATTCGGGTGCTACTTTCTCATTTATATCTGATGAATTTGCTAAGAGGTTAGAAATACCTAGTGAAGAGTTGAATTTCCCTTTAAATATAGAAATTGTGAATAGGGAGGTAATTCATGTTAGATTCATATACAAGAACTATAAGGTGAATATAAAGGGAAATGCTATGAAAGTAGATTTAATCCCGATAAAACTTGGAGAGTTTGACGTGATATTGGGAATGAATTGGCTATTCAATTATGGAGTGATAATTGATTGCCAAAAGAAGTGTGTAAACCTTATGACTCTGTCAAAGGTAGTTTTTTATGGTAGTAAATTGCCTAGACAAATGAGGTGTCTGACGGTTATGCAGGCCAAGAAGTTGTTAAGTCAGGACTGTGTAGGGTACTTAGATTACATAGTTGATACTCAAAAGAAGGAGGGTGTAAAACTGGAGGAAATACCAGTGGTTAGGGAATTCATAGATGTGTTTCCGAAAGATTTTCCAGGACTTCCGCCTGACCGAAAGATTGAATTTGTGATCGACTTAGCGTCAGGAATCACTCCGATATCGAAGGCCACGTATATAATGGCTCCAGTAGATATGAAAGAGCTAATGGTGCAACTGCAAGAACTGTTAGATAAGAAGTACATTCAGCCGAGCGTATTACCGTGGGGAGCACCAGTGTTATTCGTGAAGAAGAAGGATGGGTCAATGCGTCTTTGCATTGATTATAGAGAATTAAACAAAGTCACTATTAAAAATAAATATCTGTTGCCAAGAATAGATGATTTGTTTGATCAATTGAAGGGTGCTAGATATTTCTCGAAAATAGATTTGAGAAGTGGGTATCACCAACTGAAAGTGAGAAAGGAGGATGTACCGAAGACGGAATTCCGAACTCGATATGGACATTACAAATTTTTGATGATGTCTTTTGGTTTGACAAACGCCCCTGCAGCGTTCATGGATTTAATGAACAAGGTGTTCAAACCATTTTTAGACAAGTTTGTGGTTGTATTCATTGATGATATTCTGGTGTACTCTAAATCTCAAGAAGAACACGTGGAACACTTACATATGACGCTGGAGACGTTATGGAAAGAAAAGTTGTACGCAAAATTCTCTAAATGTGAATTTTGGTTAGAACATGTACAATTTATTGGGCATGTAATTGATAAGGATGGGATTTCAGTGGATTCATCAAAAGTTGAAGCTGTGATAAATTGGGAACCACCAAGAACTCCATTAGAAGTGAGAAGTTTTTTGGGATTGGCAGGTTATTACAGACGGTTTTTTCTGGATTTTTCCCAGATTGCTACTCCATTGACAAATTTGATGAGAAAATCTGTAAAATTAGTTTGGACGAAGAAGTGTGAAGAGATTTCTAAAGAATTGAAGAAGAGGCTCAGTGTGGCACCTGTGTTATCATTACCAGATAATACAGGAAATTTTGTGGTGTATAGTGATGCTTCACACAAGGGTTTAGGATGTGTCCTTATACAGAACGACAAAGTCATCGCGTATGCATCAAGGCAATTGAAAGACTATGAAAAAGGGTATCCGACTCATGATTTAGAGTTGGCGGCGGTTGTGTTTGCTTTGAAAATATGGAGACACTATATCTATGATTAAAAATGTGAGATATATACAGAACATAAGAGTCTGAAGTATATTTTCACACAGAAGAACCTGAACATGCGTCAAAGGAGATGGATGGAATTGATAAAAGATTATGATTGTGAGATCTTTTATCATCCAGGTAAAGCAAATGTGTTGTAGATGCCTTGAGTAGGAAAGGTCGAGAAAAGTTGATGCTGTTAACCGATAAAGAGGATCTCATTTCTGCAATGGCAAGGCTAGAGTTGGAAATCAAATTTCCAAAAGAATCTTACAAAAAATTATACCAGATGGAAGCTAGTCCAACTTTGGTGGACAAAGTGAAGAACGCTCAACTACAAGATGAAGAATGCAGAAAAATAAGGGAAAGTATGGTCGAAGGCAAAGAGGTGAAGTACAAGCTTGATACTGAGGGAATACTAAGATTCGAGGGACGAATTTGGGTTCCAGCAGTACATGATACTAAAAAAGACATCTTGACAGAAGCTCATAGCTCAAGATATTCGATTCATCCGGGAAGTGCGAATATGTATCAAGATTTACGGCGATATTTTTGGTGGCCAAATATGAAAAGAGACGTTGCAGAATGCGTTGCAAAGTGCTTGGCATGTCAGAGAGTGAAGGCAGAACATCAAAGGCCAAGCAGATTACTTTAACCGTTGGAGATACCAAAATGAAAATGGGAGCATATCACAATGGATTTTGTGGTAGGTCTTCCAACGACTCAAAAAGGATACGATGCGATATGGGTAATAGTGGATAGACTAATTAAATCTGCACACTTTTTGCCAATAAAGATTAGATTTAATCTTGATCGGCTGGCGAAACTATATGTCAACGAGATCGTCTCAAGACATGGAGTTCCAATATCAATAGTGTCAGATCGAGACCAGAGGTTCACATCAAATTTTTGGAAAAGATTACAAGAATGTATGGGAACTCAACTGAAGATGAGTACAGCATATCATCCGCAAACTGATGGACAAAGCGAACGAACAATCCAGGCGCTAGAAGATATGCTTAGAGAATGCATCATAGATTTCAAAGGAAACTGAGATGATCATTTACCGTTGGTGGAATTTTCATACAACAACAGTTACCACACTAGCATTGGCATGCCGCCATATGAGGTATTATACGGCAGGAAATGCAGAACTCCACTATGATGGGATGAAGTTGGTGAACGTCAATTGTTGGGACCAGAACTGGTACAGCAGACCGCTGAAGTTATAAAACTCATCAGAGCAAGACTAGTAGCTCCTCAAAATTGACAGAAGAAGTATGTTGATCAACACAAGCAGAATCGCGAATTTGAAGCAGGAGATTTCGTGTTCCTGAAAGTTTCTCCTTAGAAGGGGAAAATTTGTTTCGGCAAGAAAGGAAAGCTAAGCCCAAGGTTTATTGGACCTTTCAAGATACTGTGAAGAGTGGGAGAGGTGGCTTACGAAGTAGCTTTACCTCACGAATTAGAACACGTTCACAATGTTTTTCATGTATCGGTGTTGCGATCGTATAAACCCGATTACAAACATGTGATCGAGTATGAATCGTTGCAGTTCAGTAAAGATTTGTCATATGAAGAGATTCCTATCCAGATAGTCGACAGAAAAGAACAAGTGCTCAAGAATAAAGTTATACCTTCTGTGAAGGTGATATAGAGGAACCACAATGTCGAAGAGGCTACGTGGGAACTCGAGGCTGATATGATGAAAAATTACACTGAGTTATTTGTTTAGTCTATGTCTTAGATTCTGGGGATAAAATTTTTGTAAGTAGGAAAGAATGTGACGATTTGATTGTTTGAGTTGTGATTCAAATTGTAAGGAGGGAAGGATGTAACAATCCGGAATTTCAAATTGTAATTTTAAATATTTATTGAATTATATAAATATTTATTTGAGGTGTTTATTGTTGAATAAATATTTATTGATGTGATGGTTGTTAATAAATATTTATGAATCTAAATTTATTAGATAATATTTTAAATTAAATTAATTTATAATTTAGAGAGTTGTAATATGACATGAGGTGTTATATTGTTGATTAATAATTTAAAGTGGTATGTTAAATTATTAAATAAAATTATAATGAGATTATAATGTTTAAGTGAATTATTTATTTAAATATAGTGTGTATAATTAATTTGATTAATGTTGGATATGGAAATCCAAATAAATAATATGTGAGTATAAATTATAAACTAAATGGTTTATTAAATTAAATTAAGGGAGTTTACTTTAGCTTTTGCCAAACAAGGCTTAAATATATTAAGTCTTTAAATTTTAAAGGGTTTTACCAAACGGAGCCTTATGGCTGGCTTTTGGATTATTAATTTTGAATTCGTAAATAATATAAATAAAATAAAATAAATAATAAATATAATATATTTATAATCTATACGTTATATGTTGTAACTGATTAGGCTTATTATGGCAATATCAGTTTTCTTTTGTTATTACGCATACTTGGCTATTAGTGGTGTGACGCCCCCAAATCTAGGTACTTGAAACCCGAACTCGGTACTTCACGATACCATTTCTATGAGCGGAATAATACTAATAATAATAACAATAATATAAATTTCAAACTTAATTTACATATTATCAGAGTCTTCAAATCCCAAGTATGAAACCTTTATACATTCATTACATGATAATTAATATATCATCAGTACCCTAATAAAGTCTAGTTATTACATAAGTTAGCGTAAACATTCATTCAGTGACCTTCCCTTTTCCCTTGTTCTTGGCAGATCCTTTAGGTTGATCACACTTAACTGAAAATGTTTAAATTAAGCAAGGATGAGCATTTGAGTGCCCAGCAAGTAATAGCAATCAATAACAGTTAACTGAAAGGATTAAATGTTTTCTTTGAATGATACTTCTACAACGAATCAACAGTTGTGAAGTAAGCTGAACCAATAATAAACAACATATCATTTCGATTTCAAATTTTTGAAACTATGTACTGACTATAAATGACGACCAGTCGACAGACTATGAACATTGCTTTCTATTTTTGAAAAGGTTAAATAGAACTTAATCTGTAAACCGTCATAACTTACGGGCACGAGGGTAATCAGACCGTTTTGCCTTGTATTAATTAATACTACATACAAGGATAATATTTTCGTCCAGCATATCCGCCTTAGGGGCATAAAAGTTTCCCATATTTGGGATGTTCATACCAGTCTAGAATCCGAACCAAAACAATTCGGTTGGATAACAATAAAGTTCTATCTTGTTCAACAACAATTTTAAGTTTGTGTCTAGCTGGATCAAATAGCTTAGACGACTTTTAATTTAACTTATACATACTGGACACCGATAAGTATGTATCAACATGTGATAAAATATAATGATTATCCAAGTGAGGACACTTGTATAACCATGTTTGGAAATTAACGAACAGAATATATATCTTGATCTACAATAACAGAATTAAGGAACTTGTATAACAAATTATAATTTAATAACTTACTTATACAGAATCATTGCATAAGTATACACAAATGTTAAAATATTTGAACAATGAAAAGAATAGTTCAGATATTATCTTACACATATCCATTGCATAAAGTAAATGCAAAGGGTTAGATACTTGCCTGATCTGCTGCTTACAGTTATGCAACTTAGTTTTATCTTTTATATCAAGATCTATCATTAATAAGATAATTTATCCGATTAGAATAACAAATCATATCATTTTATACTGCTATTTGCAGTCAGCACATAACCTAATCACATTGTCACATAAGTTTCACAACCATTGAATCACAAATAAACACTTATCAAGTCAATCTATTTAAAGTCCAAATCAATTTCTGAAACATGTCGGTACACCGACAACTTTATTGGGTAATTATCGAGTCTAAGACTCTAAACAGTAGTTCAATATTCATTTAGATAACTTATATATTAGTCATATTATTTTTCATGGCCTTATAATAATTTTTAAATACTTATTACAATTTTTCATAATTTTTAAAACACCAAAATCATTATTAAATGATTTAAATATCAAGTAATTTCATTATCATTATTATTTAATTAACATTAAACCATTAATGAAACCATTGTCAAAATATGAAGTTATTTAAATAACTTAAAATATTTTTAAAGCAATTATTTTACTTTTAAATGATTTTTAAAACAATTAAAATTATTTTAAATAATTACCATTAATATTAAAATATTAATGTATTATTTATCCAAATATTAAAAGTCATTAATTATAACTTAAAATATTTTTAATTCATTTATATTTTTTAAATGATTTTAAATAAATAAAATCATTTTTAAACTATTTATTTATTATAATTAATAAATAAGTCTTATATCAATAATATTAAATTATTAATGAAATCTACCTTTAAATATTAAAAGTTATATTTTATAACTTAAAATATTTTTACAAAACTTAAATAATTTTTAAATCATTAATTTTATTTTTCATAATTTATTTAATATATTTATTAAATAAATTAATTACCATTAATATTAATTAATTAATGAAATTCATCACCTAATATTAAAAGTCATTGAAAATAACTTAAAATATTTTCTTATACCATAATATATTTTTAAATAATTTTTCATGTATTAAAATCATTTTAAATAATTTATTTAATATTATAATTAAATAAATTAAATAGCATTAAAATTCCAAAAATATTAAATATTAATGAAAAATATTAAAAATTATTAAAAGATAATTTTTAAGCTTTAAAATATTTTTTTATAATTTATTATGTATTTTTAATAATTAAAAACTAATTTTCGTTAATTATTCAATAAAAATAATAATTTTATAAAGAAAGTGTCACTAAAGACTGCCTATAGCGATAGAACCGTCGCTATAGGTGTTCTTCATCAATTCCCGATCTTTATAGACAGTGAATGAGTGAGCAACTTTGACCAACATTTAATGACAGATCTTGAAGTTTCTGGGAAAGATAAAGGTTAGAGGTTGTAGTACTAATGTAACACTACAAGATCCAACAACAAACATGACCAAACAACACAAAACAAACGAGATCTAAGCCTTCCAAGGGACTGTCGGACCTGTTCTTCATTTTTTGGGTTACCCAGAAATGAAGAACAGTTCGATCTGTCCACTTTGGGCTTCCACAACTTGCAATACTTGATTTCTTTTTGTGATTTAAAACTTTCTGTATGTAGCCAACATGTAAGAGAATAGATCTATTACATAAACCCATTATAACATCAACACAATAACAAGATCTTGATCGGTCAAACCATGTCAGAAGCCACGCTCATGAGCTTTTTGGGTTACCCAGAAAACTCATCCGTGAACTTTCTACTTGGTTTAACCATCCCTCAAATCTAGTATGTTTATAATATAAGCTATCTAAAAGCATTAATATGTAGTATAACTACCATACTATAACTTGTATACAACAACAAACATAAATCAGTAAACACAAGAGAGATCTGGAGGCATAAAGAAACTGTCAGACGGTACTGGGCCCGTTTCTGGGTTACCCAGAAACGTTCGGTCATGGCCAGTCAATTACTTTTGACCAACAATATCCTTCAATCTACAACCAATCTGGGTTTGAATCAAGTTCCAGAGTAAAGCCATTACAATATATTACAAACACAAACCCTTAAACAAACAAAACAGTAAACATACTGAGATCTATGGGACCTGACATTTGGTTGTCAGACCATATTTCTCAGTTTCCCAGATTTTCATAAAACATGAATTTGAAAACTTTGATGATATGGATCTACATAATTCCAACCCAGATCATCATATTAAACTATAAACCACATGTTTTAACACAAACTCATAACATTTAACAAATCAAACATGATTAGATTCTTATTAGGGTTTTATACCTTTTAATGAACAAATCTTGATTATATGCTTATGATATGATATGGTTGATAATGGGGCTTTGTTTTGGGACTGAAATGCTTTAGGATTTCGGAGGTTTTGAGTTAAGAGAGATAGGGTGAGTGTTTTGTGCAAAATGAACTTAATTGTGTTACTTTCTCTCTCCAATCCTATATATATAAATCTTAGATGTATGAATTGGCTGATATTGTTTGATTTGCTGGAGATTTTGGTCACATGGGTTGGTTATATTAGGTCACCAACTTTAACACTTGGCAAACCTTGCAATTTACATAATAAAGAAATATTAAAAAGGGTATTTTGGTCTTTTTGCTCATAAATTTAATTGCAAACTTGTAACTTAGCAAACCCTTAGGGTTTCATCCTTAGGGTTTAACACTAAGGTTTCAAAAAATTTAATTTCTAAACTTTGTATTTAGGGTTTAAAAATAAAATAAATAAATATTAGTTTCCTAAAAAAAATAATTTAGAGTTTCCTAATTACAATTAGTTTTCTAATTACATTACACTTGCAAATTAGGTTTAGACTTTACAAATTGTAATTAAGATCATTAATTTAGTAATTAGGGCACCAATTAATTAATTAGGGTTAACAAATTTATAATTAGGGTTTACTAAATAGTAATTAGGGTTTCAAGTCAATAATTAGGGTTTACCTAATTAGCATTTATATTTATAATATCAGACATTGATCACATTATCACGATTACCTAATAATCTTGAACTCTAATTTGTGATTCAAATTAGGGTTTCTCACAATATTACTAGGGTTTGTCATAATACACCATAATTGACCAACCATTGTCAGTCCACATACATATAGTACATATTTATAGCACTGAAAAATCAATAATATAATTAATATTATATTATTATTCTCATTCCTTGATCAAAATTCAAAATTAGGGTTTGGATTCCATATCTGATTTACCTTGCATAAACATCCTTATTAATTAAGTTAAAATACTTAATTTAATAATCTAAAATAAATTCATATAATAAATCAATTATTATAATAATTACAATAATCATTCCATATATCATTTAAATAATATAATATCATTTTTCTTAAAAATAAATAATAAAAACATTTCTACAATAGAATTAATTATTATAAGAATATAGTTTATAATGATCAATAAAATTATTTGTAAATATTCATATAATAAATATATTTTATTTATCACATAAATACATATACACATTATCTTGGCAAATATTCCCCATATTTTTTTTAATAAATAAAATAAAATAAATAAAAATTATACGCAAAATTTCTGATTTATTTATATAAAAAATATCGGGTTATTACAAGTGGGTTATGTGTATTCTAGTTTTGCTAAGTTTGAGAGGAAGGTTTACAGAGAATCGAGAGAGAATTGGAGAGGAGTCTAAGAATTTTCACAACAATTTCAGTGGTTAGCAAGGATTTTTAAAGCAACAAAAGGTATTTTCCATAATCTCCATAATATATATATATATATATATATATATATATATATATATATATATATATATATATATGAGTTACGACAAAATTTATATACTCTGTGAATTCTATACTTTTTGAATTGTTGTTATATGATTGTATTATCGCATTTGTATGTAATTGTAATGCCAGAGTTATGTTTAAACATGAATTATATGCTAATTGCGATTAAAAAGGAAGAGAAGAATTAGCCGTGTATGTTTGTATGAATATTTTCTCATATGGCTTATGTAAGTACTAATTTTTGATGGTCAATTCATATGTTAAACTGTAAATTGAGGCTTGATTATGCTAGTTAGTTAAGAAACGAAGATAACACAGTTTGAACGAAGTGATTCGGTGTAGGATTGAAATCACAATGATGAATTTTGTAAAGGATGTCAAAAAAATGGTGTTAATGTATGAAAATGTTAAATTTGAGAAATTAAACTAGTATAATTGTTGTTAAATTGCTCTATGTTGAGGAATATATTGGCAAACATGTTTATGATAGTTTTATAGCAATTGTATGTGTTAATATTACTATTTGGTGGGTGAAATTCGTGTTAGTTGGGCTAAAATTGCCACTCTCTTGTTCATGCCTTTTTGGTTTGTTCTAATACGACCGACGTGCCATATTCTGTTGATGCAGAGAGCGAGAAAGCGTAGCCTTTGCTTTGATCCTAAACTAGTGTACGGGCGGCCTTGTTACACTATACCTACAATCTTGAGGAAAGTGAAGTATGCTATCTTTGCAGACCTTTAAATGCCTTACCACTTGGTCTAAGGTTATGATAAGGTGTCAAACATGTAGTAAGGAGTTTAAAACAAAATCGTGTCATGTCAATGATGATTTCAACTTTGTATAAGTGATTAGTAAATTAAGAACGCGTTATGTTATAACTTAGTTTATACAATGAATGTTAGATAAGTGTTGTGATGTTAACACTTGGAAATTCTGAAATGTATCTGGTAGCAGAAGACTTGTACTGAAATAACAAGTCTAACTAGAAATGCATATGTTATGGTATTTTAGTATGTCTAAGAGATTTGTGGTTCTAAACCTATGTGTAGGTGAACGTGAGTTTAATATTATAGCTTACGCTCGAGGCAAGTTTCTAAATCTATCTTTTTACATTGAATAAGTTCTCTAATTCTACTTTTATAATTGAGCAAGTTTTCTAACTCTATATTTACGTTGAGCAAGTTCTTGTACCTAATTGTTTATGATGAGCAAGTTTCTTACTCTAAACTGTGATTAAGCGATCTCTTTTATTCTTAATATGTATTCGAACAAGATATAATTCTAATGTTACCCAAGCAAGTTGAATTGTATTCATCGTTTAGTTATTATAACTTGTTTATAATTCAACAAGTTTCCTAGTTCATTCTTTTATAGCGAATGCTTCTTGAACTTTAATTCCTAGCATTAAACTATTGTATTTCAATTACTTTATACTAGTGATTATCATGTGGAGCAAGCTTTGTTTCTAGCTTGCTATCAATTAGTGTATGTTCAGTGATCAAATTTCTAATTTAACAAGATATATACCTAGCTTATTATTGTTCAAGAAAAGGTTTATCATTTTATTCATTTTGTTCAATACTTATGCTCTCTAGTTATGTTCAAGCATGAGTTTAATATATAGTTAGTTCACCTATGATTCTCAATTGTTCTATGTTATGTTGTTATTAAACAACTGTTGTGTTATTAAGCATTATTGATTCAACTAGTCCTCTAGTTGATGATCATTGAACTTTAAATTACCCTTGAAAGCTTATCCAAACCAAACTTTCTTTGGTGCGGACTTGTACTCTAAAACTGAGAAAAACAATCCTATTATAGGGGATACACAATGAGTTTAGATGTTTGTGCACAATACATTGTACGAAGGGTTGATCCCCCTAAGTACGAGGAGTCCTTATAGTCTTATAACTGTTAAAGTTGAAGTTGAAAGATTACTTACAACTATGGACATAGTTCTTGGTCTTACGACCCTTATATATATATATATATATATATATATATATATATATTCCATATTTGGATTCTAGTCTTCGGTTATCGTTTATAGAGTACTATTCAGTTTTGATGAGCCTATTCATTGGCAGTTATTATAATCTTATTGATTCATTGTTATATCTTGTGAGCAATTATTTTGCTCACTCTTGCATAAATATAATCATTGCAGCTAAAGTTAAGAAGGTAGATGAGCCTTCAAGTAGCAAAGGAAATGGGAGAATGTACAAGTGCTGAAGACTTGTAATTTTATTTATTGTCATGAATGATAGACTTTTAATTAATGATGGGATGTAATAATTTTATTTCCGCACTTGTATGATGTTTAAGGTTAGACAACCTGGGATATTTTTATATTTAATGATGTAACCCTTTTAAAGGAAGGATTTATGGTTTAAATGTTATTTTATTTGGGTAGATAGTATAAATGAATGAATTGAAAGTGAACACCAAGTCTTGTGGGAATGAAGTACCTATATTTGGGGGTGTCACACGTATTCAGCATGCCGCACTCAAACTATCTTGGGAAAAGTTCCATGAAGTCTTCAACGACAAGTACTTTCTCGAAAGTATTCGTCACATGAAGGAGGTGGAGTTTATCAAGTTGGAGCAAAAAATATAACCGTGTTGCAGTATGAGGCTAAGTTTGCCGAGTTATCCCGGTTCGCATCCCATTTGGTTGATAATGAGGAGAGAATGACGAGAATGTTTCTGCGAGATTTGAGACCTGAAATACGTCAATACCTCATTTCTCACAAACTGTGTTTTTATTCAGATGTTATAAATAGGGCTCAATTATTGGAGCGCAATAATGAGTCTACCCAACTAAGAGAGAGCAGCCAGAAAGTCGATAATACCAGTGATAGCAGTCATCGAAGCGGTGACAACAAACGTGGAGGGAATCAACATGCCAGAAATGGTAACCACTCCGTTGGTAATCATGGTCAAGATAATAGAAGTGGAAATTTCAATAAGAGGAGATTCAATAATGATGGAAAGACATCAGCGCCAACACCTGTTGTTAAGGAAGGAGAACGACTGTCGGTCGTATGTTTAAAATGCCGAAGGGAGGGACACATCAGTCCAAACTTCACGATGCAGTCCAAAGCGTGTTTCAATTGAGAAAGAGAAGGTCACCTAGCTCGATTTTGTCGTGTAGTGAAGTCAAGTCCAACTGGGATGGTGACGCCAAAGGATGTCCCAAACAGGTCAAAGTCGGTAGTTTAAGTGGGAGTGTTTATTGAGGAACTCGAAAGAATTTATCACGGATAAGTTAATTATAAACTCTTGCGAAGTTTATACCTTAATCAATACCGATTCAACCCACTCTTTTATTTCTCCTACTTGCGCTCAACGTTTAAATTTGACTCCAGAGAATTTAGACTTTGACTTGTTTGTTGAAACTCTGTTAGGAGAAACCTTAGTTACATCCACTGTTTATAAATCTTGTTTAATTCAAATCGACACTTTCATGTTACCTGTCGATCTTATCTCTTTGAAATACTTTCCTGTGATGTGATTTTAGGAATCGATTGGTTAACTACTCATCATGCTAAAATTGATTGTTTTCGTAAGGTTGTTAGCTTTCATATTCCTAACCAACCTATTATGCGAATTCAAGCAACCAAACCATTAAAGTCAATTACTGTCATATCAAGCCATAAAGCTATTCGTTTATTGAAAAATGGATATTAAGCTTTCTTAGCCCATGTCACGGATTTAAACAAAAATACGTCAGTCTTGAATGATATTTTATTGTTAATAAATTTCCTGACGTATTCCCCGAAGAACTTCCTAGCCTACGCAGAGCATGAAATCGAATTTTTTATCGACCTTAAACCCGGTACAAAACCCATTTCTAAAGCCTCAAATATTTCTTTAACTAAAACAAACGTATCATGTGGCAAACACGTTGGCTCGAGCTGTTGAAAGATTACGATCATACCATTCAATACCATCTTAGAAAAGCGAATGTGGTAGCTGACGCGTTGAGTAGAAGATCATTTGTGTTTACGAGTGCGATATTGTTAACACAAAGACCCATCTCATACGACTTACAAAAGATGGAGATAGAGTTAAAGACTCCAAGAATCTACGTGAAGATAGCGAATATATGATTAAAATCGACTTTAATCGATAAAGTTAAAGCCGATTAAGCTACAGACTCAGAGTTGATGAATATGAAGAAGAAGGTTCAAGAGGGCGTTATTCTAGAAGCAAGAATCGACGAAGAGAGGAAATCTCAACCCTCGATTTATTGGCCCATTTGAAATCCTCGATCGAGTAGGAACTGTGGCTTATAGACTTGCCTTACCGCCAAGTATGTCTCGTGTTCATAGTGTTTTTCACATATCTATGTTACGTAAATATGTGAAAGACCCGAACTACATTATTGAATAAGAACCGGATGAGATAGGGGAAGATGTAACGTATGAAGAGGTACCTGTTAAAATCATGGATAAGAATGATCATATTCTACGCTCCAAGGTTATACCTCAAGTCAAAGTTTTGTGGAGAAACCACAATGTGGAGGAAATGACCTGGGAGTTAGAATCTGAAATGAAATCAAGGTATTCTCACCTCTTCGACATATCAGGTACGTACCCTAATTTTGAGGACGAAATTTCATAAGAAGGGAGGTTATAAGATCCCAACTTTTTTGAATAAAGAATAATTTTTCTCGAAATATATTTTTGAATATTATGGTGTGGATATTATATAATGTTATAGTTGTTGTGGGAAATATTTGAAATTTTTTCAAAGTAAGCAAGTTAATATAAAATATTCGATTGGTCGGGGAATATTCGTTTTAACAGGGAATATTCGTACGACGACATAATCATTGGTGGACCCCACAACGGAAGTATTGTCGTAGTTAGAAAAGGACAAAATTATCTTTTTATAAAAATAACGGCAAAAGTTTTACCATTAAACTGTTGAACTACCCGGTGGTAAAAGTACAGTAATATGCGTGGTTGCATAGTAGCACACGATAATGATTATTGATGCTTATGTGAGAAGTCACTCAGTTATACTCAATTATTGCTACAGTAATGGCTGCATAGTATCTCATGTTATTTAATTCAATTATTTTTACAATATTAATATTTTATATTATTAAATCAATAATTGAGACGACAAAGTTATTCATATTATTATTTGCAATATTGACGATGTCTAGAAAGTTCTGTCAAGGAGAGGTTTGGTCACCTAATTGTGCGGCAATAGGGAGAAATCCTTATCAGAAAGCCCCCTATTTCCTGGGAATGATCTGGTTGTTAAATATTGTGAGTTATAATATTAATGATGAATAAATGTTAATAGATTAAAAATGAGTTTCTTAAAGATAAATAATTTGTGGTAAATATTTATTCAATTTTTGATATAAATATAGGGATTGTTATGAGGCGTTTGTTGTAAGTTTAACTTAGTATTCCATGGGAAGATTTACTAATTTTATGGACCATCGATGGTGGTTTTAATAGATAACCAATCTGGACCATTGATGGTGGTTTTAATAGTTAATCAATCTGGACCATTGATGGTGATTGTAATAGTAAATCAAACAAGACCATTGATGGTATTTTTAATAGTAAATCAATCTTGACCATTGATAGTGGTTTTAATAGTAAATCAATCTGGACCATCGGTGGTGGTTTTAATAGTAAATTAATCTAGACCGTCGGTGGTGGTTTTAAAAATAAACCAATCTGGACCGTCGGTGGTGGTTTTAAAAGTAAATCAATCTGGACCATCAATTGTGGTTTTAATAGTAATCAATATGAACCGTCCGTTCTAATATAAATCAATCTGGACCGTTCATGAATCAATTACTATTTAGTCCATTCTCCTATAAACAAAAGCTTAATTCTTCTTTCATTCTCACAAATTCACTAAGATTCACAAGAGACACTATAGAGAGAGAGAAACCATAGAGAGTAAGAAGAAGAGTATTCTGTTACTTCACTATTACAGTATCCAGTCTTATACTAAGGTAAGGGATATTATTTGTTGTATTTGTAAGGGATGTTATTTTTTTTGTATTCGTAAGGGGTATTATTTCTTTCGTATTCATAAGGAATACTATTTTTGGTATTCATCCTTTAATATGTCAGAATAACTTGTCTATGCAGATTACGTACTGTATAATAGGTGAAAATCTATTTGCAATTTTCGTATGTTAATTCTTTTCATATTCTAAAATCTAAGCTTACTATGGTAAGTATTGCTTCTATAATCCTTGAAATTAGTTGAATTTCCTTGAGTTTTGCGCTTCATCCAGTATCGTTTCATTGGAATATTGATCTGAACTTTCTTATTAAATATTAATATTTTCACCCAGGGTACTTTTCATGGGTTACTATTCACCTGATTACTATTCACTATAATATTATTCACTCGGGTATTTGGGGCACTTTTTATGCCGGGGTACTATTCACGAGTTACTATTCATGGGTTACTATTCACCCAGTTACTATTCACTCAAATATTATTCACTCGGGTATTTGGGGCACTTTTTATATGGGGGTACTATTTACGGGGAATTATTCCTAAAGTACTATCCATAGGATACTATTCACGGGGTACTATTCACCGAAAAATTTATTTCTTTTCTGTACAAATTATTTTTGATACATGGATATTATTCTTGATTTTTACTCCACAAAGAAGTATCATGTTGACAATTTGGACATTATTGAATTCTGGATAAATTAAATTATAAATCTTAAAAAATTTATCCTTTCCTTTCTTTTAATTGAATTCTTAGATCATTGTCATCATCCTCATGCTTATATTATGATGAAAGTCATCTTTGGCTTACGTGCATAGATGGACTGTTGATTGGTATGATTATGACTAGTGATAATTGGGTATGATCATGACCATTGATGATTACACAAATATTCTTGGCCCGTAATGCAGGAATAATTTATGGACGTGATACTAATGAATATCCTTGGCCCGTAGTGCAGGGATGATTCGATGATGTGATTTATTTATCAAGCTGAGTCCTAGCGATAATGTTAATGATAAACTTTTTAAATTATAGAAGATAGTAGATATCATGTTCTACTTGACTATTCTAATGGATTGCTTTTTCCGCTGTAGTTAAACTTGTTGTCTATTATATTCTATCAGTTTAACATTGTTGAAGGATAATGATAACTTATTCTGCATTATCTTAGTCATAATATTTTTTACTAGGCTAGTTGAGCTCACCTTTTTACTTCCATTGTTCTCTTCAGGAAATAAGAACGTAGTCGGAACTATTCGAGGAACGGAGTGATGGTTCAATATGGTGTTATAGTAGTCCTCACTATTCTATAAAATAGTGTGACAATAAATGTAATGAGGACTCCATTTGAGTTTAAACATTGTCTAGAAGATAATATTCGTGTAAAAACTCTCAGCTCATGTTGTATAATTAAGTTTGTATTTATATTCAGTACCATGTATTTGGCGACCCAAGATGTGTGATGTATACCTATTTTCGGGGCATCACATGGGCCCCACCCAGGGGAGCCGTAGGTACACCTGCGGCAGCCGCATATAAACCTGCGGCCAACCGTGGGTGGCCTTAAGTGGCTTGTTGTTTTCATAATTTATTTTCAAGTTGCACCACACAGAGAATCTCAGAGTTCTTCTTTAGATCTGCTGAGTTCGGACGTCTTTCTGCAAATTCTGTTACCGTACAAGTGTTCTACACTTCCCTGGTAACGTATGCATGTCTTCTTTTCCAGTTTTTATCCGTTGGAAAATGAATTATCGCATGAAATGATTCTAAACACATAGTAGTGAATATGCATGCTCATATGACTTGATAAAAAAATTTCTACATAGTAAATGTTAGTATTTAACCATGCTGAATATAATGAGGTGAAAAAAGTTAACTTTTGAAACAGTCAAATTGACACCTTTTTCTGCTATTTCTTATGTGAAAAAGCAAAGTAATCCTGGTAATTAGGCTACCCTTACAGATTGTGACTTTGATATATGTATGCATATAGGATGTTTATGACCGCACGCAGGTGTGCTACTGAATGGCCACCTAGTCATGCTTATGTGCATGTGGATAGTCCTATGTATAAGGGAGACTATGGCAAAAAAAATTCCAAAATGTAGGCATTGGGTAGTCATGCATTTTTAACTCTACTATAGGCGTATGTTATAGTAATGCATGCATATAGTCATAAAATGGATTTGTAAAAGCTTCTGGTTAGAATTTACCACACCTTTTCTGAGGTGATTTGGAGACTTGTGTCCAGATATATATGGATCAGGGTCAGCCGAGTAGTTCCCTCAGGACCACTTCAAGTGTGCAGAGGAGGGCTTCTGATGTGCCTCAACCCCGTTCAGTTAGACTGCCTTGTTTTTTGGCGAAGGCGATGATCCGTCTAATCCGGGTTGATGTGCCAGATATCGAGGACAATGAGGAGGATGTGCTGGTTGTAGACCCTACTTCTGCTGCTCATATTCCCCGTAGGGATTTTCCAGGCATTCAGGTGATGATCCCAAAGCTTCTGGGTGATTTGAGTCGACACCCCTCGATTTACTTACATGCAAACGAGGTATAAGCTAGATTTGATCTTCCTTTTTCCTGTTGATGAGGAGCAAAGGTTCTGATGTTGATCTACTTTGTGATGTAGGTTCCCGGCTTTACACAGCCTCGAGGGAACTAGTTTAGCATACACTCTCTATATCAGGCTCTGCATCCAGATTATCGAGAGATTGTGCATAGTTGGGGCTTTGAGGCATTTTTTCCATCCACCCCCGTTAATGTCCCTGGGGTTATCTCAGGGAATTATCAAAGCGCTGGTTTCACTAGACTCAGTCTCTCCATTTGTTAGACTGTAAGGTGATGATGACGCCGATGGATTGGCAGTTTATCACCAATATGGTGTTTAGAGGGGCGTTAGTGCCATGCACGACGAATATTACCCTGAATGGCATCAGATCCATGTTAGGAGTCCCGGCTGAGGCGCTCAAAGGCAGGACCATTCGTATAGGTCATTTGAGCGTAGATTCTATGAGCGGGCTGTTGAGTGAGCCCATGCCCGATGATGTAAGAGTCAGGGATCGCATTCTTCGGCGATTGTTCTTGATGTTCATTAGGGGCTACTTCATAGCGGATAACTCTTCCACGGTGTCATTCGCTTTGGTCAGCGCTACACGAGATGTAGACCGTATTAGAGAGTATGATTGGAGTTCCTACACGTTCGCCTATTTCCTCAGGTCATGTGCATGTGTTCGCAAGGTTTGATAGAGACCTGGTTAGGATTTTACCCATTTCTGCTGGTGAGTATTTTTCTTTTGATTTCTCATGTACAGGTTAAGAGTGTTGACTACAGCAAATGTTTGCCTTTGTGTTGGTAATTTTGGGCCTATGAAAGGCTTTTATGTTTGTATCCTGTGAGTGTGTTAGGTTTGGAAACCTATCCACGACGACAACGATGGCATCACTCCATACTGGTGGAGGTCCCTATAGATGAGGGTTTCACCCATTGTCGTCTACAATTGGAGTTGTTGACAGTTGATGCCATCACTTAGATTCCCTACTCTGGGGAGCACTTGACCGTTGGGTTTGAGGATGGGTTCCCAACTGGTGTCAAGTACGTGATATCCACCCACCGGCTTCTTCTTTTCACAGATGGAGGATGGGAGCTCTATTTATGAGAGCGTGCTATTAGGAGCACTACAGGAGAGATTCGTGTGACGATCCTGCCTCCTGCCAGGCGTTATTGGCCAGTATCGCAGTCGCTTGTCAGTGATATCCCATTGATGGCCGTTGACAACTTTTCATTGTCAGAGGGTCCATATACACAGGAGATGTTTCATCGCAGGTGGTCCCCTCGTACCATCGGTGCCCAGACACGCGCCACTCAGTTTATGGGGGATATGGTTCCTGGATCCGTGATGATTACATATTGAATAGCCTGTGTCCGAGATCCGACTCATTTGACATAGATTGACAGTTTGACCCGACAGTTGGACCGGGCATATTTTTTCATCCAGCATTTAGGCAGAGATCCTTCAGAGGTAGATACTTTTGATCCTTCCAGCTTAAGCGCTGGCCCCTCAGGTGACCCATATGGTTTTTCTGGTTTAGATCCTCCATTGTATAGGCCTGACATCCCCGTTGATGGAGATCCAGTGACTCAAGAGGAGATACATCAGGTGGACATGATTGATGATGGAGACATTGACACCATTGTCTTCTTCTAATGTGTATTCTCGTTATATCTTTTGATAGGCCTCTGTTAGATACTGGGTGGTTGTGCCCCATTCTCATTATATCTTTGGATAGGCCTCTGTTAGTCGTTGGGCGTTTGTGCCCCATTTCCCTTTATTTTTAGTTGTACAAAGATTATGTATTAGATGATGATGTACTCAGGAATGTATGTACTATTATTCCCTACATCATACTGCCATCTACTGTTTATCATGCATGTATCATGTTATGCATATGTATGTATGCCCAGAGATATTCAGCATTGACCCCTGAATGGTCTTATGATACGGCCCACACAGATGTCTTCCTCGACAGTTAGCCGCATTGAACACACCCCACCAGTATTGGTAGCCTCCTGTCTGAGGTCATGGTATGATAGTTTGTCACCTCCTAACAGGGTTACTATAGATCATTTATTACAACACTCTATGACCCTCCTGATGTTCCAGGTTCCTTTGGGCTTCGTGGATGGTATGTTGGAGCATTGGGTACCAAAGAGGCAGGTTTTTCGATTTGGGACCCAGGAGTTGACTCCCATATTAGAGGAGTACAAGCTGTAGATAGCTTTGCCCTTAGATAGACCTTGCGCTCGGATGGCCATTGGCCATATGAGCCGGCAGTTCATGACCCTCATCAGGTAACGGCATAGAGTAGTACAAGATGAGATTACATCCGGTCATGTGGTGTCCCAGAGTTTTTTGATAGACAGATTTGGCTCACCAGACATTTATGCACGATATTATGGGGATTTCACTATGCTAGAGGATCAGTGGCGTGTAGCCAGAGTAGACGTATTGTTGATGTGTGTATTGTCATACATATATGGATGAGCTGGACATCGGTGTTATCATGGCAGTGAGAGCTCTCAGGGAGGGTCATACCATTTTGCCGATGATTTTGACTAAGATATTATGGTCAGCCACGTATTATTGCACCTACCATATAGGGGTATTTATAGGCAGCTCGGTCATGTTGTATGTATGGTTCATGTAACATCTGAGACCGATTGGAACCTTCCGACATCATGGATATTGTTTTACCCATGAGATAGCCATACCTTACTCCTTTCAGCCAGCGGAGTGCACATACGCTATGTCCTGGTCGGTCTTTTTGGCAAGGATCGGAGATCCATTTGGCATTTTACCGTGTATAGGGCCTAGTTCACCCTACAACTTCATTACTCATGCACTGGCATGGATTATCTCCCTTTGGCTGGTTTGAGGGGCATGACTACTTACCACCCACTGGCTGTGATGCCACAGTTCGACCAATTTTAGGACTTCCATCTTTTGAGGGGGCATTAGGTCAACATTTCGCTTCTTTCCACTTACCAGCAGAGGACAGATCCAGGGTGTATGCCTGTTGGGATCAGCGTGAGCTAGCTACATTTTCGATTAGCCTTCCAGGCTATTCGACAGAGTATTCTCCATGGATGGAGATAAAGAACATCCGGGGATTAGTTCTGATAGAGAGGAGCCCATGGAGGACATTGATTTTCCCACCTAAGAGGAGCTATTCACTGGGTTGCCAGTAGCTCTTGTTGATTCTCCTAGTACTTTTATAGATGTGACTCTTCCTTCATAGTATTTAGCCCAAAGTTTGCCTCAGATGACATTTGAGAGAGACCAGGCTAGGGCCTTGATGTTGACAGCTCTTGCTGGGAGAGATGTCGCTCTATTGGAGAGAGATGGTGCTTTAGCCCATAGAGATACCACTATTGCTGAGCGAGATAATGCTCGATCATCTAGGGATGCACTAATTTTTGAGTGGAATGATGCCTTATCTTCCCGGGATGTAGCCGTTATAGATAGTACTATAGTGAGATCTCTTACCGCATGCATCATTGCAGAGATGAGAGCATATATTGATGAGCACCATGTCACCATGCAGTTGGCTATGGATCTGTTAGCTCGTGTAGATACCCTTGGGCAGGAGCTGACAGCTTTACCTCCTTCTTCGGAGAGAGATACGATGTTAGACTTGATAGCTCGCATATACACTGATTTATGGATGGGCTTGTGTTTTCCTGCACAGAATAGCTTAGCCATATTGTCATGTATAGTTCATATTGTATATATCAAACAACATTATATATGGCAAGGAAATATATTTTGATTCACTTCCCTTTTAGTTGTGCCTTGCTACTTGCTTGATATTTGCATGTTTCTTCAGGACCTATGATTTGGATGTATTTTAAAATCCTCCTTGACTGATGGACATTGAGATATCTCAGGATTTTTCAGAATGAATCGTTGATCTGTGTGTATCCCCTACCTTCTTCGGTGTCTTGGGACTAGTTTCTGTGTGTAAATGTGGAGAGGAGTATGGCTTTCCTCTCTGAGGTTGACCGCACCATAGATGGTCACTGGTACTCCTTTTTATGGTGGAGCCCAATTAGTTCCATCTCTTATGGATTAGTGTTTCTTTTTGAGGATTCAACCGGAGCTTAGATGGTTGCCAACTCTCCCATTCATGGGGAGGTCAGGTAGTTCCATCCCTTTTGTCTGAAGTCGATGAAATGTGGTAGATTAAAGGGTGATCCCAGTACCACTGACAAGTGTTTGTGTTTTAGAAGGGGATAAGACCGAACCATAAATAGATGCCTACGTACTCCTATTGAAGAGGAGATCAGGTCTGTATAGTTCGAACCTGGTGTAAGAGGTTCAACGATGTATGTGAAAGGGTGTAGATAGGTGTCAAAGGGTTGTGTTTTTTTATAGGGTGACCTGGCCATAAAAATGGTTGCCTACATATTCCCAGGTATTGGGGAGATCAGGTCGACGTAGTTTGCGCCATGTTCAGGATGGATTGCAGATGAAAAGTTTGATCCCATGTACAGGACAAACTGCAGGGTAAAAGTTTTATCCTTGGTGGGACAAAACTACAGGTGTGGAAAGTCTTATCCCTGGTGGGACAAAACTGCTTGTATGAAAGGTTTAATCCCTAGCGGGATAACCGAAGTTGAGTGAAGGGTTTTAAAACCAAAGATGTATGAAGGATCTGCTGACCCGAAACCAGGCTGCTGGCTTGAAAAGTTTGTTTATCCCTGAAGGGGCAGAAGGGTATAAAGAAAGGATGTATGTAGAGATGGTTAGAAAACCTGAATTGACGGGGGATCTGTTGATCTAAAACTAGGATGTTTGCTTGATGGTAACTTCAGACATAGTACCATTTCATGGTGTCTGAGTTGATGAGCTGTGGAAATTCATCGCCATCAATTTCTTGTAATCTGAGAGCACCTCCTGTCAATACCTCCTTGACAATAAACGGGCCTTCCCAGTTCGGAGCGAATTTTCCCTTAGACTGATCTTGGTTGTTAATAATCTTCTTTAAAACCAAGTCGTGTTGTTTAAACTGTCATAGCCGGACTTTTCTGTTGTAAGATCTGGCGATCCTTTGTTAGTATTACTGACCATGGAAGATAGCATCACTTCACCTTTCATCAATTAGAGACAATTGGTGATACCAATCTTGTAACCATTGGTCTTCATCCGGCTGAGCATCTATCAACACTTTGAGGGATTCCATTTCCACCTCTATGGGAAGTACTGCTTCCATTCCATAGGCTAATGAGTAGGGGGTTGCCCCAGTAGAAGTCGTATTGATGTTCTGTAGGCTAATAAAGTCAGAGGCAACAAGTCAGACCATCCTTTTTGATTGGTGGACATCTTTTGCATGATCTTCTTGATGTTTTTATTACCTGCTTCAACAGCACCATTCATCTTTGGACGGTAGATGACGAAGTTGAGATTTTTGATGTGGAATTTACTGGATAACTCCTCCATCATTTTGTTGTTGAGGTTCTTAGCATTGTCTGACACAATCACCTCTGGTTGTCCATATCGACAAATGACATTGTTTCTGATGAGACCAATGATAACTTCTTTGGTAACCCTAGGGAAGGAGGCTTCCTCTACCCACTTAGTGAAGTAGTTGATCATAGTGAAGATAAATCGATGCCCATTACTGGCTTTGGGCTCGATGGGCCTAATCACGTCCATTCTGCACATTGAGAAGGGCCAAGGCGAACTTATATCATGGAGCTCCCTTGGAGGGGCATGGATAGCATTCCCATGAATTTGGCATTGGTAACATCTCTTGACCTGATCATTGTAGACACTCGAAATTTTCTACACACCTGTTACTAACATTGCAGGAGGGTAGATTCGTCTTTCAGAGATAACCCTGGAAGACAGCTCATATCCATTCTGGATATTACCAGAAGTTCAGTCTCAACCCCAGAACACATACCGGGAGTATCATTTCCAACCTCGGAGATAACCTCAAGTTTCATCCTTGGAGATAACCCCAAGAATGTCGTTGCAGTTCCCGTGATAACCCCAGAAATGCTTATTTAAAATGTATGCAATCAACTTCAACCTCGAAACTCCTGCCGAGGCACTCATTCCAAAGACCTAGAGATGACACCAGGAAGATAGGCGCACTTAAAGATGACCCTGAGGAATTTAAACACTTGCAGCATTCTAATCTCAAAGATAACCCTGAGCAAAGTCTGCTTTATCAACCCAAACCGGAGATAACCCTGGTGAGGGGAAAAATCATCATCTTTCCACCTCAACCCTACATTGCACCGTCTCATAATCTCATACATACATTTCTAAACAACAATGTCCCACAAGAGCCAAGGAGTTCCAATCCCGAGTGACTATTACGCAAGGCAGCACACTGGATAGAATTTGAAGCTTGAAGACCATGGGCATGGTCCCCTCTTCTTGACTTTGTACAACCTCTAATTCCATGTCATTGCGTAACTCTCGACAACGGTGGTCCAAAAAAGGTCTTGTATACCACAATCGGATGCTCAGATTGAAGTTCTGCAAGTTCGACCGGACATCACAGTGCACGAGTGCACGTACTTCGAGACGATAGGACCCGCAGAGCCCGGGACGCTCCAGGCAACTACAGGTGCATCTGCGGCTGCCGCAGGTACACCTGCGGCCACCTGCTCTAGAAATATAGAGCTTGGGTTGGCCATTTTAAAAAAAGGAAAAGGAGAGGAAGCCCTGTCAAATTTGCTCTATACACACCCCATATTGAGTGCTTTCTCATATAGCTATATTTTTACCGGCAGGAGCTGAGTGTTCATCCACTTATAGTCATAGAAGTCTTCTTTGGCAGCCTACTGTAAGCCTTCTTACACACTATAAAGCCTTTCTCTTCATCTTTGCAGACATTATTTTTCGCATTGAGAGTCGTGTTGTGTGTGTATGCCCGGACTTTGGTCCATGGTTTTAATTTTTGTCTGTATATATATACTTATATATATATATATTTATATATATGGACTAACATTATCGAGTTATGCCTCGATTGAGCCTAGACTTACGTCTGCAGCGTTTACTTGCTTATATATATATATATATATATATATATATATATAGTGACTAATCGCTGAAATGATAAACCGAGCCAGGATTGAGAAATATCTTGTGCGTATACTGCTTATATATATATATATAATATAAATTTCTGTCAGGCCTGGAGTTTACTTCGTGGCCTTTTACTGCTTTATTTACATTCCGTCCCGCCTGTAGTTTACTTCGTGGCGGTTGATTGTTTTTACTGCTTTATTTATATTTAGCCCCGCCTGGAGTTTACTTCGTGGCGGTTGATCGCATTTATTGCTTTATTTGCATTTTTTAATCCCCCATGGAGGTGCTTCATGCTGGTTGATCATGTCTATATATATATATATATATATATATATATATATATATATATTACTGCTTTTATATATTTAATTTTCTGATCCCCCATGGAGGTGCTTCTTGGTGGTTGATCATGTTTGTATATATATATTTACAGCTTTTATATATATAACTACTTATTGTTTTTCATATAAACTGCGACATCATGTGAGCCTAGGAATCATGTGATCACAGATTCAGTCCATTGAATCTAGATTCGGTTCACGTGATGGACATTTTTCAGCTGTAAGGAGCTTGTAAATTATTCACGGTGTTTGAATTTTCTTAGATGGCTTTCATGCCCATGAAGAGTTCGGCACTGTTATATATTAATTTATTGAAGATGCTTCGCATCTCAAAAATAAAAGCAATCAAGTCGAACATTTAATAATAAAATGGAAGTATGAAAAGGTCTCAATTACTATTGAGCACAGGGTTTTACCTCTTTTACAAAACCTCAATGCTATATCATGTTTAAAACTGAATTTTTTATATAAATTCAAACCATTTGTATATAGGTGCGAACGAGGCCTCGTACTACTTCCAAATAAATTGCACATTGATCCACACACGCACACACACATTCATATAATAGTTTCTTGAAAAATGGTGGTCACCATGGTAACACAGATGTCGGGGGGTGCCTAACACCTTCCCTTAGCATAATCAAGCCCACGAACCCAAATGAATCTTGGTTTCACAGACCCGTTTAGCAGTGTCACATCACTGGGTCAATGTTCAAACCTTTTCTCGGTTGCATTAGTGGTGACGATTAAAAACACCAATGGCGGCGACTCTTACGGTCAAATAAATCGACATATACATGTCGGACCTTTTTTACTTATTTTTTCAAACAAATCTCACATAACATGAGAACACCAAATAACAAGAACAGAAAAAGGGACAAATAAATATCCCAACGTCGACAGGTGTCGACTCCGCTGGGGACTCTAGTAAGATGGCTTAAGCCGCTACTACAAGTTTTTAAAAACTGTTATATGCTTGTATGTGGATGTTGCATTTACATTTATGATGAATGTGTACGAATGCATTTACTTACTGCATTGCAATATATCTATCTGTGATATTAGTGCTTCAGACATGTCATCATTTTCATAAATGGTGAGACACGTTGTATATGAATGTATGTTGTGTGGTTCCTCCACCAGGAGGCTATCCTGTCGGTGTTTGATTACTGGACTCGTAGGGAGACTAATTCCAATGAGACTCAAGAAAGGCACCACCCAGATTTGCTCCAATTGAAAGACCGTATTAACTTCCCGTCAAGTAGATTGCGATGATCTGGGAATCTTCATGCCAAAACGCCGCGAGAGTAAACCTAAGATAGGTCAGCCTCTGATAAACCGAACGCGAAGGAAAGTCTCTTCATGCTTTCCATTTTTGATTACTTGTAAAAGCATTTACTTGTAAATATCATTTTATGTCAATCCATCCTAATGGAAAATATAAAGAAATATGTGCACATGCATATTTAAAATTAGCATGCTATCCTGTATTACAAAACAACTAACATCTATTTTGTATGATAATATTCCTAACACGGATACCTCACATAGCATGTAATCATTTACATTATCCCTAAGACTAAACTACATAAGTTTTTTGTAGGGAAACAATTGGGCCTGTTACCCGCTTAAAATCTAAAAAGGCCACAAGCCTACAGCTAATCATGTCTTCTTCTTCCCAGTTTAATCCCGTTTCTCGAGAAGAATTTACCAGATTAAGTAAACAAATTACAAATTTAACTGTTCTTCTTAAATAATTGCATCAGTCTACTCAGGGCCCAAAGATGCCTACACATACAGAATCCTCTGCACAAGGAGGAACTCAAGGTTTGAATAAAACAAATCCAGAACCTCAGTTGGATATGACCAACAAAGACCCTGAAAACACCCATCTCAAAGGAGATCCAGACACCGGTGATATCAGAAAGAAGGTCCTTCAAATAAAAGAAACCATCCGTTCTCTCAAAGGGATTGGATCACATGGGAGTGTTTCATATGCTGACCTTTGCATATTCCCTGGTGTTCATTATATAGAGAAATTCAAAACCCTTGACTTTAAGAAGTATGACGGATTAGGGGATCCTTACACACATTTGAAGGTGTTCATTGGAGAACTTGGATCTTATACAGAAAACGAGAAGCTCAAAATGCAGCTGTTTTAGAAGAGTCTGACTGGAGAAGCCTATTCATGGTATACCAGATTAGACAACTCAAAGATCCATAGCTGGGAAGAGTTAGCTCACGCCTTCCTTACTCAGTAAAGCTTCCAGTCTTAGATGGCTCCTAACCAGTTTTAGATTACCAAGGTCAAGAAACATTCCAAAGAGTCTTTCAGAAAGTATGCTCAAAGGTGGAGGTGCCTTGCTGCTCAAGATATTCCCTTTATGATGGAATCAAAAATGGTCATGACCTTCATAGACATACAAGAAGCTCTTTTCTATGGAAGAGTCTTAGCCGATATTGGCAAACCATTTTCTGAAATTATCAAACATGGAGAGATGGCTGAGATGGGGTTGAAGTCAGGAAAGATTCAAGACCTAGCCGCTCTTAAGGCAGTTGCTGAGCACATCCAGTCTGGAACTTATGGAAACCACCCCCGGAGGGTCCATAAAAAGAAAGAGGAGGATGTTTCCTTGATACTACAAAGTCAAAAAGGAAATCAGAATATGCCTATACAGAGGAGAAACTACTCATCTTTTGAAGCACAATCTTCAAACCGTCCATTGCCTAAAGGTGGAGAAGTAAAGTGCCCTCGAACGTTCATACCCTTAGGGGACTCACTCAAGAATATTCTTACTCTTCTGACTACTCAGAAGAAAATCACACATCTTCTTCCACCAGCCAACCCTAATGGGAGGGGTTTCAATGCTACTCGGAAGTGTGCTTATCATTCGGGGCACCTGGACATGATACTCAAGATTGTTGGGCCTTGAAACACAAGATCCAAGATTTAATAGACAATGGTGAGATCGTGGTTACCAAACCAGATCAACCTCATGTGCAAGAAAACCCTCTTCCTCAACACAAAGAAGAAGTCAATATGATTAGTTGGAGTAGTGGAAAGCATTCCAATTTTAATGACGAATCATCCCAGACCATCAAAGATGGTGTTGATAGATGGGATTACCTAAAATTCTAATTTGCTATGGAACGAAAGGTGAAAGCTCTTTGTAAGTAAGTTGAACAATTGGCAGAACTGGTGATCCATCAACATCAAGTCACACATAAGTTAGTCAGCCAAGAGTATGCCTGTCTCCTTCCTTTTGTTATGAATGCACCATCATTACCTTCACAAGGTTACGAAGAGAGCAAGTGCTAAAGCCCGTCGGGATTTTGCCAATAGAAGGGAATTTACATACCTGGGCCAACCTATGGAGGAGATATTTCAGATATTAATCAACGAAGGAAGAATCACCTCCCTTCTACCTCCACCTAATCCCCATTCAAGATGGTTCAACTCTGATAGAATGTGTCAATATCATTCACATTCTCGCGGTCACAGCACAGAAGAATGCTGGGCACTCCGCCACCTTATTCAGAATCTAATTGACAACGGTGTCCTGCAGTTGGCAGACGATGACACTGTGCTACTCAAGAATGGGAATACCTGTCCTACTAAGTAGAAGGGGCTAGTAGCAGTTATATCTTCTGAGATTGATGAGACTGTCGAGCCATTTCCCATACAAGAAATTCAACTCAAAGGTAGTGATAATATTTTGAAAATGGCTACACCAGAGCCAATTTGCTTACCAGTCAGAGCACAGAATCCTGTCATCAGCTTACAAAAAGTCACATGGAATTATAGAGAAGCTGAAGGATCCACGTCTCATACTACTGCTATAGTGTCGAAGGAAAATCCACTGTATCTTCCTCAGAGGGTGATGAAGCCTGCCATAAAAGCAAATGGGAAGATTCCCATAGAGAAGATTGATAAATTCCTCTGCACTATGGGCCATAATGAAGCCAAGGTGGTTTTAAGCTTAAGAGAAGCTCCACATCAAATATCAATACTGGACTTGGTTTTCTCTTTTGAGGATTATAGGAAGATCTTACTGAAGGTTTTAAAAGAAGCCTACTTACTGAAATCAGTGGATGTGGAAAAATTTCAATATCTGGTTGATCACATTTTTAACAACAATGTGATATCTTTCATTGATGATGATATATCGCCTGAAGGGACCGATCATTGCAAGTCGTTGTACATTACAATTTTGTCCTCCAGGTATATGTTAGATGGAATTTTGATAGACGGAGGTTCGTCTCTGAATATCTGTCCTTATGCCACTTTGGTGAAGATGAACGTCAATCTCAAACGGATCCGAAGTAGCCATACGGTTACCAAAGCTTTTGATGGATCCCGATGAAATTCTGTCGGAGAGATTGAGATGCCAATTGAGATTGGTCCCCATACATTTTGCATATCTTTTCACGTCCTCAAAATAGATTCAGGATACAGCCTGCTATTGAGGAGACCATGGATCCACATGGCTGGAGCCGTCCATTCTACACTTCATCAACAACTTAAATACATTATCAAGATTAGCCTAGTCAATGTCAACGCTGAGCCGGAATATCCTGAATAAAGAGACCTACCACTCATCAGCTTTAATTCAGAAGTTGAGCCGACCCATTTTAATACTTTGGAAGTGAGCAATACACAATACCATCCTATTGGAGCGCCACTTCTTGTATCCAAGATTTCTGCCGAAGTGATGGCTGCTACACAAGAAATGATATCATTGGGTCATCAGCCTGGACAAGGGCTGGGTAAAAATCATCACGGTATTAAGCACCCAATTCAAATGTCTAGTCAAACTGGGACAACCAGACTAGGCTATTCTGTCAGTTCTAGTCATAGGAACCCTCATAAGCATAAGCAGATTCCTCAGGCTTCCGCCACACGACGATTATCTACACTTGCAACTCCTGAGCTGATACAGTCCCCGATAAAGGTGTCAGCCCATGTTATGGCTATGCTATTTCCCAAACCAGTACCAGTTAAAACAAAAGAAGTGCTGATTCTTGATCCTGAAGTGGAAGAGAGGGAACAGAAACATAAATAAGACATCGCCCTGATGATGTTAGTCATACGTATCATTGTCCATGATGAGCATACAAACAGATACACCCCAGACGATGATTGCCCAGATGTTATGGTCATCATTCGGGAGAAGGAAGACGATGACAACCCACCCATCACTATGGTTCATCATAACTTTGCCCTTGACAATTGGAGCAACACTCCATGCATTGGTCGACAAGGGTAAAACGGGCATAAAATCCCTCTGCCCTATAGATAACTTTAACTGCTTACTTTTTTGTACAGTAGTAGTAGTTATTTTATCAGTACATGCTAACACTTTATATGATTAAGCAGTTTTATATATTAAGTGAAAGCATATTTTATTTCAGGACACTGAATTTAGATGTGTCTGTACTTGCTAATGAGGTGCCTTCTCTCCACAAGGACTGTAACTTTGATGAAAAGTTGGACTTAAACTTGATGGAGGTACAAGAGGACATTGAGATACCTCAAGAGAATAAGGAATGGGTCGAAGACAAACTTAAACCTAATCTTGGTCAAACCACTTCTTTCAATCTCGGAACCTTAGAAAACCCTAAGTTAATCCAGATTGGTTCAGAACTCACTCCAAACCAACGGAATAACATGGTTGCGCTACTAACCCAATTCTAGGATGTGTTTGTATGGTCTCATGAAGACATGGTGGGTTTGTCCACTGACATTGTCCTTCATCGCCTTCCCATTAAAGAGGGATTCAAGCCAGTCAAGCAGAAGCTCAGGCAATTGAAACTTGAGTGGAGTTTAAAGGTGAAAGAAGAAATTGTGAAACAATTTCAAGCTGGCATTATCACGGTGTCTACATATCCTAAATGGATATCCAACATAGTTCCCGTGCCTAAACTGGGAGGAAAGGTGCGAGTTTGAGTGGATTACCGGGATCTGAACAAAGCTTGCCTTAAAGATAGCTTTCCCGTGCCCTTTATCCACATTCTTATTGACAATACTGCTCAATACGGTATGTACTCCTTTGCAGATTACTTCATGGGGTATCATCAGATTATGGTCGCTGAGGAGGATCATGAAAAAACTGCTTTCATCACGCCTTGGGGAACCTTCTGCTATAGACGGTTGTCAGTCCGCCTCATTAATGCTGGAGCAACCTATCAGCGAGCTATGATAACTCTTTTCCATGATTTAATGCACAAGGAGATAGAGATCTACGTGGATAACATCATTATCAAGTCCCGAAGGGAGGAAGACCACCTAGACCATCTCAAAAAGCTCTTCAACAAGTTGTGTAAGTACAACTTGAAGTTGAATCCAGCCAAGTGCGCCTTTGGTGTTAAATCAGGCAAGTTGCTAGGTTTCCTAGTTAGCCACAAAGGGATTGAGCTAGATCCCACCAAAATCCAGGCCATCAAGGAAATGCCCGTTCGTCAGACAAAGAAGGCAATACGGGGATTTTTGCGAAGAATCAACTTCATTAGTAGGTTTATTTCTCAACTCACGGCAACCTGTGAACCCATCTTCAAGTTGTTAAGGAAGAACTCCTCAATGAAATGGAGTGATTAGTGTCAGAAAGCCTTCCTTACAATCAAAAAGTAGCTAGTTAAAGCTCCCATTTTGGTACCTCCCAGGGATGGTGTTCCTCTGTTCATGTACTTGTCCATTAACGACAATGCAATAGGCTGCATGCTGGGACAAAAAGACGATAGAGGCCAAGAACAAGCTATATATTACCCCAACAAAAGATTCAACATCAGTGAACACAAGTACACTCTGATTGAGAAGACTTGTTGTGCTTTAGCATGGGCTTCCATGAGGTTACAACATTACCTCCATGGTCACACAACCCATGTTAAATTGTCGGCTGTCCAGATGGCAGTTGATCCTACAGCAATTTGACATCGTCTACGTGATGCAAAAGTCTATCAAAGGTCAAGGAATTACAGATCAACTAGCTACCGCACCTACAAGGGACTTCAAACCCTTGGAAACATATTTACCCGATGAAGGGGTAATGGCAATTCAGCAACACCATAAGTATGATACATGTCATACTTGGAAAATGTATTTTGATGGAGCTGTTAACACAGAAGGCTTTGGAGCTGGAGCAGTTCTAGTGTCCGATACGAGGGAACAGTATCCCGTTGCCATCAAATTATAGTTTGTCAGCACCAACAACACAGCTGAGTATGAAGGTTGTATCATGGGGCTAAAACTTGCCCGTTCTATGGGCATAAGGCGGTTAACTATCTTTGGGGATTCCGTCTTGGTAATCAAACAATCCACGAGAATCTATCAAACTAAAGAGCTACATTTGCTGCTTTACCATTGGCAAGTTTTATAGATGGCTTTGCAGTTCGAATAAATCTCCTTTCTACACATTCCTCATAATAGGAATGATTTTGCGAATGCGCTAGCAACATTGGCCTCCCTGAGTCAAATACCTGACAAAGAAAACATGCCAAACATCACATTTGCCCTGCAAAAGGCCCCAGTCTATGGGAGCTATGTTGGAAAAGTATCAGATGAGCTACCTCCTATCCAAAATCCTTGGTATCAGCACATCAAAGAGTACTTACGAGATGGATCTACACCCACTGAGGCGAGTCCAACTGAAAGAAAGCGGAACCATCGACTTGCTATGAAATTTTACCTGAGGGAAGATGCACTCTACAAGAGAGATGTTGGATTAGGTATCCTCAGATGTCTGGACAAGGACCAAGCTCAGAGGCTCATGGATGAGATCAATGGTGGAGTATGTGGCCCACACATGAGCGCGACCTTTACTTGTTAAGAAAATCCTCAGAACAGGGCATTACTGGCTTACGCTCAAAGTTGACTGTGATGATCACGTCAAAAGGTGTTATCAATGCCAAATTCATTGAAATGCCATCCACGCCCCTCCAAGGGAACTCCACAACATGAGTTCACCTTAGCCCTTCTCAATGTGGGGAATGGAAGTGATCGAACCCATCGAGCCCAAAGCCAGTAATGACATCGGTTCATATTCACCATGATCGACTACTTCACCTAATTGGTAGAAGCAACCTCCTTCGCCAGGGTTACTGTGATGCCCCCAAATCCGGGTATCTTCCAACCCGAAAGATGGTGCTACACGGTACTCATAACTATACATTCATTCTATTGAAACGACATCAAAATATGTGTATCAACGATATTCTTATTACATTAATAATATTATATCTCGTTCCCAGGTTCTATAACTATTACATTCTTTGTTCATCATATTATAATATATACAACTTACTAGTTTATTACAATGTAAACTAATCGTTCATCTTTGTCTTACCTTTATCCTTGACAGATTCCTCGGTCTGTTCAGTCTTAGCTGCATTCATATGGTTCAAGCAAGAGTGAGCATAACAAGCTCAGCAAGTACAACAATTTCTTTTAAACAACATGTTTGAAACGTAGGAATCATATATCTTCAATAACTGGATAATAGTTATGAAGTACTATCAATAATTTAAAATAGCATTTCTTTTCCTTCAAAATGTTTTACAATAACAATATTCAGTAAAACATCAATTCTGGCTCAAGACCATGAGCATTTCATAATTTCTTTGAAAAGGACAACCCGACACTAAGTCCGTAAGTCCGGTATATCTTACGAGCACTTCTGGGTGATTAGCCCATAGTACTCTATGTTGATCAACACTACATCTATTAAACATGTACGTTTAAGTTTTGGCAACCTCGCGTGCCCATCGAATAATCGATGAAAAATATATTTGTTTATTCATACTCAGGCTTACCTTGAATCCGTACCAAACAATTGGCATAGGATAGCGTTAACAATTCTATATTTGAAAGACTTGTAAATAAATCAATCAACTCTTCAAGATTAGTCTAGCAGAGGTAAAACTGGCATCGACCCTTTAGTAAAACAGTTCATGCATCTCATAGCATGAATCATAGAAAACTTGGCTAACACGAAAGTTAGACAAGCGTTTAAGAAAAACTTGCCTTCAGCGTCTGCTACAGTAAAAATAACTTTTCCTTTTAGTCTTTACGGTCTCTACAATATATAACCACATAACATACCACATTAGGTCATGAATGAACATACATGGTTCCTAATGAATCTTACCCTTCTTCTCAATCTAATCATTCATTAGATTTGTTACTATTGGTTTCGGCTTGCCATTATCCTTACAACATTCTTACCAACTTATTTCCCTTCTATGTCTTACGTGGATTTACTTTATTAATAGAACTCGTTTCGAGTTAATCATCCTTCCTAACGGCTTAAAAACATTCTTACGTTATTCGAAACTCGATCGTCATTTGTTAAGTATAATTTATTGCATTCCGTTTACGTTTAAGTATTACTTAACAACTTTTAGTTGTAAATCTTAACGTTATAGTTATTATCATTATTGAATACAGTTCACGTTCATTATACTTTCTGTTCATCATTTAACTACTCATTTAAACAACATTAAATTCTTAAAGTCATCACTATAATAGTGATTTAGGAAAGGTCTTATCATGTTCATTAAGTAATTACATAACCCATACTGTTATTGCAAACCATTGGATTCATAATCAACTTGGTCAACAAATTTCTACAGCCGGCTTATCACATTACGTCGTTCTCATTACATTCATCTTCAATTGATTATTAACCTTTAATCATCATACATTAAGTGTCTAACAATGCTTTAACAATGTTATATTTACACCTTAGTTCATTACTAATGAGTTATCTTTCATTCTATACTTGTAAACATTCTTGTCTGTCAAAACTGATCGGGGATGGCGTATTACACACATAACTCTCTCTTCTCGCCGGCATGCAGACGAGTTTGTAGTAAGCAAGCCGGACTCTCAGCCTGCTTGGCGCCACTCATTGGCCTTGGGTTGGCCTTGCGGCATGGCTAACTCTGTGCCTCAGCTAGTTTGCAAAATTTAAAAATTTTACGAAACTCCCGGACTCATAACTTCTTCATTATAAGTCCGAATTGGCTCATACAAAAGCTTACGGTTCACAAATTATATACTCTAGATGTTCATGCAAGAATTTTATCTATTTGACTTCGTTTGCTAAAAATTCACCTATTAGTTCCTTTTTAACAAAAACGATAAACGTTCGTGAACGTTCAACGCTCGTTTCTTTATTCTCAGTCAGAATTCGGTCATTCTCGAGTCCGCAACTCTATAATGCCAAATAAGACTTGTCTCTATTGAAAACCAATGTTTCCAAGCTCAATATCAAAATTCGACTTCCATTCCGAGAATTTCACGAATTCGACGATTATCGTCCAAACTCGTAAATTTCGCCTTAACTTCATTTCTTATGATTTGTTCATCGTTTTAAATGGATTCAATCCATCATAATAACATCTTGACATACATACTTCATTAACTTATTGACATGATAAGTTATTACTTGTTTTTCATTAGTTTGTAACTTATAAAGGTATAACTACTTATGATTTTACTTCACATGACTTAACATGGTCTAAATCTATTAACCATCATTCTCTCATCTTCTAGTCATATAAATTTCATTATTGTGTCATATTCAATTTCCTACAAGTTCTTTCTTGATTCATAACTTATTTATGAACAAAGTACTTATTCATGGCTTATTAATACTTAAGTCATTTGATTAATCATTCTTACTTCTTCTTAGCATACATGTTCTACCACTACCCACTTCTCTATCAAATGAAGAGAAAGAGATTCATGGTTTAAGTTCTTACCCTTGATAATTCCTTGGTTAAGCTTTAATCTCCTTCTTGCTTCTTGAAAATCTAACAATGGAAGATTGACTTATAAGTGCTTATTCTCTCTAACAATTAAGTTACTTATCTTGAGAGGAGTTGGGAGAAATTGAACAACCAACAAATGAAAAATCAATCCTTCTATTTATAGGCAACTCAAAGTGAGGGCTTATTAGTCTTTTAGGCCATCCCACCTCCTTATTAACCTCCTTACTATTCCTAGCTTAAGTACTAAGTTAACTTGGCCACCACACTCTTTGCTTGGCCATCATAACATCTATCCAATACTTGGGCATCACATATACTTAACCATTAAGTATACTTGCTAATCACATAACTTAGCCTTTATGTTTACTTGTTAATCACCTAGCTTATCCTTTGCTTGTTGATCACAACTTTTACTTGTTCACCACACATAAGCACTTTACTTGCTTATCACATTAATTACTTGCTCATTACTTTGGATCACCCATGGGTTTAAACCATCCAATAACCCATAAGTTCATACTTTGGGCTTTTAGCTTAACTCATACTTGGGCTTGCATTAACAATTCTTTGGGCTTTACCACTAGCTTGCATTGGGCTTACACATTAATTCCTATTAGACTTACCCATTTCTACACTTGGGCCTTATCAATTCTCATTGGACTTTACAATGTTCTACACAATCCTATAAATTAAATTCATTTAACTTAAAGCCTTATAACGTATAATTTGCGTATTCATCTCGTATTCCCACTCGTATACTTATTCATATACGACATACTATGCTTCATTCATACTCGTATAACACCTCGTATCATGCTCGTATTCATTACTTCGTATAATACCTACGTATTATACGATCATTGCTTTTAATTCATTATACAAATTTAAATTCCTTCTCGGAACTCACTTTCCCTAACCGTTAGGTTTTAAGTCCGCAAGCGAAAAACTGTGTTTGCCATAACTGAAATATTATTGGATATTCTATCTCACCTCGATATTCTATCATTACGTATTTCTCGGAAATTGAAAAATAATTCCCAAGTAGAAATGCGTGAATAGTGTTTTTTAGAAAATTTCTCAGAAAGCTTTTATTTTCGTCTTGGAAATTCAAACACTTTAATTCTACCACGTAGTCAAAATACTACGACATTCCGATATTTCTAGGTCATAGAACGACCTTCAATTAGCTTACTCCCATAAATAATTAATTAAATTCATTTTAATCCACATAATTAAATAAAAATTTAATTCTCAAAAATCCAAATTTTCTGGGGCGTTACAGTTACTAAAGAAGTCATCATTGCTTTCATCAAAAACAATGTCATTTGTCGATATGGACAACCAGAGGTCATTGTGTTAGACAATGCTAAGAACCTCAACTACAAAATGATGGAGGAGCTATGCAGTAAATTCCACATCAAACACCTTAACTCCGTCATCTACCGTCCAAAGATGAACGGTGTTGTTGAAGCAGCTAATAAAAACATCAAGAAGATCATGCAGAAAATGTCCGCTAATCACAAAGGATGGCCTGACATCTTGCCTCTGACTTTATTAGCTTACATAACTTCAATGCGTACTTCCACTGGGGCAACCCCCTACTCATTAGCCTATGGGATGGAAGCAGTGCTCCCCATAGAGGTGGAAATGGAATCCCTCAGAGTGTTGATGGACGCTCAGCTGAATAAAGACAAATCGGTACAAGACAGGTATCACCAATTGTCTCTAATAGAAGAAAGGTGAACCGCGACTATCTTCCATGGTCAGTTATATCAGCAAAGGATCGCCAAATCCTATAACAGGAATGTCCGGCTACGACATTTTAAACAGCTCGACTTGGTTTTGAAGAAGATCATTGATAACCAAGATCAATCTTAGGGAAAATTCGCTCCTAACTGGGAAGGCCCGTTTGTTGTCAAGGAGGTATTGACAAGAGGCGCTCTCAAATTGTAGGAAATGGACGGCGATGAATTTTCATAGCTTATCAACTCAGACACCGTGAAGCAGTACTATGTCTGAGGTTACCATCAAACGAGCATCCTAGTTTTAGATCATCAGATCACCAGTCATTTCAGGTTCTTTAACCCTCATTACATACAGCCTTTCCTTTTTATTCATCTGTCCCTCAGGGAAAAACACACTTTTCAAACCAGTAGTCTGGTTTCATTTCATACAACTCTGGTTATCCCATCAGGGATTGAACCTTTCATACCTGCAGTTTATCTTGAAGATGAGATTATACTTTTCATACCTGCAGTTTGTCATAAGTATGGGATCAAAATTTCATTTCCCCGCAGTTCATTCTGCACATGGGAGTCAACTTCTTCGGTCACAAATCGTCCCGAGGGGCGAACTACGTCGACTTGATCTCCCTGATACCCGGGAGTACGTAGGCAACCATATTCTGTATGGCCCAGTCATAATAAAAAATCAAACAAAAACATTTCTGCCCTTTCTCTATAAAAACAAACAAAAACACTTCTACCCTTCGCTACATAAACAAAAACAACAAAAATACTTCTACACCCTTCTTCATCAATAAAGCTTCTACACCCATTTACACCTTTCACATTCAGCATTGAACCTCTTACACCAGGTTCGAACTACGTAGACCTGAACTCCTCTTCAATAGGAATACGTAGGCAGCCATACCTGGGATAAAACTTCAATCCACCACATTTCATCGGCTTCAGACCAAAGGGATGGAACTAGCTAACCTCTCCTCACAAATAGGAGATTCGGCGACCATCTAAGTTACAGTTGTGCCTCAAAGAGCAACACCAATCCATAAGAGATGGAACTAACTGGGCTCCTCCTAAATAGGAGTACTGGCGACCATCTGTGGTGTAGTTAATCTCAGAGAGGAAAATTACACTCCTCTCCACATCTACATACAGAAACTAGTCCCAAGACACCAAAGATGGTAGGGATACATACAGATCAATGATCTGTCCTGAAAGATCCTTCAACATCTCAATGTCCACACATCAAAGATGAGTTCAAAATACATAAAGATCACAAGCCCTGAAGAAACAGGCAAATATCAAGCAAGTATCAAGGCACAACTGAAAAGGAAGTGAATCAAAATATATTTCCCTACTATATATAATTTTGTTTGATATATACAATATGTGTTGTAGATGACAAAATGGCTAAACTAGTCTGTGCAGGAAAATACAAGTCTATCTACGGATCTGTGTGTATGCGGACTATCAGATCACATAGCATCCCTCTCCGAATAAGGGGGTAACGATGCAAGCTCCTTCCCATTGGTATCTACATGAGCTAGCAGATCCAAGGCTAACTGCATGGTGGCATGATGCTCATCAATGTATGCACTCACATCGGTAAGGATGCCAGTCGTAAGGGATCTCACAGAAGTACTGTCTGTGACGACTACATCCCGGGTAGATAGGGCAGCATCCCGCTCTACGATCAATGCATCTCTGGCTGATCTAGCCTCATCTCTCTCTAATAGAGTTGCGTCTCTCCCATCAAGAGTTGTTAACATAAAGGCCCTAGCATGATCTCTCTCAGAGGTCATCAGATGAAGACTCTGCTCCAGATACTGTGCTCAATGCTGAATCACAGTAGCACTCGTAGTGGGAGAATCCATCACAACTACTGGCAACCCAATAGTCAAATCCTCCTTGATGGGAATATCAGTCTCCTCCATAGGCTCCCCATCATCGGAATCAATCCCCTGCAATGTGGATACTGCCATATTCAATGTCGTCTCTGTCTCCATCCATGCAGAATACTCTGCAGAACAACCCGGATGGCTGACAAAAAACTAAACTAGCTCACGCTGATCCCAACAGGTATACAACCTGGATCTATCCTCTGCTGATAAATGGCGAGAAGCTAAACGCTGACTCAATGCCCCCTCCAAAGGATGAAAATCCTGGAACAGGTCAAACTGACACATCACGGCTAGTGGGTGGTAAGTAATCATGCCCCTCAAGCCAGCTAGAGGGAAATAATCCATGCCTAGAGCCTGAGTGATGAAGCTGTAGGGTGAGCTGAGCCATGTACACGATAATATATCAAACGGATCTCCGATCCCTGCCAGGAAAGCTGACTAAGATGCAACATCTATACACTCCGCATGCTGAAAGGAGTATGACATGGCTATATCATGGGTGAAACAATACCCATGTCGTCTGAAAGTGCCAATCGGTCTCAAGTGTGACATAAACCACACATATAACATGACCGAGCTACATGTAAACACTTCAGTCAGATAAGTGCATCAGTATATGGCTGACCTCAGAGTCTCTACTATAATCATCGGTACGATGGTGTGACCCTCCCTAAGAACTCTCACTGCCATGATAACTCCTATATCCAACTCATCCATGTACCGTAGCATGTAGACATGTCATAATATGCACAATAACAGTACATCTACTCTGGTCAAACGCCAATGATCCTCTGGTGTGGTGAAATCCCCGGAATGCCATGTATAACTATCCTCTGAGCCAAATCTATCAAATAGAAAATGCTGGGATATCACGTGGCCGGATGTGAGCTCATCATGCACCACCCTACGCCTCAATCCAGTGAGGGTCATGAACTACTGACTCGTGTCTCCAATCACCATATGCATGCAAGGTCTGTCCAGTTGCAGCATCGTCAAACGTGCATACTCCTCCAGAGTAGGAGTCAACTCCTGAGTCCCAAATCGAAAAACCTGCCTCGCCGATACCCAGTGCTCCAGCATGCCCTCCACGAATCTTGTGGGAACTTGAAACATCAAGAGGGTCATAGTATGCTGCAACAGCTATCTACAGTCACCTTGCTTGATGGTGACATACTATCATACCACGATTACATACACGATGCCACCAATACTGGTGGGGTATGATCAATGCGGCTAACTATCGAAGAAGACATCTGTGTGGGCCGTATCATAAGATCATCCAGGGGTCAATGCTGAATATCTCTGGATATACATACATATGCATAACATAATAACATGCATGATAAACAATAGATGGCAATATGATATAGGGAATGGAAAATTGTACATACATTCCTAAGTATATCATCATCTAATACATCTCTGTATAGCTAGAAATACAGGGAAATGGGGCACAGATGCCCTACAACTAATAGAGGCCTATCAAAAGACACAACAATAATGGGGGAAAGCCACCCAATGTCTAACAGAGGCCTATCAAAAGAGATAATTTGAATATAAATTAGAAGAAAACAATGGTGTCAATGTCTACATCATCAATCCTGTCCACCTGATGTAACTCCTCCTGATTCACTAGATCTCTATCTACAGGGATGTCAGGCCTATACAAGGGAGGATCTGCACTGGCAAAACCATATGGGTCACTTGAGAGACCAGTGTCAGAGCTGGAAGGATAGAAAGTATCTGCCTCTAAAGGATCTCTGCCCAAATGTCGGAAAAAGAAATGTGTCCGGTCCAACTGCTGGGTCAAATTGCCAATCTGTGTCAAATAAGTAGGATCTCGGACACAGGTTAGAAAATCTATCATCATCACGGATCCTGGAACCATATCCCCCATGAACTGAGTGGCACAGGTCTAGGCTCCAATGGTACGAAAGAACTACCAATGCTAGAATATATCCTGAGTGCAGGGACCCTCTGATAATGTAAAACCGTCAACACCCAACAATGGGATATCAATGACGGGTGACTGCGAAACAGGCCAGTAATGCCTGGCAGGAGGTAAGATCGGTATACGAATCTCTCCTGTGGTGCTCCTGATAGCACGCTCTCCTAAGTAGAGCTCCCATCCTCCATCTGTGAAGAGAGGAATCCTATGGGTGGAAATCATGTGCTCAACTCCAGTTGGGTACCCATCCTCAAATCCAATGCTCAAGTGCTACCCTGAATGGGGAATGCATGTGATGACATCAGACATCAACAACTCCAGTTGTAGGCGGCAATGAGTGAAACCCTCTGCTATAGGGACCTCCGCCAGTATGGAATAATGACATCGTCATCCTCATGGGTAGGTATCTAATCCTAACACACTCACCAGACGTAAACATGGGAGCCTCTCATTGGCCCTAAATATCAATGTAAAGACAAACATCTGCTGTCAGTTAACACTCTTAACCTGTACATGGGAAAAGACGAGAAATACTCACAAGAGAAATGGGTACAATCCTAGCCAAGCCTCGGTTAAGCCTTGTGAACGCATGCGCATTCCCCTGAGGAAATAGGCAAAGGTGTAGGAACCCCAATCATACTCTCCAATATGGTCCACATGTCAAATGGCACTAATCAAAGCGAAGGACACCGTAGAAGAGTTATCTGCTATAAAGCAGCCCCTAATGATCATCAAGAACAATTGCTGAAGAATGCGATCCCTGACTCTCACATCATCAAGCATGGGCTCACTCAACAGCCCGCTCATAACATCTATGCTCAAAGGACCTGTACGAATAGTCCTGCCTTTGAGCGCCTCTGCCGGAACTCCTAGCAAGGTTCTGATGGCAGTACGGGTAATATCTGTTGTATAAGGCACTGGTGCCCCTCCAAACTCCATGCTTGTGATAAACTGCAAATCCATCGGCGTCATCATCACCTCGAATCCGAAGAATGGAGTGGTGAGATGCAGTCAAACCCGGTATTCGAGACAATGCCCTGAGGTAACCCCAAGGACAACGACGGGGAAGGATGGAAAAGAACGTCCTGAATCCCCAGCCATGTACATTCACTCTATAGTCATCATGCAGAGCTTGATACATAGAGTGGAAGCTGAACCAGTTCCCTCAAGGCTGTGTAAAGCCGGGAACCTACATCAAATGTTGATCAACATCAGAATCCTTTACTCCTCATCAATAGGAAAGGAGGAAGATTAAGATCTAACTTTATACCACATTTTCATGTAGGTAAACTGAAGGGTGTCGACTCAAATCACCCAGAAGCTCTGGGTTCGCCACCTGAATGCCTGGCAAATTCCTACGATGAACAGATGCAGCAAGAGCGGGGTCCGCAACTGAAACATCATCCTCCTCATCCTCGACGTCCGACACATCAACCTGGACTAGAAGTATCATTGCCTCCACCAAACGATGAGTCTGTCTAACAGAACGGGGTCGAGGCACTTCAGAAGCCCTTCTCCGTACACCAAAAGTGGTCATGCGGGAACTACTCGACTGATCCAGATCCATAATATCCGGACAGAAGTCTCCAAATCACCTCAGAAGGGGTGGGGAAATTTTTAACCTGGAGCTTTTCAAAATAAATTTTATGACTACATGCATGCATGCATTATTTTAACATACATCTACAGTAGAGTTAAAAATGCATGACTACCTAATGTCTACATTTTGGAAATTTTTTGTCGTAGTCCCCTTTGTAAATAGGACTATCCATATGCATATAGGCTAGGTGGCCATTCGGTAGCACACCTACCCACAATCATATACATCCTACATGTATTAATACATCATAGTAAAAAATTCATAAGTGTAGTATAATTACCAGGATTATTTTGCTTTTCCACCTTTACTCATCTGTCCTCAAATAGGAAAAGAAATGACAGTAAAAGGTGCCAATTTGACTGTTTCAAAAGTCAAATTTTTTAACGTCATTATGTTCAGCATGGTTTAATACTAACATTTACTATGTTGAATATTTTTTATGAACTCATATCAGTATGCATATTCACTACTATGTATTTAGATGCATTTCATGTGATAAATCATTTTTCAACGGATAAAAAAATGGAAAAGAATACATGCATACGTTACCAGGACAGTGTAGAACACTTGTACGGTGGCAGAATTTGAAGAACATCAGCCGAACTCAGCAGATCTGAAGAGGAGCTCTCGGATTTCCTTCGCGGTGCCACTTGAAAATGACATATGAAAGCAACCTGAAGCCTTTTCATACTCACGGTTGGTAGCGAGTCCACCTACTACCGCCGTAGTGTAATACCAGTAGCACCCTACATGGGTCCCACCCTCCAGCTCGATCCGATTCGAGTTGTAAAAGAGGTCTCATAAGCTAAAAAGGCCAAATAAAAAGTAAAAACGCTACGTGACTTAGCGGAATAGCTTAGAATCCTGGTTGTCATAAGTCAAATTATGGCTTTACATATCACTCATTGGTGTTCGCCTAAATATAAGGTACACTATACCGATGATATCAGCTTTTGTAAATCCTACTCGACAATACCTCACATAGGTCTGATGCAGCCAAATACAGGGTCGTAACCCTAAAATCCTTTCCTCGGCGGGGGTTACAATGCAGATTTCATTCATTGATAAGGTTCCCCAGCGGGGGTTACAACACATTCTTCATCCATGAACAAATCCCTGACGGGGGTTACAACGCATTCATTGTCCATGAACGAATCCCTGGCGGGGGTTACAACGCATTCTCATCCATTGATATACATGTTAATGAAGGTCAATAAACCTTGACGTCATCTCAGCCGATGGCAAGTACACCCATCGAAGCATCATAAACTATTCGATGATTGGTACCCATATCCATGTATCCCTGGCGGGGGTTACAACGCATTCTCATCCGTTGATACACACATCAATAAAGGTCAAGCAACCTTGATAGTTAACCCAACAGGGATCTATCCATTGATACACACATCAATGAAGGTCAAACAGCCATGACAGTTTGCCCAAAAGGGATCTATCCGGTGATACACACACCAGCGAAGGTCAGGCAGCCCTGACAATACATACTGTTGGCAGTAACTCCAATAGGACCATGGTATATGCTGGTGACATAAACCAGAGAAGACCATCCTCATCGTAGAAGACCGATGATGGAATATGTTATACACATCCTCAAATAGACAAAGCTTTATCCATACAGATCTCTTGCATACGAGAGGTACATCTTCTGTATCAAGGATTACAGAACGTTAACATCCTGGAAGACTTGGATCACACGTCTAATACATCACTGATTGTCATCCCCAACAAGACTAACAGGGAATCGATAATCATCCCATCATGTTGGAAAATAATCCAACAAAACACATGCATCATGCATTTGCATCATGTTGCTGCACATGACATCATGTTTATCTTGTTGCATTTCAAGTGTCTAGGATTATTTATCCTATCCATGCCTTGCATTGCATGAATATGATAAAGAGGGGTATCTATAGACACTCAAAATCTTCTGCACACCTGTTACTAACATTATAGGAGGGCAGATTCGTCTTTCAGAGATAACCCTGGAAGACAGCTCATATCCATTCCGGATACTGCCGTAACTTCAGTCTCAACTCCGGAACACACATAAGGAGTATCAGTTCCAACCTCGGAGATAACCTCAAGTTTCATCCTTGGAGATAACCCCAAGGAATGTCGTTGCAGTACCGGCGATAACCCTAGAAATGCTTGTTTTAAATGCATGCAATCAGCTTCAACCTCAAAACTCCCGCCGAGGCACTCATTCCAAAGACCTAAATATAACACCGGGAAGACAGACACACTTAAAGATGACCCTGAGGAATTCAAACACTTGCAACATTCCAATCTCAGAGATAACCCTGAGCAACGTCTGCTTTATCAACCCAAACTGGAGATAACCCCGGCGAGGGGCAAAATTGTCATCTTGCCACCTCAACCCCATATTGCACCGTCTCAACAACTCATTCATACATTTCTACACAACAATGTCCTATAAGAGCCAAGGAGTTCCAATCTTGAGTGACTATTACGCAGGGCAGCACACCAGATAGAATTTGAAGCTTGAAGACCATGGGCATGGTCCCCTCTTCCTGACTTCGTACAACCTATAATCCCATGTCATTGCGTAACTCTCGACAATGATGGTTCGAAAAAGGACTTGTACACCTCAATTGAATTCTCTGATTGAAGTTCTGCAAGTTCGAGTGGACATCACAGTGCACTTACTTCGAGATGGTAGGACCCGCGGAGTTCGGGGCACCCCGGGTAACCACAGTTACATCTGTGGCTGCCGTAGGTACACCTATGGCCACCAGCTCTATAAATATAGAGCTTGGGGTGGTTATTTTAAAAAAGTAAAAGGCGAGGAAGCCCTGTCAAATTTGCTCTGTACACACCCCATATTGAGTGCTTTCTCATTTTAAACACTTGTTAGCTCATATATAGCTATATTTTTACCAACGAGAGCTGAGTGTTCATCCACTTATAGGCATAGAAGTCTTCTTTGGCAGCCCACTATAAGCCTTCTTACACACTATAAAGCCTCTCTCTTCATCTTTGCACACATTATTCTTCAGATTGAGAGTTGTGTTGTGTGTGTATGCCCAAACTTCGGTCTGTGGTTTTCATTTCTGTCTATATATATATATACTTATATATGTATATATTTATATATATAGACTAACATTATTGAGTTATGCCTCGATTGAGCCTAAACTTATGTCTAGAGCGTTTACTTGCTGATATATATATATATATATATGAACTATTGTCGAATTATGTCTGATGAGCCTGGATTTTATATCCGGAGAGTTTACTGCTTATATATATATATATATATATATAAATATATATGAACTATTATCGGACTCTGTCCAATGAGCCTGGATTTTATATCCGGTGCGTTTACTACTTTTATATATATAGCGACAAATCACTGAAATGATAAACTGTGCCGAGATTGAGAAATATCATGTGCGTTTACCGCTTATATATATATACACACACACATTTATGTCAGGCCTGGAGTTTACTTCGTGGCTTTTTACTACTTTATTTACATTACATTCCGTCACTTTGGAGTTTACTTCACATGGGTTGATTGATTTTTACCGCTTTATTTACATTTAGTCACTTTGGAGTTTACTTTCGTGGTGGTTGATCGCATTTATTGCTTTATTTAGATTTCTGATCCCCCGTGGAGGTGCTTCGTGGTGGTTGATCATGTCTATATATATATATATATAAATATATATATATACCGCTTTTATATATTTACATTTTCGATCACCCATGGAGGTGCTTCGTGGTGGTTGATCATGTCTGTATATATATATATATATATATATATATATATATTCACAACTTTTATATATATAACTGCTTACTACTTTTCATATAAACTGCGGCATCATATGAGCCTAGGAATCATCTGATCACAGACTCAGTCCATTGAATCTAGATTCAGTTCCCGTGATGGACATTTTTCAACAGTAAGTAGCTTGTAAATTATTCACGGTGTTTGAATTTCCTTAGATGGCTTTAATGCCCATGAGGAGTTTGGCACTGTTATATCTTATTTTCTTAAAGATTCTTCGCATCTCAAAAATAAAAGTAATCAAGCCGAACATTTAATAATAAAATGGAAGTATGAAAAGGTCTCAATTACTATTGAGCACGGGATTGAAAAACCTCTTTTACAAAACCTCAATGCTATATCATGTTTAAAACTGAATTTTTTATATAAATTCAAACCATTTTTATATAGGTGAGAACGAGGCCTCACACTACTTCCAAATAAATTGCACATTGATCCACACATACACACACATTCATATAACAGTTTCTTGAAAAGTGGCGGTCACCATGGTAACACAGACGTCGGGGGGTGCCTAACACCTTTTCTTCGCATAATCAATCCCCCAAACCCAAATGAATCTTGGTTTCACAAAACCATTTAGTAGTGTCACATCACTAGGTCAATGTGCAAACTTTTTCTCGGTTGCGTAGGTGCAACCAGTTAAAAACACCAACTGGTGACTCTTACAGTCAAATCGTCGACATATACATGTCGGACCTTTTTCACTTGTTTTTTCAAAAAAATCTCACATAACATAAGAACACCAAAGAACAAGAACAGAAAAGGGGACAAATAAATTCCTGACGTCGATAATCATCACAGTCAGCCTTGAGAGAGAGCCAGTAATGCTCTGTTCTAAGGATCTTTTTGACAAGTAGAGGGTTACTCATGTGTGGGCCACATACTCCACCATGGATTTCATTTATGAGCCTCTGAGCATGGTCTTTGTCCAGACATCTGGGGAGACCTAGTCCTGCATCTCTTTTGTAGATTGCATCTCCGCTCAGGTAGAATTTCATAGCTAGTTGATGGATCCACCTTCTCTAAGTCAGGCTTGCCTTAGAGGGTGTAGATCCATCTCGCAAGTACTCCATGATATGCTGATACAAAGGATGTTGGATGGGAGGTAGCTCATCTGATACTTCTCCAATGTAATTCCCATAGGCTGGAGCCTTTTGCAGGGCAAATGGAATGCTTGTCATATTTTCCTTGTCAGGTATTTTGATCAAGGAGGCCAAAGTTGCTAGCGCATCTGCAAAATCATTCCTATTCCGAGGAATATGGAGGAAGGAGATTTCTTCAAACTCCGCAGCCATCTGTAAAACTTGGCGATGGTAAGGAAGCAAATGTAGCTCTTTGGTGTGATAGATTCCCATGGTTTATCTGATAACTAATTTGGAATTTCCAAAGATAGTTAACCGCCTGATACCCATTGATTAGGCAAGTTTTAGCCCCATGATACAGCTTCATACTCAGTTGTGTTGTTGGTGTTTAAAAACTATAATTTGACAGCGACGGGATATTGCTCCCCCGTACTAGATACTAGAACTATTCCAGCCCCAAAACCTTCCATGTTTACAGCTACATCAAAATACATTTTCCACGTCTGGTATACAACATACTGATGGTGTTGCTGAACTTTCATTACCCCTTCATCGGGGAAGTATATTTCAAAGGGTTTGAAATCCCGTGAGGGTGCGACAGCCAGTTGATCCACAATTCCTTGAAATTTGATAGACTTTTGTGTCACGTAGATGATGTCAAAATATTGTATGATCAACTACCATCTGGACAACTTATAATTTAACATGGGTTTACTGAACACGTACTTGAGAGGATCCACGTGGGATATGAGATGGGGTTTTATGACGATGAAGGTAATGTTGTAATCTCATGGAAGCCCATGCTAAAACATAACAAGTCTTCTCAATCAGAGTGTACTTGTGTTCACTGCTGCTGAATCTTTTGCTGAGGTAGTACATAGCTCGTTCTTGGCCTCTATCGTCTTTCTATCCCAGCATGCAGCCCATGGCATTATCATTGATTGACAGGTACATGAATAGGGGAACATCATCCCTATGAGGTACCAAAATAAGAGCTTTGACTAGCTATTCTTTGATTGTAAAGAAGGTTTTCTGACATTCGTCGTTCCATTTCATGGAGGAGTTCTTCCTTAATAGCTTGAAGATAGGCTCACATGTTGCTGTATGTTGGGAAATGAACCTATTGATGAAGTTAATTCTTCCCAAAAATCCCTGTATTTCCCCCTATGTGTAACGAATGGGCTTTTTCTTGATGGCCTGGATTTTGGTGGGACCCAGCTCAATCCCTTTGTGGCTGACTAGGAATCCTAGCAACTTGCATGATTTAATGCCAAAGGTGAACTTGGCTGGATTCAACTATAAGTTGTACTTACGCAACCTATTGGAGAGCTTTCAGAGATGGTCTAAATGGTCATCTCTCTTCAGGACTTGACGATGATGTTATCCACATAGATCTCTATCTCTTTATGCATTAAATATTGGAAAAGAGCCATCATAGCTCGTTGATAGGTAGCTCCAAAGATTGATGATTTGAAAGACAATAAATGCAGAGCAAAACGGTTCCCCAAGGAGTGATGAATGCGATTTTTTCACGATCCTCTTTAGCAACCATAATTTGATGGTACCCCGCAGAATAATCAGCAAAGGAGTACATGTCGTATTGAGTTGTATTGTCAATGAGTATGTGGATAAATGGCACGGGAAAGCTATCTTTTAGGCAAGCTTTATTCAGATCCCGGTAATCCATGCAAACTCATACCTTTCCTCCTAGTTTAGGCACAGGGACTATGTTAGATAGCCATTCAGGGTAAGTTGACACCATGATGATGCCCGCTTGAAATTGTTTCCGTAAGACCCCAGATTTTATGAAATAAAAGTATTCAATTTTTCTTATAATTATTATTCAGTAAATGGTTAAATTGATAAAAGTTTAAAGTTAAGGGTGATATATGTAAAATTTTCAAAATACGCAAGTGGTTATAAAATACTCATTTCTGTCGGGGAATATTCGTTTGGTCGTGGAATATTCTTGTTGTCAGGGAATATTCGTACGACGATGCAGTCATTTGTGGGCTCCATAACATAATAACTGCCGGATGAAGAAAACAACAAGTTTGAGTTTTTATAAATAACGGCGTAGTAGTTCTGAATTAACTTTGTTGGAATACTAAATTGGTTAAAAGCAGTAATATACGTGGTTGCATAAAGAGCACACAAGATATTGCACAATATTTTTGAATTATTGATTCTTACGTAAGAAGGCACTACTCAATAATTGTTACGTTAACAATTTATTCAATATTCTATTTTATTGATTCAATAATTGTTGCGTTGATATTTTATATTATTGTTGTTTCAATAATTGTCACTGCACAATATTTCCCATTATCAGATCAATAATTCATATTATTTGAATAATATTATTAGATAGCATTATTGGAAATGTCTAGATAGTTCTGTGAAGGAGAGGTTTGGTCACCTAATTGTGCGCTAGTAAGGAGAAATCCTTATTGGAAAGCCCTCTTTCGGGAAGCGCTTTTGGTTGTCATTATTGTGATTCGTAATATTATTTGTGAATAATTAATTATTGATAAGGAAATATTTATTTGATGCGGATATAAATGATGGATTTATTTATTTTATGTGGTTATAATTGAAGGAATTAATGTTGAGGTGTTTTATCAGTATTTTTGTCGAAATGGAAGTATTAAAAATCAAATCAGTTTTCTTGCGATATATTGCGTGAGTTATAATTTTTAACCCGACCGTTGGATCGTTGTAATTTTTTAATATGTTATACATATATAATTTGAGTATATGTCCACAAATTTTGAACCGTTAAAAATAAACTTATGAATTTTTATGAATTTTAAGAGGTGGCTGGTTCAGAAATTGTTGATGTTTTAGAATTTATCATTTTGGTGGAAAATTCTAGAATGTGTGGGCCCCACCTATGGTTGGTGAAGAAATGTGCTGAAATTCTAATTCAAATGTGGTGGGTGGCAATAGTAGCAGGTAAAGCCATCAGGTAGCAGGTCAAGTCTGCTTCGGCGTGCTAACATTTTCCTATAAATAGAGGGCTAAGTTAGAATTGAAAATCACACCAAAAACATAAGCTTTCTCTCTTTCTCTCTCTATATTATCGAGTGTATTTTGTGAGTTTTTTGATACTTTGGGAGTTTCTAATGAGTGCAAGTTTCCTTCAGTGTCATATCCGATATTCCAATCAGAAGTACTGCTCTTTTGAGGTAAGGAATTTTAAGGGTTATTATGTTTTTCAGTTTCGTAATTTTTTCGACCCTTAAAAATTTTGGAAATATTTGAAATGATAATTTGATGTGTTTTCTTGATTATGTCCAAAAATGGTGATTTTTGGATGTATAAATTAAGAGTTATGAATTTTATGAGAAAAGACTATTTTTAAAAGTAAACCCTTATAACTCCTTGTGGTTAACTCCAAAATTGGTGAAATATTTATTAGGAGTACATGTATATAATAGAAGTATACTCTGTAAATTTTGGAATTTTTGGACAAAAGTATAATTTATGATAAATGTCTAAATATTCGCGCTTTTGGCATATAAAAATAGTAAATGAATTTTAAAAATTAGAGAAAATATATATTCAATATGGGACTATATTCGCTAAATCCCGTAAAAGAAATATTTTTGGAACTGATTTGATATTTTTCATGAAAATGGACTAGTTATGAGTAAATGAATTAAATATGTTATGTGAAGTAACAAAATTGGAAAATAGGATTTTATAGCTTGGGAATCCTATATATGGTATATGCAGATTTTTGATGAGGTTGTTGGTTATTGGTGTTGAAATCTTATGAGTTTGGCATTTTAGGCTAATTAAATGCATTAATTAGTAAAGTGTAAACAATTAAAATAAATTGTTTATAAGTTTAAGAAATGATTAAGATATTGTGGTAATATTAACAATATTAGATTATGAGATTATTAAGTGATTTATAACATTTGGATTAAGGTTTTATGAAATCATTGATTTATGAATCTTACTTTTGAAATTAAATGCAGTTGATCATGTTATTTTTATTATCATATAGAACATTTTTATAATCCCGGTGATGAAATTTCTCTTTGACTTTAAGTGTAAAGATGGGTAGATTATTGGTATGATCGTGACTATGGGTTCTCTTTGGCCAGTAGTGCAAAGCTGAATCGTTGAATGGTATGATCATGACCATTGAATTTACAATTGAATATTTTTAGCTTAAGTGCAAAGGTGAATTGATCAACATGATTATAATTATGGTTTATATAAATTCTTAAATGATTGTATGTTTCTTTGAGATATGAAGATCTTTGGCCTATAGTGCAAAGATCAAGTATTGATGAATATCTTTGGTCGTGGTGCAAAGATGACCTGTTGTTGAATATCTTTGGCGTGTAGTACAAAGATGACCTGTTGTTGAATATCTTTGGCCCATAGTGCAAAGATGACCTGTTGTTGAATATCTTTGGCCCGTAGTGCAAAGATAAACTTATTAGTATGATTATGAACAGGAACTGTAATTTGGTATAACCATGATCTTTGATGTTTTAGGTAAAGACATGTAATGAAAAAAATATCTTCGTCTTGGATGAGAAGAGAAAATTAGAACTTCAATTATGATTATGAGTTATTCACATGGTGTGAGCAGGATACATTGATTAATGTTCTGAGGTTAAAGCATTGTTGGTGGACTTTTAACATGGAGAAGATAATAGACTTTATGGTCTATTTGACTCTTCTAATGGATTTCTCGTTCCGCTGCAACTATGGTTGAAAAGTTTTATCATCTACCATATGTTCTAAATCTCTAATTTATTACTGATGAAGGCTATTGATAATCTAATTATCTTTAGTTATGATATTCTTTACTGGGCTAGTTGTGCTCACCCCTTTTGCCTTACAATTCCTTTCAGGTAATAAAAGTGTAGCTGGGTCGAGCGGGGATAACAAGGGAGTAGTGTGGTGGTCCAAGACTGTCAAAGTTTCTCAACACATTATAAAACGGCATGACATACAATATATAATTGTATTGAAGATCTAAGATGTGTGTGTCGTATATTATACGTCACTTAATAATTGATTTTAGTGAACAACAATAGGGTGAGGTGAACCCAACTTTGGAAGGGTGTTTTGCCACTATTATACAAGATGTCTAATGACATACAACCTCGTGTTATCATAAGACAGGGTTGTGCACATCCACTTGCCGAGTATATCTACGAGCACTACCTATATGATCTTTGAGTTGGGTTGAAACATAATGTTCAATCGCAGACGGTGGAGATAGTTATATGTCAAGAGAAGACTCACCATTGGAAGTATCATGATAGTAATCTTCTTGTTTTTCTTTGGGGTCTATTGGATCAACCAATGATAATTCTTTGGACATATGATATCTATCATAACTTAGATTCTTAGCCTCCTATGTACGAAGGTTTTCTTGAGCACTTCCCAAAGATTTTAATTTCTAAAATAATTCTAGACTATTCCTTTATGTAAGGTATCACTGTGAGGTGTTGTCCATAGTTGGGACATGAGTCACAGTTGGTATTAAAACTCACAGTATATGTGTTGTTATATTTTGCACGATAATTGTAGTAATAAAGTTGTAGTTATTTTCTGTACCATGTATTTGGTGACTCAGAATAGGTTGGATGGATTGGACCTATTTTGGGGGCGTCACAGTTTCACAATTTCTTCTTTAACCTTTAAACTCCACTCAGGCTTTAATCGCTTGAGCTTCTGCCTGACTAGCTTGAATCCCTCTTTAATGGGAAGGCGATGGATGATGATGTCAGTGGATAAACTGACCATGTCTTCATGAGACCATGCAAACACATCCTGGAATTGGGTCAATAAGGTAACCATGTCATTCCTTTGGTTTGGAGTAAGGCCCGTACCAATCTGGATTAGCTTAGGGTTTTCTAAGGTTCCGAGATTGACTGAGGTGGTTTGATCAAGATTTGGCTTGGGTTTTTCTTCGACCCATTCTTTGATCTCCTGAGGTATCTCATAGTCCTCTTGTATTTCCATCAAGTCTGAGTCCAACTTTACATCCAAGTCACAATCCTTGTGGAGAAAAGGCACCTCATCAGCAAGTATAGGCACATCTAAATTCATAGTCCTGAAACAAAATATGCTTTCACTTAATATATGAAACTATTCAATCATACAAAGTGTTAGCATGTACTAATAAAACAACTTCTAATAATGTGTAGAAAAGTAAGCAGTTATGGTTATCTACAGGGCAGAGGGAACTTCTACCCTTTTTACCCTTGTCAAAAAATGCAAGGAATGCTGCTCCAATTGTCAAGGGTGAAATCCTAATGGATGGTAGTGATGAAAGGGTTGTCATCATCCTCCTTCTCCCGAATGATGACCATGATATCTGGACAATCATTATCTGGGATGTCCCTATTCATGCCCTCAATATGGACAGTGATGCATATATTTGACAACCTCTTGGCGATGTCTTACATAAGTCTCCGTTCCTTTCCTTCCTCTTCAGGATCTGGAATCAGGACCTCTTTTCCTTTGACCGGTATCGGTTTAGGAATCAACATAGCCATTATAGGGGTAGGTACCTTTACCGGAGACCATACAGGCTCAAAATCTTTAGGTTGATATAATCGTCGTATGGCTGAAGTTAAAGGAATATGCTTGTATTTGTGAGGATTCCTGTGACTGGAGCTAGCTGAATAGCCCAATCCATCTGTCCCTATTTGACTAAGAACTTGAATTGGGCGCTTAATGCCTTGATGATTTTTACCCAACCCTTGTCCAGGTTGATAGCCCAATGAAATCATCTCTTGAGTGGCCGACATTACCTCGGTAGCAATCTTGGGTGTAAGAGATGGCACCCCAATGGGATGGTAGTGAGTGTTGCTCACCTCTAGGGCATGGAAACTGACCGGCTCAACTTATGAATTAAAACTGATGAGTGGTATGTCACCTTGTTCAGGACATTTCGGCTCAGCATTAATAGTGATTTGGTTATTGTTAATGATGTATTTGAGTTGTTGGTGAAGGGTGGAAGGGATGGCTCCAACTATGTGAATCCACGGTCTTCCCAAGAGCATGTTGTATCCTATAGTAATTTTGAGCACATGAAAGGACACACTAAATATATGTGGACCGATCTCCACTGGTAGTTCAATCTCCCCAACAGCATTTCGTCGAGATCCATCAAAAGCTTTGATAACCGTATGGATGCTTTTGATCCTTTTGAGATTGATATTCATCTTCTTCAGGGTGGCATTGGGACAGATATTCAAAGATGAACATCCATCTATCAAGACTCATGCGACCACATATCCGGAGGACATTACTACTATGTGCAACGACTTGCAATGACAAGTCCCTTCGGGTGGTATGTCATCATCAGTGAAAGATATCACATTGTTGTTAAAAATGTGATCAACCAGATGCTGGAATTTTTCAACATCCACTGATTTGGGCAAATGGGCTTCTTCCAAAACATTTAGCAAGACCTTACTGTGATCTTCGGAAGAGAAAACCAAGTCCAGTATGGAAATTTATTATGGAGCTTCTCTCAAGCTTAAAAACACCTTGGCTTCATTATGGCCCATGGTACGGAGGAAGTTTTCAATCTTCTCCATGGGAACTTTTCCCTTTGATTTAATGGTAGGCTTCATCACCCATTGCGAAAGATACAGTGGATTCTCCTTCAACACTGCAGCAGTTATGTGGGATGTGGATCCTTTAACCTCTCCATAATTCCATGTCACTTTTCGTAGGCTAACAACAGGATATTGAAGTCTGTATGGCAAAATGATTGGCTTTCATGCAGCCACTTTTAAAGTATTATCAACACCTTTGAGTTGAATTGCCTGTATTTTGAGTGGTTTGGCAGCCTCATCAGCCTTAGCGGATATAACTGCTACGACTTCTTTACACTTTGTAGGGAATATGTTCCCACTCTCAAGTAACAAAGTGTCATCGTCTGCCATCTGCAGGACACCGCTGTCAATTAAATTCTGAATAAGATGGCGGAGTGCCCAACATTTTATCCTCTAGTGTTTCACTTTTTGGAGGTAATGATGGAGTATTCATAACGAAAGGAAGGAGACTAGCATTCTCCTAGCTGACTAATTGGTGTGTGACTTGGTGTTGATGAATCACCAGTTCTGCCAATTGGTTGACTTTCTTATAAAGAGCTTTCATCTTTCATTCCATCATAAACTGGAATTGTGCAGAATCCCATTTGTCAGCCCCATCCTTTCTGATTTGGGAAGATTCACCACCATAATCGGAACTCTGTCCACTGCTCCAATTAATCATATTAACTTCCTCTTCTTTGTGTTGAGGAAGAGGGTTGTCTTGCACATGATGTTGGCCGGGTTTAGTCACCACGATCTCACCATTGTCAATTAAATCTTGGATCTTGTGTTTCAAGGCCCAACAATCCTGAGTATCATGTCCTAGAGATCCAGCATGATAAGCACAATTCCTGTTAGCGTTGAAACCCTTCCCATTTGTGTTATCTGGTGGAAGAAGATGGGTAATTTTCTTCTGAGTTATCAGAAGATTGAGAATGTTCTCGAGTGAATCCCCTAAGGGTGTGAACACTCGATTGCATCTAATTTCTCCACTCTTTGGCAATGGGGGGTTTGAAGACTGTGCTTGAAAAGGGGAGTAGCTTTTCCTCTGAATAGGCATATTTTGACTGCCTTTTTGCCCTTGTAGTATCACGGAAACATCCTCCTCTTTCTTTTTATGGACCCTCCGGGGGTTGTTCCCATAACTTCCAGACTGGATGTGGTCAGCAACAGCTTTTAGGGCAGTAAGGTCTTGAATCTTTCCTAACTTCAATCCCATCTCAGCCATTTCTCTGTGTTTAATCATTTCAAAAAATGGCTTGCCTATGACAGCTAAGACTCTCTCATAGAAAGGAGCTTCTTATATGTCTATGAAGGTCATCACCATCTCAGACTCAGTCATATAGGGAATAACTTGAGTAGAAAGGCGCCTCCACCTCTAAGCATACTCTCTGAAAGACTCATTGGCTTGTTTCTTGACTATGGTAATTTGGTATCGGTCTGGAGCCATTTGAGACTAGAAACTATACTGACTGAGGAAGGCATGAGTTAGCTCCTCCCAGCTATGGATCTTAGAATTATCTAATCTGGTATAACATGATCTGGCTTCTCGAGTTAGACATTTTTAAAACAGCTGCATTCTGAGCTTTTCATCTTCTGCATAAGATCTAAGTTCTCCAATAAATACCTTTAAATATGTGTAAGGATCCCCCAATCCATTATACTTTTCAAAGTCAGGAGTCATAAACTTCTCTGGATAATGAACACCAGGGAATATACAAAGGTCAGCATATAAAACACTCCCGTGTGCTCCAATCCCTTTGACAGACCGAATGGTCTCTTCCATTTGAAGGACTTTTTTCCTGATATCACCGGTTTCTGAATCTTCTTTGAGATGGGTGATTTTAAGGATTTTATTAGTTTTGTCCAGCTGAGACTCAGGTATGTGAGCTTCTTTGTTTTGACCTTGGATTCCTCTCTGTGCAGAGGGTTCTATATGTATGGGTATTCATCGACCCTGAGTAGACTGGTAGAGATCTTTAAGTAAAACAACTAAATCTGTAATTTATTTGCTTAGTACTTCAAACTCCTCGCGGGAGACAGGAATAGGACTAGACTAACTAGATGAAGCCATGCTTGGTTGTAGTCTTGTTGCCTTTTTGGATTTTGAGCGGGTAACATGCCCAATTGTTTCCCTACAAAAAACTTAAGTAGTTTAGTTTTAGGGAATGTATAAATGTTTACATGTTATGCGATGTATCCGTTTTAGGAGTATTATCCTGCAAAATGGATGTTAGTTGTTTGTAAGATAGCATGGTAAAAATGGAATGCATGTATACATTTTCTTTTGTACTTTCCATTACAATGAGATGGAATGAAAATACAAGTAATTGAATTTACAAGTAATTTACATGGGAAAGTATGATGAGACTTCCCTCCATATTTGGTTTATCAGAGGCTGACCTATCTTAGGTTACTCTCGCGGCTTTTTGGCATGAAGGTTCCCAGATCATCGCAATTTACTTGACGGGAAGTTAATTCGGTCTTTCAACTGGAGCGAATCTGAGTGGTGCCTTTCCTGAGCCTCGTTGGAATTAGTCTCCCTACGAGTCCAGTAATCAAACACCAACAAGATAGCCTTCTGGTGGAGGAACCACACAACATACATTCACATTCAATGTGTCTCGCCATTATGGAAATGATGACATGTTCGAAGCACTTTAATATCACAAGTAGATGTATACTGTGAATGTAAGACCCCAAATTTTATGAATAAAGATTAATTTTCTCAAAATATTTTTTTGAGTATTAAGGTGTGGATTTGATATAATATTAAAGTTGTGGGTAATATTTATAAATTTTTCAAAGTAAGAAAGTGATTATAAAATATTCGTTGTGTAGGGGAATATTTGTTTGATAGGTGAATATTCTTTTTATCGGGGAATATCCGTACGACAACACAATCATTGGTGGACCCCACAACGGAATTACTATCGAAGTTAGAAAATGACAGAAATATCTTTTTATGAAAATAACGGCGAAATTTTTACCGTTAACTGTTGAAATACCCGGTGGTAAACGTACAGTAATACACGTGGTTGCATAGTAGCACACAATATTAATTATTGATGCTTACGTGAGAAGTCACTCAGTTTATTTCAATTATTGCTACAGTAATTGCTGCATAGTACCTCACGTTATTTGATTCAATTATTGTCACAATATTTTATATTATTAAATCAATAATTGAGATGATAAGTTATTCATATTATTATCTGCATAATTGACAATGTCTAAAAAGTTTTGTCAAGGAAAGGGGCCTGGTCACCTAATTGCGCGCCAATAGGGAGAAATCTTTATTGGAAAGCCCCCTCTTTCCTAGGAACGATCTGGTTGTTAATATTGCAAGTTATAATAATGATGAGTAAATGTTGTTAAAAATATTGAGGGGATTTTTTATGAAATAATTTTTAGAATTTTGCTTATTATATGGATTCCCCATTTACCCATTTTTAAAATAATCGGTAAAAATTATTGAAATATATATATATATATATATATATATATATATATATATATATATATATATATATATATATATAATAAAGGTGGGGGTCACGTGTGGGGCCCATGTGTGGAAGAAATGAAATGTCAAGGAAAGTTTTTGGTCACGGGTGTGTGTATATATATATATATATATATATATTATAATAAATTTTATTTTTTATGAAAAATAGAATATATTATATTTTATTATGCATAGTATCTGCATAGTGACTGCATAGTAAAAAATTTTAAAATCAGAAGGCGTCCGTGAATTTTTTTTTTAAAAAACTGTACAGTCCGTGATTTCTAAATTTAAATAGTATCCTTTCCATTCTCCTATAAATAGGATGCTTAGTTTAGAATTGAAAATCACACCAGAATCAGAGAATTCTTCTTTTATAATATTGAGAGTATTTCTTTCGAGTTTTAGGAAGTTTTGAGTGTAGAAAACAGTAAAAGTTTTCTTCAAAGATATCTCCGCTATACCAGTTGGAATACTCTTTTTTTTAGGTAAGGGGTATTATTTATTTCATATTCGTTTATGATATTATTTTTTGTATTCGTAAGAAATTTTATTTCGTTTAATATTCGTAATGAATATTATCTTCGTTCAATATTCGTAAGGAATATTATTTTCGTTCAACAATTGTAAGGGATATTATTTTTGTTCAATACTCGTAAGAAATAATATTTTCTTCCATACTTTGTAGTATGTGAGTAATATTATTTCGTTTCAGATTCCGAATTCAATACTCATTTTGTTAAGTTTTGGCTTCTATACTCCATGAAATTAGTAGAATATCCTTGATATTTGCGCTTCATCCAGTATCTTTTCATGGAAATATTATTTTGAACATTCTTGATAAGTTTTAACTTTTTCATGTCGAAGTACTATTCACGGGGTACTATTCCCAAAGTACTATTCACGGGGTAATATTCACTTGGGTACTATTCACCTGTGGTACTACTCATGATAAAAATTGATTTCTTTTCGGTCCAAATCATTTTTGGTACATTATTATTCTTGAATTTTATTCCACAAAGAAGTATCATGTTGACAATTTAGATATTCTTGAATTCTGGATAAATTAAATTATAAATCTTTAAAAATTTATCATTTTCTTTCATTTAATTGAATTATTATATCATTGTCATTATCCTCATGCTTATATTGTTATGAAAGTTATCTTTGGCCCGTAGTGCATAGATGGACTGTTGATTGGTATGATTATGACCAGGGATTATTCGGTGTAATCATGACCTATAATGTTACAAGTGATGTGGATTATTAAGCTAAGTCTCAGCTACAGTTGTTGGTATGATCATGACCATGCATTCTCTTCGACCAAGGGTGCAAAGATGAATTGTTGTTTCGCATGTTCATGACCATTTGTGAAAACACGAATATTCTTGGCCCATAGTGCATGGATAATTCGTGGTCGTGATACTAATGAATATATTTGGCCCGTAGTGCATGGATAAATCAGTGATGTGGATTTTTATTAAAGCTGAGTCTCATCGATAAAATTGATGATAAGCTTTTAAATCATAGAATATAGTAAATATCATGCTCTACTTGACTCTTCGAATAGATTGCTTATTCCACTACAGTTATTGATTTAAAACTTGTTGTATATTGTATTCTATCAGTTGTTATACTGTTAAAGGCTAAGGATAATTTATTCTGAATTATCTTAGTCATAATATTTCTTACTTGTCTAGTTGAGCTCACCCTTTTTCTTTCACTGTTCTCTTCAGGAAATGAGAATATAGCTGAGACTAGTCGGGGAATGGATTGACGGTCCAGATGGTTGTTTTAGTAGTCCTCACTATTCTATGAAATAATGTGATAATAATTGTCATGAGATTGAATTTGAGTTTGCATATTGTCTAGAAGACAATAATCGTGTTAAAACTCCCGGCAATTGTGTTGTCGTATTTTGCACGACAGTTGTATAATTAAGTTTGTATTTGTATTCTGTACCATGTATTTGGTAACTCAGAATGGGTGATGTATACCTATTTTGGGGGCGTCACAGCGAAGCACTAAGTGCAGTAAGTAATGAATTCGTACACATTCATCAAAATATAAATGCAACATACATACACAAGTATATAACAGTTTTGAAAAGCTTGTAATAGCGGCTTAAGCCCTCTTACTGGAGTCCCAGCAGAGTCGCCACCTGTCGACATCGGGATTTTTATTTGTCCCTTTTATGTTCTTGTCTTTTGGTGTTCTCGTGTTAGGTGAGATTTGTTTGAAAAAATAAGTTATGAAATGGTCCGACTGTATATGTCAACGATTGGACTGTAAGAGTCGCTAGTTGGTATTTTTAAATGTTTGCACCAACTCAACCGAGAAAAGGTTTGCACATTGACCAAGTGGTGTAACACTCCTAAACTAGTCTATGAAACTGAGATTCATTAGGGTTCGGAAGCTTGATTATGTGGAGGTAAGGTAATAGCCTCAGACATCCGTGTTACCACGATGACTGCCACTTTTCAATTAAACTGTTATATGAATGTGTGTGTGTGTGTGTGGGTCAATGTGAAATTATATGGAAGTCGTACTATGTCTCGTTTGCACCTATATACAAAGGGTTTAAATTTGTATAAAAGTTCAGTTTTAACAAGATATAGCAATGTTGTTTTGTAAAAGAGGTTTTTCAAACCCTTTTGCTCAATAGTAATTGAGGCCTTTGATTCTTCCATTTTATTAAGTGTTTGGCTTGATTGCTTTTATTTTTGAGATGCGAAGCATCTTCGAGAAAATAATGTACATAGCAGTGCCAAACTCCTTATAGGCATGAAAGCCTTCTAAGGAAATTCAAACACCGTGAATAATTTACAAACTGATTATAGCTGAAAATGTCCATCACGTGAACCGAATCTAGATTCAGAAGACTGAATCTGTGATCACATGATTCTTAGGCTCACATGAAACCACAATTTATATGAAAATTGTAAACAGTTATATATATAAAAGCTGTAAATATATATATACAGACGATCAACCACTGCGAAGCGAACTTCATGGGGGACTTGAAATCTAAATATATAAAAGTGGTAAATATATATATAGAGAGACAATCGACCGCCACGAAGCATCTCCATGGGGGATTGGAAAAGTAAATAAAGCAATAAAAACGATCAACCGCCACGAAGTAAACTCCAGGGGGGATGAAATGTAAATAAACAATAAAAATGATCAATCGTCATAAAGTAAACTCCAGGCGGGATGAAATATAAATAAATCAGTAAAAGCGATCAACCGCCACGAAGTAACTCGAGGCGGGACGAAATGTAAATAAAGTAGTAAAAGGCGACAAAGTAAACTCCAGGCCTGACAGATATATATATATATATATATACTTATATATAAACTATTTTCGAACTCTATTCGATGAGCCTGGATTTATATCTAGTGCGTTTACTGCTTATATATATATATAAGCAAAAAACGCTCCGAACGTGAGTCCAGGCTCAATCGAGGCATAACTCCATAATGTTAGTCCATATATATATAATGAAATAAAAAGCCATGTACTGAAGTCCAGGCATACACACACAACACGACTCTCAACGTGAAGAACGATGTGTGCACAGTAGTTGAGAAAGGCTTTAAGAAATGTAAGAAGGCTTACAGTGGACTGCCAAAGAATACTTCAATAGCTTTAAATGGATGAACACTCAGCTCCCACAAGTAAAATATAGCAAAGTATAAGCTTACAAGTGTTTGAAATGAGAAAGCACTTAGTTTATAGTGTGTACCAAGCAAATTGGACAGGGCTTCCTCGCCTTTTCTCCTATTACAAATGGCCACCCAAGCCCTCTATTTATAGAGGGGGAGTCGCAGGTGTACTTGTTACTTTCTGGGGTGCCCCGGGCTCTGCGGGTTCCGCCGTCTCAAAGTACTTGCATGTATGCAACGTGTTATCCGCTCGAACTTTCAGAACTTCAATCCGGGCATCTGATTGAAGTGTACAAGACCTTTTTTGGAGTGTTGTTGTCGATAGCTACACAAATGACATGGGATTAGAGGTTGTACGAAGTCAGGAAGATTGGACCATGCCCTTGGTCTTCAAGCTTTAAATTTTATCCTGTGTGTTGTCTTATGTAGTAGTCACTCGGGATTGGAGCTATTGGTTCTTGTAGGACACTGCTGTGTAGAATGTATGTTGAAATGTGTTGAGATGGCCCGCATATGGGATCGAGGTTGCAAAATAATGATTTTGCTCCTCATTGGGGTTATCTCCGGTTTTGGCTGATATAGCAGTTGTTGCTCAGGGTTATCTCTAAGATTGGGCTACTACAAGTAGTGAATGTCCTTAGGGTTGTCTCTGAGGTGTACCTGACCTTCCAGGGTTGTCTCCGAGGTTTGGGACTAAGTGCCTCGGGGTTATCTCTGATGTTGAAGCTGACTGCAAAGGTTGAAATGAGCTTTTTCGGAGTTATCTCCGGAACTGCAACTACACTCCTCGTGGTCAGCTCCAAGGTTGATGCTGAAACTCTTGGTGTTGTTTCCGGGATTGGAACTGAGTATCTCGGAGTTGTCTCTGAGATGGAACTGCCTTCTCTAGTGTTATTTCTGGAATTGGAACTGCATCCCTCGGGGTTATCTCCGAGGTTGAGGCTGAAACTCCCGGTGTTGTTTCCAGGACTGGAGCTGGATATCTCGGGGTTGTCTCCAAGATGAAAAAGACTGAGTATTCCGGGATTGTCTCCAGAATTGAGTTGTTTTGACTTCCAGGGTTATCTCTGGAAGACGATTCTACCCTCCTGCTAGGTTAGTAATAGAAATGTAAATTTTTGAGTGTCTACACTCGATCTTGTATATATGATAAGTATGTTTGTGTAATGTAATATTCTAAACTTTTGTATAAGTTGTAACAGCGAATCCCAACTTTTGTGGTTGCAAAGGGATAACGGATGCTTAAACCAATATGTGTAAGCTATGTAAAGTATTATGAATTAGTTGGATGAATATGAATCTATGTTTAATTAATGAAATAAGTTTGGTATAAAGATAGTAATTATCTCTCTGATAAATGGTTAATACAGTAAACCAAGTTTTCAAATTCTAATATTTTGAATACATGATTATTTGAGTTTAAAATTTTACATTATATGTTAAATGTATAAGATAAGGCTTAGAATGTAAGTTAATAAAGAATAATTTATGGTTTTATTTAATCAGATAATGCGGCCAAGATGTCAAACTCGAAACCAAAGGGAAGAAGAATTTGTCAACAATGCTGGAGGACAACAACCAGACCCGATGCAAAATTTTGCGAACATGGTAGCTCAAGCCATGCAAAATGGAATGCCAGCCGTGGGAAATCAGCCGGACAATCGCTTGGCAAACTTTAAAGACTTTGAGGTTGTAGGACCGCCAGAATTTAGAGGGACAACTGACCCTATAGAAGCCCAAACTTGGGTAAAGGAGATAGAAAAGGCTTTTGTGATCGCTAGGGTAGTGGAGGGGCAAAAGATTGCTTTTTCCACTTATATGATGAAAGGGTAGGCAAATTTTTGGTGGGAGGAAAATCAAGCTAGGGCTGGAGAAGGAGTGATTACATGGGATAGGTTGAAAACATTGTTTTTTGAAAACTATTTCTCATCTAGTATGCAGGCTAGGATGGAGGTGAAATGTTTGGAGGTGAAATTTTTGGAGTTGAAGCAAGAGAACATGACAGTTGTGGAGTATACCGCAAAGTTTAATGAATTAGCTAGGTTCGCTCCACATCAAGTTGATACGAAGGCCAGGAAGGCAAGGAGGTTTGAGCTGGAATTAAAACCTTGGCTCTACAATAAGGTGGTGGTGTTGCAGATAAATACATTTACAACACTTTTGGAAAAGGCTATAATAGCTGAAGAGGGAAGTGAGGCCTGATCCTCTATAATAATGAGAAAAAGAACAAGGGTGAGGTTGAGGGAGCTGTAAAGGTAGAAGCAAGTAGTGGAAGTGGGAATGGAAAAAGGAAGGAGAACAATTTTGGAAATATTAAGGTCAAGCAAGAAGGTGTGAGGAAGTAGGTGGTGCAATGTGGGAATTGTGGGAAGAATCACTCAGGTGAGTGTTTGAAAGGAAAGTTTGTGTGTTACAAGTGTAGGCAGGAGGGACATATCTCTCCCAACTGCCCCAATCCAAGGATGAACAATGGGTGTTATATGTGTGGGTCAATGGAGCATAAGGTGAAGGACTGTCCAAAAAAGAGAATGGATGCAGGGAGTGTGAATACTGGGAAAAGCAGCGGAACATTGGCAATCACTAGACCAACTTCAACAAACAAACTAACAAAATCAACTGCAAGAGTCTACAATATAATAGTTCAGGATATCGTAGCAGCCGGGGATGGTGTTCCAGGTATGAACCCGATCAACGAACTTAATAGATATGCCCAATTCGTGTATAACCCATTTTCCTTACCCCAAGTTCGTTAATATAAGTATGTTTAAGTTAGGAACCCTTAAATATAGGCATACAAAACATAATATAATAATTTATTAAACAAAAGATTTTTAAAGGAAGAATTTGAGTTTCGAATTCGTAACACGAATCATATAAGGAGGGGAGAATATAGTAATTTAATTTTTCATAAATAAAAATCTTAGGATAAAACATTAATATGAAGTATAATGTAATGGTGATTCCAGGGATGGAATCTTTATAAAGAGGGGAGAATGTAAAGACCCAAAAAATTTCAAACATTTATATTTGTATTTTTACAAATTTTTTATTTTTTATTATTATTAATATGATTTTTTTTATGAACATTGGTATCATAATTAATATGTTGAAATATATGCGATATAGATTTAACAGGATAGTCAATTTAAATTTTAAGTTGACGGAGAAAGAAAGTTAAGTCGGATATGGATTCAAAACCCTAATTTTGGATTTTGAATAAGGAATAAGAATAATAATATAATATTAATTATATTTCAATACTATAAATATGTATTGTATGTGTATATTGACCATGGTTGGTCAATTATGGTGTAACAGTAGAAACCCTAGCAATACTTTAATAAACCCTAATTTAAAAAGTCATATACAAGTTCAAGATTATTTAGTGTTTTTTCTATACGATTAATGACAAGTATGGTAGATTTTAATGCTAATTAGAGAAACCCTAATTAGTAATTAGAAACCCTAATTATTAGGAACCCTAATTATTAAGAACCCTAATTACTAAGTTATTAACCCTAATCACTAATTTAGCGAGCTTAATTATAATTTGTAAATCTTAAACCTAATTTTCATGTTTTATGTAATTAGGAAACTCAACATGATTAAGAAACCCTAATTTCCAAAATTAGAAAGCTAAATTTCTATTTTGAACCCTAAATAAAAAATCCTAGAAAATCAAATTGTAAAACCTTTAGATTAAACCCTAAGGGTCAAATCCTAAGGGTTAGCCAAGATTACAAGATTGCCATTAAATTTGTTAGATAAATGACCAAACTACCCTTTTTGCATTCTTTATTAGCTAACTTGTAGATTTTGCCAAAACTTTAGTTGGTGAACCACTCCAAGATCACCCATGTGACTAAAAACCATAGCAATCAACAACAACATCTCAGTAAACTTCATTACACTTTGTTATATATAGATTAGGAGAGAGAAAATTTATTTGCATGCCTTATTGGTGACTAAACACTCCACAGAGCCTCTCTCTCTCTCTCTAAACCTACGAATTCCCTTGTTAGACCAGTCCCAAATCAACTCCATATCACCACCATAATAGATCAAGAAGCCATATTCAAGTTAGTTCAAGAAAGGTATAAAACCCTAGAACTAAATCTGATCTTTAAGGTTATGTTAAAAGTTATGTTTTTGTGTTGTAAAATGTTGTTTGTAGTGTAAATGAGTGATATGGGTTGGTACATGATAGATCTATAACATCTAGATGCACGAAATAGAAGTTCTCAAAATTTTGCAAAATTTTATAATGTTGTCTGATAACCGAATGTCAGACCTCATAGATCATTACCTGTTATTTGTTTTAATGTTTTAAATGTTTGTAGTTGTATTATGTCATGTGGGATTTAGTCTGGAACTCGAATCAGGGTCAGATCTGTTATAAATTGCAAGTTATTGATGGTCAAAATCAGTTGACCGACCATGACCAAGCAATTCTAGGTAACCCAGAAACTGCCCAGATTGTGTCTGACAGGATGTTCATGCATCCAGATCTCCCTTGTGTTTGATGATTTGTGCTTGCATTTGTATCTAGGTTGTAGTTTGGTAGATGGACTGTAGATTCAATCATTTAGAACCCCTAAACATCAAATAGGTTGAACATAGTGGCTGGTCAAATTTGGCAGGACGAACATAAAAGCTGTTTTCTGGGTAACCCAGAAAACGTATGAACATGTCTTCTGACATGGTTTGACCGGCATGGATCTTAAGATTGTGTTGTTGTTAGAGTGATGTTGTATGTTAGATCTGTTCCTCTACATGTTGGCTACAACCTGGAATCCTTAAATCACAAAACCATTTTCTGGATTGCAAGTTGTGGAAGCCCAAAACTAGCCACTCGAACTGTTCTTCATTTCTGGGTAACCTAGAAAATGAAGAACAACTCTGATAGCTACTTTGCAAGCCTAGATCTCACTTCTGTGTTGCAATTAGACCATGATTGTTGTTGATATTTGTAGTGTTACAACAACACTACAAGATCAAAGTCATAGTTTTCACAAAAACATCAGGATCTGACAGTTATGTTTGGTCAAACATACCCACTCGATCATTGCATATGCATGTTCTTTAGGCTCAAGAACACTTTAGGTGACACTCTATGTCGCTAAAGGATATAGCGACAGATTTTAATATTTTAATTAAATAAATTTCCAAAAATCAAATAAAAATAGAAAACTAATTTTTGAAAATTATAAAATTTAAGAGCACAGAAAGACTTATTCGCCTTAAAGGCTAGGCCTACCTTCTATACTATAGGCTTAAGGCAAGGTATGAGTTTCTCTGCGACTTTGACTAGTCTACCCAAAGAGATCAAGAAATCCAAAAGCATTGCTCGTAGAAAAATCTTTCTTTTTAAAACCGGTGAAAGAGAGTCTCTGACGTAAAGAAAAGCCCGAAAGAAAAGGCGCCTAAAAGCCTCTCGCGATCTCCGCTTCTTAGCCTATCTCGGTAATGGCCCTACCCCTTTCTCTTCCTTGGGCTTTGGTCTCCTTTGGCTTGGGCTTACATTCATGCTCATCCTCGGCCTCAGAGTGAGGTGATGGGCATTGAACCCGACTCTGTGAGACCTTTGGTCTTCTACGACCTCTCCTATAGAAATTTTTAACACGAATGAGGGGCTAGCTTTCCGCTACGTGCTTCTGCTATTAAGAATATGGCATACCAACGATTAACTTACTTCTTTGGAATGATGGAAAGGAAATGGGATCGATAAAAGAGAGATCCATTTTCTATGAAAATAAAGTGTTTAAAGATATTTGAAGTTATAAAACATAACTTTTAATATTTTAAGGAAAATATCATTAATAATTTAATATTAATGATAATAGATTTATTTAATAATTATATTAAATAAATAGTTTAATTTTTTTATTGATTTAAAATCATTTAAAAAGGATATAAATGGTTTAAAAATATTTTAAGTTATAATAAGTGACTTTTAATATTTTGATGAATAGTACATTAATATTTAAATATTAATGGTAATTATTTAAAAATAATTTTAAATGTTATAAAAATCATTTAAGGGTAATAAAATGTCTTAAAAATATTTTGAGTTATTATAAATAACTTTAATATTTTGGCAATGGTTTCATTAATATTTTAATATTATTTAAATATTAATGATAATAGAATTATTTAGTATTTAAGTCATTTAAAAATGATTCCAGTGTTTGAAAAATCATAAGAAATTATAATAATTGTTTAAAAATTATTATAAGTCATTTAAAATTAATATGATTAATACTTAAATTATCCAAAATAATATTTAAGGTACAGAATAGAGTTTTATTAACAATAAACTCGATAATTACCCGATAAAGCCGTTGGTACACCGAAATGTGTCCGAAAATTGATTCGAACCTATATAGGTTGACCTGATAAGTGTCAGTTTATGTCCTAGTGACTGCTAAACATATGTGACAATGTGATTAGGTTATGTGTTGACTGCAAATAGCAGTACTATATGTTATAATGTATTATTCTAATTGAAAGAATGATCTTATCAATGATAGGTCTTAGTATAAAAGATAAAACTAAGTTGCGTATCTGTAAGCAGCAGATCAGGCAAGTATCTGAACTAAACTTTTTCATTGTGCAAGTATCCTACCTTTGGATTTACTTTATGCAATGGACATGAGTAAGTAATTCTCAGAACTGTATTATCGTTGTGCCAATTTATTAACTCTACTCTTATTAATTATGTAGTTAATTTGTTGTATTCATACAAGTTCTTGAATTCTATCCAATCATTTTTTATCAATACAGTATTATTGTATAATCCAGATATATATTCTGTTCGTTAATTTCTAAGATTGGTTATACAAGTGTCCTCACTTAAATAATTTGTGTACTTGTTGATACATACCAATTAAATTCTGGTATGTATACATTGACTTAAAAGCCATCTAAGCTATTTGACTCGGCTAGACACAGATTTAAAAATATTGTTGAATATGATAGAACATTATTGTTATCCAACTAAAGTGTTTTAGTTCGGATTCAAGACTAAGTATGAACATCCCGAACATGGGAAACTTTTGTGCGCCTAAGGTGGATATGCTGGACGAAAATATCGTTCAAACACGTAGTATTGATCAATACAGGGCATAACGGGCTGATCACCCTTCGTGTCAATAAGTTATGACGGATTACGGATGAAGTTCTGTAAAACCTTTTCGAAAATTGAAAACAAAGTTCATAGTTTGTCGACTGCTCACCAATCATAGTTAGTACGTAGTTTCAAAATTTGAAATAAAATTGATATGTTGTTTAGTATTTCTTTAGTTTACTTCACAACCGTTGATTCGTTGTAGAAGTATCATTCACAAAAAATATTTATTTCTTTCAGTGAACATTTATTGTTTGCTATTACTTTATGGGCACTCAAATGCTCATTCTTGCTTAATTTAAGTGTTTTCAGCTAAACATGAATGACCTTAAGTTTCTGCCACGGATAAAGGAAAAGGAAAGTCGACTGAATAAGTTTATATTATCTTATGTAATTGTGACGCCCCCAAAATAGGTGTACATCACCCATCTTGAGCCGCCAAATACATGGTAAAAAATTCAAATACAACATAATAATACAATTGTCGTGTAAAATATGACAAAACATAAACTGAGAGTTCTAATACTAATATTGTCTTCTAGATAGTATTCAAACCCAAATGGAGTCCTCAATACATTTATTATCACATTATTTCACAGAATAGTGAGGACTACTAATGCTATCATCTGGACCGTCACTCTATTCCCCGACTAGTCCTAGGTATATTCTCGTTTCCTGAAGAGAACAATGAAAGCAAAGTGTGAGCTCAACTAGCCCAGTAAGAAATATTATGACTAAGATAATGCTGAATAAATTATCGTTAGCCTTCAACAGTGTTAAACTGATAAAATATAATAAATATCAAGTTTAACTGTAGCGGAATAAGAAATCCATTAGAAGAGTCAAGTAGAGCATGATATCTACTATCTTTTATGATTTAAAAGGTTTTTCATCACTTTTATCGCTGAGACTCAGCTTAATAAATAATCCACATCATCGAATCACCCCTGTACTACGTCCAAGGATATTCTTTAGTATCACGACCACAAATTATCCATGCACTACGGGCCAAGGATATTCGTGTATTCATCAATGGTCATGATCATGTCAACAACTGTCCATCAATGCACTACGGGCCAAAGCGGACTTTTACCACATCATTTATAACATTACGGTCATGATTATACCGAATAATTCCTGGTCATAATCATACCAAGTCTATCTATGCACTACAGGCCACAGATGACATTCAACATAATATAAACACAAGGGTGATGACAATGATATAAGAATTCAATTAAAAGAAAGCAAATGATAAATTTTTAAATATTTATAATTTAATTTCTCCAGAATTTAATAATGCCCAAATTATCAACATGATACTGCTTTGTGGAGTAAAATTCAAGATTAATATTGTACCAAAAATAATTTGGACCGAAAATAAATTAGTTTTTATCATGAATAGTACTTCGGGTGAATAGTACTCGAGTGAATAGTACTCGAGTGAATAGTACCCATTGAATAGTAATTCAAGAATAGTACCCCGTGAATAGTACCCCATCATGAAAAAAACTAAAACTTATCAAGAATGCCTAGAATAATATTTTTATGAAAAGATACTGGATGAAGCGCAAATATCAAGGATATTCTACTAATTTCATAAAGTTTAGAAGCCAAAACTTTAACAAAATGAGTATAGAATTCGAAATCTAAAACGAAATAATATTACTTACATACTATAAAGTATGAAAGAAAATATTATTTCAAGCGAATATTGAACAAAAATAACATCCCTTATGAATATCGAACGAAAATAATATTCCTTACGAATATTAAATGAAAATAGTATTCATTCCGAATATTAAACGAAAATAATATTCATTACGAATATTGAACGAAATAAATATTCATTACGAATATTGAAAAAAATAAATAATCATTACGAATATTGAACGAAATAAAATTTCTTACGAATACGGAAAATGATATCTCTTCAGAATATGAAATAAATAATACCCCTTACCTTGAAAAGAAGAGTATTCCAACTGGTATAGCATGGATATTCTTGAAGAAAACTTTCACTATTTTCTACGCTCAAAACATTCTAAAACTCAAAAGAAATACGCTCAAGATTATAGAAGAAGAATTCTCTGATTTTGGTGTGATTTTCAATTCTAACTAAGCATCCTATTTATAGGAGAATGGAAAGGATACTATTTGAATTTTGAAAATCACAGACACATAGTAACTTAAAAATTAAAATTCACGGATGATTCGTTTTAAAAATTTAGAATATAATATTCAAGTAAAACAAATAACTTTATATGTAATATAATATAATCTATTTTTTTCATAAAAAAAAACTTATTATAATATATATATATATATATATAATGAAATTATTACTCCTCCCATAAATTGCCAACTTTTCAAACCTTCCTCGACAAAAAAATTTCAAATAAAACAAACTTTATAATATAAATATATATATATATATATATATATAAAACATATGTTATAAACATATATATGTATATATATATATATATAATATTAATACCCTTCCCATTATGTTTTCTTCTCCCCACCCCATTTTCATTTCATCCATTTTATTATAAAGAATAAATTTCTATCGATTATTTTAAAAAATGGGTAAATGGGGGTCCATAAATACAACAAATACTTCATAAAATTTTCCTCAATATTTTTAACAACATTTCTCATTATTATTATAACTCACAATATTTAACAACTAGGTCGTTCGCAGGAAAGAGGGGGCTTTCCAATAAGGATTTCTCCATATTGGCGCACAATTAGATTATCTAACCTCTCCTTGACAGAACTTCTAGAAATCGTCAATATTGCAAATAATAATATTAATAACTTTGTCGTCTCAATTATTGATTTATAAAATATTATGCAGATGATACTGTGACAATAATTGAATCAATAATATGAGAGATATGATGCAACAATTACTGTAGCAATAATTGAGTATAACTGAGTGACTTCTCACGTAAGCATCAATAATCAATATTGTGTGCTACTATGCAACCACGCGTAATACTGTACTTTTAACACCGGTTATTTTAACAGTTAACGGTAAAACTTCCGCCGTTATTTTCATAAAAAGATATTTTTATCATTTTCTCATTCCGACAATACTTTTGTTGTGGGGTCCACCAATGATTGTTCTGTCGTATGAATATTCCCTATTAAAACGAATATTCCCCGACCACTAAAATATTTTATAACCACTTGCATACTTTGCAAAATTTATAAATATTACTCACAACTTTAATATTATAACAAATCAACACCATAATTATTTAAAGAAAAATTCATTTTTATTCATAAAAGTTGGGGTCTTACAACCTCCCCTTCTTATGAAATTTCGCCCTCGAAATTAGGGTACATACCTGGTATGACGAAGAGGTGAGGATACCTTGATTTCATTTCAGATTCTAACTCCCAGGTCATTTCCTCAACATCGTGGTTTCTCCATAAAACTTTGACTTGAGGTATAACCTTGGAGCGTAGAATATGTTCCTTCTTGTCCAAGATTTTAACAGTTACCTCTTAATACGTTAAATCTTCCGCTATCTCATCTGGTTCTAACTCAATAATGTGGTTCGGGTTTTTCACATATTTATGTAACATAGATATGTGAAAAATGTTATTAACATGAGACATACTTGGCGGTAGAGCGAGTCTATAGGCCATAGTTCCTACTCGATCGAGGATTAAAAATGGGCCAATGAATCGAGGATTGAGCTTTCCTCTCTTTTCCATGGAGCAACACATAACAACACATGATCTCTGATATCAAATTCCACGTCCTTTCGATGAAGATTAGCATAACTCTTTTGTCAATCTTGTGAGGTTTTTATACATTTCGGATTGTTTAAATCTTTTCCGTAGTCATATGCACCAACTCCGGTCCCAACAACGTTGCTTCACCCACCTCATCCCAACATACTAGAGAACGACACTTTCTTCCATACAACTCCTCAAATGGAGTCATGCCAATACTTGCTTGATAACTATTGTTGTAGGAAAACTCCACCAATGGTAAGAACTTGTCCCAACCTCCTTTGAAGTCAAGGACACAAAGTCTTAATAAATCTTCAAGAGTTTGAATAGTCCTTTCCAATTGCCCGTCCGTTTGAGGATAATATGTTGAATTAAATTGTAAATCCATGCCCATGGCTTTTTGCAAACTAACCCAAAATCTTGAAGTGAATCTTGGGTCTCGATCAGAAACTATGGATACTGGCATACCATGCAATCTTACAATCTCGTTTATGTATATACGAGTAAGACATTCAAGTGTATAAGTTTATCGTATAGGTAAGAAATGAGCAGACTTGGTCAATCTATTAACAATTATCCAAATTGCATATATGCCTTGAGAAACCTTGGGAAGACTAGTAACGAAATCAATGGTAATGTGCTCCCACTTCCATTCTGAAGTTTTAAGTGGTTGCAATGGACCTTTTGGCACTTGATGCTCTGCCTTGACTCATTGACAAGTTAGACACCTTGAGATAAACTCTGCGATCTCCCTCTTCATATTGCTCCACCAAAATGTATGTCAAAGATCACGATACATTTTTGTACTCCCAAGATGGATTGCAAATGGTGTGTTATTCGCCTCCATCATTATTTTATTCTTTAAATTAGGGTCGTTAGGAACATAAAGTCTGGAGTTGACTCGAAGTATTCCTTCTTCATCGATTCTTTCATCTGGCATAGCACCTTCTTGCACTTTCTTCCTCATACGCATTAGCTCCAGGTCTGTAGCTTGAGCAGCTTTAACTTTATCGATTAAAGTCGGTTCTACTCGTATATTCGTCATCATCACATGGGTCCCTAGAGTCTTTAACTCTATCTCCATCCTTTGTAAGTCATACAAAATGGGCCTTTGTGTTGACAATATTGCACTCGTACCCGCATATGATCTTTTACTCAATGTGTCAGCTACTACGTTCGCTTTTCCAGGATGATATTGGATGGTATGATCATAATTTTTCAATAGCTCAAGACATCGTCATTGTCGCATGTTGAGTTCATTTTATTTGAAGACATATTTGAGGCTTTTATGATCCGTATAGATCTCCACCTTCTCTCCATACAGGTAATGCCTCCAAATTTTAAGTGCGAAGACAACTGCTGCCAACTCTAGATCATGAGTACGATAATTCCTCTCATATTTTTTGAGTTATCGTGAGGCATAGGCTATGACTTTCCCATGTTGCATGAGAACACATCCTATACCTTTGCCCGAAGCATCATTGTAGATGACAAATCCCTCTAAGCCAGATGGTATTGTCAGAACAACTACTGAAATAAGTCTCCTCTTGAGTTCTTGAAAACTCTTCTCACATTCTTCGCTCCAACCGAAATTTTATATCTTTTTGAGTCAGCTGAGTTAATGGAGTAGCGATTTGAGAAAATCCTCCCACGAATCTTTGATAATAACCAGCTAAGCCGAGAAAGCTACGTATTTAAGTCACTGTCTTAGGTTGTTCCCAGCTTTGAATTGCTTCAATCTTTGTCGGGTCAACAGATATTCCATGATTTGATATTACGTGCCCAAGGAATGCAGCTTCTTCAAGCCAGAACTCGCATTTCTTCAACTTGGCATAAAGCTTATTTTCACAAAGCTTTTGAAGTATCAGCCTCAAGTGTTGCTCATGATCTTCATGGCTTTTGGAATATATGAGAATGTCATCAATAAAAACAACCAGAAAATAAATCAAATATTCCTTGAATACTCGGTTCATCATGTTCATGAAGGCAACAAGAGCATTAGTCAATCCAAAAGACATGACTAGGAATTCATCATACCTGTACCGAGTTCTGAAAGCCATCTTTGGAATGTCATCAGTTTTAATCTTTAACTGATGATATCCGGAACGAAGATCGATCTTTGAAAAGAATTTGGCGCCTTATAACTGGTCAAACATGTCATCAATACGTGGAAATGGGTACCTATTTTTGATGGTGACATGATTCAACTCCCAATAATCAATACAAAGTCGCATACTCCCATCTTTCTTCTTTACGAATAGAATAGGAGCACCCCAAGGAGATGTACTAGGATGAATAAAGCCAATGTCTAACAATTCCTGTAGTTGGGTCTTTAACTCCTGAAGTTCAGTAGGAGCCATTTGATATGGGGCTTTGGAAATTGGTTTTTTACCGGGTTCAAGGTCGATACAAAATATAATTTCATGCTCTGGGGGTAGGCCAGGAAGTTCTTCAAGGAATACGTAAGGAAATTTATTAACAATAGAAATATCATTCAAATTTGACGTATTTTTGTTTAAATCTGTGACATGGGCTAAGAAAGCTTGACATCCATTTTTTAATAAACGAATAGCTTTATGGGTTGAGATGACAATGATTGATTTTAATGGTTTGGTTGCTTGAATTCATATAATAGGTTGGTTAGGAATATGAAAGCTAACAACCTTACGAAAATAATCAATTTTCGCATGATGAGTAGTTAACCAATCAATCCCTAGAATTACGTCAAATGCAAGTATTTTCAATGAAATAAGATCGACAGGCAATGTGAGGGTACCGATTTGAACCAAACAAGACTTATAAACAGTGGATGTAATAAAGGTTTCTCCGAACGGAGTTTCAACAGATAAGTCAAAGTCTAATTTCTCCGGAGTCAATTTTAAACGTTGAGCGCAAGTAGGAGAAATAAAAGAATGGGTAGAACCGATATCAAATAAGGCATATACGTCGCTAGAGTTTATGATAAGCTTACCCGTGATCACCTCGTTTGGATTCCTTAATTTCTGGGAGGTTACAACAAACGCTCTCCCTTGAAATACTAGTTTTGACTTTTCTAGAACGGCCTTTGGTGACTCTATCCCAGCTGGACTTGGCTTCCCTGAACGACAAAATCGAGCTAGGTGACCTTCTCTTCCACAATTGTAACACATTTTGGACTACTGCGCATAGTTTGGACTGATATGTCCCTCCCCTCCATATTTGAAGCATATGATAGGTAGTCGTTCTCCGTCCTTAACAACGGGTGCTGATGCTGACGTCTTTCCATCATTGTTGAATCTCCTCTTCTTGAAATGTCCATTCTTATTGTCTTGCCCATGATTACCACCGAAGTGGTTACCATTTCTGGCATGTTGACTCCCTCCATGTTTGTTGTCACCGCTTCGATGACTGCTACCACTGGTATTATCGACTTGTCGGCTGCTCTCTCTTAGTTAGGTTGACTCATTATCTCGCTCCAATAACTGAGCCCTATTTACAACATCTGAATACAAACACAGTTTGTGAGAGATAAGGTATTTATGTATCTCGGCTTTCAAACCTGTTAGATACATCCGCGTTATTCTCTCCTCATTATCAACTAAGTGGGACGCAAACCGGGATAACTCGATAAACTTGGCTTCGTACTGCGACACAGTCATGTTGTTTTGCTCCAGTTTAATGAACTCTACCTCTTTCATGTGACAAATGCTTTCGGGAAAGTACTTATCGCTGAACAGTTCTTGGAACTTCTCCCAAGATATCTTCAGTGCGGAAAGTTGAGTACATTTTATAGATTCCCACCAGTAATCTGCCTATGCTCGCAACATAAAGGTGGCAAAGGGAACCTTTTGCCCCTCGGAGCATCCCAAGACATCAAATATCTTGTTGATCTGCTTTATCCATATCTCCGCCTTAAGTGGTTTTGACTCTCCAAAAAACTCTGGTGGTCCCAGCTCTTTGAACTTTTTAGCGGTGACCGTCCGAGAATTGCCAGTGTTTCCACCTGCATTTTGGATAGGAGCCTCTCTCGCCTGATGTTGCATGAATTGCATAAAGCCTATGAACATTCCATTGTTCATCATTTGATCGGTGTTGTTGTTTGCATGAGGATTGTTGCCTTACTGATGTACATTATCCTGATTATTGATCTATGGTGACTCAATGGTCTCCTATGCTCCATTGCTATTCTCAACATTCTCAGATGTCATTTTCAAATACTGCCATAAAACAAGGGTTAATTGACCTGTCACATATTATCCCTATACTCTAACCGACTGATTAAATACCAAATAAACTTAGGTAGGTCATACTAGCGAAGGAATTCCCCGTCTCTCCCCTCCTAGTTCTTGTCTTACATCTCAACCAGGGATCATATCCCTAGGCTTTGATACCAACTATGACACCCCCAAAATAGGTATACATCACTCATCTTGAGTCGTTAAATACATGGTACAAAATTCAAATACAACTTAATAATACAACTGTCGTGTAAAATACGACAAAACATAAACTGAGAGTTCTAATACAAATATTGTCTTCTAGACAGTATTCAAACTCAAATGGACTCCTTAATACATTTATTATAACACTATTTCATAGAATAGTGAGGACTATTAATGCTATCATCTGGACCGTCATTCCGTTCCCCGACTAGTCCCAGCTATATTCTCATTTCTTGAAGAGAACAATGAAAGCAAAGGGCGAGCTCAACTAGCCCAGTAAAAAATATTATGACTAAGATAATGCTGAATAAATTATCGTTAGCCTTCAACAGTGTTAAACTGATAAAATATAATAAACATCAAGTTTAAATACAAGGAAACAAGCAATCCATTAGAAGAGTCAAGTAAAGCATGATATCTATTATCTTCTATAATTTAAAAGGTTTTTCATCACTTTTATCATTTGAGACTCGACAATAAATAATCCACATCATCGAATCACCCACACTACTTCTGCCAAGGATATTCTTTAGTATCACGACCACAAATTATCCATGCACTACGGGCTAAGGATATTCGTGTATTCATCAATGGTCATGATCATGCCAATAACTGTCCATCAATGCACTACAGGTCAATGAGGACTTTTACCACATCATTTGTAACACTACGGGCATGATTATACCGAATAATCCCTGGTCATAATCATACCAAGTCCATCTATGCACTACAGGCCACAGATGACTTTCAACATAATATAAATATGAGGATGATGACAATGATATATGAATTTAATTAAAAGAAAGCAAAGGATAAATTTTTAAAGATTTATAATTTAATTTATCTAGAATTCAATAATGCCCAAATTGTCAACATGATACTACTTTGTGAAGTAAAATTCAAGATTAATATTGTACCAATAATAATTTAGACCGAAAACGAATCAATTTTTATTATGAATAGTACTCTGGGTGAATAGTACTCGAGTGAATACTACCCCGTGAATAATAATTCGGGAATAGTACCCCGTGAATAATTCCCCGGCATGAAAAAAACTAAAACTTATCAAGAATGCCTAGAATAATATTTTCATGAAAAGATATTGGATGAAGCGCAAATATCAAAGATATTCTACAAATTTCATGGAGTTTAGAAGCCAAAACTTTAACAAAACGAGTATAGAATTCGAAATCTGAAACGAAATAATATTACTTACATACTACAGGGTATGAAAGAAAATATTATTTCAAGCGAATATTGAACAAAAATAACATCCCTTACGAATATCGAACGAAAATAATATTCCTTACGAATATTAAACGAAAATAATATTCATTACGAATATTAAACGAAAATAATATTCATTACGAATATTGAATGAAATAAATATTCATTACTAATATTGAACGAAATAAATATTCATTACGAATATTGAACGAAATAAAATTTCTTACGAATACGAAAAACGATATCTCTTTAGAATATGAAATAAATAATACCCCTTGCCTTGAAAAGAAGAGTATTCCAACTGGTATAGCGGGAATATTCTTGACGAAAACTTTCACTATTTTCTACGCTCAAAACTTTCTAAAACTCGAAAGAAATACGCTCAAGATTATAGAAGAAGAATTCTCTTATTCTGGTGTGATTTTCAATTCTAACTAAGCATCCTATTTATAGGATAATGGAAAGGATATTATTTGAATTTTGAAAATCACAGACGCATAATAACTTAAAAATTAAAATTCACAGACGATTCATTTTAAAAATTTAGAATATAATATTCAAGTAAAATAAATAATTTTATATATAATATAATATATTCTATTTTTTTCATAAAAAACAAAACTTATTATAATATATATATAATAAATATATATATATATATATATATATATATATATATAATGAAATTATTACTCCTCCCGTGAATTGCCAACTTTTCAAACCTTCTTCTGACAAAAAAAATTTCAAATAAAACAAACTTTATAATATAAAAATATATATATATATATATATATAAACATATTTTATAAACATATATATATAAATATATAATATTAATACACTTCCCAATAAGTTTTCTTCCCCCACCCCATTTTCATTTCATCCATTTTCTTCCACACGTGGGCCCCACGTGTGGGCCCCACCTTTATTATAAAGAATAAATTTCTACCGATTATTTTGAAAAATAGGTAAACGGGGTTCCATAAATACAACAAATACTTCATAAAATTTCCCTCAATATTTTTAATAACATTTATCATTATTATTATAATTCGCAATATTTAACAATCAGGTCGTTCCCAGGAAAGAGGGGGATTTCCAATAAGGATTTCTCCATATTGACGTGCAATTAGACTATCTAACCTCTCCTTGACAGAACTTCTAGACATCGTCAATATAGAAAATAATAATATTAATAACTTTGTCGTCTCAATTATTGATTTATAAAATATTATGCAAATGATACTATGACAATAATTGAATCAATAATATGAAAGATACAATGCAACAATTACTGTAGCAATAATTGAGTATAACTGAGTGACTTCTCACGTAAGCATCAATAATCAATATCATATGCTACTATGCAACCACGCGTATTACTGTACTTTTAACACCGGTTATTTTAACAGTTAACGGTAAAACTTCCGCCGTTATTTTCATAAAAAGATATTTTTCTCGTTTTCTCATTTTTACAATACTTTTTTTGTGGGGTCCACCAATGATGGTGCCGTCGTACGAATATTTCCTGTTAAAACGAATATTCCCCGACCACTCGAATATTTTATAACCACTTGCTTACTTTGCAAAATTTGTAAATAGTACCCACAACTTTAATATTATAACAAATCAACACCATAATTATTTATAGAAAAATTCATTTTTATTCTTAAAAGTTGGGGTCTTACAATAATAGTTAGACTTAATTAAGATGATAATATTTATTATCTATCATGTAATGAAATGTTTTTAAAGGTCATGCACCTAGGATTTAGACAACTCTGATATGTATATTAAGTTAGATATTTATATTATTATTATTTTCCGCTCAAAGAAAAGATATCGTGAAGCACCAAGTTCGGGTTTCAAGTACCTGAATTGGGGGGGGGGGGCGTCACACCAACAACGAAAATTACTGTCAGAGTTAGAAAACGACAAAAATATCTTTTTATAAAAATAACGGTGAAAGTTTTACCGTTAACTGTTGAAATACCGGGTGATAAAAGTACAGTAATACGCGTGGTTGCATAGTAGCACACGGTATTGTATAGTATCTTGATTATTGATGCTTACATAAGAAGTCACTCATTTTTTTTCAATTATTGCCACAGTAATTGCTGCATAGTATCTTATGTTATTAATTCAATTATTGTCATAATATTTTATATTATTAAATCAATAATTGAGCCGACAAAGTTATTCATATTATTATTTGCATTATTAACAATGTTTAGAAAGTTCTGTCAAGGAAAGAGGTTTGGTCACCTAATTGCACGCCAATAAGGAGAAATCCTTATCGAAAAGCCCCCTTTTTCCTGGAAATGATTTGGTTGTTAATGTTATGAGTTATAATATTAATGATGAATGTTATTAAAAATGTGTTTAGTGAAGCCAAGTGAGTTAAGATAAATAGAGGGGTTTTTATTGAAGTATTTGTTATAAATTTGGCTTATTATTTGGACCCCCACTTACCCATTTTTCAAAACTGTCGACAGAAGTTATCTCAATTTTGTTTATATATATATATATATATATATATATATATATATATATATATATATATATATATTATAATAAGTTTTTTTTTATGAAAAAGAGAATATATTATATTTTATAGTGCTTGCATAGTATTTGTATAGTAAATCATTTGATTAGCAAAAAAATTCTGTCGACTATTACTATGCGTCCGTGATTTTTTTTCCTTACTGTGCATCCAAATAGTATCATGTCATTCTCCTATAAATAGGATGCTTAGTTTAGAATTTAAAATCACACCAGAATCAAAGAATTCTTCTTCTATAATATTGAGCGTATTTCTTTAGAGTTTAAGGAAGCTTTGAGTGTAGAAAACAATACAAGTTTTCTTCAAGAATATCCCCACCCTACCAGTCAGAAATACTCTCCTTTTAAGGTAAGGGGTATTATTTATTTCATATTCGCTTACGATATTATTTTTCATATTCATAAGGAATTTTATTTCATTCAATATTCATAAGAAATATTATTTTCATTCAATATTCGTAAGGATTATTATATTCCTTCAATATTCGTAGAAATATTATTTTCGTTCAACAGTTGTAAGGGATATTATTTTTGTTCAATATTCGTAAGAAATAATATTTTCTTCCATACTCTGTAGTATGTAACTAATATTATTTCGTTTCAGATTCCGAATTCTACACTCATTTTGTTAAAGTAGTGCTTCTATACTCCATGAAATTAGTAGAATATCCTTGAAATTTGTGCTTCATCTAGTATCTTTTCATGAAAATATTACTCTATGCATTCTTAATAATTTTTAATCTTTTCATGTTGGGGTACTATTCACAGGGTACTATTCCTGAAGTACTATTCCCGGAGTATTATTCACTCAGGTACTATTCACCTGGGGTACTATTCATGAAAAAAATTGATTTCTTTTCGGTCCAAATCATTTTTGATACAATACTATTTTTGAATTTGACTCCATAAAGCAGTATCATGTTGATAATTTGGACATTATTGAATTTGGGATAAATTAAATTATAAATCTTTAAAATCTATCCTTACTCTCATTTAATTGAATTCTTATATAATTGTCACGATCCTCATGCTTATATTGTGATGAAAGTCATCTTTGGCCCATAGTTCATAAATAGACTGTTGATTGGTATGATTATGACCAGGGATTATTCAGTATAATCATGACTTGTAATGTTACAAATGATGTGATAAAAGTCCTCAGTGGTTCGTAGTGCATTGATGGACAGTTGTTGGCATGATCATGACTATTGGTGATATCACGAATATCCTTGGCCCGTAGTGCATGGATATTTCGTGGATGCGATAATAATGAATATCCTTGGGCCGCAGTGCATGGATAATTCAGTGATCTGTGTTGCTTCCTTTTCAGTCTTAATAAAAGGACTCTAACTCAATCAAGCATACATGGGTCAACAAGTAGTACAGAGTAAGAAAAGTATCGATCCACGGAGAAAGGTTTTAAAATTTAATTGTTATACATCAATCTTATCACTATCTTTATATTCTTAAACGAATACTCACAATTTTAAAGTAATCTAAACTCAAATAATGAATAAAAGAATAACACTGGAATCGAATTTGGAAAGAATGGGATTCTAACTTCATTTCATACTTCATCTAAATATTACCATCATGCAAAATTATACATTTATCATGGAAAATTAGCTAAGAGCACAAAAGTGGACATAATCATTTTTCAATGAATTATGACTTGTTTACATAACCTCCACATTGCGATAGAAATCATGTAATCGACAATAATGCCAAAATTACTATATTCTTATGTGAAATTGCAACACTAATGAATTGAAGCATAGGCTCTTATATTACTACATATGGTGAAACAATATATTTCTATCTGGTTCATGAAATATAATGCTAAACATTTTAGCCTCATAAACGCATGCTATCATGATTATACCCATACTCATGTCATTTTTCAATTCCATATAAGTACACATGGTGAATGGCGATCAAACATTCATACAATACACTCAATCATGATAGATAATCCACAGAAAACATATAACCAAACAATTAGGCAGATAATTATAGATTACATATCAAAATCCGTTAGAATCCCATAATTGAGTTTAGTTCATTTTTTAACCGAAAACCATTATGGGGTTATAATAACACATGGAAAGTAAGAATCACAAATGAGAGAAAAGATAGAATTGATTAAACCCAATTGTAGATTTCATTCCAAAGTGCTGACCAAATAGCCAATAATTTCTAGGAAAATGAGATGATTGATTATTTAATGACTGAATTCAAGAGAAGATGTGGAAAATCTTAAAACTATGCTCAAACCCTCTCTAGAATTAGTTCAAAAGCTTAGAACCCTAATACTCTAATGAAAAACTAATAAAAACCAACAACAACCACGTCTGGTGCCAACCAGAATAGTTTTGATAAGACCCCACATTCAAATTTTGAATTTAAAAATTAAGTCAACAAATAACATCAGATAACTCGCGGTAAATTGCATGCGTGATCTAAAAGACAAAAGCAGGCGCGGGGTGTAACTCTAGCGCGGGCTATCAGTTTTAGGTACTGGTCGCCTTTGTTTGTGCTTTTTAGCTTCACTGCATATATGCGTGTATGAGAAATGATTGTTATAAGCGGCGGTAGCGTTGCTTTTGTCTTTGAACTCGATGTTGTTATTTCGCCGCTTATTATTTTGTTGTTCGTCCTTCATCTTGCCATTCTACATCACTTATCATTGCTCAGTTCCTTGTCTACACACGTTCCACTTGTCATGCCTTCGCTAGTATAATACCACCTTGCCAATGCCGAACTATGCCATTTCCTGCATTTCCATACCATAGGAGTTCTAATTATGAGTATTGCAAAATAACATATAATGCAACTAAAAACATACTAAAATCTACTTGAGATGAGCATAATTCTCGTGAATTGATATCCAATAAGTAGGTGTAAAACCTACTTATCAAATACCTCCAAACTTGAACTATTACTTGCCCTCAAGCAATGCATATGACATTAAACAATGAAATGCAACTACATGCTATGCAACTAGATTATGATGCAAATGAGTCCCATATTTTTCCAGCTAGAATAGAATTCTAGTCCAATTTGCCTCAGCGAATTATCCAGATTCAAGAATAAAAATTCAAATTAAGTTATAGACATAATATCATACAATCAAATAACCCATACTTGCTATAAAGATGTTTTGTGTGTGTGCTATGTTCACCAATACTTGACTAAAGCAAAGAATATACATGCTAAATTGCTCAAAACAAAAAATTATAGTCTAAATTAAGATCCATGTATACTAATGCAACAAAGACTACTCTAACATATCAAAAGCAACTAAGGTTCAACAATGGGTTTAAACTGCTTTATTTTTACTCACGCGGGCAACTTTCGCTCTTTCCTGCGGTGTTTATTGCTATATTTTTTTAATACAGTGAGTGCGTTTTACGCTCCATCTCGCCCCTTCCAAAGAGTCAATAATTCAGCTCAAGAAGATTTCAAGATAGATTTTCTCTTTTTTTTATACACTAAGCATACCCATGTGTTCCCAAAGCTTGATTATCAATGTTTTCATAGTCTAAGTCCATTTTCCACATAAATCTATTTTTAAAAACACATTTCCTATCAAGCAATAAAACACATAACTTGTGATGGCCCCAAAATAGGTATACATCACCCATTCTGAGTCGCCAAATACATGGTACAGAAAACAACTACAACTTTATTATTACAATTGTGATGGGCAAAATACATAAACGACACACATCTGTGAGTTTAAATACAAATATTTTCTTTTAGACAATATCCACACTCAAATAAAGTCCTCATTACAATTATTGATGCACTATTTTACAAAAATAGTGAGGACTGCTAAAACAACTGTCTAGGATCATCACTCTATACCCCGACTGGTTCTTGCTATATTCTCGCTTCCTGAGAAGAAAAATGGAACAAAAAGGAAAAGCGTGAGCTCAACTAGCCCAGTAAATAATATTATGAGTAAGATAATATACAACAAATTATCCTTAGTCTTCAACAGGGAAAAATCTGATAGAATATAATAGACAACAAGTTTTAGATCAACAACTACAGCGGAAACAACAATTCATTAGAAGAGTTAAGTAGAGAATGAAATCTACTATCATCTATTAATTTAAAAGTCTATCATCAATATTTTATCCCTGTAACATCAATCAATATACATCTTACATCAAATATTCATCTTTGCACTACGGGCCAAAGATATTCATTTGTATCACCAGTTGGTCCTGTTCATCTTAACACCTGTTCATCTTTTAACTACGGGCCAAAGATATTCATCAGGCAATCATTCATTTTTGCACTACAGGCCAAAGATATTCATCAAGTATCACCATTAAGGATTGAGGATGATGAAAAACATTTTAAAGAACGAATCCAGTGAGATAAAAGGATAAAGTTTAGAGATTCGTACTTTAGATAACTCAAGTTTAAAAATACTTCATAATAAACCATAATGGAGTAAAATTCAAGAATAAAGATCAAAAACATGGATACAATCAAAGATAGTAACCATAATAGACATCTGGGACAAAGAAGAGAAAATTTCATTTTTAGTGAATAGTGTCATATTTGTGAATAGTGCCGTATACGTGAATAGTAACCTCGACACAAAAAGGTAGAAATTCCACAATCAAACTCATATCAATATTTCGGCATAATGATATTGAAGAAAATAATATCATTTAAGAAGAAAATAACATCCCTTACCTCAAAATAACAGTACTTCTGTTCGGAATATCGGATGTAAAGCCAAAGAAAACTTGCACTGAATAGCAACTCTCAAAGTATCTAAATACTCAGAAAAATACGCTCGATAATATAGAGAGAAAGAAAACTTGTTTCTGGTGTAATTTTCAATTGTAACCTAAGCACCTATTTATAGGAAAATTTTAGAACGCCAAAGGAGAATAAATAATAAAATAATATTATTATTTATACAAAATTTCTACGCATGCTTTGTTGAATTGTTGGGCAGCCATTTCTGAATTTTTTTGGCAACCCACATGTTTAAAAAAAAAAGTGGGTCCCACCCAATTTTAATAAAAATTATTTTATTTTCTGAAACTTCAGTAATTCATATAAAATAGCACTTTTATCAGAAAAATACGAATTTTATGTCCATTCCTCATGAAATCGAATTCTCTACAACTTTGTAGCTTTAAGTTTTTTGAAATTCCTTACCAAAAATATCTGAAATCCACAAACGAATGATTTTCAATAGCTCATAAAATTTATAACAAATCATACGTTAATTTTTAACTGTTCAAAATTTGTGGACATATACTCAACTTATATATGAATAACATATCCAAAAATCACAACGATCCAACGGTCGGATTAAAATTATAAATCACACAATAGAGCTTTAAGAATACTGATTTGATTTTTAATGTTTCTATTCCGACAAAATACTGATAAAACACATCAACACTAATTCCTTCATTTATATCCACATAAAAATAAATATTTCATTATCATATAAATTAATAAATAATTATTCACAAATAATATTACAGAATCACAATAATGACAACCAGGTCGTTCCTAGGAAAGAGGGGGCTTTCCGATAAGGATTTCTCCTTACTGACGCGCAATTAGGTGACCAAACCTCTCCTTGACAGAACTTTCTAGACATTGCCAATAATGTTATCTAATAATATTATTCAAATAATATGAATTATTGATCTGATAATGAGAAATACTGTGTAATGACAATTATTGAAACAACAATAATATAAAATATCAACTCAGCAAGTATTGAATCAATAAAATAAAATATTGAACAGTAATTACTGTAATAATTATTGAGTAGTGTCTTCTCACGTAAGAATCAATAATTCAAAAATACTATGCAACACCTTGTGCTACTGTGCAACCACGCGTATTATTGTATTTTAACCACCGGGTATTCGAACAGTGTTAACGGTAACGATTACGCCATTATTTATAAAAACTAAAACTTGTCATTTTCTTCATCCGACAGTTATTCTGTTATAGGGCCCACAAATGGCTGCGTCGTCGTAGGAATATTCCCCGACAACAAGAATATTCCACGACAATAATAAATATTTTATAACCACTTGCTTCTTTTGCAAAATTTTCAAATTTCACCCATAACCAAAGTATTATATCAAATTATCACTTTATTATTTCAAGATAATAAATAGAGGAAATTCAATTTTATTTATAATAAGTTGGGGTCTTACAACCTCCCCTCCTTATGAAATTTCATCCTCAAAATTGACGTACGTACCTGGTGTTTCGAAAAGGTTAGGGTACCTCGCTTTCATTTCCGATTCCAACTCCCAGGTCATTTCTTCAATAGCACGGTTCCTCCACAAAACCATAACTTGTGGTATAACCTTTGTTCGTAGGACATGCTCTTTCATATCCAATATCTTGACAGGTACCTCTTCGTATGTTAAATCTTCGGCTATCTCGTTTGGTTCTAACGCCATAATGTGATTTGAGTCTTTCACATATTTACGAAACATAGATATATGAAAAACATTATGAATACGAGACATGCTTGGAGGTAATGCGAGTCTATAGGCCACATTTCCTATTCGGTCAAGAATCTCAAATGGACCAACAAATCATGGATTGAGCTTTCCTCTCTTCCCATGTGACGCCCCCAAAAATAGGTATGCATCACATATTCTGAGTCGCCAAATACATGGTACAGAATACAAATACAATCTTTAATATACAACAAGAGAGCTGTGAGTTTTAATACAAATATTGTCTTCTAGACAATATCCACTCTCAGAATAAGTTCTCATTACATTTATTGTCACACTATTTAACAGAATAGTGAGGACTACTAATACTATCATCTGGACCATCACCCCGTTTCCTGACTAGTCCTGGCTACGTTCTCAGTTCCTGAAGGGAACAGTGAAAGAAAGGGTGAGCTCAACTAGCCCAGTAAGAAATATTATGACTAAGATAATGCAGAATAAATTATCATTAGTCTTTAACAATGTTAAACTGATAAAATATAATAGACAACAAGTTTAACTGCAGCGGAACAAGCAATCCTTTAAAAGAGTCAAGTAGAGAATAAAATCTACTATCTTCTATGGTTTAAAATATTTTCATCATTTTTTTTATCGCTGAGACTCAGCTTAATAAATAAACCACATCATCGAATCACCCTTGCACTACGGGCCAAGGATATTCGTTAAATCATCAATGGTCATGACTATACCGAATAATCCCTAGTCATAATCATACCAAGTCCATCTCTGCATGTAAGCCAAAGATATACAACAAATAAACCAATAATCAACAATCCATCTTTGCACGTAAGCCAAAGATATATAATTCAATAAACAACAGTCCATCTTCGCACGTATGCCAAAGATAACTTTCATCACCATATAAGCATGAGGATGATGACAATGATATCAACATTAATCACATTAAAACAAGGATAAATATTAAAGACTTTAAATTTAACCAAATATTATCAATCACTTAATAAACTCATAATCTAATATTATTAATATTATAACAATATTTTAATCACCTCTAAACTTATAAACAATTTATTTCAATTGTTTACACTTTACCAGATAATGCATTTAATCATCCAAAGAATGCCATACTCATTAGATTTCATCACCAATGATCAAATCCCTTATCAAAAATCTGCATATACCTTATATAAGATTCTCAAGCCATAAAATCCTATTTTCCAATTTTGTTATATTACATAACATATTTAACTCATATACTCATAACTCATTTTCATGAAAAATACCAAATCAGTCCCAAAAATATTTCTTTTCTGGAATTTAGCATAATCTAGTCCCATAATGAACATAAATTTTTCTCAGAATTTTTAAAATTTATTTACTATTTTTCGAAAATCAATTTCTAATTGATTCCTTAAGAAATTAGCTACCTCAAGTTTAACTCCAAAAATTCCCAAATCTTGGCAAGATTTTACACATGTTAACGTGATCTTCCAGTTTAAATTTCATGGTCATCGGAGTTATAGAACTTTGGTTATAGCATTTTTTGTCGGAAAAACCTAAATATTGAAATAGTCATAACTTGCTCATTTTAAGTTAGAATGAGCTCATTTTTGGACAGGAGGTACACTATACCATATAATTTCATGTCCCAAAAGGTCGAAATTTTTCTCAAATATTAAGTAGCCGAAACAATCCTTTTAAAATTGTGGCAGCAGCCTTTTTCATATTTTATAGTTTTTCGTACTTTGCTAAAATCAGTCCACGTGAAAATTTACAACACCTTTTCCAGTGATTCCACTTGCATAAGTTAGGAAACTCATAGATCTAACTCTAGGACTTGACCACACTCAAAAATTCAAAATATAATAGGAGATATGGATAATTGAATTTTATGTTCCATTTTCACCAAAATCTGATTTTCAACCCTTTGTGATTTCTAAGAAACTTTCATGTTTTCACATAATAACCAACATAACTCATCATGACAATGACATAATAATTCAATAAAACAAGTTCAAGAATTAAATTATCCAGAAACTAATAACGTCCAAATTGTCAACATGATACTTCTTTGTAGAGTAAAAATCAAGAATGCTCACAAGAATATTTCCATGAAAAGATACTGGATGAAGCGCAAATATCAAGGATATTCCACTAATTTCATGGAGTATAGAAGTCAAAACTTTAACCAAATGAGTATAATAAAGAATGGAATAATAAAAGAAATCACCATGCATGCGGTACAAGATGATAAAAGTTATTCCAATGAGAATAATAATTAACGGAACCGTGTCAAAGCGTAATACATGACCGGCGATATATTCAAAATGAATAATAAAGAATGGAATAACAACAAAAATCACCATGCATGCAATACTTCGCATAGACAAGTTATTCCAATAGAATAATAAATGATGAAACCAGGTCCGGCGTAAACGCACAGACAGGATATTCCAACAGAATAATAAAGAATGGAATAACAACAGAAATCACCATGCATGCGGTACTTCGCATAGACAAGTTATTCCAACAGAATAATAAATGATGGAACCAGATCTGGCGTAAACGCACATACAGGATATTTTGACAGAATAGTAAAGAATGGAATAATAGAAGAATTTCACCATGTATGCGGTACTTCGCATATACAGGTTATTCCAACATAATAATAAGGAATTGAATAGCAGAAGAATATCACCGTGTATGCGGTACTTCGCATATACAGGTTATTTCAACACAATAATAAGGAATGGAATAACAGAAGTTCTCTTCATGAATACGAAAGAAAAAATACCCCCTACCTTATAAAGAAGAACTGGATAAAGAAGTAGTGAAGTAGCAGAATACTTTTCTTCTTTCTCTCTATAGTTTCTTTCTCTAGAGTTTCAGTGAGCGTAAGAAATAATGATGGAATGAGCTTCTATTTATAGAAGAATGGACTGAATAGAAACCAATCCATGAATGGTCCAGATTGATTTACTTTTAAACGGACGGTCCAGATTGGTTTACAATAAAATATAATATATTTTATTTATTGCCTAATAAAATGAATAACTTTATAAAAGTATTCTGTTTTATATAAAAAGATTTTTTACTATGCAAACACTATGCAAGCACTATGCAAATACTATGCATAATAAAATATAATATATTCTAATTATTGTCTAATAAAATGAATAACTTTATAAAAGTATTCCATTTTATATAAAAAGATTTTACTATTAGCCTAATAAAATGAATAGCTTTATAAAAGTATTACATTTTTATATAAAAGTTTTTTACATTTTATTACATTAATAATACTAATAAAACAGAACTCATCATCATTATTACAATTCACATTATTAATCAACTAGGTCATTCCCAGGAAATAGGGGGCTTTCCAATAAGGATTTCTCCATATTGGCGCGCAATTAGGTGACCAAACCTCTCCTTGGCAGAAATTCTAAACATCGTTAATAATGCAAATAATAATATTAACAACTTTGTTATCTCAATTATTGATTTAATAAAATATCGATAATAATTGAATCAAATAACGTGAGATACTATGCTACAATTACTGAAGCAATAAATTGAACAAAACTAAGTAACTTCTCACGTAAGCATCAATAATTAATACCGTGTGCTACTATGCAATCACGCGTATTCCTGTACTTTTACTACCGAGTAGTTCAACAGTATTAACTGTAAAACTTCTGTCATTATTTTCATAAAAATATTTTTGTCATTTTTTTAATCCTACAATAATTCCGTTGTGGGGTCCACCAATGATTGTGCCGTCGTACGAATATTCCCTGTTAAAACGAATATTCCCCGACCAATCGAATATTATATAACAACTTTTATACTTTGCAAAATTTATAAATACTACCCACAACTATAATATTATCTCAAATTCACACCATAATATTCAAAAAAATATTTCGAGAAAATTAAATCTTTATTCGTAAAATTTGGGATTTTACATCCCAAATCTTGTAACTCCCTTCCATGGAGAAATACGTAACAGTACATGATCTCCAATATTAAATTCCATATCCTTTCGATGAAGATCAGCATAACCCTTTTGTCGATCTTGTGAGGTCTTTATACGTTGCCGGATCATTTAAATCTTTTCCGTAGTCATGCGTACTAATTTTTGTCCCAACAACGTTGCTTCACCCACCTCGTCCCAACATACTGGAGAGCGACACTTTTGTCCATATAATGCTTCGAATGGAGCCACACCTATACTTGCTTGATAACTGTTGTTGTAGGAAAATTCCACCAATGGCAAGTACTTATCCCAACTTCCTTTGAAATCTAGGACACAGAGTCTTAATAGATCTTCAAGAGTTTGAATAGTCCTCTCTGATTGTCCGTCCGTTTGAGGATGGTATGCCGAATCAATCATAAATCGTGCCCATAGCTTTCTGCAAGCTAACCCAAAAACGTGAAGTGAATCTTGGGTCACGATCCGAAACTATGGATACTGGCATGCCATGAAACCTCACAATCTCATTCACGTACATACGAGCAAGACGTTCAAGGGAATAAGTTTCTCATATAGGTTAGAAATGAGCAGACTTGGTTAATCTATTAACAATAACCCAAATCGCATCTATGTCTTGAGATACTTTGGGAAGACCTGTAATGAAATCCGTAGTAATGTGTTCCCACTTCCATTTCGGAATCTCAAGTGGTTGCAATGGACCCTTTGGCACTTGATGCTCCGCCTTTACACGTTGACAAGTTAAACACCCTGAGATAATATCTGCGATCTCTTTCTTCATATTTCTCCACCAAAATGTATGTCGAAGATAATGATACATTTTGATACTCCCAGGATGGATTGCAAATTGATGTGTGCCTCCATCATGATTCTATGCTTTAAGTTAGAATCATTAGGAATGCAAAGTCTGGAGTTGACTCGAAGTATTCCTTCTTCATCGATTCTTGCTTTCGGAATAACACCTTCTTTCACTTTCCTCTTCATACGTATCAGCTCTAGGTCTGTAGCTTGAGCAGCTTTCACTTTATCGATTAAAGTTGGTTCTACTCGTATGTTTGATATCATCACTTGGGTACTTGGAGCCTTTAACTCTATCTCCATCCTTTATAAGTCGTATAAAATGGGTCTTTCTGTTAACAACATCGCACTCGTACCCGCATAAGATCTTCTACTCAATACGTCAGCTACAACATTTGCTTTTCCATGATGATATTGAATGTTATGGTCGTAATCTTTCAACAACTCGAGCCAATGTCGTTGCCGCATGTTGAGTTCCTTTTGGGTGAAAAAATATTTGAGGCTTTTATGATCTGTATAAATCTCCACTTTCTCCCCATATAGGTAGTGTCTCCATATTTTCAACGCAAAAACGACTGCTGCCAACTCCAGATCATGAGTAGGTTAATTCCTCTCATATTCTTTGAGTTGTCGCGAGGCATAGGCTATGACTTTCCCATGTTGCATGAGAACATATCCTAACCCTTTGCCTGAAGCATCACCGTAGATAACAAATCCATCCGAACCAAATGGTATTGTCAGAATAGGTGCCGAAATGAGTCTCCTCTTTAGCTCTTGGAAACTATTCTCGTATTTCTCGCTCCATACGAATTTTGTATCTTTCCGAGTCAGCCGAGTTAATGGAGTAGCGATTCGAGAAAATCCTTCCACGAATCTCCTATAATAACCAGCTAAGCCCAAAAATCTACGTACTTCGGTCACCGACTTCGGTTGCTCCCAACTTTGTATTGCTTTAATCTTCGTTTGTTTAAAAGATACTCCATGTTTTGACACCACGTGCCCAAGGAATTCTACTTCCTTAAACCAGAACTCGTAATTCTTCAGCTTGGCATTTAGCTTGTTGTCACGAAGTCTTTGAAGTACCAGCTTCAAATGGGGCTCATGATCTTCACGGCTTTTGGAATAGATGAGGATGTCATTAATAAAGACAACAACGAACTAATCCAAATATTCCTTGAATACACGGTTCATCATATCCATGAAAGCATCATGAGCATTAGTCAATCCAAAAGACATGACTAAGAATTCATAATGCCCGTACCGAGTTCTGAAGGCAGTCTTTGGAATATCCTCAGTTTTAATCTTTAGCTGATGATATCCAAAACGAAGATCGATCTTTGAAAAGAATTTTTCTCCTTACAACTGGTCAAATAGGTCATCAATGCGAGGTAGTGGATACCTATTCTTGATGGTGACATAGTTTAATTCCCGATAGTCAATAAAAATTCGCATACTCCCGTCTTTCTTCTTTACAAATAAAATAGGAGTACCCCAATGAGATGTATTAGGACGAATGAAACTGATGTCTAACAATTCTTGTAGTTGGAATTTTAACTCCTGAATTTCAATAGGAGCCATTCGATATGGGGTTTTAGAAATGGGCTTTGTACTCGGTTCAAGATTAATAAAGAATTCAACTTCACGTTCTAGGGGTAGACCGGGAAGTTCTTCAGGAAATACGTCAGGAAATTCGCTAACAACAGAAATATTATTCAAATCTGACGAGTTTTTGTTCAAGTCCGTAATATGGGCTAAGAAAGCTTGACATCCATTTTTCAATAAACGAATAGCTTTATGGCTTGATATGACAGTGACTACTTTTAGTGGTTTAGTTATTTGAATTCGTATAACAGGTTGGTTAGAAATATGAAAACTAACAACCTTACGAAAACAATCAATTTTGGCTTGATGAGTGGTTAACCAATCAATCCCTAAAATCACATCAAATGCCACTATCTTTAAAGAGATAAGATCAACAGGTAATGTGATTATGCCAACTTGGATCAAGTAAGATTTATAAACAGTGGATGTGATAAAGGCTTCTCCTATCGGAGTCTCCACAGATAAGTCAAAGTCTAATTTCTCCGGAGTCATGTTTAAACGTTGAGCACAATCAGGAGAGATAAAAGAATGGGTAGAACCGGTATCTAGTAAGGTATAAACTTCACAAGAGTTCAAGATTAGCTTACCCGTGATCACCTCGTTCGGGTTTCTCGTGTTTTGGCCAGTTATGAAAAACGCCCTCCCTTGAACCACCGACTTTGTTTTGTCTGTATTGGCCTTTGCTGCCGCCGTCTCAGTTGGACTTGACTTTGCTACCAAAAAAAATCGGGCTATATGACCGTCTTTTCCACAATTGAAACACACCTTGGAAGGCTGTGAAAAGTTTGGACTTATATGTCCCTCCTCTCCGCATTTGTAGCATCTAACTGGTGATCGTTCTCCTCCCCTAGAATTTGTTGTTGGTGCTAATGTTGGTGCTGATGTCTTCCCGTCATTGTTGAATCTCCTCTTTTTTGAAATTTCCACTTGACCAACCTTTCCTATTATCAAGGCCAGATTACCACCCAAGTGGTTACCGCTTTTGTCTGTATTTTTCCCTCCTCACTGGTTATCATCGCTTCGATGACTGCTGTCACCGGTATGACCCTGGTCTTGGTCCCTCAATTCAACATACTCATTATCTCGCTCTAATAATTGAGCCCTGTTTACAACATTTGAATATAAAGAAAATTTATGAGAGATAAGATATTGTCGAATCTCGAGTTTTATACCTCTCAGAAACATCCGCGTCATTCATTCCTCATTCTCTACCAAATGAGGTGCAAACTTGGATAACTCTGTGAACTTCACCTCGTACTTAGACACCGTCATGTTGTTCTATTCCAGTCTAATAAACTCTACCTCCTTCATATGACGAATACTTTCAGGAAAGTACTTGTCATTGAACAGTTTCTGAAATCCTTCCCAAGACATGTTGAGTGCGGCTGGCTGGGTACGCTTCACAGATTCCCACCAATAATCTACTTCTCCATAGAACATAAAGGTGACGAATGGAACCTTCTATTCCTCTGTGCATCCCAAGACATCGAATATCTTGGTAATTTACTTGACCCATGTTTCTGCCTTAATCGGATTCGGCTTTCCCAAGAAATCTGGTGGTCCCAACTCCTTGAACTGTTTGGCTGTGACAAACCACGTGTTGCAATCATTTCCATCCGTATTTTGTACACGAGTCTCCGTCTTTTGATTTTGCATGAACTGTCAAAAGCTCCTAAACATTCCATCATTCATCGTTTGCTCCATATTGTTGTTTACAGGAGGAATATTGCCTTCCTATTGCACGTTCTCTTGGTTGGTGATTGAAGGTTGTTCCACAGTCTCATACACTCCATTGTTAATGTTCTCAGCTGCCATTCTTAAAAACTGCTATAAAACAAGGGTTAATTGAAAGTAGTATGCACACAAGCTAATCATGTTTGATGATAAAGCATATACTTTGTAACAATCTTATTCATTTATTAATAAAAAGTATTAATTTATTAAAGGCTTTTAATTATCTACATGATGCTGTTTTATAATATGTGATAAACCCATAGTTTTAAGCAATGCTTTTAGAATAATGATGATGATCATTTTAATGAGATCTAAATTCTTAGAAAGCTTAAAACTAAATTAGTTCCCAATCGTTGGATTACTAAATTGGGGATTAGTAAATTCGGATAGATTGGTACATATGTTGCTTGCTCATTGGATGAGGATGATTGATCTCATGATCATTTGTGTGGAGACACTAAAGCAAGTATGTAGGTGCTTATTAGAGAATAAGTTCATCGAACGCATTGGCTCGCTAAGGAATACCTAATGGAGTTTTCTCGTCAATAGGAATTCTCGTAGTGATAGTAAGACAAGTGATCCTTGGACTTGAGATCATCATAGTATCTTGTGTATGATGAGTTATACTTTGACTTATTCCTTAAGACCCTTAGGGTATATCAAAGGGTATGCTTGGGTATAATAAGTTGTATATGGAGATAATGTATGATCAATAAAGAATCTACCACTTTATTAAAAAGAAGAAATGTCCTATGTGATTCGATAAATGACAACCCAAAGAGTCCTTGGTTAAGGCGTAATGAAATTAGAAAGGAGTTTCTAATTTGCAATATTTGGTGTTGTGCATTTAAGAGTCGAAATACATATAATTAAATAAAATAAGACTTGACAAGTAATTCCATGCCTTATATTTAATTGGGACATTGTATGGTGGAAGGATTGAATTGTCAGTAACTATTTACTAAATGGTTCTTTTATGATTAATGTTGAAATCTATATTATCTCGAAAAGTCGTTGATCGCTAGGAGGCTTATCCCTATTGTAGAATAAATATTATTTATTTAAATAAATTAATTTTTTAATTTATTTATTTAAATAAGATTAGAATTGTTCTAATTGATTTATTCACAATAGGTTTAATATGGAGAACCTAAAGGGTCACACCATAAAAGGAAGAATAATTATTTAAGAAGTTAATGGCATAATCGTAATAATATGTTAAGTATATTTAATTAAATCTATGGTGATAGAATAAATTAAATAGCTTAATATTTATTATTTAATATTTTAGAAATATTAAATATAAATTAATAAGAGGAGTCTTATTAATATTATTACAATTATTATTATTTTAATTTCTAAAAGAGTTTAGGAATTAATTTAATATAAGTACTCTCATTTATTCCTAATAGGATTAGGAGGGAAAATTAATTAAAGGAGTTTAATTAATTATCCCTAATAAGATTAGGGAGCCCCTTTAATTAAAAAAGGGTTTAATTAAATAATACCTTATTTTAATAGGGTTACTTGATATCTTTATAAGAGGAGTCTTATATCAGATATTAAGACAACGTAATAATTCCAATTGTTGGAGAGTACGCTCCTTTTCTATAGAAATAGAAAAATTAGGGTTTAGCCAATCACCCATTTTCTTGAATCTTTATTATTCCTTGGTGGATCACCTCTAGAGGCCAAACACTTGGGTGGCTAACGTTGATCAAAAGAAGGAACCAAACCCGGTGGATTCAAGTTGAACGCGAAAAGGATTGGAGGTGAACTTGTACCTGAGGAAGCTCGGATCTTCAAGGGTATGATTCTTGTCCTTCATCTTTTCGTTTAATTAATAATTGTGCATAAAGGGTGATCCGGGTATATGGTTTGTAAAATTTTTAAACTCTGATTTTTACACGTTTTCACTTATTTTTGCAATTTGATTGCGTTCATGAATATTACAAACCTAACATTAATTAAATAAATTAACATGTCACATAATATCCCTATATTTGACCGACCAACAAATAAGCTTAGGTAGGACACACTAGCGAAGGATTTACTCGTCTCTCACCTCATAGTTCTATTCCCCTATCTCCGCCAGAGACGATATCCCTAAGCTCTGATACCAACTGTGACACCCCAAAAATAGGTATACATCACCCATTCTGAGTCGCCAAATACATTGTACAGAAAACAACTACAAATTTATTATTACAATTGTTGTGCAAAATACGATAACACATACTGTGAATTTAAATACAAATATTGTCTTCTAGACAATATCCACACTCAAATAAAATCCTCATTACAATTATTGATGCACTATTTTACAAAATTAGTGAGGACTGCTAAAACAACTGTCTAGGACCATCACTCTATACCCCGACTGGTTCCTGCTATATTCTCGCTTCCTAAGAAGAAAAATGGAACACAAAAGGAAAAGGGTGAGCTCAACTAGCCCAGTAAAGAATATTATGACTAAGATAATATACAAAAAATTATCCTTAGTCTTCAACAGGAAAAATCTAATAGAATATAATGTACAACAAGTTTTAGATCAACAATTGTAAAGCTGAAACAACAATTCATTAGAAGAGTTAAGTAGAGAATGAAATCTACTATCATCTATGAATTTAAAAGTCCATCATCAATATTTTATCCCTGTAACATCAATCAATATACATCTTGCATCAAATATTCATCTTTGCACTACGGGCCAAAGATATTCATTTATATCACCAGTTGGTCATGTTCATCTCAACACCATTCATCTTTGACTACTGGTGAAAAGATATTCATTAGGTAATCATTCATCTTTGCACTTCAGGCCAAAGATATTCATCAAGTATCACATTTAAGGACTGAGGATGATGAAAAACATTTTAGAGAACGAATCTAGTGAGATAAAATGATAAAGTTTAAAGATTCGTACTTTAGATAACTCAAGTTTAAAAATACTTCATAATAAACCATAAAGTAAAATTCAAGAATAAAGATCAAAAACATGGATACAATCAAAGATAGTAACCATAATAGACATCTGGGACAAAGAAGAGAAAATTTCATTTTTTGGTGAATAGTGTCATATTTGTGAATATTGTCGTATACGTGAATAGTGCCATATACATGAATAGTACCTCGACACAAAAAGGTAGAAATTCCACAATCAAACTCATATAGATATTTCGGCATAATGATATTGAAGAAAATAATATCATTTAAGAAGAGAATAACATCCTTTACCTCAAAAAAACAGTACTTCTGTTCGGAATATCGGATGTAAAGCCGAAGGAAACTTGTACTGAATAACGACTCTCAAAGTATATAAATACTAACAAAAATACGTTCGATAATATAGAGAGAAAGAAAACTTGTTTCTAGTGTAATTTTGAATTCTAACCTAAGCACCTATTTATAGGAAAATGTTAGAACGCCGAAGGAGACTAAATAATAAAATAATATTATTATTTATACAAAATTTATACGCATGGTTTGTTGAATTGTTGGGCAGCCATTTCTAAAATTTTTTGGCAGCCCACATGTTAAAAACAACAGTGGGTCCCACCCCAATTTTAATAAAAATCATTTTATTTTCTAAAACTTCAGTAATTCATATAAAATAGCCCTTTTATCATAGAAATACAAATTTTATGTCCATTCCACATGAAATCGAATTCTCTACAACTTTGTAGCTGTAAGTTTTTCCAAATTCCAAACCGAAAATATTCGAAATCCAAAAACGGATGATTTTCAATAGTTCATAAAATTTATAACAAATCGTACGTTAATTTTAAACGTTTCAAAATTTGTGGACATATACTCAACTTATATTTATATAACATATCCAAAAATCACAACGATCCAACGGTCGGATTAAAATTATAACTCACGCAATAGAGCTTTAAAAACACTGATTTGATTTTTAATGCATCCATTCCGACAAAATACTGATAAAACACCTCAACACAAATTCCTTCATTTATATCCACATAAAAATAAATATTTCCTTATCATATAAATCAATAAATAATTATTCACAAATAATATTACAGAATCACAATAATGAGAACCAGGCCGTTCCCAGCAAAGAGGGGGCTTTCCGATAAGGATTTCTCCTTACTAGCGCACAATTAGGTGACCAAACCTCTCCTTGATAGACCTTTCTAGACATTGCCAATAATGTTATCTAATAATATTATTCAAATAATATGAATTATTGATCTGATAATGGGAAATAATGTTCAATGACAATTATTGAAACAACAATAATATAAAATATCAACTCAGCAAATATTGAATCAATAAAATAAAATATTGAGCAAGAATTACTATAACAATTATTCAAGAGTGCCTTCTTTACGTAAGAATCAATAATTCAAAAATATCAGGTAATACAGGTGCTAGCACCGTGCAACCCACGCCAGACATCAGTATTTTAACATTTGGTATTCCAATAGTGTTAATCTGTAACGATTACGCCATTATTTATAAAAACTCAAACTTGACATTTTTTCATCCAACAGCTTATTCCAAGTTATGGGCTTAAAATGGTTACTGCCCGTTGCACGAATATTCCCCGACAACAAGAATATTCCACGACCAACCGAATATTCCCCGACAATAATGAATATTTTATAACCACTTGCTTATTTTGCAAAATTTGCACATTTAACCCGTAACCAAAGTATTATATCAAATTATCACCTTATTATTTCAAGATAATAAATAGAGGAAATTCAATTTTATTTATAATAAGTTTGGGTCTTACATAACTCTTATGCCTACAAGCATTTGTGAACACGTCAGTGAAAACCTAAAGCATCTAAACAGCAACCATGGATTACATCATGTAAAACATTATAGCTAAGCTCATGTTATCCATTAAATTCAACAGTCCTTTAAAATTCAGTTTCACATTGGCTGGACTTAAACTCCACAAAGCTAGAAATGCAGGACATGCAACTAAACATATAACTAACACATATAATACTACTAAAATTAGAAAATATTTCTGCAATTATTAACTAACACATAAATATAAAACATAAACATGCAAAAGTTAAACTAACATGTAAACACTACATTCAACTACCTACTACCCAATACCCCCAAACTTAATATATTCATTGTCCCAATAAATGAAGGTATAGGATTAGAAGAACTCCCCTACTGATCAGCAGCACCACCCTCTTTGGGTGGTGAATCTGGTGGTGGAAATGGCACGACTGTCCCAAATTGTGGCCATTCGAGCATAGTACCCTGTTGTACAAATGCATCTGCTAGTGATCTTGTCAACCCCGTAACAAATGCTGCAAAATTATCATGCATAGCATCGACCTTCCGTTCCAACCTTCGGAGACGACGGTCATTGTGGACAACAGTGGCTTGGTTTGACGTTCCCACCTCAGTTTCCTGTGTGGACTATGGTGGAGGCACCGAGGATGCGAGTTGAAGTATAAAGCCTTTTCCCCTTGGGTGTGGCGTACCTCCAGCCCAATCCTCGAATTTGGCAATAGTCGCATGAGTGATATCTTGGCTAGGGTACTGCATTTGTTCATTACCCCAATGGACTCCTTGATGTGCACACAGACTAGAAACAATAGATGCATGTGGGATACTTCCCGTAGTGCTCCCCCTCATATAACGTAACATATTCTGATGAATAAGGTGGCCCACATCGATGTACTTTCCTGTGACTATTCCCCACAAAATGATAGCCCTCTCAGTTGTGATTTCATGCTGATGTGACGAAGGTACGAGCTTTGCACATATAAAGAAATTCCAAGCTTTAGCATAGCAATTCAGGGCTGAGGCTGGGAAGGTTCTAAGTTGATTCGTTCCTTCCCTACAAGTCCATTGCGTTCCTGGAATGCACAAGTCAGTGATGACTTCGTCCAAATCAGTCTCAAAACGTGCAGCCTCAACCCAATTATCATACCTAGTCGGTGGTGTGTCAAGTATCCTAAAAATTTCTCTGATTGATTATGGTCAAAAATCTACCTGAAATCCTCGGACCATAGATAACTCACTCATAGTGTCTTTGGCATTAGCATAAAATTCTCGAACAATACCCATGGGAGTAGGCATAGGGGTTGCAGTCAGTCCTCCCCGTCCTCTTTCTTGAATCATATCCCACAACTGGCCATCCTGCTTCTCAGGCTTGAAGCCTCGTTCCTTCACAAATGTCATTGCCACTATTGGTATTTTATTCACGGGCTTCTCAAATAAATCTTCTTTAGTCTTCTCTTTTTGCTGTTGTCCAAAATCTTAATTATTCACTTTTTCCTCAAACAAAATTTCTTGACTATGCGGCCGCGCGTCCTCCCTTTACAAAAGCGGTGCAGGCGCGCCATGCTGATTTCCTGCAACCTGTTTCCCAGACCTAAGTGTAACTGCTTGACATTGTTCCTTCCCTTCTCTTCTTGGATTGGCCTCTGTGGTACTTGGCAATGTACCCTGTGATCAGTTGTTAAGCATGCTAGCCATCTGACCCATTTGAGTTTCCAAATTTTTGATAGCCACTGCTTGGCTTTTAATCATCACTTCTGTATTTGCCATGTACTTCATCATCATTTCCTCCATCTATAATTTCTTTTCTTGCTGAGGTGCAGGTGGTGTATGATGTTGTTGTTGAGAAAATCCAGGTGGATAGGGTGGTCATGGTAGAAACTGTTGCTGAGCTGACTATGATTGAAATTGGTTATGTGGTTGAAACTGATTTTGTTGATTGCTTTGGTTATTTAACCAACTAAAATTTGGATGGTTGCGGTTGTTGGAGTTTTATGTGTTCTGAAATTGACCTTGATCCTTCAGATAGTTGCTCACATATTGTACAGACTCTGAACTGATAGCACATTGGTCCGTTGAATGTGACTCTTCACATATCTCATATATAAAGGCAACTGTCTTCGCCTTAGTCTCTATCAATGAATCAATCTTCTTCGCAATGGATGCCATCTATGCTGACAATTGACTGATAGCAACCACCTCTAACAAACCTGTAAGTTTGGGCTGGGGCATCCTAGCTGTAAGATTTTGAAAATCATTTGCTGCCATTGTCTCAATAAGATTATAGGCCTCTTCATAGCTCTTCGCCTATAAAGCTTCTCTTGTAGCTGCATCTACAATAGGCCTTGACTGCCATCCCAATCCATTATAAAATGTATTGATCACCATCCAATCTGACATGCCATGGTGTGGACATTTTCTTAGCATCTCCTTGTATCTCTCCCAGGCTTCATATAATGATTCACCCTGTTGCTGCTCAAACTGGGAAATTGTTGTCCTCATCTTTGCAGTCTTAGCCATTGGGAAAAACTTGGCTAAGAATTTCTGTGCTAGGTCCTCTCATGTAGTGATAGATCCCGAAGGTAAAGTGAAGCTAACTTCTTGCTTTATCCCGTAATTAAAATGGAAATAGCCTAAGTCTGATTGCATCCTCTGTCACCCCGTTGTATATGAAAGTATCACATATTTCTATGAAGCTCAATAGATGCTCATTAGGATCATCTGTAGCAGCACCCCCAAACTGTACTGAATTATGCACCATTTGAATAGTGCCCGATTTTATCTCAAAGGTATTGGCTATTATCGCTGGCCTGACTATACTTGACTGCAATCCATTAATATTTGGCATCGAATAATCTCTCAAAGCCCTGTGCTCCTCTCTTTGCTCTTCTGCCGCCATATTAGATGTCGTGGTCTCTAAAGTTGCTTGTAAATTTCTATGCACTCTTGTTTTCCAACATCTTCCGTTAATATTATCCTGAGCATGTGTCAACTCGGAATTGGATGACCGCGTGTGCATAAAAATATATACAAGTACCTGAAATACAAACAAAAACAAAAATAGAAATGAGACGAGATTAGATTTGTCTAAGTCATACAATTTAGCTTAAAACTGATGATAATAATAATAAAATTAAACGACTTTCCCCGGCAACGGTGCCAAAAACTTGTTGTTTCCTTTTCAATCGTAATAAAAGGACTCTAACTCATGCAAGCATACATGGGTCAACAAGTAGTACAAAGTAAGAAAAGTATCGATCCACAGAGAAAGGTTTTAAAATTTAATTGTTATACATCAATCTTATCACTATCTTTATATGCTTAAACGAATACTCACAATTTTAAAGTAATCTAAACTCAAATAATGAATAAAAGAATAATACTGGAATCAAATTTGGAAAGAATGGGATTCTAACTTCATTTCATACTTCATCCAAATATTACCATCATGCAAAATTATACATTTATCATGGAAAATTAGCTAAGAGCGCAAAAGTAGACATAATTATTTTTCAATGAATTATGACCTGTTTACATAACCTCCACATTACAATAGAAATCATGTAATCGACAATAATGCCAAAATCACTATATTCCTATTTGAAATTGCCACACTAATGAATTGAAGCATAGGCTCTTATATTACTATATACGGTGAAACAATATATTTCTATCTGGTTCACGAAATATAAAGCTAAACATTTTAGCCTCAAAAATGCATGCTATCATGATTATACCCACACTCATATGTCATTTTTCAATTCCATATAAGTACACATGGTGAATGGCGATCAAACATTCATGCAATACACTCAATCATGATAGATAATCCACAGATAAACATATAACCAAACAATTATGTAGATAATTATAGATTACATATCAAAATTCGTTAGAATCCCATAATGGAGTTTAGTTAATTTCTGAACTAAAAACCATTATGGGATTATAGTAACACATGGAAAGTAAGAATCACAAATGAGAGAAAAGATAGAGTTGATTAAACCTAATTATAGATTTCGTTCCAAAGTGCTGACCAAATCGCCAATAATTTTCAGGAAAATGAGATGATTGATTATTCAATGACTAAATTAAAGAGAAGATGTTGAAAATATTAAAACTATGCTCAAACCCTTTGTAGAATTAGTTCAAAAGCTTAGAACCCTAATACTCTAATGAAAAAACTGATAAAAACCAACAACAACCACGTCTGGTGCCAACCAGAATAGTTTTAATAAGACCCCACGTTCAAATTTCAAATTTAAAAATTAAGTCAACAAACAACATCAGATAACTCGTGCGGCCGCGTGTGATCACAGTAAAAAATGGGCGTGGGCGTACAACTCCAGCGCGGGCGCGTTATGTGCCTTCTTTGTGCTTTTAGCTTTTATCTCACATATAAGCCAGAATGAAATGACTTATCAAGCAAAGACGACCACCACCGCTTCATCTCCCTGCTTTTACACTCGATGTTACATTGCTCAGCGCTTGTTGTTACATTGTTCATCCTTCATCTTGCTTTTCAACATAACACTCATCATTGCTCAGTTCCTTGTCTACACACGTTCCACTTGCCATGCCTTTGTTAGTCTAATACCACCTTACCAATGCCGAACTATTCCATTTCCTGCATTTCCATACCATAGGAGTTCTAATTATAAGTATTGCAAAATAACATAAAATACAACTAAAAACATACTAAAATCTACTTGAGATGAGCATAATTCTTGTGAATTGATATCTAATAAGTAGGTATAAAACCTAATTATCAATGTGGATTATTTATTGAGAGCTGAGTCTCAACGATAAAATTGATGATAAACTTTTAAATCATAAAAGATAGTAGATATCATGCTCTACTTGACTGCTCTAATGGATTGCTTGTTCCATTGTAGTTAAATTTGTTGTTTATTGTATTCTATCAGTTTAAAACTGTTGAAGGCTAACTATAATTTATTATGCATTATGATTGTCATAATATTTCTTACTGGGCTAGTGGAGCACATGAGACCGTTGAGTCACCGATGATCAATAACAAGGATAATGTGCATCAGGAAGGTAATAATCTTCATGTACACAACAACACCGACCAAATGATGAACGATGGGATGTTAAGAGGCTTTCTGTAATTCATACAACATTAAGCGACAGAGACTCCTGTGCAAAATGTAGCTGGAAACACAGGCAACTGACGGATGGTCACCACTAAGCAGTTCAAGGAGCTGGGACCACTGGAGTTTTTAGGAAAGCCAGAACCACTTAAGGCAGAGATATGGATAAAGTAGATCACCAAGATATTTGATGTCATGGGATTCTCCGAGGAGAAAAAGGTTCCCTTTGTGACCTTCATGTTGCGAGGAGAGATAGATTATTGGTGGGAATCTATAAAACGTACTCTAACCTGCCGCACTGAAGATGTCCTGGGAGAAGTTCCAAGAACTGTTCAACGACGAGTACTTTTCTGAAAGTATTCGTCACATGAAGGAGGTAGAGTTTATCAAGATGGAGCAAAACAATATGACTGTGCCGCAATATGAGACTAAGTTTATGGAGTTATCCTGATTTGCATCCCATTTGGTTGATAATGAGGATAGAATGACGTGAATGTTTCTGTGAGTTTGAAACGCAAAATACGTTAATTCCTCATTTCTCACAAACTTTTCTTGTATTCAGATGTTATGAATAGGACTTAATTATTGGAGCTCAATAATGAGTCAACCCAACCAAGAGAGAGCATCCGAAAAATTAATAATACCAGTGGTAGCAATCATCGAAGCGGTGATAACAAATGTGGAGGGAATCGAAATGCCAAAAATGGTAACCACTTCAGTGGTAATTATGGCAGACAATAGAAGTGGAAATTTCAAGAAGAGGAGATTCAATAATGATGGAAGGACGTCAGCACCAGCAACTATTGTTAAGGAAGGAGAATGACCACCGATCATATGATACAAATGCAGAGGAGAGGGACACATCAGTCCAAACTATACGCAGCAGCCCAAAATATGTTATAATTGTTGAAGAGAAGGTCACCTATCCCAATTTTATCAATCAGTGAAGTCAAGTCCAACTAGGATGGAGACACCAAAGGCCATCCCAGAAAAGTCAAAGCCGGTAGTTTAAGGGAGAGCGTTTGTCGTGACCTCCCAAAAAGCGAGGAACCCGAATGAGGTTATCACGGGTAAGCTAATAATAAACTCTTGCGAAGTTTATACCTTATTTTATATCGATTCTACCCATTCTTTCATTTCTCATACTTGCGCTCAACGTTTAAATTTAACTCCATAAAAATTAGACTTTGACTTATCTGTTGAAAATCTGTTGGGAGAAACCTTCATTACATCTACTGTTTATAAATCTTATTTGATTCAAATATGCACCCTCGTGTTACCTGTCGATCTTATCTCTTCAAAAATACTTGCATTTGATGTGATTTTAGGAATCGACTGGTTAACTACTTATCATGCTAAAATTGATTATTTTTGTAAGGTTGTTAGTTATCATATTCCTAACCAACCTATTATGAGAATTCAAGCAACCAACCACTAAAGTCAATCACTATCATATAAAGCCATAAAGCTATTCGTTTATTGAAAAATGGATGTCAAGCTTTCTTAGCCCATGTTAGGGATTTAAACAAAAATACATCAGATTTGAATGATACTTCTATTATTAATAAATTTCCTCATGTATTCCCCGAAAAACTTCCTAGCCTACCCCCAGAGCGTGAAATCGAATTTTGTATCGACCTTGAACCCGATACAAAACCCTCAAATATATCTTCACCCAAAACAAACGTAACATGCGCCGAAGACGTTAGCTCGAGCTGTTGAAAGATTACAATAATACCCTTCAATAACATCTTGGAAAAATTAAACGTGGTAGCTGATGTGTTGAGTAGAATATCGTATGTGGTTACAAGTGTGATGTTGATAACACAAAGACCCATTTCGTCTGACTTACAAAAGATGGAGATAGAGTTAAAGACTCCAAGAACCTACGTGAAGATAGTGAATATACGAGTAGAATTGACTTTAATCGATAAAGTTAAAGTTGCTCAAGCTACAGACCCGAAGCTAATGAATATGAAGAAGAAGGTGCAAGAAGGCGTTATTCTAGAGGCAAGAATTGACGAAGAGAGGAAATCTCAACCCTCGATTTAATCGGTCCATTTGAAATCCTCGATTGAATAGGAACTATGGCCTATAGACTCGCTTAACCACCAACTATGTCTCGTGTTTATAACGTTTTTCACGTATTGATGTTACGTAAATATGTGGACAACCCGAACCACATTATTGAATTAGAACTAGATAAGATAACAGAAGATTTAACGTATGAAGAGGTATCTATTAAAATCTTGGATAAGAAGAAACATATTCTACGCTCCAAGGTTATACCTCAAGTCAAAGTTTTGTGGAGAAACCACAATGTTGAGGAAATGATCTGGGAGTTAGAATCTGAAATAAAATTAAGGTAACCTTACCTCTTCGACATACCAGGTACGTACACCAATTTTGAGGAAGAAATTGTATAGGAAGGGGAGGTTGTAAGACCCCAACTTATTTGAATAAAGATTATTTTTCTCTAAATATCATTTTGAATATTATGGTGTGGATGTGTTATAATATTATAGTGGTGGGTAATATATTCAAATTTTGCAAAATATGCAAGTTGTCATAAAATATAAAATTGGAGGGGGAATATTCATTTTATTAGGGAATATTCGTACGATAGTACAATAATTGGTGGACCCCACAATAGAAATTATTATCGGAGTTAGAAAACGATAGAAATATCTTTTTATAAAAATAACAGTGAAAGTTTTACCATTAACTGTTGAAATACCCGGTGATAAAAGTACAGTAATACGCATGGTTGCATAGTAGCACACAGTATTGTACAGTATCTTGATTATTGATGCTTACGTGAGAAGTCACTCAATTTTGTTCAATTATTGTCACAGTAATTACTGCATATTATCTCACGTTATTAATTCATTTATTGTCACAATAATTTATATTATTAAATCAATAATTGAGACGAAAAAATTATTCATATTATTATTTGCATTATTAACAATGTCTAGAAAGTTCTGTCGAGGAAAGGGGTTTGGTCACCTAATTACGCGCCAATAAGGAGAAATCCTTATCGAAAAGCACCCACTTTCTTGAGAATGATCTGGTTGTTAATATTGTGAGTTATAATATTAATGATGAATGTTATTAAAAATGTGTTTAGTGAAGCCAAGTGAGTTAAGATAAATAAAGGGGTTTTTATTGAAGTATTTGTTGTAAATTTGGCTTATTATTTGGACCCCCACTTACCCATTTTTCAAATCTATCGGTAGAAGTTATCTCAGTTTTATATATATATATATATATATATATATATATATATTATATTATAATAAGTTTGTTTTTTATGAAAAATAGAATATATTATATTTTATTATGCATAGTGTTTATATAGTACTTGCATAGTGTTTGCATAGTAAATCATGTGATTATCAAAAACATTCAACTGACTATTACTGTGCATCCATGATTTTTTTCCTTACTGTGCATCCAAATAGTATCCTGACATTCTCCTATAAATAGGATGCTTAGTTTAGAATTGAAAATCACACAAGAATCAGATCAATTTTCTTCTATAATATTGAGCGTATTTCTTTAGAGTTTAAAGAAGCTTTGAGTGTAGAAAACAGTGCAAGTTTTCTTCAAGAATATCTCAACCCTACCGGTCAGAAATATTCTCTTTTTAATGTAAGGGGTATTATTTATTTCATATTCGCTTACGATATTATTTTTTGTATTCGTAAGGAATTTTATTTTGTTCAATATTCATAAGAAATATTATTTTTATTTAATATTCGTAAGGAATATTATCTTCGTTCAATATTCGTAGGAATATTATTTTCGTTCAACGGTTGTAAGGGATATTATTTTTGTTCAATATTCATAAGAAATAATATTTTCTTCCATACTCTGTAGTATGTAACTAATATTATTTATTTTCAGATTTCAAATTCTATACTCATTTTGTTAAAGTATTGCTTCTATACTCCCTGAAATTAGTAGAATATCCTTTAAATTTGAGCTTCATCTAGTATCTTTTTTTGGAAATATTATTCAGAGCATTCTTGATATTTTTAATCTTTTCATGTCAGGGTACTATTCATGGGGTACAATTCCCAAAGTATTATTCATGGGGTAATATTCACTCGGGTACTACTCACCTGGGGTACTATTCATGACAAAAATTAATTTATTTTCTGTCCAAATCATTTTTAATACAATATTATTCATGAATTTTACTCCACAAAGCAGTATCATGTTGAAAATTTGGACATTATTAAATTTTGGATAAATTAAATTATAAATCTTTAAAATTTATCCTTACTCTCATTTAATTGAATTCTTATATCATTGTCATCATTCTCATGCTTATATTGTGATGAAAGTCATCTTTGGCCCGTAGTGCATAGATGGACTGTAGATTTGTATGATTATGACCAAGAATTATTCGGTATAATCATGACCTGTAATGTTACAAATGATGTTATAAAAGTCCTCATTGGCCTGTAGTGCATGGATAATTCGTGTATGCGATAATAATGAATATCCTTGGCCCGTAGTGCACAGATAATTCAGTGATGTGGATTATTTATTGAGCTGAGTCTTAGCAATAAAATTGATGATAAACTTTTTAAATCATAGAAGATAGTAGATGTCATGCTCTACTTGACTCTTCTAATGGATTGCTTGTTCCGCTGCAGTTAAACTTGTTGTTTATTGTATTCTATCAGTTTAACACTATTGAAGGCTAACGATAATTTATTCTACATTATCATAGTCATAATATTTCTTACTGGGCTAGTTGAGCTCACCTTTTTGCTTTCATTGTTCTCTTCAAGAAATGAGAACGTAGCCGGGACTAGTCGAGAAATGGAGTGACGGTCCGAGATAGTGGTTGTAGTAGTCCTCACTATTTTATAAAATATTATGATAATAATTGTAATGAGGACTCCATTTGAGTTTGAATATTGTCTAGAAGACAATATTTGTGTCAAAACTCTCAGCTATGTTTTGTCATATTTTGCACGACAATTGTATAATTAAGTTTGAATTTAAATTATGTACCATGTATTTGGCGACTCAGAATAGGTGATGTATACCTATTTTAAGGGCGTCACAGTCCATATTGATTTACTATTAAAACTTTAAACGAGAGATCCATATTGATTTACTATTATAACTTCAACCAACGGTCTAAAAAATTAACACATCTCCTCATGGAATAATAAGCCAAGCTTATAACAAACGCCTCATAACAAACCCCTCTATTTATATCAAAAATTGAATAAATATTTAATACAAATCATTTATCTTTAATCAACACATTTTTAATCTTTCAACAATTATTCATTATTTAATATTATAATTCACAATATTGACAACCAGATCGTTCCCAAAAAAGAGGGGGCTTTCCGATAAAGATTTCTCCTTATTCGCTCGCAATTAGATGACAAACCCATTTCCTTGACAAAACTTTCTAGACATTGTCAATAATACAAATAATAATATAAACAATTATGTCGTCCCAATTATTGATTTAATAAAATAAAATATTATATAGATAATACTTGTAGACACTTGAAATTTTGCATTCCTGTTACTAACATTGTAGGAGGGCAGAATCGTCTTTCAGAGATTACCCTGGAGGACAAACTAGTTCCAGTTCCTGAATTCCCACCGGAGAAGCCTTTTCAATCTCGGAGATAACCCCGAGATATTCTATCTCGGAAAAAACACCGAGAGTTTCAATCTCAACCTTGGAGATAACCTTGAGTAGTGCAGTTGCAGTTCCGAAGATAACCCTGGAGATGCTCATTTCAACCCTTGCAGTTAGCTTCAACCTCGGAGATAACCCCGAGGCACTTAGTCCAAACCCGGAGACAACCTCGGGGGGTCAGGCACACCTCAGAGATAACCATGAGGACATTCAGCACTTGCAGCTGTCCAATCTCAGAGATAACCCTGAGCAACGATTGCATTATCAGCCCAGACCAGAGATAACCCAGGTGAGGGGTAAAATCGTCATTTTGCCACCTAGATTCCTCACGCGCGCCGTCTCAACACATTTCAATATACATTCCTTATTGCAGTGTCCCACAAGAACCAAATAGCTGCAATCCCGAGTGACTACTACACATGACAGCACACCAGATGGAATTTGAAGCTTGAAGACCAAAGGCATGGTCCCACCTTCCTGACTTCTTACAACCTCTAATCCCATGTCATTTATTTAGCTCTCAACAACAACACTCCAAAATAGGTCTTATAAACCTCAATCGGATGCCCAGATTGAAGTTCTGAAAGTTCGAGCGGACACCACGTTGCATGCGTGCACATACATCGAGACGGCAGGACCCGCGAAGTCTGGGTCACCCCGGTCAGCTGCAGGTGTATCTGTGGCTGCCGCAGGTACACCTGCTACTCCCCCTCTATAAATAGAGGGCTTGGGGTTGCCATTTTGTAAGAGAAAACGGCGAGGAAGCCCTGTCAAATTTGCTCTGTACACACCATAAATTGAGTGCTTTCTCATTTTAAACACTTGTGAGTTCATATATTGCTATATTTTTACCGGTGGGAACCGACTGTTCATCCATTTAAAGCTATAGAAGTCTTTTTTGGCATTCCACTATAAGCCTTCTTACACCTTATAAAGCCTTTTCTCCACATTTTGCACACACTGTTCTTCACGTTGAGAGTCATGTTGTGTGTGTATGCCCAGACTTCGGTCCGTGGCTTTTTATTTCATTTTGTATATATATATATATATATATATGGACTAACATTTTCAAGTTATGCCTCGATTGAGCCTGGACACTCACATCCGGAGCGTTTATTGCTTATATATATATATATATATATATATATATATATATATATATTGTGGTCGAACTCTGTTCGATGAGCCTGGATTTATATCCGGAGCGTTTATTACTTTTATATATATACATATATATAAACTGTTGTCGGACTCTGTTCGATGAGCCTGGATTATATATCCGGAGCGTTTACTGTTTTTATATATATAAATACTTATATATGTTATACCCATCAAACTCTGTTTGATTGAGCCTGGATATAATATCCAGTGCGTTTACTGCTTATATATATATATATATATATATATATATATATATTGTAGACACTCGACATTTTTCTGCCTACTTGTTACTAACATTGCAAGAAGTGCGGAATCTTCTTTCAGAGATAACCTTGGAAGACAGCTCACCTTAATCCTAGAAATACCACTGGAAGTTCAGTTTCAACCCCGAAAAATACACCAGAAGTATCTATTCCCCATCTCGGAGAGAACCCCGAGGATAGCAGTGTAAATACCAAAAAATCCACCGGAGAAGGCCGTTTCATCTTGGAGATAACCCCGAGATGTTCAGTCTCAGTCCCGGAAACAACACCAAGAAAGACAATGTCAACCTTGGAGATAACCCCAAGAGTGCAGTTGCAGTTCCGGAGAGAACCCCGGAGATGCTCGTTTTAACCCATGCAGTCAGCTTCAATCTCGAGGCTTATACCGAGGCATTCAATGCACAAACCCAGAGATAACCTCGGGAGGACAGGCACACCTCAGAGACAACCTTTAGGGCATTCAACACTTGTAGCATCCGAATCTCAGAGATAACCCTGAGCAATGTCTGCTTTATCAGCCAAAACCGGAGATAACCCCGATGAATGACAAAGTCATCAAATTGCCACCTCAACCCCACATGGCGTCGTCTCAACAAACAACAATCAACATACATTCTACATAACAATATCCCACAAGAAATAAGGAGTTGCAATCCCGAGTGACTACTACATAAGGCAGCACACCGGATAGAATTTGAAGCTTGAAGAGATAGGACATGGTACTATATTCCTGACTTCGTACAACTTCTAATTCCATGTCATTGCATAGCTCTCGACAACAACAATCTGAAATAGGTCTTATACACCTCAATCGGATGCTCGGATTGAAGTTCTGCAAGTTCGAGCGGACATCACGTTGCACGCGTGCATGTACTTCGAGACGATGGGACCCACGAAGCTTGGGACACCTCGGGCAGTAGCAGGTGCAACTGCGGCTATCGCAGGTACACTTGTGGCTCCCAGCTCTATAAATATTGATCTTGGGGTGGCCAAATTTAAGAAGAAAAAAGGCAAGGAAGCCCTGTCAAATTTGCTCTATACACCGCCATTTTGAGTGTTTTCTCATTTTAAACACTTGTTAGCTCACATATAGCTATATTTTTATCGGCGGGAGCAGAGTGTTCATCCACTTAAAGTCATAGAAGTCTTTTTTGGCATCCCACTGTAAGCCTTCTTACACATTATAAAGTCTTTCTCTTCATCTTTGCACACACACTTCGTCACATTGAGAGTCGTGTTGTGTGTGTATGCCCGGACTTCGGTCCGTGGTTTTTATTTTTATCTGTATATATATATATATATATATATATATATATATATATATATATACTTTTATATATGAATTGTTGTTGAACTTTGTTAGATGAGCACTGGATTTTACATCAAGAGCATTTACTACATATATATATATATATATATATATATATATATATATAAACTGCTTTTAGCACTTTGTTCGATGAGCACTGGATTTTATATCCTATGCGTTCATCGCTATATATATATATATATATATATATATATATATATATATATATATATATATATATATATATATATAGCGATAAATCATTTGAAATGATAAAGCGAGTAGGGATCAATATATATCTTGTGCGTTTATAGATTATATATATATATATTTATATTTTTGTCAAAGCCGAGGAGTTTACTTCATTGGCCTTTTTCTTTTTTATTTACATTTTCGTCTACTTTGGAGTTTGCCCGTGGCGGTTGATCGATTCTTGCTTTATTTATATTTTGATCCCCGTGGAGATGCTTCATGGTGGTTGATCATGTCTATATATATATATATATATATATATATATATATATATATATATATATATATTCCGCTTTTATACATTTACATTCTTTGATCCCCCATGGAGGTGCTTCGTGGTGGTTGATCATGTTTGTATATATATATATTTACATGTTTTATATATATAACTGCTTATTGCTTTTCATATAAACTGCGGCATCATGTGAGCCTAGGAATCATGTGATCACAGATTCAGTCCACTGAATCTAGATTCGGTTCCCATGATGGACATTTCAGCTGTAAGCAACTTGTAAATTATTCAAGGTGTTTGAATTTCCTTAGATAGCTTTCATGTCCATTAGGAGTTCGGCACTACTATATATTATTTTCTCAAAGATGGTTTGCATCTCAAAAAATAAAAGCAATCAAGCCAAACATTTAATAATAAAATGGAAGTATGAAAAGGTCTCAATTACTATTGAGCACAGGGTTTGAAAAACCTCTTTTACAAAACCTCACTGCTATATCATGTTTAAAACTGAATTTTTCATACAAATTCAAACCCTTTGTATATAGGTGTGAATGAGGGCTCACACTACTTCCAAATAACATCACATTGACCGACACACACACACACACACACACATTCATATAACAGTTTCTTTAAAAGTGGCAGTCACCGTGGTAACACGGATGTCGAGGGGTGCCTAACACCTTCCCTCTGCATAATCAAACTCCTGAACCCAAATGAATCTCGGTTTCACAGACCCATTTAGCAGTATCACATCACTGGGTCAATGTGCAAACCTTTTCTCGGTTGTGTTGGTGCAACCAGTTAAAATCACCAACTGGCGACACTTACAGTCAAATTGTCGACATATACATGTCGGACCTTTTTCACTTGTTTTTTCAAAAAAATCTCACATAACATGAGAACACCAAAGAACAAGAACAGAAAAGGGACAAATAAAAATCCCGACGTCGACAGGTGGCGACTCTGCTGGGGACACCAGAAAGAGGGCTTAAGCCGCTACTACGAGCTTTTGAAAACTGTTATATGCTTGTGTGTGAATGTTGCATTTACATTATTGATGAATGTGTACGAGTGCATTTTACTTACTGCACTGCAATATATCTATTTGTGATATTAGTGCTTCGTACATGTCATCATTTTCATAAACGGTGAGACACGTGAAAGTAGTATGCACACAAGTCAATCATGTTTGATGATAAAGCATATACTTTGTAACAATCTTATTCATTTATTAATAAAAAGTATTAATTTATTAAAGGCTTTTAATTATCTACATGATGTTGTTTTATAATATGTGATAAACCCATAGTTTTAAGCAATCCTTTTAGAATAATGATGATGATCATTCTAATGAGATCTAAATTCTTAGAAAGCTTAAAACTAAAATAGTTCCCAATCATTTGATTACTAAATTGGGGATTAGTGAATCCGGATAGATTGGTACATACGTTGCTTGCTTATTGGATGAGGATGATTGATCTCATGATCATTTGTGTGGAGACACTAAAGCAAGTATGTAGGTGCTTATTAGAGAATAAGTTCACTGAACGTGGCTCGCTAAGGAATACCTAATAGAGTTTTACTTTCTTGTCAATAGGAATTCCTGTAGTGATAGTAGTACAAGTGATCCTTGGACTTGAGATCATCATATTATCTTGTGTATGATGAGTTATACTTTGACTTATTCCTTAAGACCCTTAGGGTATATCAAAGGGTATGCTTGGGTATAATAAGTTGTACATGGAGATAATGTATGATCAATAAAGAATCTACCACTTCTATTAAAAGAAGAGAAATGTCCTATGTGATTCGATAAATGACAACCCAAAGAGTCCTTGGTTAAGCGAGAATAAAATTAGAAAGGAGTTTCTAATTTGCATTATCGAGTTGTGCATTTAAGGATCGAAATACATATAATTAAATAAAATAAGACTCGACAAAGAATTCCATGTCTTATATTTAATTGGGACATTGTATGGTGGAAGGATTGAATTATCTGGTAACTATTTACTCAAAGGTTCTTTTATGATTAATGTTGAAATCTATATTATCGAAAAAGTCGTTGATCGCTAGGAGGCTTATCCCTATTGTAGAATAAATATTATTTATTTAAATTATTTATTTAAATAAGATTAGAATTGTTCTAATTGATTTATTCACAATTAGGTTTAATATGGAGAACCTAAAGGGTCACACCATAAAAGGAAGAATAATTATTTAAGAAGTTAATGGCATAATCGTAATAATATGTTAAGTATATTTAATTTAATCTATGGTGATAGAATAAATTAAATAGCTTAATATTTATTATTTAATATTTTAGAAATATTAAATATAAATTAATAAGAGGAGTCTTATTAATATTATTACAATTATTATTATTTTAATTTCTAAAAGAGTTTAGGAATTAATTTAATATAAGTACTCTCATTTATTCCTAATAGGATTAGGAGGGAAAATTAATTAAAGGAGTTTAATTAATTATCCCTAATAAGATTAGGGAGCCCATTTAATTAAAAGAGTTTAATTAAATAATACCTTATTTTAATAGGGTTACTTGATATCTTTATAAGATGAGTCTTATATCAGATATCAAAATATACGTTATTCCAATTGTTGGAGAGTGCGCCCCCTTTTTCTATACAGATAGGAAAAACTAGGGTTTGAGCCAATACTCCTTCTTCTTGAAAATTCTTCTTCCTTGGTGGATCACCTCGAGAGGCCAAACACATGGGTGGCTAACGTTGATCAAAGGAAGGAACCAAACCCGGTGAATTCGAGTTGAACGCAAAAGGATTTGGAGGTGAACTTGTACCTGAGGAAGCTCGATCTTCAAGGGTATGATTTTATTCTTTATCTTTTCGTTTAATTAATAATTGTGCATAAAGGGTGATCCGGGTATATGGTTTGTAAAATTTTTAAACTCTGATTTTCCACGTTTTCGCACTTTTATGCAATTTGATTGCGTTCTTGAATATTACAAACCTAACAGTGGCATCAGAGCCAAACCTTTATGCAAATTATTAATTGTTTTATTTGATATGTATATTGATATGTGTTTAGAACAATTTAATTGGGCATAATTTTATTGTATAAAATTTATTAAAAAAAAATAAAAAAAAATCGGTAATCCTGTTTTATTTTTATTTCGCTGGTACAGTGATACCATAATAGGATTCCTGACTCTTTTTTTTGTTAATTCACGTGCCTATCATTTCGCTACCAGTTTACATTGTTCGGTTTTTTATTATATATTTATATAATAGTTATGTATTAACAAGATAAAGGATCAATGTGTTGGAGTAAATATACGGATTAGCGTGCCCTGCCCAATTACTAATGCTGGTGAATCATGTGATTTCTTGTAAAGGTTACAGTAAGTTTTGTAAGGAACGGTTATTATTATTATATTATATGTATTTTATATATATAATATAAATAATATTCTTAATTATTTTATAATTAAAATAAAATGTTTATTTTAATTTTAAAATAAAAATTTTATTTTAATATTAAAATATAAAGATTATTTTAATTTTAAAATTATATTTCATGCTAACTAATTAGAGTTGGAATTGGATTCCATGATAACTAATTGGAGTTGAAATTGGATTCTATGTTTCCTTAAATAAAGGAGTTTATTTGTGAATAAGAAAAAGAATCAGTCTTTCCTTAAATAAAGGAGTTTATTTAGATATGAAATAAAATTTCATATTATTCAAAATAAAGGAGTTTATTTGTGAATAGGAAAGAAAATCCGTGTTTCCTTTAATAAAAAGTTTTTTTTTTAATATGGAATTGGATTCCATAATTAATTAAAATAAAGGAGTTTATTTTGATTAAAATTTTGATTAAAATAAAATAGTTTATTTTATTCAAAATTGGATAAATTAAAATAAAATAGTTTTATTTTGATTTAAATTTGGATTAAAATAAAGGAGTTTATTTTGATTCAAAATTAGATTTTATACTAACTAAATTTGCCCATTAAATGATATCAATATATATATTAAATGTTTATTATTCATAAGATGAATGTTATTTATTGGTGCATATGATGATGTGTATGATAATAAATGGGATTGATTATGGACTATGACCAATGTGATTGGATTTTATTTTAGTTGGATGCATGAATGTATGGGTTTTTATTAAATGGGGTCTGCGTACCTCGTCTTTCTCTATTTTTTCTTAATGTAAATTCTATCTCCTCCTATGTACTTCCCTCGATTTCACGATCAAGGTTTCTATTTATTTTAAATAGTTTTGTAATAGGAATAGTTAGAATTAATTTTGAAAAATTGGAGATCAAGGAGCAAGGAGCGCTTGAAGACCCGTTTGTAATGGAGCCCAAGTTTAAATGTAATAGTTATATTTAAATATTATTTCTTGCACCCCTAGGGTTTGACCTTTTGGTTCACTTGGTGGCTCTAGTGAACCAAACTAGAATAAAAGTCCATAATCAATCCGAGTAGAATATAGTATTCTATATGTGCATGCTTATACTATATATATTATATATTATGCAAACATGCTTCAGTATGTTCATTAATATGACATGTATTTTATATATATATGTAATAATGCGCTAAACAAGATGAGACAAATTAATAACAAAACCCTTAATTTTTCTATATTAAGTCCTAAGCGTTCAAAGATATTTGGAATATTGAGCGTACGCTTTCTAGCATTATAAAATTAATAGAGTATTAAATATTTAATATGAGTTTTTTGTGTCACCACAAGGCAAGTATTAAGTATTTAAGATGTTAATTTATCACATTTGATGCTTATAAAGAAAATTGAACAATATTATTTTGTTGTGTCACCACAAAGATGATATTTTCTTTTTGAATATATGGAGTGCTAGGTGGGACTTAACTTGGATAATTTTGATTCGATGTGCCACCACTGATCAAAATAATCTAAGAGGCAAAAGAAAAGGAGTTGCATAGTTGATGTAATTGACAAAAGTTGTCTACCTATTTAATTATATATAGTTTGTTGTGTCACCACAAGGCTATATACATTTGAAATGGGATCCTTATTCTCACTAGCAAATCTTTAATTAGATTTTGCCGAACTATATAAGTGAGGGTAATATAGTTTGAAGAAAATAGTGGGAGATACCAATTTAAAACAAGACCTAATTTATTTTGGTAATTAATAAAAGAATGTATGCTAAAATGTTGTTAATTACAAATTCATTTACAGAATTTTACAATGTCTAAATTACTATCACTGCGAAGCATATTAGATGCTAAATTAACCGGACCGAATTAAATGGATTGGTTAAGGAAATTGAGAATAGTTCTCATGGCTAAAAAGTTATCTTATGTCCTTAATACGCCTATCCCTGCAATGGTTGCAGACAATGCCTCTGAGGAAGAGATTGCTACTTTTAGAAAGTGGCAAAATGATGCATAGTTGGCTCAATGCATCATGCTCGCATCCATGAGTAACGAGCTTCAGCGTCAGCATGAAACTATGGATGTTCCTACTATATTCCTGCACATCAAGTAGTTGATGGTGAGGAAAGTAGGACTGATAGATATAAGATATCTAAGGAGCTCTTCCGATCTAGAATGGCCAATGGCACTATAATATGCATAAAAAGTTCTTAATATAATCAATTTGATTGATCAATTAGGACAACTGGTTTTGTCATGGATGGAGAGTTGAGCCAAGATTTGATCTTGCACTCACTCCCGGACTCCTTTCACAATTGTTGTGAATTTTTCATATAAACAAGCTAGATATCATCTTCGTTGATTTGCTTAACATGTTGAAAAATGATGAGAGTCACTTTCCAACCAAGAAAGACCATGTCTTACTGGTAGGGGCCAAAGGATCTTCTGAAAAGAAGAACGATTCAAAAAAGGTATATAGAAAGGCAAAAACAAAGGATAATAAGAACGAAACTGATACGGATAGCAAAGGAGTTTGCTTCCACTGCAATAAGCCTGGACACTAGAAAGAAACTGCGAGAAGCATCTTGTAGAGGCTAACCAAAAGAAGCTTAGTGAAGTTTCGGTTACAAATACAATTTTGTTCATGATTTAAATAAATTTTTCTTTATGTCAAGGTTCTACTTGGGTATTGGATACCGACTTTGGTTATCATAAATATAGATTTATGAAGGGACCAAGCAGAAGTGGAAAGCTGAACATAGATAAGTAATCCTATGTGTGGGAAATGAAGCAAAGGTTGCTACATTAGCCATAGAAACTTATAGTTTAGCAATGCCTATGGGAAAATCTATTAAGTCAATAAGTTGTTATTGTATTTCAGTTCTTGTTAGAAATATTATTTCTATTTTGTTGTTGGACAATAAAATTTTTGGTATTATAATTAAGAACAATTGTTGTTCTATTTATAATAATAATGTTTTGTATAGAACTGGAATATTACTTAATGGATTTTGTATACTTGACTTACGTGAAAAATATTTTTTGCAAATTGAACAAACTAGTATAAGAAAAGGAGATGATCATTCAAAGAGTTGAATGTGTGTATTTGCTGAAATACAAGTATGAATTATTTGAAAGGTTCAAAGAATTCAGAAGTGAAACAAATTGACAATGTATTAAGATTCTTTGATTAGATCAAGGAATAAATACTTGTGAAATAAGTTTCTAGATCATCTTAAATGGTTTTTTCATAATGGACGCCTCCTGATATGCAATAATTGATTGATGTATTTGAATGGAAAAATCGTACCTTGTTGGACATGGTGCGGTCCATAATGATTTTACCGACATTCCAATATTCCTCTAGGGTCAATGTCCTAGAAATGGCTGCATATCTACGAAAAGGTAACCTCAAAATCCAAATTTCAAGACTCCATAAAAGTTATGGACGAGGAGGATTCCTAATCTTAAGTATGTTAAGATAAGGGGTTGTCCAACTTATGTGAAAAGGATTCAAAAGGATAAGCTTGGGACAAGATTTGACATGTACAGATTTGTGGGACATCCTAAAGTAAGTTTAGGGTATATGTTCTATAATTCTACTTAGCAAAAGGTGTTTGTTACGAAACACGCTGCCTTCTAAGATAAATGTTTATCATTGAAGGGCTAGTGGGAGGATTATAGATCTTGAAGAGTTCATGATCCACAAAACACTATAAGTCAAATAAGAGGAACCTGTAGATAGACCTATTGTACCACAACCGAATCATAAATCTAGAATAGTACCGAAGATACCTAGGAGGTATGGATTCATCATGGATGATGATGATGATGATGAGGTACACATCATAGAAGATGATGATCCAAAGTTACATACGATGAGGTAAGAGTTCTAGTGTGTACAAAAGGGTCAGTGGGAGCGTCGTGAAATTTCTAGTATTATATGTTGATATACTACGGATGAGGAATTACATACCAATGCTATAATCAGTAAAGATAAAGTTGTCTAAACATTCCTCCATGAATGATTTGGGAAGAGTATCGTAATCGGGGATACAAATCTATATAGATAGTTTAAAAGGATGCTCGACTTAACAAGGAGCATTATATTCATTTGATGCTAAAGTCGTTTAGCATGGACAACTCCAAGAGATGTCTCATGTTGATGAGCCATGGAGTGTATCTCTCTTAATAGTCCCTATAGACTCCAAAAAGAGAGATCGCATGAGTAACTATCATGTATGCAATGAAATGTACGAGACCTGATGTTGATCAGTCATATTATGGAGAAGTTCACTATGAGTCAGTGAAAAACATCTTAAAGTGCTTAACAAGCACTAAGGATGTGATCATATTCTTGGTGGGTCTAAATTAAAACTAGAGGGCTTAATGGACTCAAGTTTTTCAGATGCACCAAGATGATGAAAAAATCAACTTTAAGGTAAAGCGTTATCTTGAGCGATTGGTGCGTTGAATTGGAAAGGTTCCAAACAATGAAAGAGTTCTTTGGTTTAGTGATAAAGACAAAGTATATAGCTATAAATGAAGCTGCAAGTTGATTATTTGGATTAAAAGTTAATTACAGAACTAGGAATAGTGTCTAAGTCTCATCTTGGATCTAAACATGTGTTGTGGCACTTTCATTTGATTATTAGAATCATTGAAAGATGGGAAATCACTATAGAGATAGTGGACTCTCATGAACAACATTACATATCCATTAACTAAAGCTTATCCAACAACAGGATAATTGTCACTTAGAGAAGAAGAGTATGAGATACCATGACGATTGGCTTTAGTGCAAGTGGGAGATTGAAAGTAGTATGCACACAAGCCAATCATGTTTGATGATAAAGCATATACTTTGTAACAATCTTATTCATTTATTAATAAAAAGTATTAATTTATTAAAGGCTTTTAATTATCTACATGATCTTTGTTTTATAATATGTGATAAACCCATAGTTTTAAGCAATCCTTTTAGAATAATGATGATGATCATTCTAATGAGATCTAAATTCTTAGAAAGCTTAAAACTAAAATAGTTCCCAATCATTTGATTACTAAATTGGGGATTAGTGAATCCGGATAGATTGGTACATACATTGCTTGCTCATTGGATGAGGATGATTGATCTCATGATCATTTGTGTGGAGACACTAAAGCAAGTATGTAGGTGCTTATTAGAGAATAAGTTCACTTTGAGCATTGGCTCGATAAAGAATACCTAATGGAGTTTTACTTGCTTTCGTCAATAGGAATTTCAGTAGTGATAGTAGTACAAGTGATCCTTGGACTTGAGATCATCATAGTATCTTGTGTATGATGAGTTATACTTTGACTTATTCCTTAAGACCCTTAGGGTATATCAAAGGGTATGCTTGGGTATAATAAGTTGTATATGGAGATAATGTCGATCAATAAAGAATCTACCACTTTATTAAAAGAAGAGAAATGTCCTATGTGATTCGATAAATGACAACCCGATGAGTCCTTGGCAAGGCGTAATGAAATTAGAAAGGAGTTTCTAATTTGCATTATCGAGTTTTGCATTTAAGGATCGAAATACATATAATTAAATAAAATAAGACTTGTGGTAATTCCATGTCTTATATTTAATTGGGACATTGTATGGTGGAAGGATTGAATTAGACGGTAACTATTTACTCAAAGGTTCTTTTATGATTAATGTTGAAATCTATATTATCCGGAAAGTCGTTGATCGCTAGGGAGGCTTATCCCTATTGTAGAATAAATATTATTTATTTAAATTATTTATTTAAATAAGATTAGAATTGTTCTAATTGATTTATTCATTACAACTAGGTTTAATATGGAGAACCTAAAGGGTCACACCATATAAGGAAGAATAATTATTTAAGAAGTTAATGGCATAATCGTAATAATATGTTAAGTATATTTAATTTAACCTATGGTGATAGAATAAATTAAATAGCTTAATATTTATTATTTAATATTTTAGAAATATTAAATATAAATTAATAAGAGGAGTCTTATTAATATTATTACTATTATTATTATTTTAATTTCTAAAGAGTTTAGGAATTAATTTAATATAAGTACTCTCATTTATTCCTAATAGGATTAGGAGGGAAAATTAATTAAAGGAGTTTAATTAATTATCCCTAATAAGATTAGGGAGCCCATTTAATTAAAAGAGTTTAATTAAATAATACCTTATTTTAATAGGGTTACTTGATATCTTTATAAGATGAGTCTTATATCAGATATCAAAATATACGTTATTCCAATTATTGGAGAGTGCGCCCCCTTTTTTCTATATAGATAGGAAAAACTAGGGTTTGAGCCAATACCCTTTCTTCTTGAAAATTCTTCTTCCTTGGTGGATCACCTCTAGAGGCCAAACACATGGGTGGCTAACGTTGATCAAAGGAAGGAACCAAACCCGGTGAATTCAAGTTGAACGCGAAATGATTTGGAGGTGAACTTGTACCTGAGGAAGCTCGATCTTTAAGGGTATGATTTTATTCTTTATCTTTTCGTTTAATTAATAATTGTGCATAAAGGGTGATCCGGGTATATGGTTTGTAAAATTTTTAAACTCTGATTTTCCACGTTTCCGCACTTTTATGCAATTTGATTGCGTTCTTGAATATTACAAACATAACAACACGTTGTACATGAATGTATGTTGTGCGGTTCCTCCACTAGGAGGCTATCCTGTCAGTGTTTGATTACTGGACTCGTAAGAAGACTAATTCCAACGAGGCTCAAGAAAGGCACCACCCAGATTCGTTCCAGTTGAAAGACCAGATTAACTTCCTGTCAAGTAAATTGCGATGATCTGGGAACCTTCATGCCAAAAAGCCACGAGAGTAACCTAAGATAGGTCAGTCTCTGATAAACCAAACGCGGAGGAAAGTCTCTTCATGCTTTCCATTTTTTTAAAAATTACTTGTAATTTTATTCCATGTTCATCTCTATGTAATGGAAAATATGAAGAATATTTGCATATGCATATTAAGACTTGACATGCTATCAAATGACACCCGTTTTGCAGGATAATATTCCTAAAATGGACACATTATGATAGAATGTAAAAATTTATACATTCCCTAAGACTAAACTACATAAGTTTTTTGTAGGGAAACAATTATGCATGTTGCCAGCTCAAAATCCAAAAAGGCCACGAGCCTACAGCTAACTATGTCTTCGTCTGACCAGTCTAATCCTGCTCCTGTCTCACAAGAAGAGTTCGATGGATTAAGCAAGCAAATCACAGATTTGGTTGTTCTACTTAAGGAACTACATCAATCTACTCAGGGTTCGTGAATACCCGTTCATACAGAATCCTCTGCACAAGGAGGAGCACAAGGTTCAGATAAAACAATTCTTGAACTTCAGTTGGATACAACCAACATAATTCTTGAAAACACCCATCTTAAAGAAGATCCAGACACCGGTGATATCAGGAAGAAAGTCCTTCAAATGGAGGAAACCATCCTTTCTATCAAAGGGATTGGAACACACGGGAGTGTTTCATATGCTGACCTTTGTATATTCCCTAGTGTGCATTATCCAGAGAAGTTCAAAACTCCTGACTTTGAAAAGTATGATGGGTTAGGGGATCCTTACACACATTTGAAGATATTTATAGGAGAACTTGGATGTTATGCAGAGGACGAGAAGCTCGGAATGTAGCTATTCCAAAAAAGTCTGACTGGAGAAGCCCGAACGTGGTATACCAGATTAGAGAACTCAAATATCCATAATTGGGAGGAACTAGCTCATGCCTTCCTCACTCAGTACAACTTCCAATCCCAGATGGCTCTAGACCGGTACCAGATTACCAAGGTCAAGAAATAATCTACTAAGTCTTTCAGAGAGTATACTCAAAGGTGGAGGCGCCTTGCTGCTCAAGTCATTCCTTCCATAACGGAATGAGAAATGGTCATGACCTTTATAGACATACAAGAAGCTCCTTTCTATGAAAGAGTTTTTGCTGGCATTTACAAGCTATTTTCTAAAATTATCAAGCATGGAGAGATGGCTGAGATGAGATTGAAGTCAGGAAAGATTCAAGACCTAGCCGCCCTTAAATAAGTTGATGAGCACATCCAGTCTGGAACTTATGGAAACAACCCCCGGAGGGTCCATAAAAAGAAAGAGGAAGATGTTTCCTTGATACTACAAGGTCAAAAAGGTAGTCAGAATATGCTTATCAAGAGGAGAAACTACTCCCCTTTGCAAGCACAATCTTCAAACCCTCCATTGCCTAAAGGTGGAGAAGTCTGACGTCCCCGAGTGTTCACACCCTTAGGGGACTTACTCGAGAATATCCTTGCTCTTCTAACTACTCAGAAGAAAATTACACATCTTATTCCACCAGCCAACCCGAATGGGAAGGGTTTTAATACTACTTAGAAGTGTGTTTATCATGACGGGGCACCGGGACATGACACTCAGGATTGCCCCAGAGCACTCGGGACATGACACTCGGGACATCTTATTCCAGTTTTACAATACAAGCAATTCAACTCAAAGGAGCTGACAATCCTTTGAAAGTGGATGCCTCAGAGCCAATTAACTTGTCATTCAGACCACGGTATCCTGTTGTCAGCCTACACAAACTCCCATGGAATTATGGATAGGCTGAAGGATCTACTTCACATACTACTACTGCAGTGTCGAAGGAGAATCCACTGTATCTTCCCCATCGAGTGATGAAGCCCGCCATCACATCAAATGGGGAAGTTCCCATGGAGAAGATTGAAGAATTCCTCCTTACCATGGGCCATAACGAAGCCAAAGTCGTTTTAAGCTTTAAAGAAGCTCCACAACAAATTTCCATATTGGACTTGGTTTTCGATTCCGAAGATCACAGAAAGGTATTGCTAAGAGTCTTAGAAGAAGCCCATTTACCAAAATTAGTGGATGTGGAAAAATTCCATCATCTGGTTGATCACATTTTCAACAACAATGTGATATCTTTCACTGATGACGACATACCCACTGAATGGACCGGTCATTACAAGCCGTTGCATATAGCGGTTTTATCCTCCAGATACACGGTTGGAGGAGTACTAATAGATAGAGGTTCATCTCTTAACATCTGTCCTTATGCTACCTTGGAGAAGATGAATATCAAACCCAAGAGGATCAAAAGCAGCCATACGATTATCAAAGCTTTTGATGGATCCCGACGAAATGCCGTTGCAGTAATTGAATTACAAGTGGAGATTGGTCTAAATACATTTAATGTATCCTATCACGTGCTCAAAATAGACACAGGATACAGACTGTTGTTGGGAAGACCATGGATTCATATGGCTGGAGTTATCCCTTCCACCCTTCATCAGCAACTCAAGTACATTATCAATAATAGCCTAGTCACTATTAATGCTGAGCCGGAATGTCCGGAACAAAGTGATATGCCACTAATCAGTTTCAATTCAGAAATTAAGCCGGTCAATTTCCACGCCCTGGAGGTGAGCAACACTCATTACCATCCTATTGGGGCACCACCTCTCACACCCAAGATTTCTGCCGAGGTTATGTCAACCACTCAAGAGATGATGTCATTGGGTCATCAACCTGGACAAGGGTTGTACAAAGTGCAACAGGGTATTAAGCACCCAATTCAAGTACCTAGTCAGACATGAACAGCTGGATTAGGCTATTCTGCTAGCTCTAGTCACATAAATCCTCATTGGCACAAACAGATTCCTTCAACTTCAGCCACACGGCAATTTTCTCCACCTGTAACTCCTGAGCTGATACAGTCTCCGGTAAAGGTGCCAGCCCATATTATGACTATGTTATTTCCCAAACTAGCACCAGTTAAAGTAAAAGAGGTCCTGATTCCTGATCCCAAAGTGGAAGAGAGGGAACAAAAATGTAAACAAGACATCACCAGGATGATGTCAGGCATACGCATCATTGTCCATGATGAACATACAAATAGATATACCCCAGACAATTATTACCCAGATGTCATGGTCATCATTAAGGAAAAAGAGGATGATAATAGCCCCTCCATCATTGCAGTCCTTCAGGACTTTACCCTCGACAATTGGAGCAACACTCCATGCATTAGTCGACGAGGGTAAAACGGGCAAAAATTCCATCTACCCTGTAGATAACTTTAACTGCTTACTTTTTTGTACAGTATTAGCGATTGTTTTATCAGTACATGCTAACACTTTGTATGATTGAACAGTTTCATATATTAAGTGAAAGCATATTTTGTTTCACGACTCTGAATTTAGATGTGCTTGTACTTGCTGATGAGGTGCCTTTTCTCCACAAGAATTGTAACTTTGATGAAAAGTTGGACTCAGACGTGATGGAAATATAAGAGGACAATGAGATACCTTAGGAGATCAAGGAATGGGTCGAAGACAAACCTAAACCTAATCTAGATTAAACCACTTCTTTTAATCTCGGAACCTTAGAAAACCCTAAGCTAATCCTGATTGGTTCAGACCTCACTCTAAATCAACAGAATGACATGGTTGCGCTACTAAACCAATTCCAGGATGTGTTTGCATGGTTTCATAAAGACATGGTGGGTTTGTCCACTGACATTGTCCTTCATCACCTTCCCATTAAAGAGGGATTCAAGCCAGTCAGGCAGAAGCTCAGGCGATTGAAACTTGAGTGGAGTTTAAAGGTTAAAGAAGAAATTGTGAAACAATTTCAAGTAGACATCATCTTGGTGTCTACATACCCTGAATGGTTATCAAACATAGTCCCCGTGCCTAAACCAGGAGGAAAGGTGCGAGTTTGCGTGGATTACTGGGATCTGAACAAAGCTTGCCTTAAGGATAGTTTTCCTATGTCATTTATCCACATTCTCATTGACAATACTGCTCAATACGGTATGTACTCCTTTATGGATTGCTTCGTATGGTATCATCAGATTATGGTTGTTGAGGAGGATCATGAGAAAACTGCTTTTATCACACCTTGGGGAAAATTTTGTTATAGACGGTTGTCATTTGGCCTCATCAATGCCGGAGCAACCTATCAGCGAGCTATGATGGCTCTTTTCCACGACTTAATGCATAAAGAGATAGAGATCTACGTGGATGACATCATTGTCAAGTCCCAAAGGGAGGAAGACCACTTAGACCATCTCAGAAAGCTTTTCAACAGGTTGCGGAAGTACAAATTGAAGTTAAATCCAGCCAAATGCATCTTTGGTGTTAAATCAGGCAAGTTGCTAAGTTTCCTAGTTAGCCACAAAGGGATTGAGCTGGATCCCACCAAAATCCAGGTCATCAATGAAATAACCGTTCCTCAGACAAAGAAGGAAATACGAGGATTTTTAGGAAGAATTAACTTCATTAGCAGGTTTATTTCTCAACTCACAGCAACCTGCGAGCCCATCTTCAAGCTATTAAGGAAGAACTCCTCCATGAAATGGAATGATGAGTGTCAGAAATCCTTCCTTACAATCAAAGAGAAGTTGGTTAATGCTCCTGTTTTAGTACCTCCCAGGGATGATGTTCCCATGTTCATGTACCTGTCCATTAATGACAATGCTATGGGCTGCATGATGGGGCAGAAAGACGATAAAGGCCAAGAGCGAGCAATCTATTACCTCAGCAAAAGATTCAGCAGCGGTGAACACAAGTACACTCTGATTGAGAAGACTTGTTGTGCTTTAGCATGGGCTTCCATGAGGTTACAGCGTTACCTCCATGGTCACACAACCTATCTCATATCCCGCGTGGATACTCTCAAATACGTGTTTAGTAAGCAATTACTGAATTATCGGCTGTCCAGATGGTAGTTGATTCTGTAACAATTTGACATTGTCTACGTGACGCAAAAGTCCATTAAAGGACAAGGAATTGTGGATCAATAGGTCACCGCACCCGCAGGGGATTACAAACCCTTAGAAACATACTTCCCTGATGAAGGGATCATGGAAATTCAGTAACACCATCAGTATGATGCATGCCATACGTGGAAAATGTATTTTGATGGAACTGTTAACATAGAAGGTTCTGGAGCTGGAGCAGTTCTAGTATCCGGTACGGGGGAGCAGTATCCCGTTGCCATCAAATTCTAGTTTGTTAGCACCAATAACACAGTTGAGTATGAAGGCTGTATCATAGGGCTAAAACTTGCTCATTCAATGGGCATCAGACGGTTAACTGTCTCTAGGGATTCAGAGTTGGTAATCAAATAAACCACGAGAATCTATCAAACCAAAGAGCTACATTTGTTGCCTTACCATCGACAAGTTTTACAGATGGCTACGGAGTTCAAAGAAGTACACTTCCTCCACATTCCTTGGAATAGGATATATTTTGCAGATGTGCTAGCAACTTTGGCCTCCTTGATCAACATACATGACAAGGAAAACATGACAAGCATCCCATTTACCCTACAAAAGGCTCCAGCCTATGGGAATTATGTTGGAGAAGTGTCGGATGAGCTACCTCCCATCCAACACCCAAGGTATTAGCATATCAAGGAATATCTACGAGATGGATCTACACCCGCTAAGGCGAACCCGACTGAAAAAAGGCGGATCCATCGAATGGCTACGAAATTTTACCTGAGCGGAGATGCATTTTACAAAAGAGATACAGGATTAGGACTCCTTAGATGTCTGGACAAAGATCAAGCTCAAAGGCTCATGGATGAAATCCATGGTGGAGTATGTGGCCCACACATGAGCGGATCCCTACTTGTTAAGAAAATCCTCAGAATAGGGCATTACTAGCTTACGCTTAAAGCTGACTGTGATGATCACGTCAAGAGGTGCTATCAATGCCAAATGCAAGGAAATGCTATCCACTCCCCTCCAAGGGAACTCCATAATATGAGTTCGCCCTGACCCTTGTCAATGTGGGGAATGAACGTGATCGGGCCCATCGAGCCCAAATCCAGTAATGGGCATCGTTTTATCTTCACCATGATCGACTACTGTGACACCCCCAAATCTAGGTACTTCATTCGCACAAGATTTGATGCTCACTATCCATACATTTATACTATCTAACCAAATAAAGTAACATTTAAACCATAAATCCTCCCTTTAAATAGGGTTACATCATTAAATAAAAATCTTCCCTGGTTATTTAACCTTAAACATCATTCAAGTGACGAAATAAAATTATTACATCACATCATTAAGTAAAAGTCTATCATCAAATTAAAAGTCTAACATCATATCAATAATCAAAATTACAAGTCTTCATCACTTGTACATTTTTCCCTTTCCTTTGCTAGTTAAAGGCTCATCTACCTTCTTAACTTTAGCTATAATGAGTATATAAATATACAAGAGTGAGCAAAACAATTGCTCACTCGATATAACAATGAATCAACATGAGAATAATAATAATAACTGCCAACAATAGGCTCATCAAAACTAAATAGTACTCCAACAATGGTAATCAGAAACTGGAATCCAAAATATGGGATATATATAACTGAGGATCATAAGACCATGAACTATGTCCCACGATTATGAGTAATCTTTCAACTCCAACTTTTTGAAATATAAGACTATAAGGACTCCTCGTACTTAGGGGGATCAGCCCTTCGTACAATGTATTGTGCACAAACATTTCAACGCTAATCGTAAATTACCCCTAGTAATTGGGTTGTTCATCTCAGTATTTAGAATACAAGTCCGCACCAAAGTAAGTTTGGTTTGGATACATTTCAAGGGTAATTTAGAATTCAACGGTCATCAACTAAGGATTAGTTGAATACAATATTGATAACATCATGCTATTGAATAATCATAACTAAATTGACATTAAAAATTAAGATCATATTTTAGGAATAAACTAACAGCATAAACATCGAATAATTATATTATGCCTTGCTTGAACAATGATAAGCCAAGGTTATTTGGAACTGAGTACTAAGCATGCACAACAAATAGTACTTTAAACGATATAACTTGTTTAACATGAGTATATTAGAGTATGTAAACTTGCATGCTAGATAACAAGTTAAAGACAAGAATAACTTGTTCAATATCAGAATAAGATCTAGATTTAGAAATCATAAACAACTAGATACAAGAACTTGCTCAACAATAAGAATAAACTTGCACAATGTAAAAAAAATTAGGTTTAGAAACTTACTCAACGTAAATGTAGAGTTAGAAAACTTTCCTCGTGCGTAGGTTAAACAATCACTACTCACGTTCACCACAAGTCCTACACATATCATATGTATTGACAATACACATTAGCTACTCTAACATTAGCTTCATCAGTAGCTTTCTTACTTTTAGTATAGCTACTAACTAAGTTTAAGTTTAAACAACATCACATCTTTTCATAAACATTACTTTTTAGCTTTATTACAACTACTTAAGAGATCATGTCATTGCACCACATACACATTAACAACTTGATAAAACCTCCTATTATATGTCCAATATGTTATCATTAGGTTATACTAATACACAAAGGATTGCACTTGCATTCGCATATCTCGACGCCCTCAAATTGGCTCCAAATACACAATAGTACTAAAGATGGCCATTTTGACAAATCATAGTGATTTCAAATTGAAACCCTTAAAGAATAAAAGTTATAGGCCTATTCTTCCTCGTTCCGAATCATCTTGAATCGCATCAATCAGAGTTCGTAGAAGAAGTTATGCGCATTTTAGTAAACTATGTTCTGTCAGATTATTTTTTTAAACTTTGGCTTAGCAGAATACCCCCCCCCCCACTGGGGCAGGGATTTTTGCACTGGGGGGGCCCGCAGGGGCGGGGGTCCCTTCTGCGTTTTACGAATTTATGCTCTGTAACACTACGGAAAGCCAAATTAGGCCTCCAAACTCCTTTCTAACAACTATACCAACCTGTCTAAGGTGTAATAGGTTTATAGAAACATAATTTAATGTTTTCTAAAGCGTTTCTAGCCATCTAAACAGTATAAAGATCCAAATTACAACCATTAATTTTTACTATTTTTGCTAAAACTTCACTTTTTGACATTTTCAGTGAAAATCATCAATGTGATTGTGTTTTTCAACCAAAATAGTTAATTCAAAGTACCTTGTTTATGTTTATTCATCCTCTTTCAAATTCAATAGTCAATTTATAAATTAAATAACTAATTAATCCATAATTTAACTTTAAACCAAGCCATATTCATATAAAGTCACTGTAATAAGGTTTTCTTCACAAATTACATACATAACATGAATTCATTGACTATACTCAAATACAAACTCATTAAAACAGTTTCACAACAACTAATGTATCATATAAAACTACATATAACAAATAATTCAACCTCTACAAAGATTTTACAGAGAATTTTGGAAGAGAAAACTAAAACTCTAAAAATAAAAGAATTAAGATGATAACTTAGTTTTAGAATATAATAACTTTCCCTTTGATCAACAATCTTCTTTTCCCCAATTCTTTTCTCAAAGCTTCTCTAGAATTCTCTCAAGTTTTCTCTTAATTTTTTTCTTCACTTATTTTTCTTCTTCTGAGTATCTTCTCTATTCTAACTTACGTACTAAAATATAATGTATAATAATAATATAGGTGTAAGACCCCAACTTATTATAAATAAAATTGAATTTTCTCTTTTCATTATTCTAAATTAATAAAGTGTTAATTTGATATAATGCTTTGGTTATGGGTGAAATGTGCAGATTTTACAAAATAAGCAAGTGGTTATAAAATATTCATTTTTGTCGGAGAATATTTTTTTGGTTGTGGAATATTCTTTTTGTCAGAAAATATTCGTACGACGGCGCAGCCATTCGTGGGGCTCATAATAGAATAACTGTCGGATGAAAAGAACGACAAAGTATGAGTTTTATAAATAACGACGTAGTTGTTACCGTTAACACTGTTGGAATACCTGGTGGTTAAAAATACGATAATCTGGCGTGGTTGCACAAGAAGATATCTGGTATTGCGAGTATTATTGAATTATTTATTAAATGCGTAAGAAGGCACTACTCAATAATTGTTACAGTAGTTACTGTTCAATATTTTATTTTATTGATTCAATAATTGTTGCGTTGATATTTAATATTATTGTTATTTTAATAATTGTCATTACACAGTATTTTCCATTATCAGATCAATAATTCATATTATTTGAGTAATATTATTAGATAAGCATTATTTGTAATGTTTAGAAAGTTCTGTCAAGGAGAGGTTTGGTCACCTAATTGCGCGCCAGTAAGGAGAATTCCTTATTGGAAAGCCCCCTCTTTCCTGAGAACGGCCTGGTTGTCATAATTGTGATTCTATAATATTATTTATGAATAATTAATTATTGATTTATATGATAAAAAAATATTTATTTGATGTGGATATAAATGATGGATTTATTTATGTGGTTATAAATGAAGGAATTAATGTTGAGGTGTTTTATCAGTATTTTGTCAGAATGGAGGAATTACAAATCATCTGTTTGTGGATTTCGGATATTTTCGGTTTGGAATTTGGAAAAACTCAAAGCTACAAAGTTATAGAGAATTCGATTTCGTGTGGAATGGACATAAAATTCTTATTTTTCTGATAAACGGGCTATTTTCTATGAATTGTTGATGTTTCAGAAAATAAAATGATTTTTATTAAAATTATGGGTGGGACCCACTTTTGTTTTACAACATGTGGGCTGCCAATTTGGTTCAAAGATGGCTGGCCTAGATTTTCAACAAAGTGTGCATAGATTGAAAGAAACGAAATAATAATATTTTATTATTTTAGTCTCCTTTGGCGTTCTAGCATTTTCCTATAAATAGCCGCTTAGGTTAGAATTGAAAATCACACCAGAAACAAGTTTACTTTCTCTCTAGATTATCGAGCTTATTTTTGTGAGTATTTTGATACTTTGAGAGTTGCTGTTCGGTACAAGTTTCCTTCGACTTTCTATCCGATATTCCGATCAGAAGTACCGTTATTTTGAGGTAAGGGATGTTATTTTCTTCTTAAATGATATTATTTTTTTCAATATCATTATGCCGAAATATTGGTGAACTTTTTAATCAAATTTGGAACTTTTTATGTCGGGGTTACTATTCGCGTATACGGCACTATTCACGTATACGCCACTATTCACCAAAAAATAAAAATTTTCCTGTTTGTCCAAGAAATCTATTTTGGCTACTATCTTTGATTGTATCCATGTTTTGATCGTTATTTTTGAATTCTACTTCAAAATTTGTTATTATGAAGTATTAGTGATCTTGGATAAACTGTAACACGAATCCCAAATATTTGTCCTTCTGTCTCACTAGATTCGTTCTCTAAAATATTTTTCATCATCCTCAGCCCTTAATGATGATATTATTGAATATCTTTGGCCTGCAGTGCAAAGATGAATGACATATTAACTGATGAATATCTTTGGCCCGTAGTGCAAAGATGAACAGGTGTTGAGATGAACATGACCAACTAGTGATACAAATGAATATCTTTGGCCTGTAGTGCAAAGATGAATATTTGATTAAAGATGTATATTGATTGTTGTTAGAGGGATAAAATATTGATGATGGACTTTTAAATCTTAGAAGATAATAGAACTTATTCTCTACTTGACTCTTCTAACGGATTGCTGTTTTCGCTGCAGAATATTGATCTAAAACTTGTTGTCTATTATATTCTATCAGATTTTTCCTTGTTGAGGACTAACGATAATTTGTTGTATATTATCTTAGTCATAATATTCTTTACTAGGCTAGTTGAGCGCACCATTTTCCTTTTTATTCCATTTTTCTTCTCAGGAGGTGAGAACATAGCAGGATCTAGTTGGGGTATGGAGTGATGGTTCTAGAAAGATGTTTTAGCAGTCCTCACTATTTCTGTAAAATAGTATTTGAATAATTGTAATGAGGACTTATTTGAGTGTGGATATTGTTTAGAAGACAATATTTATATTTAAACTCACAGTATGTGTTGTCGTATTTTGCACGACAATTGTATTATTGAAGTTGTAGTTGCTTTCTGTACCATGTATTTGGCGACTCAGAATGGGTGTTGTATACCTATTTTGGGGGCGTCACAATAGGTATTAAGTATATAATATATTTATAACTTTAACTGACATCAGTTATAATTTTATTTGAAAATCAAAAGCTATAAGGCTTGTTTGGCTAGCTAACTAAAAATAACTCACTTACACCTTGTTTGGTAAACATATTTAAATTAAAGACTTAATACGCATTAAGCCTTGTTTGGCAAAACTGAATTAAACTCCTTTAATTTATTTTAATAACTCCTTTATAGTAAGGTTATTTGTCACACTTTTATTTAATTAAATTTTTAATAATTAATTTAATTAATTTAATTTTCTTTATAATTATAACTTTATTTAATCAACTAACACATCATTTTAATTACAAATTCAAATTAAAATATAATAGTTCATTTAATAATTATAACTCTCTAATTTAATTATTAAATTAAATTAGTATACTATCTCTGTAACGACCCCAAAATTCATACAATATAATTCTCAACTTCGGTCGTTAATAACACATCTACCTTCTGATTTTACATTATTATTCGATGTTAAACTTTATAAAATGCGGATTATTTAAATTTTTATGTCTTTTTACTTTAATTCCCTGAATCAAAACCTTTATCATCTACATGTCTTTGAATCAATCTTATTTTATGATTCACGTTATCACTGTTATTATATAAAACTTTACATTTCAATCCGATAACCTTTACATATCAGATAACTCTAACTTTATCTTTACAACTCAACATAAAACTATACATCATAAAATATTTAGTACATCTCAAGAATCTTAATCATGGTATAAAGAAATAACAACTTTAGCTAAAATATTAATCTTCGTGTATTATTTTTGATCCACGTCATTCAAGTAGCACATAGTGTTACCTTCAATCCTTAACCTGCAAAAATGGTTATTTGCAAGGTTGAGCTCGACAATTTCAAAGAAAATCTAACAGTTTTCATGCATCACGTAGCACATAATAACATGCTCAACGTATATCTCATAAACATTGGACTAACATAACATACATGTTACAGTTCATATAACAAGTATAAAGATTGAGTTCCTTACTCAATTAGCATGCTTTACTCAATCAACGTAGTTATAAGTTGACTTTAACATTTCATACATTCAACATATATATAACACATCATGCTCTTTACAATAAAGATTTAAAACAATCAAATTCACATAGCAAATAGGAACTGAAAGACTTGCCTTTACCGGCGTTTTACCAACACGCTAATACTTCGCGTCCTTGCACAACCTACAGTGTATGCGAGATTGATAATAAACAAAATCAATACTCGATCTCATGGTCAAATATATTCTAAGACCTTAATTTATCTTATAATCTTTTATAATGTCTTTATAGACATCTAACTATGTTTTATATGCAACTCGGTTTTATTTTCATTTTCATCACCACACATGCTAGACTATCGCACTTGTAGTTTAATGTGCGTATATCACACCATTTTATTATACCAATTTGGTTTCAAAAATGCATATTCAATACATTGTTTACATGTTTAATTTTCCTTCAAAAATCAAAAATCGCCCTTTTCAATTTCTGTCCATTATTATTCTTGTATTATCATCTTTTCATACTCAGATGCACATAACATCCAATATTAACTGTAAAACCCCAACTTCTATGAATAGAGATAATTTTTCTATAAATATCATTTTTGAATATTATGGAATGAATTTGTTATAATGTTATAGTTGTGGTTAGTATTTATAAATTCTATAAAGTATGCAAGTTGTTATATTATATTCGATTGGTCGTGGAATATTCGTTTTAGTAGGGATATTTGTACAATGGCGCAATCATTGGTGGACCCCATAATGGAATTATTGTCGGATTGAGAAAATGAAAAAAATATTTTTATGAAAATAACGGCAGATGTTTTACCGTTAATACCGTTGAACTACTCGGTAATAAAAGTACAGTAATACATGTGGTTGCATAGTAGCACACGGTATTGATTATTGATGCTTACGTGAGTAGTCACTCAGTTTTGTTCAATTATTGCTACAGTAATTGTTGCATAGTATCTCACGTTATTTGATTCAATTATTGTCGATATTTTATATATTATTAAATCAATAATTGAGATGACAGAGTTCTTAATATTATTATTTGCAATATTAACGATGTCTAGAAGTTCTGTCAAAGAGAGGTTTGGTCACCTAATTGCGAGCCAATAAGGAGAAATCCTTATTGGAAAGCCCCCTCTTTCCTGGGAACGACCTGGTCGATTAATATTGTGAATTATAATAATGATGATAAATGTTGTTAAAAATATTGAGGGGATTTTTATGAAGTCTTTGATGTAAATTTTTCTTATTTTATGGAACCCCATTTACCCATTTTTCAAAATAATCGGTGAAAAATTATTTTATATAATAAAAGGTGGGGGCCCACGAGTGGGACCCATGTGTTTGGCAAAGTCTTGGTCGGAAGATAATTTGTCATGGGGAATTAGGGGGGGGGGGGGGAAGGGTCAGGAAGGGAGTATTATTAAGTTATTATTATTATTATTACTATTATATATATATATATATATATATATATATATAACTGTGACAATTTAGGGAATGAAGGAAACAGCTGATCACGGGAGTGTATCCCGTGATTTTTTTTACACATGTTATATATATATTTAATATATATAATATATATAATATATTTTTTTTATTAGAATATTTTATGGACCGTCCGTTTAAAAGTAAATCAATCTGGACCGTTCAGGAATTAGTTACTATTCAGTCCATTCTCCTATAAATAGAAGCTCATTCCTTCATTATTTCTTACGAATTCACTGAAACTCTAGAGAGAAAGAAGAAAAATATTCTGCTACTTCACTACTTCTATATCCAGTTTCTTCTTTATAAGGTAAGGGATATTATTTCTTTTGTATTCATGAAGAGAACTTCTGTTATTTCATTTTTTTTATTCTGTTGGAATAACCTTCTGTATACGCGGACTACCCTATACTTGGTGAAATTCTTCTATTATTCCATTCTTTATTATTATGTTGGAATAACTTTGTCATGTCAAGTACCGCATACATGGTGAAATTCTTACGTTATTCCATTATTTATTATTCGCGTTGGAACATCTGCCGCTTGCAAATTTCACCGACCGGTTCCGTTATTTATCATTATGTTGGAAACATCCATGCGTGCGCGCTTACGCATGACCTGGTTCCTTTATTTATTATTCTGTTCGAATAACCTGTCTGTGCGGTCTATCGCATGCCTGGTGATTTCTTTTGTTATTCTATTCTCAGTTGGTTAGAGTTTTGGCTTTTATACTCCATGAAATTAGTGGAATATCCTTGATATTTGCGCTTCATCCAGTATCTTTTCATGGAAATATTCTTCTGAGCATTCTTGAATTTTACTATACAAACCAGTATCATTTTGAAAATTTGGACGTTGTTGAATTCTGGATAAATTAATTCTTGAACTTGTTTTATTGAATTCTTATATCATTGTCATCATCCTCATGTTTATATTATGTTGAAAGTCATCTGTGGCCTGTAGTGCATAGATGGACTTGGTATGGTTATGTCCAGGGATTAGTCGGTATAATCATGACCGTAATGTTACAAATGATGTGGTAAAAGTCCTCATTGGCCTGTAGTGCATTGATGGACAGTTGTTGGTATGATCATGACCATTGATGAATACACGAATATCCTTGGCCCATAGTGCATGGATAATTTGTGGTTGTGATACTAATGAATATCATTGGCCATAGTGCAGGGATGATATGGATTATTTATTAAGCTGAGTTCCAGCGATAAAAGTGATGAAAAACCTTTTAAATCATAAAAGATAGTAGGTTTTATTCTCTACTTGACTCTTTTAATGGATTGCTTATTCCGTTGCAGTTAAACTTGAGGTTTATTATATTGTATCAGTTTAACACTTTTGAACGCTAACGATACTTTATTCTGCATTATCTTAGTCATAATATTTCTTACCGGGCTAGTTGAGCTCACCATTTCTTTCATTGTTTTCTTCAGGAAATGAGAACGTAGCTGGGACTAGTCGGGGAATGGAGTGACGGTCCAGATGATAGTATTAGTAGTCCTCACTATTCTGTTAAATAACGTGACAATAAATGTAATGAGGACTTATTCTGAGAGTGGATATTATCTAGAAGACAAAAATTGTATTAAAACTCACAGCTCTCTTATTGTATATTAAAGATTTTATTCGTATTCTGTACCATGTATTTGGCTACTCAGAATAGGTGATGTATACCTATTTTGGGGGCGTCACAGTTGGTATCAAAGCTTAGGGATATGATCCCCGGCCGAGATGTGAGACAAGAACAAGGAGGGGAGAGACGGGGAATTCCTTCGCTAGTATGACCTACCTAAGTTTATTTGGCATTTAATTGGTCGGTCAGAGTATAGGGATAATATACTGCATGTTAATTAACCTTTGTTTTATGGCCTTATTTGAAAATGGCATCCAAGAATGTTGAGATTAGCAATGGAGCACAGGTGACCGTTGAGTCTCCATAGATTAATAATCAGGATAATGTGCATCAGGAAGGCGACAATCCTCAGGCAAACAACAACACTGACTAGATGATGAACTATGGAATGTTCAGAGGCTTTATGCAATTCATGCGACATCAGGCAAGAGCGGCTCCTGCCCAAAATGCAGGTGGAAACACTAGCAACTCTCGGACGGTCACCGTTAAGCAGTTCAAGGAACTGGGACCACCGGAGTTTTTTAGAGAGCCAAAACCACTTAAGGCAGAGACGTGGATAAAGCAGATCTGCAAGATATTTGATGTCTTGGGATGCCCGAGGAGCAAAAGGTTCCCTTTGCCACCTTCATGTTGCGTGCAGAGGCAGATTACTGGTGAGAATTTGTAAAACGTACTCAACCTACCTCACTGAAGATGACTTGGGAAAAGTTCCAAGAATTGTTTAACGACAAGTACTTTCTCGAAAGTATTCGTCACATGAAAGAGGTAGAGTTCATCAAGCTGGAGCAAAACAACATGACCGTGTCGCAGTACGAAACTAAGTTTGCAGAGTTATCCCAGTTTGTGTCCCATTTGGTTGATAATGAGGAGAGAATGACGCGAATGTTTCTAAGAGGTTTGAAACCCGAGATACATCAATATCTTATCTCTCATAAATTGTGTTTGTATTCAGATGTTGTTAATAGGGCTCAGTTATTGGAGCGCGATAATGAGTCAACCCAACCAAAAGAGAGTAGAAATTTACAAAATGATAATACTAGTGATAGCTGTCATCGAAGCGGTGACAATAAGCGTGGAGGGAATCAACATTCCAGAAATAGTAACCACTTCGGTGGTAATCATGGCCAAAATAATAAGAATGGACATTTCAAGAAGAGGAGATTCAACAATGATGGAAAGACGTCAGCACCAGCACCCGTTGTTAAGGAAGGAGAACGACCACCTATCATATGCTTAAAATGCAGAGGGGAGGGGTACATCAGTCCAAACTGCGCGATGCCGTCCAAATCATATTATAATTGTGGAAGAGAAGGTCACCTAGCCCGATTTTGTCATTCACCAAAGACAAGTTCAGCTGGAATGGAGGAACCAAAGGACGTCCTAGAAAAGTCAAAACCAGTAGTGCAAGGGAGAGCATTTGTTCTGACCTCCCAGAAAGTAAGGAACCCAAACGAGGTCATCACGGGTAAGCTTATCATAAACTCTAGCGAAGTTTATACCTTATTTGATACCGGTTCTACCCATTCTTTTATTTCTCCTACTTGTGCTCAATGTTTAAATTTGACTCCATAGAAATTAGACTTTGACTTATCTGTTGAAACTCCATTGGGAGAAACCTTCATTACATCCACTGTTTATAAGTCTTGTTTGGTTCAAATCAGTACCCTCACATTACCTGTAGATCTTATTTCATTGAAAATACTTGCATTTGACGTAATTCTAGGGATTGATTGGTTAACTACTCATTATGCAAAAATTGATTATTTTCGTAAGGTTGTTAGCTTTCATATTCCTAACCAACCTATTATGTGAATTCAAGCAACCAAACCATTAAAATCAATCATTGTCATCTCAAGCCATAAAGATATTCGTTTATTGAAAATGGATGTCAAGCTTTCTTAGCTCATGTCACGGATCTAAACAAAAATACGTCAGTTTTGAATGATATTTCTATTGTTAATGAATTTGCTGACGTATTCCCTGAAGAACTTCCTGGCCTACCCCCAGAGCATGAAATTGAATTTTGTATCGGCCTTTAACCCGGTACAAAACCCATTTTCAAAGCCCCATATCGAATGGCTCCTATTGAACTTCAGGAGTTAAAGACCCAACTGCAGGAATTGTTAGACATTAGCTTTATTCATCTTAGTACTTCAGCTTGGGGTGCTCCTGTTCTATTCGTGAAGAAGAAAGATGGGAGTATGCGACTTTATATTGATTATCGGGAGTTGAATCATGTCACCATCAAAAATAGGTACCCATTGCCACATATTGATGACCTGTTTGACCAGTTGCAAGGTGCCAAATTCTTTTCAAAGATTGATCTTCGTTCCGGATATCACCAATTGAAGATTAGAACCGATGACATTCCAAAGATGACTTTCAGAACTCGATACAGGCATTATGAATTCCTAGTCATGTCTTTTGGATTGACTAATGCTCCTACTGCCGTCATGGATATGATGAACCGAGTATTCAAGGAATATTTGGATCACTTTGTGGTCGTCTTTATTGATGACATCCTTATTTATTCCAAAAGCTGTGAAGATTATGAGCAACACTTGAGGCTGATACTTCAAAAGCTTCGTGAATATAAGCTTTATGCCAAGTTGAAGAAATGTGAGTTCTGGCTTGAGGAAATAGCATTCCTTGGGCACGTGTTATCAAGTCATAGAATATCTGTTGACCCATCAAAGATTGAAGCTGTTCAAAGTTAGGAGCAACCTAAATCAGTAACTGAAGTACGTAGCTTTCTCGGCTTAGCTGGTTATTATCGGAGATTCGTAGAAGGGTTTTCTCGAATTGCTACTCCCTTAACTCAGCTGACTCGGAAAGATACAAAATTCAGTTGGAACGAGGAATGTGAGAAGAGTTTTCAAGAACTCAAGAGAAGACTCATTTCAGCACCTGTTCTGACAATACCATCTGGCTCGGAGGGATTTGTCATCTACAATGAATCTTCAGGCAAAGGGTTAGGATGTGTTCTCATGTAACATGGGAAAGTCATAGCCTATGCCTCTCGACAACTCAAAGAATATGAGAGGAATTATCCTACTCATGATCTAGAGTTGGCAGCTGTTGTCTTCGCACTTAAAATTTGGAGGCATTACTTGTATGGGGAGAAAGTGGAGATCTTTACGAATCATAAAAGCCTCAAATATTTCTTCACTCAAAAGGAACTCAATATGCGATAGCGACGTTGGCTTGAACTGTTGAAAGATTATGATTATACCATCTAATACCATCTTGGAAAAGCAAACGTGGTAGCTAACGCATTGAGTAGAAGATCATATGCAGGTACGAGTGCAATATTGTCAACGCAAAGGCCCATTTTGTATGACTTGCAAAGGATGGAGATAGAGATAAAGACTCCGGGGACCCACGTGATGATGGCTAATATACGAGTAGAACCGACTTTAATCAATAAAGTTAAAGTCGCGCTCAAGCTATGCACTGAGCCGATGCATGTGAGGAAGAAAGTACAAGAGGGTGCTATATCAAAGCAAGAATCGATGAAAAAGGAATACTTTGAGTCAACTCCAGACTTTGTGTTCCTAACGACCCTGATTTAAAGTATAAAATCATGATGGAGGCGCACAACACACCGTTTACAATCCATCTTGGGAGTACCAAAATGTATTATGATCTTCGACATACATTTTTGTGGGACAATATGAAGAGGGAGATAGTGCTGTTTATCTCAAGGTGTTGAACTTGTCAACGAGTCAAGGCGGAGCATCAAGCACCAAAAGGTCCATTGCAACCACTTGAAATTCCAGAATGGAAGTGGGAGCACATTACCATGGATTTCGTTACTGGTATACCCAAGGTTTCTCAAGGCGTAGATGCAATTTGGGTCATTGTTGATAGATTGACCAAGTCTGCTCATTTCTTACCAATACGAGAAACTTATACACTTGAACATCTTGCTCTTATGTACATAAATAAGATTGTAAGACTGCATGGTATGCCAGTATCCATAGTTTCTGATAGAGACCCAAGATTCACTTCACGATTTTGGGTTAGTTTACAAAAAGCTATGGGCACGGATTTACGATTAAGTTCGGCATATCATCAGACGGACGGACAATCAGAGAGGACTATTTAAACTCTTGAAGATTTATTAAGACTCTGTGTCCTTGACTTGAAGGGAAGTTGGGACAAGTTCTTACCATTGGTGGAGTTTTCTTACAACAACAGTTATCAAACAAGTATTTTCATGGCTCCATTCGAGGTGTTGTATGGAAGAAAGTTTCATTCTCCAATATGTTGGGATGAGGTGGGTGAAGCAACATTGTTGGGACCGGAGTTGGTACGTATGACTAAGAAAAAGATTCAAACGATCCGACAACGTATAAAAACCTCACAAGACTGACAAATGAGTTATAGTGATCTTCATCGAAAGGAAGTGGTATTCGATATTGGAGATCATGTGTTGTTACGTGTTGCTCTATGGAAAGGAGTTACGAGATTTAGAAAGAGAGGAAAGCTCTATCCTCGATTCATTGGCCCATTTTTAATCCTCAATCGAGTAGGAACTGTGGCGTATAGACTCGCTTTACCGCCAAGTATGTTTCGTGTTCATAATATTTTTCATATATCCATGTTACGTAAATATGTGAAAGACCCGAACCACATTATTGAGTTAGAACCAGACGAAATAGCAGAAGATTTAACGTATGAAGAGGTTCCTGTTCAAATCTTGGATAAGAAAGAACATATTCTATGCTCCAAGGTTATACCTCAAGTCAAAGTTTTATGGAGGAACCACGATGTTGAGGAAATGACCTGGGAGTTAGAATCTGAAATGAAATCAAGGTATCCTTACCACTTTGACATACTAGGTACGTACCCTAATTCGAGGGCAAAATTTTATAAGAAGGGGAGATTGTAAGACCCCAACTTTTATGAATAAAGATAATTTTTCTATAAATATCATTTTTGAATATTATGGAATGAATTTGTTATAATATTATAGTTGTGGGTAGTATTTATAAATTCTGCAAAGTATGCAAGTTGTTATATTATATTCAGTTGGTCGGGGAATATTCGTTTTAGTAGGAAATATTCGTACAACAACGCAATCATTGGTGGACCCACAACAGAATTATTGTCAGATTGAGAAAACGACAAAAATATTTTTATGAAAATAATGGCGGAAGTTTTACCGTTAATACTATTAAACTACTCGGTAGTAAAAGTACAGTAATACGCGTGGTTGCATAGTAGCACACGGTATTGATTATTGATGCTTACGTGAGTAGTCACTCAGTTTTGTTCAATTATTGCTACAATAATTGTTGCATAGTATCTCACGTTATTTAATTCAATTATTGTCGATATTTTATATATTATTAAATCAATAATTATTTGCAATATTAACGATGTCTAGAAGTTCTGACAAGGAGAGGTTTGGTCACCTAATTGCGCGCCAATAGGGAGAAATCCTTATTGGAAAGCCCCCTCTTTCCTGGGAACGACCTGGTCGATTAATATTGTGAATTATAATAATGATGATAAATGTTGTTAAAAATATTGAGGGGATTTTTATGAAGTCTTTGATGTAAATTTTGCTTAATTTATGGACCCCCATTTACCCATTTTTCAAAATAATTGGTAGAAAGTTATTTTATATAATAAAAGGCGGGGGCCACGAGTGGGACCCATGTGTTTGGCAAAGTCTTGGTTGGAAGAAAATTTGTCACGGGGGAATTAGAGGGGGGGAAAGGGTCAGGAAGGGAGTATTATTAAGTTATTATATATATATATATATATATATATATATATATATATAACTTTGACAATTTAGGGAATGAAGGAAATAGTTGATCACGGGAGTGTATCCCGTGATTTTTTTACACATGTTATATATATATATAATATATAATATATATAATATATTTTTTTATTAGAATATTTTATGGATCGTCCGTTTAAAAGTAAATCAATCTGGACCGTTCAAGAATTAGTTACTATTCAGTCCATTCTCCTATAAATAGAAGCTCATTCCTTCATTATTTCTTACGAATTCACTGAAACTCTAGAGAGGGAAACTATAGAGAGAAAGAAGAAAAGTATTCGGCTACTTCACTACTTCTATATCTAGTTTCTTCTTTATAAGGTAAGGAGTATTATTTCTTTTGTATTCATGAAGAGAACTTCTGTTATTCCATTTTTTTTTATTCTGTTGGAATAACCTGTATACACAGACTACCCTATACTTAGTGAAATTCTTCTGTTATTCCATTCTTTATTATTATGTTGCAATAACCTGTCTATGCGAAGTACCGCATACATGGTGAAATTCTTCTGTTATTCCGTTATTTATTATTCTATTGGAACATCCTGTCGGTGCGAATTTCAGCTGACTTGGTTCCATTATTTATCATTCTGTTGGAACATCCTGTCTGTGAGTTTACGCATGACCTGGTTCCGTTATTTATTATTCTGTTGGAATAACCTGTCTGTGTGGTCTATAGCATTCCTGGTGATTTCTTTTGTTATTCCATTCTCAGTTGGTTAGAGTTTTGGCTTTTATACTCCATGAAATTAGTGGAATATCCTTGATATTTATGCTTCATCCAGTATCTTTTCATGGAAATATTCTTCTGAGCATTCTTTAATTTTACTCTACAAAGAAGTATCATGTTGACAATTTGGACGTTGTTCAATTCTGGATAAATTAATTCTTGAACTTGTTTTATTGGATTCTTATATCATTGTCATCATCCTCATGTTTATATTATGTTGAAACTCATCTGTGGCCTGTAGTGCATAGATGGACTTGGTATGATTATGACCAGGGATTAATCAGTATAATCATGACCGTAATGTTACAAATGATGTCGTAAAAGTCCTCATTGGCCCGTAGTGCATTGATGGACAATTGTTGGCATGATCACGATCATTGATGAATACACGAATATCCTTGGCCCGTAGTGCATCGATAATTTATGGTTGTGATACTAATGAATATCCTTGGCCGTAGTGAGGGATGATGTGGACTATTTATTAAGCTGAGTCCCAGCGATAAAAGTGATGAAAAACCTTTTAAATCATAAAAGATAGTAGATTGTATCTCTACTTGACTCTTTTAATGGATTGCTTATTCCGCTGTAGTTAAACTTGATGTTTGTTATATTGTATCAGTTTAACACTGTTGAAGGCTAACGATAATTTATTCTGCATTATCTTAGTCATAATATTTCTTACTGGGCTAGTTGAGCTCACCCTTTCTTTTACTGTTCTCTTCAGGAAATGAGAACGTAGCCGGGACTAGTCAGGGAACGGAGTGACGATCCAGATGATAGTATTAGTAGTCCTCACTATTCTGTTAAATAGGTGATGTATACCTAATTTTGGGGCGTCACATTAGCCATTAGTTAGACACTTTGTATATTAAAGTTTAGAAACACTATTATTGTTAGGCATTTTATCGAGCACATTATGTTTAATTATGCATAGAATGTGATAACACATATCTATACTCATTACATATGTCAAAACATATTATTAATCATCAAAATATATCATCACCCAAAATCTTAATTCAAACAGAATTATAAAACTCATCTTCACAATTTCTTTAACAAAATGTTGTTTTCGTTTTTAACGTAACTCCTTCATTACATTTCTGTTTTTGCTCCTTCTTATATAAAATTAACCCTTACTCAGTGTACTACAACATCATCTAGGCCTTAAATTCAGACCCTTGTCCATCTAAAATAGATTTTGCAATTCATCAACTACTCTAGAAAATTTTATTTTCTGGACAGCCTTACTAAATAATTTATTTCAGACATGATCCGGTCCATAAAATGGCTCAATCTCGCATGTCTAGCCAATAAACTTCCATATCTACAACTTTTCAGTTTAAAGTTTCTTTAGATTCAAAACACACGAATTTATATAAATATTTCGAAGTCAGAAACCCTAACAGTTTTGATTTTCTGGGCAGATTATTTTCCCTTTGGACCATCCTTACAAAAACAGACACTACAAGAAATTTACAAGGATTTTTCATGTGATTCCACTTTCAGAATATAGCTTACTTCCATAGCTTCAATTTGATATAAGGTTCACTTTTCTAACTCATTATACCCAAAGAGATTTGAATTTCACAAGATCTGTCCACAATTACTCAAAACCTACGAATTTGTTCTTCAAAATTTCTTTTCATTTCATTTTCTTTCTTGAATCCTCTTGTTTGAATCTTGATAATCCAAGATTAAACCAATACAAACAAGATTAAGCATGATCTACTACCCTAGAACATAAATCTACCCAAAAAAAATTAAAGATTAAACAAGGGTTTAAAAGTTACCTTCTTCTAGCTTTTTCTTCTTCTTCTAGCTCCTCTCAATTCCTCTATTTCTCTTTATCTCTCTCAATTTCTCTATTTCTCTATTTCTCTCTTCCACCAAGACTCTTGCTCTAAAATAAACTCTAGGATTTCTTCTTGTTTAACTCCTCATTTGGGTAATAGTTATGTTAATAATTAATATAATAGTAACCCCCACTAATAATATAAGGTTTATGTTACAAAACTTTTACATGCATGACCAATATCACATTAAGCCATCTTAGTAGCATAACCTCTTTTATTCATCATTAGTTAAGCAACATAATGGTTAGGCTATTCATTATATAATATTATTACTTTACTATGACATATAACATATTTCTAATGTCACACTTAAATAATTTAAAGTTATTTTATTAGTAAAATCAATTAAACTTTAATAATAAAATGCACATCAATTATAAAATTATCTATCAAATTATAACGCTTAATTAAATTAAGCCATAATAACCAACATCAAATATTTATTATTCAATAAATAAATCAACTAAAATATTTATCTAACTCAAATAAATATTTTAATTAATTATAAAAATCACATTCGTTATATTTTTCCCTCCTTATTAGGATTCCGTCCTCGGAATCACCGAAATCTCCCTTACCTAGTTTTCATCTCGTCTCTTTTAGAAGTCTATTGTAGAACAACTTCAACGCATTACCTTAACATAGGTTCTATATTTTTTGTTCCTCTCAACAATTCTTGAAAGTTTTTATTTCATAACATTTACTTAGACTTAACTATATTCTAAGTATTATACATTCTTTAACCCATCCATTATCTTTTATTCAACTTATAAACACTCGGGATATCACATTCACCCCTTCTGCTAAGAATTTCATCCTCGAAATTTTATTTATTAATCTTCATTCATTCAATTTATCAAAATAGATTTTACGTTACTCTTCATTTATTCATTGAGTTTTATGACAAAAATCCCTCCTCTAAGGATCTTCCCATCATCACCATAATCTTCACATCTCATTCTTTGAAGAACTTCATATTCTCTCTAGATAATTCATCTCTTTCTTTATTTAGTTCGTTTACGGATTTGTTATAGTTTTCTCAATTCTCCCATCACCACATGTCATATTCTCCAACTTTTCTTTTCTAAGGATTACTCTCCTTTTCACTTTCATCTTCCAGAATAACAAGAATCTTCTACAATGGTTCAATAATTGGGAAGTAGTATAAATAACTTAGGAATTTAATAGATTCCAAATCGTGATGAGGGGTCATAAGACCTTGAACTATGTCCCTAGGTTATCAAGTATCTCGACTTGAACCTTTAACCGTCATAAGACTATACGGACCTTGAACTCTTCTCCAGTGCATCACCACCATAAACCATCTTTAACAGAATGTTTAGTAATCACACAGACTGAAAACACTCTCTGCAAGTACTCTAGGTGATCAAACTTATCGTACCCTACGCCGTGTACTACAACGTATTACATCTTAACATCGTAACGACTATATGCGTTACTTTCGGAACCATTGTCTCCGATAACATGTCCCCTTTTTACAGGGTTGTTCACCTCAGCTTTTCAACATCTGAATCCGCACCAAAATAATTTGGTTTGGCATAACTTCTCAAGAAACGCTTGAATTTCATGAACATCTTTCAATATTCGTCTAGCTGAACCAAATAGCATAGACTTCTACAACAATCCGGACATCAATCAAAATATACATATACATATATATATATTCTCATATCTTAAATAAATCTTAAATATCTTTTTATGACATCATGATACCGCACTGTATTTACAGTTCGTTTGAGGATTCCGTCATTTGGTGATTTTATTATACTACATCATACCATAGTGGGCTGACGATCCTTAGATCACATCCAACACTAAGTAATACTGCATTGATGACTCCATCGTTTTTATTATCTCTGCACCAGGTTCCATGATGCATTGATGATATAAAAAAAATACATTTTGATATATTTCAAATCATTTTTGTCTAGTCGAAACAATTAGCATAGATATACGAATTACGGTATTGTATTTAAAACTCATTGGTTTCATCATTTGATCCAATGTTTTTCAAGAAAACAGAAGTGCAAACATCAGCACGAAGTCAATAAATTTCGAAAGTGTAACATTCCAGAATTTTTAATTGTTATAGAATTTTTAATTGTTATATTAAATATTTATTGAATTATTTAAGTATTTAATGGATGTGTTTATTGTTGAATAAATAATTGTTCAAATTTGATTCAATTTGGTTAACTATTTGTTAAATAAATAATTAAGAAAATTAATTATTATATGCTAATTTAATTTAATTATTAAGTTAGAGAGTTTGATTAATTGAATTATTATCTTTTTATTTGAATTTATAATAAAAAGGATGTGTTAGTTGATTAAATAAAGTTTTAATTATATAAAAAAATTATAATTTTGTGGTATTGATTTATGTGTTAAAGTAATTTAATAAATTGTTATTAAGATTAATTTAATTAAATACAAGTGTGACAAATAACCTTTTATAAAGAAGTTATTAAAATAACTTAAAGGAGTTTAATTCAGTTTTGCCAAACAAGGCCTAATGCCTATTAACTCTTTATTTTAATTGAGTTTTACCAAACAAGGCATAAGGGTTAATTGATTATTTTTTAGTGATTAGCCAAACAAGCCTTATAGCTTTTGGTTTTCAAAACTTGGATAACTGATATCAGTTATATTTATATTTATATTATATAATTAATATATATATATATTATATCTTATACGTTATATTTTAAGACGTAGAATTAGAATAGAGAGGAGAAGAGAGTTTTCTGAGAGAAAGAAGAGAGGAAGAAAGGCTAGGGAATTGGAGAGAAGAAGAGGCTTGAGAATCAAAAAGGGTTGGCCATCATCTTCTTCAAACTAGGTATCATCTAAACTCTGTTATTATTTTTCTTTTCAAAGTTATAGTTGTATTCTCTTTCCCAATTTTCTCCATAAAAGCTTTGTAGAAGTTGAATTGTTGTTATGTATGTGGTTTTATATGATAAACTAGTGTAGTAAAACTATTTTCTTAAGCTATAATTGAGAATAGTCAAATAATATATTTTATATATGTGGTTGTGAAGAGAAGCTATATTTTTTTACAGAGAGTTTTTATGAATATATATTGTTTAGTTTAAGGTAGAAATTAAGGGTTAATTAGTTGCTTAGTTGATAAATTGACAATTGAATGTGGTAGAGTATGTATAAATATTGATAAAGTGCTTTAAATTAACTATTTTGGTTGGAAAACAAAATCACAGTGTTTATTTTCATTTAAAACATCAAAAAGTGAGTTTTTATCAAAAACAGTAAAATTGGATGTTTTAAATTTGTTGTTTATATTGTTGTATGGGTAGAAACATGTTAGGAGTTCTTGAATTATGTTTACATGAAGTCTTTGTATGAATTACATGTGAATTAGACTGTTAGAAAGGAGCTTGTAAGCCAAAATTGGCTTTTGTTCATACTATTGAAAAAGTCGTCATCGAAGAATGAGCGCAGTTACAAGTTACAATCTTGGGCAAAGATTAATCTCACGTGCTTATTATTTGTCTCCTCCGCTTGGTGCAACACGACCGGTAGTATTATTGTCGTCTTTGCGTATATCATCTCTCGTCCTAGTATACCGCCTGATAAAGATAAATCGGAAAGCCGCAGTATGTATGAGTTATCGTAATGGTCTAACAGGGTACTTTTTATAATCAAAATTTTAAGGAATTATTATGGGATAATAGTAGGACTGTAAAATGTTAATTTCAGTATTTCTATACTATGAATAAGCATGTTATCAACGATTAACTTGTGTTATAACTTGATTATGTGAGTAAATAATCAAACCTACATGATGAATGTAGTTAGTTAAGTTTGTAAAGTGGTAGTGACTAATTATGTTATGATGACATATGTTTATAGGATATTGTGATTTGAATTGTTCGGTTTAGCCCACGAGCAAGGCAAGTTCTCTAATCTATTTTCTTGTTGAAGCAATTATTGTTTCCAATTCGATTCCAATATAATGGTGCAAGATTTCTGAACTTTATTTTTTATTGAGCAAGTTATTCTTGTATTTAACTTGTTGTTTAGCATGCACAATTATACATACTAATGTTGAACAGTTTTATCGTTCAAATTGCTACGTATGCTTAGTATTCGATTTTAAATAACCTTAGCTTAACATTTTTCAAGCAAGGTGTGTTATAGTTATTCAAGGTGTATGCTATTAGATTATTCCTAAAGCATGATTTTAATTTACCATGACGATTCAATTACGAGTATTCTATAGTATGATGTTATTAGTATTAATTCAACTAGTCCTCTAGTTGATGATCGTTGAACTTCAAATTACCCTTGAAAGCTTATCCAAACCAAACTCTCTTTGGTGCGAACTTGTACTCTAAATACTGAGATGAACAACCCTATTATTAGGGGTAACTTACGCGTAGCGTTAAATGTTTGTGCACAATACATTGTACGAAGGGCTGATCCCCCTAAGTACGAGGAGTCCTTATAGTCTTATGACTGTTAAAGTTGGAGTTGAAAGATTACTCGCAACTGTGGACATAGTTCATGGTCTTATGACCCTCAGTTATGTTTATTCCATACTTTGGATTTCAGTTCCTGATTATCATTGTTAGAGTACTATCTAGTTTTGATGAGCCTATTCATTGGCAGTTATTATTGTTATTCTTCTGTTGATTCATTATTTTATCCAGTGAGAAATTATTTTGCTCACTCTTGCATATTTATAAACTCATTGCAGCTAAAGTGGAGAACGTAGATGAACCTTCAACTAGCAAAGGAAAGGGAAAATTGTACAAGTGATGCTAATTTGTACTTTTATTATTGTGATGATCTTAGGCTTCTTAATAATGGTGTTTTGTAATAATTTTAAATCCACATTTGAATGATTGTATTTAAAGGTTAGACAACCTGAGAGATTTTTATTATGTAATCCTTTAATGGGGAAGGTTTTTATTATTCAATTTGATTGTGATTGGGTAGTTAGATATGAATGTTTGATTAAGTGAACACCAAATCCTGTGGGAATGAAGTACCTGGGTTTGGGGGTGTCACAGAAAGTCTAGTGTAGCTAGTAGATTTAGAATATCTAGGTATCCATCAATTTCAATCATTACTCCATTACTTCATTACTTAATCATTCTATCAATCTTCAACTTCATCGATGCTCTCTATACTATAATCATTTTTTACCCAATATATTTCATCAAACTTACCGCACATTGGAAATCCAGGAACTTGCCACAATAATATGAGTTTAAGAACTTGTCCTAGTCAGACCATAGGCGTCCATTCGCTGACGGGTTCAAAAAATACCATATTATTGTGAGTCACAAACTTACTATATGCATTAGTTTTAAGAACTGCACCTAATCCTAATAATATCTGACTAATCCTAATAGTTTCTAACTATCAAATATACACATGAGAAAAGAATCACCTTTTCGCCACATATACATTGATAGTGCGAGACCAACATTCCAATGATTATCAATGTGATAAACTGAGTGCAAGCACAAAACACCTCACCCATACAAAGATTTGTAGAACTTAGCCATCACTTGAGTCCTAAATTGAAATCCCACCTAACTCTATCTTACTCTTAACTTGCTTTTTGCTCGATACGAATTCCTCGTATCACATCATCTATAACTCCTCGTGAGTTATCTCGTACAATTTCATAGTACATCATCTTCATAGCATCAAGTTATAATTATTCAATCATTATAGACCATCTTTCTTTTATACCTTAAATAGATCACGTCGTGATCTTATTTTATAATCATCTCCCTTAAAATTCTTTTATTAACTCGTGATCGTTTTATTTTAAGATCCTCTTTCTTTCCTTTATCATCATTTACTTATTTATTTGTTATCTTAGCTATTCTTTATATCTCTTCAAGATTCTTCTTTGAATTTTCTTGTTTATATAACAATTCTTCCTTTAAGAATTTCTAACTTAGGTTACATTGCTCAACATTTCATTAGAGTTCCACATTTTTATCATACGTATCCATTTTTTATACTTGGTACAAATAGTTTCAATATGGTACGCTGAGTGGTTTCCCACAAACAACCAACAAACTAGGTTCCGAGTTGCTAGTTCGTATATACCTCCGCTCCATGATGGAATCGTTTAGCCCAGATACCATACATTAACTATTAAAGAAATGCGATTGATACCACCACATAGATATAACTTTTGATTCTTAACTTCTTTATCGCTCTCTTCTTATAGACATTGTCTATTTATTATCACCTTACATCCTTATTATTGGAGTTGGGTAACCCCACATTCATATTCCTTATAACTCTGCGAGATTCTTCATTGAACCCTCTCACGCATGTTTTAATCCCTTCTCTATACATTTCTTAAATTACTTCTTATTCTTAAAGCTCTATATGAGCTTATTCTTTCATTATCTTCACATATCTTCTCTAAGGTTATAGCCTAAGGTACTCTTACCTAAGGTTTCTAACCTATAAGCTTTGATACCAACTGTAATGACCCTAAAATTCATACAATATAATTCTAAACTTTGGTCGTTAATAACACATCTACCTTCTGATTTTACATCATTATTCGATGTTAAACTTTATAAAATGCGGAATAATTTAAATTTTTATGTCTTTCTACTTTAATTCCCTGAATTAAAACCTTTATCATCTACATGTCTTTGAATCAATCTTATTTTATGATTCACTTTATCACTATTATTATATAAAATTTTACATTTCAATCCGATAACTTTTACATATCAGATAACTCTAACTTTATCTTTACAACTCAACATAAAACTATACATCATAAAACATTTAGTACATCTCATGAATCTTAATCATGGTATAAAGAAATAACAACTTTAGCTAAAATATTAATCTTCGTGTATTATTTCTGATCCACGTCATTAGAGTAGCACATAGTGTTACCTTCAATCCTTAACCTGCAAAAATGGTTATTTGCAAGGTTGAGCTCGATAGCCCAGCAAAATCTAACAGTTTTCATGCATCACGTAGCACATAATAACATGATCAACATATATCTCATAAACGTTGGACTAACATAACATACATGTTACAGTTCATATAACAAGTATAAAGATTGAGTTCCTTACTCAATCACCATGCTTTACTCAATCAACGTAGTCATAAGTTGACTTTAACATTTCATACATTCAACACATCATGCTCTTTGCAATAAAGATTTAAAACAATAAAATTCACATAGTAAATAGGAACTGAAAGACTTGCCTTTACCGGCGTTTTACCAACACGCTAATACTTCGCGTCCTTGCACAACCTACACTGTATGTGAGATTGATAATAAACAAAATCAATACTCGATCTCATGGTCAAATATATTCTAACACCTTACTTTATCTTATTATCCTTTATAATGTCTTTATAGACATCTAACTGTGTTTAATATTCAACTCAGTTTTATTTTCATTTTCATCACCACACATGCTAGACTATCGAACTTGTAGTTTAATGTGCGTATATCACACCATTTTATTATACCAATTTGGTTTCAAAAATGTATATTCAACACATTGTTTACATGTTTAATTTTCCTTCAAAAATCAAAAATCACCCTTTTCAATTTCTTTCCATTATTATTCTTGTATTATCATCTTTTCATACTCAGATGCACATAACATTCCAATATTAGCCATTAGTTAGACACTTTGTATACCAAAGTATAGAAACAATATTATTCTTAGGCATTTTATCGAGCACGTTTTGTGCATACATTAACTTATCTCAACTCTTGATCTTAAATGGTTAATTATGCATAGAATGTGATAACACATATCTATACTCATTACATATGTCAAAACATATTGTTAATCATCAAAAAATATCATCACCCAAAATCTTAATTCAAACAGAATTATAAAACACATCTTCACAATTTCTTTAACAAAATGTTGTTTTCGTTTTTAACGTAAATCCTTCGTTACATTTCCGTTTTTGTTGCTTCTTATATAGAATTAACCCTTACTCAGTGTACTACAACCTCATCTAGGCCTTAAAGTCAGACCCTTGTCCATCTAAAACAGATTCTGCAATTCATCAACTACTCTAGAAAATTTTATTTTCTGGACAACCTTACTAAACAATTTATTTCAGACATGATCTAGTCCATAAAATGGCTCAATCTCGTGTGTCTAGCTAGTAAACTTCCATATCTACAACTTTGCAGTTTAAAGTTTCTTGAGATTCAAAACACAAGAATTTATATGAATTTTTCAAAGTCAGAAACCGTAATAGTTTTGATTTTCTGGGCAGATTGTTTTCCCTTCGGACCATCCTTACTAAAACAGATTGTAACGCCCCAGAAAATTTGGATTTTTGAGAATTAATTTTTTTTATTTAATTATGTGGATTAAATGAATTTAATTAATTAATTATGGGTGTAAGCTATTCGAAGGTTGTTCTATGACCTAGACATATCGGAATGCCGTAGTATTTTGGCTACGTGGTAGAATTAAAGTATTTGAATTTCCAAGACAAAAATAAAAGCTTTCCGATAAATTTTTCGAAAAACACTACTCACGCATTTCTGCTCGGGAATTATTTTTGAATTTCCGAGAAATACGTAATGATAGAATATCGAGGTGAGATAGAATATTCGATAATATTTCAGTTATGGCAAATGCAATTTTTCGCCTGTGGACTTAAAACCTAACGGTTAGGGAAAGTGAGTTCTGAGATGGAATTTAAATGCGTATAATGAATTAAAGCTATGATTGTATAATACGTAGGTATTATACGAGGTAATGAATACGAGTATAATACGAGGTATCATACGAGTATGTATGAAGAATAGAATAACGTATATTACGAATTAGTATACGAGTTAGCATACAAGAATTATACGTGGTGTACATATGTTAAGATTCTAAATTTAATGTAATGGACTTGTAGGAATGTGTAGGAGATTGTAATGACCAAATGGGATAATAATAAAGCCCAATGCGAATTAATGTTAAAGCCCAAAGAATTATTAATGCAAGCCCAATGTATAAGTTAGGTTAATTAAACCTTAAGCCCAAAGTAAGAATCCAATGGATTAGGAGGATCCATGGGGCAACCCATTATCATATGGGTGAATTTGTGATCAAGAACTTTGTGTGATGAGCAAGTAGACTTAAGGGTTAAGCAAAGGATAAGTTAAGTAACTTAAAGGCTAAGTAAAGTGCGTATGTGTGATAAACAAGCAAAGTGTTTATATGTGATGATTAAGTAAACTTAATGGCTAAGTGTTGTGATGGCCAAGTAATTAATTTGATGAGCAAACAAAGGATAAGCTATGTGCTAAGCAAGTATACTTAAGAGCTAAGTAAGTGTGGTAGCCAAGTTTACTTAATAAGCTAGGTAATGAATAGTAAGGAGGTAGAGTGGCTTAATGACCAAGAAGACTTAATGGCTAAGTGCTGTGGGGAGCAAGTTAACTTAGTGTTTAAGCTAGGAATAGTAAGGAGGTGATTAAGGAGGTGGGATGGCCTAATGACCAAACTACCCTAACCTAGCAAGTCCAATAAATAGCAAGCTGTGGATTTCATTTATTCCTTGTTCAAAAACACCAACAAGTTGAGATCTTATTGGTTAGAGAGAATAAGTGAGAATAAGTTAGAAAAGCTAGAAAGCTAGTCTTCATAATTTAAGAAGCAAGAAGGCGAACAAGGATTAATCAAGTGATCTTCATAGGTAAGGAATTAAACCATAATTCTCTTTCTCTTCCATTGATAGGGAAATGGGTAGTGGTAGAACTTCTATGCTAAGGAATGATAAGAATGAGTAATCAAAGGGCTTAAGTCTTAATAAGCCGTATAAGTCATGAATAAGCTATTCATATTCATATAAACTATGAACTAGAGAAGAACTTGTAATATGTTTACAATAATGAAATTATATGATTAGAAGATGAGTGAATGATGGTTAAAAGATTTAGACCATGTTAAGTAAAGTAAAGTAAAATCATAAGTAGTTTATACTTTTATAAGTTATAAACTCACAAGAAACAAGTAATAACTTATCATGTTTATAAGTTAATGAAGTATGTATCTCAAGATGTTAGTATGATGGATTGAATCCATTTGAAACGATGAACAAATCATAAGAAATGAAGTTAAGGTGAAATTTACGAGTTTGGACGATAATCGTCGAATTCGTGAAATTCTTAAAATGGAAGTCAAATTTTGATATTGATCTTGGAAACATTGGTTTTCAATAGAGACAAGTCATATTTGGCATTATAGAGTTGCGGACTCAAAAATGACCGGATTCCGACTTAGAACGAAGAAACGAGCGTTGAACGTTCACGAACGTTTATCGTTTTCATTAAAAATGAACTAGTAGGTGAATTTTTAGCAAACAAAGTCAAATAGATAAAATTCTTGCATGAGCGTTTAGAGTATGTAATTTGTGAACCGTAGGCTTTTGAACGAGCCAATTCGAACTTATAACGAAGAAGTTATCAGTCCAGGAGTTTCATAAAATTTTCAAATTTTGCAAACTAGCTGAGGCACAGAGTTGGCACCGCGGCGCGAACCCAAGGCCAATGAGTGGAGCCGCAACATCGAGTCCGGGGCTTGTTTATCGCAAACTTCGCCTTGAGAGCGAGATGAAGAGCTAAGTGTGTGGCCATGATGCGGTCCCGAGTTTTGACAGACAAGAATGTTTACAAGTATAGAAGGAAAGATAACTCATTAGTAATGAAATAAGGTGTTAATATAACATTGTTAAGCATTGTTAGACACTTAATGTATGATGATTAAAGGTTAATAATCAATTAAAGATGGACGTAATGAGAACAACATAATGTGCTAAGCTGGCTGTAGAAATTTGTTGACCAAGTTGATTATGAATCCAATGGTTTGCAATACCAGTATGAGTTATGTAATTACTTAATGAAAATGATAAGACCTTTCCTAAATCACTGTTATAGTGATGACTTTAGGAATTTAATGTTGTTTAATAAGTAGTTAAATGACGAACGTAAAGTATAAAGAACGTGAACCGTATTCAATAATGATAAGAACTATAACGTTTAGAGTTACAACTAAAAATTGTTAAGTAATACGTAAACGTAAACGGTATGCAATAAAGTGTACTTAACAAACGACGATCGAGTTTTCGATTAATAACATAAGAATGTTAGTAAGCCGTTAGGAAGGATGATTACCTTGAAACGAGTTCTATTAATGAAGTAAATCCACGTAAGACATAGAAGAGAAAGAAGTTGGTAAGAATGTTGTAAAGATAATGGCAAGCCGGAACCAATAGTAACAAATCTAATGTATGATTAGATTGAGAAGAAGGGTAAGATTCATTAGGAACCGTGTAAGACCCCAGCTTTTATAAATAAAGATGAATTTTCTATAAATATTATTTTTGAATATTATGGAATAATTTGATATAATGTTATAGTTGTGGGTAATATTTATAAATTTTGCAAAGTATGCAAGTGGTTATATTATATTCGATTGGTCGAGGAATATTCGGTTTAGCAGGGAATATTCGTACAATGGCTTAATCATTGGTGGACCCCACAACAGAATTATTGTCGGATTGAGAAAACAACAAAAATATTTTATTGAAATAACGGCGGAAGTTTTACCGTTGATAATTGTTAAACTACTCGGTAGTAAAAAAATACGATGTCGTGTGGTTGCATAGTAGCACTGCGGTATTGATTATTGATGCTTATGTGAGAAGTCACTCGGTTTGATTCCATTATTGTCGATTAATAATATGAATTATTATAGCGATAATGGCGTTTTGTTTTATTCAGTATTATTAACGTAATAAAAGCGAAACATCTTTTTATATAAAACATAATACTTTATTAAAGTTATTCTATAAATAAAATATATAATATATTTTATTATGCATAGTGTTTTGCATAGTGTTGCATAGTGTTTGCATAGTAAAATGTTTTTATATAAATAGAATATATTATATTTTATTTAAAAGATTTTGCTTTAAATATGGACCGTCAGATTAAAAGTAAATCAATACTGGACCGTTCATGGATTAATTACTATGCATTCTATTTTCCTATAAATAGAAGCTCATTCCTTCATTATTTTCTTACGAATTCTTTGAAACTCTAGAGAGAGAAACTATAGAGAGAGAAAGAAGAAAAGTATTCTCGCTACTTCACTTTGCCAATATTCGGTTCTTCTAAGGTAGGGAATATTATTTGTTGTACCCGTAAAGGGTGTTATTCTTTTTGTATTCATGAAGAGAACTTCTTTTGTTATTCCATTCTTATTTATTCTATTGGAATAACTTTTGTATCGCTGGAATCCCCTATACTTGGTGATCTTCTTCTTTTATTCCATTCTTCTATTATTCATTGGAACATCACATGCATGTGTTTTACTTTGGACTGGTTTAATTATTTATTATTATTACGTTGGAACATTACATTTTGTGTGTTTTTACGGGACTGGTTCCGTCTTTATTATTCTCGTTGGAACATCACATGCATGTGTTTTACACAGGACTGGTTAAAATCTTTATCATTCTGTTGGAATATCCTATCGTGTGTTTTTACACGGATCTGGTTCCATCTTTATTATTACGTTGGAACATCACATGGGTGTGAATTTCACGACTGGTTCCGTTATTATTATTCGGTTGAATAAAACGTACATGCATGCAATACCGCATGCATGGTGATTTCTTTTGTTATTCCATTCTTTATTATACCTAGTTGGTTAAAACTTTGACTTCTATACTCCATGAAATTAGTAGAATATCCTTGATATTTGCGTTTCATCCGATATCTTTTCATGGAAATATTCTTACGATCATTCTTGAATTTTACTCTACAAAGCGAAGATCATGTTGACGATTTGGATGTTATTAGTTCTGAATAACTTAATTCTTGAACTTGTTTTATTGAATTCTTATATCATTGTCATCATCCTCATGTTTATATTTTTTAAAGTCATTTGTGGCTTTTGTAGAGCATGGATGGACTTGGTATGATTATGACTGAGGATTATTGGTGTAATCATGACCGTAATGTTACAAATGATGTGGTAAAAGTCCTCGATGGTAGTAGTGCATTGATGGATGATTGTTGGCATGATCATGACCATTAATGAATACCACAACTATTATTGGCCCGTAGAAAAGGGAATAATTGTGGTCGTGATACTAAAGAATATCCTTGGCCAGTAGTGCGAGGGGTGATTCGATGATGTGGATTATTTATTAAAGGCGTGTCTCAAATTTATAATTGATGATGAAAAACCTTTTAAATCATAAAAGATAGTAGATTTTATTTTCTACTTGACTCTTTTAATGGATTACTTGTTCACTGCAGTTAAACTTGATGTTTATTATATTTTATCGGTTTAACAATGTTGAAGGCTATTGATAATTTATTACGCATTATCTTAGTCATAATATTTCTTCTTTGGGCTAGTTGAGCTCACCCTTTCTTTCTTTGTTCTCTTGTGAAATGAGAACATAGTTGGGGTAGTCTGGGAGCGGAGTAATGGTCCGGAGGATAGCATTAGTAGTCCTCACTTTTACGTGAAATAGTGTGATAATAATTGTAATGAAGACTCCTTTTGAGTTTGTATAATATCTAGTAGACAATATTTGTATTCAAACTCACGTTTTATGTCGTATTGTATACGGCAGTTATATTAGTAAGTTGTATTTAAATTACGTACCATGTATCGACTACCCAAGATGGGTGATGTATAACTAATTTTGGGGTGTCGTCACGGTTGGTATCGAGCTTAGGGATATGATCCTGGCTAAGATGTGAGAATAGTACTAGGAGGGAGAGGCGGGGAATACCTTCGTTAGTATGACCTACCTAAGTTTATGTGCTATATTTTATTGGTCGTCGAATATAAAGATAATTGTTACATGTCAATTAATCTTTTGTTTTGTGGCGATGTCTGAAAATGACATCCGAGAATGTTGAGAATAGCAATGGAGCCTGAAGCGATCATTGATTCACCACATATCAATAATCGAGGATAATGTGCATCGAAGGCGACAATCCTCATGCAAACAATAACACCGACCTAATGATGAATGATCAAATGTTCGGAGGCTTTATGCAATTTATGCAACAATGGCGAGTAGAGCGACTCTGCCCAAAACGTGGTGGAAAAACGAGAAAATTCTCGGCGGTCACCGCTAAACAATTCAAGGAGCTGGGACCACACGGAGTTTAAGGGAGAGCCAAAACCTTTGGCGGAAGCATGGATAAAGCAGATTACCAAGATATTTGATGTCTTGGGATGCTCGAGGAGAAAAAGGTTCCCTTTCACGCCTTTATGTTGCGTGGAGAGGCGATTCATTGGTGGGAATCGGTAAAATGTACTCAACTTCTTTGTCTAAAAGATATCTTGGGAGAAGTTCAGAGTACATTCAACGACAAATACTTTCTAAAAGTATTCGCCACATGAAGGAGGTGGAGTTTATCAAGTTGGAACAAAACAATATGGCCGTGTGTCGCACAACGAGGCAAAATTTGCGGAGTTATCATGGTTTTCGTCCCACTTGGTGGATAATGAAGAAGAGAATGGCACGAATGTTTTTAAGAGGTTTGAAGTGGGAATACGTCAACATCTTATTTCTCATAAAGCGTGTGTTTGTATTCAGATGTTGTAAATAGGGCTCGATTAGTGGAGCGCGATAACGAGTCAGTAACAAAAGAGAGCGGTACGCAAAATTATAATACCGGCGAGAGTAGTCATCGAAGCGGTGACAACAAGCGTGGAGGGAATCAACGGGCGGATCTGGTAACCACTTGGTGGTAATCAGGCCAAAACAATAAGAATGGACATTTCAAGAAAGCGGAGATTCAACAATGATGGAAAGACGTCGACCAAAGACCGTTGTTAAGGAAGGAGAAAGACCACCTATCATATGCTTCAAATGCGGAGAAGAGGGACACATTAGTCGAGCTGTGCCATGCCGCCAGTCAAAGCATGTTATAATTATGGAAGAGAAGGTCACTTAGCTCGATTTTTTGTCGTTCACAGAAGACAAATTCAACTAGGATGGAGGCACCAAAAGTAGTCCCGGAAAAGTCAAAAACAGTAGTGCTGAGGAGAGCGTTTGTTGTGACCTCCCAGAGAGCAAGGAACCCGAATGAGGTCATCACGGGTAAGCTTATCATAAACTCTAATGAAGTCTATACTTTATTTGATATCGGTTCTACCCATTCTTTTATTTCTCCTACTTGCGCTCATCGATTAAATTTGACTCCGGAGAAATTAGACTTTGACTTATCTGTGGAAACTCCGTTGGGAGAAACCTTCATTACATCCACTTTGTTTATAAGTCTTGTTTGGTTCAAATCGGTACCCTCACATTACCTGTCGATCTTATTTCATTAAAAATACTTGCATTTGACGTGATTCTAGGGATTGATTGGTTAACTACTTATCATGCAAAAATTGATTGTTTTCGTAAGGTTGTTAGCTTTCATATTCCTAATCAACCTATTATGCGAATTCAAATGACCAAACCATTAAAATCAATCACGGTCATCTCAAGCCATAAAGCTATTCGTTTATTAAAAAGCGGATGTCAAGCTTTCTTAGCTCATATCATGATTTAAACAAAAATACGTCGGTTTTGAACGATATTTCTATTGTTAATAAATTTCTGACGTATTCCCAGAAGAACTTCTGGCCTACCCCCAGGCGTGAAATTGAATTTTGTATCGACCTTGAACCGGTACAAAACCTATTTCCAAAGCCCCATATCGAATGGCTCTATTGAACTTGAAGTTAAAGACCCAATTGTAGGAATTGTTAGACATTGGCTTTATTCATCCTAGTACTTCTCCTTGGGGTGCTCTGTTCTATTCGTGAAGAAGAAAGATGGGAGTATGCGACTTTGTATTGATTATCGGGAGTTGAATCATGTCACCATAAAAAATAGGTATCCATTGCCACGTATTGATGACTGTTTGACCCGGTTGCAAGGAGCCAAATTCTTTTCAAAGATTGATCTTCGTTAGGATATCACCAATTGAAGATTAGAACCATCGACATTCCAAAGACGGCTTTAAACTCAGACGGGCATTATGAATTCCTAGTCATGTCCTTTGGATTGACTAATGCTCCCCGCTTTGCCTTCATGGATATGATGAACCGAGTATTCAAGGAATATTTAGATCACTTTGTGGTCGTCTTTATTGATGACATCCTTATTTATTTCAAAAGCCGTGAAGATCATGAGCAACACTTGAGGCTGACACTCCAAAAGCTTCGTGAATATAAGCTTTATGCCAAGTTAAAGAAATGCGAGTTCGGCTTGAAGAAGTAGCATTCCTTGGGCACGTGGTATCAAGTCATGGAATATCATTGACCCAAAGAAAGATTGAAGCTATTCAAAAGTGGGAACAACCTAAATCGATGACCAAAGTACATAGCTTTCTCGGTTTAATTTGGTTATTATCGGAGATTCGTGGAAGGATTTTCTCGAATCGCTACTCCATGACTTTCGGTGACTCGAAAAGATACAAAGTTCGGTTGGAGCGAAGAATGTGAGAAGAGTTTTCAAGAACTCAAGAGGAGACTTATTTCAAGACCTGTTTGGACAATACCATCCGGTTCGGAGGATTTGTCATCTGATGATGCTTGAAGCAAAGGGTTGGGATGTGTTCTCATGCAACATGGAAAAGTTATAGCTTTATGCCTCATGACAACTCAAAGAATATGAGAGGAATTATCCTACTCATGATGCGGAGTTAGCAGCGGTATTTGTCTTTGCACTTAAAATTTGGAGGCATTACTTGTATGGGGAGAAAGTGGAAATCTTTACGGATCATAAAAGCCTCAAATATTTCTTCACTCAAAAGGAACTCAACATGTGACAACGACGTTGGCTTGAACTATTGAAAGATTATGATTATACCATCCAATACCATCACGAAAAGCGAGCGTGGTAGGCGATGCATTGAGTAGAAGATCATATGCAAGTCACGAGTGCATTATTGTCAACGCAAAGGCCCATTTTGTGTGACTTGCAAAGGATGGAGATAGAGTTAAAGACTCTGGGGACGCATGAGATGATAGCGAATATATGAGTAGAACCGACTTTAATCGATAAAGTTAAAAGTCGCTCAAGCTACTGGACACGGAGGCGATGCGTATGAGGAAGAAAGTGCAAGAGGGTGCTATCGCCGGAAGCAAGAATCGATGAAGAAGGAATACTTGAGTCAACTCCGGACTTTGTCTTCCTAACGACCACGATTTAAAGTATAATATCATGATGGGGCGCACAACACACCATTTGCAATCCATCTCAGGAGTACCAAAATGTATCATGATATTAAATTCATACATTTTGGTGGAGCAATAAAGAGAAGAGAGATATAGCTGTTTGTTTATCTCAAGGTGTCTAACTTGTCAACGAGTTAAAGCGGAGCATCAAGTACCAAAAGGTCCATTGCAACCACATGAAATTCTAGGATGGAAGTGGGAGCACATTACCATGGATTTAGATTCTACGGTCTTCCTAAGGTTTCTCAAGGCATTGATGCGATTTGGGTCATTGTTGATAGATTGACCAAGTCTCGCTCATTTCTTACCGATCTGAGAAACTTATACACTTGAACGTCTTTGCTCGTATGTACATAAACGAGATTGTAAGGCGCATGGTATGCGGTATCCATAGTTTCGATCGAGACCCAAGATTCACTTCACGATTTTGGGTTAGTTTTGCAAAAAGCTATGGGCGCAGACTTACGATTTAGCTTCGGCATATCATCCTCGGACAGACGGACAATCGGAGAGGACTATTCAAACTCTTGAAGATCTATTAAGACTCGTGTCCTTGATTTCAAGGGGAGTTGGGACAAGTTCTTACCATTGGTGGAGTTTTCCTACAACAAGCAGGTTATCAAGCAAGTATTGGCATGGCTCCATTCGAGCGTTGTATGGAAGAAAGTGTCGTTCTCGATATCTTTTGGGATGAGGTGGGTGAAGCAACGTTGTTGGGGCCGGGAGTTGGTACGTATGACTACGGAAAAGATTCAAACGATCCAACAACGTATAAAAACCTCACAAAATCGATAAAAGAGTTATCTTTGATCTTCATCGAAGGACGTGGAATTCGATATAGGAGATCATGTGTTGTTAAGAGTTGCTCCATGGAAAGGAGTTACAAGATTTGGAAAGAGAGGAAAACTTAATCCTCGATTCATCGGTCCATTTTTAATCCTCGATCGAGTAGGAACTGTGGCCTATAGACTCGCTTTACCGCCAAATATGTCTCGTGTTCATAACGTTTTTCACATATCCATATTACGTAAATATGTGAAAGACCCAAACCATATTATTGAGTTAGAACCGGACAAAATAGCGGAAGATTTGACCTATGAAGAGGTTCCTGTTCAAATTTTGGATAAGAAGGAACATATTCTACGCTCCAAGGTTATACCTCAAGTCAAAGTTTTGTGGAGGAACCACGATGTTGAGGAAATGACTTGGGAGTTAGAATCTGAAATGAAATCAAGGTATCCTTACCTCTTCGACATACCAGGTATGTACCCTAATTTTGAGGGCGAAATTTCATAAGAAGGGGAGGTTGTAAGACCCCAGCTTTTATAAATATAGATGAATTTTCTATAAATATTATTTTTGAATATTATGGAATAATTTGATATAATGTTATAGTTGTGGGTAATATTTATAAATTTTGCAAAGTATGCAAGTGGTTATATTATATTCGATTGGTCGAGGAATATTCGGTTTAGCAGGGAATATTCGTACAACGGCTCAATCATTGGTGGACCCCACAATGTAATTATTATTCGGATTGAGAAAGCGACAAAAATATTATATTGAAATAACGGTGGAAGTTTTACCGTTGATCTTTGTTGAACTACTCGGTAGTAAAAAGTACTGATGTCGTGTGGTTGCATAGTAGTAGCTGCGGTATTGATTATTGATGCTTATGTGAGAAGTCACTCGGTTTGATTCCATTATTGTCGATTAATAATATGAATTAGTATAGCGATAATGACGTTTTGTTTTATTCGTATTATTAACGTAATAAAACAGAAACATCTTTTTATATAAAACATAATACTTTATTAAAGTTATTCTATAAATAAAATATATTATATTTTATTATGCATAGTGTTTTGCATAGTGTTGCATAGTGTTTGCATAGTAAAATGTTTTTATATAAATAGAATATATTATATTTTATTTAAAAGATTTTGCTTTAAATATGGACCGTCAGATTAAAGTAAATCAATCTGGACCGTTCATGGATTAATTACTATGCATTCTATTTTCCTATAAATAGAAGCTCATTCCTTCATTATTTTCTTACGAATTCACTGAAACTCAAGAGAGAGAAACTATAGAAAGAAAGAAGAAAAGTATTCTGCTACTTCACTTTGCCAATATTCAGTTCTTCTAAGGTAGGGAATATTATTTGTTGTACCCGTAAGGGGTGTTATTCTTTTGCATTCATGAAGAGAACTTCTTTTGTTATTCCATTCTTATTTATTCATTGGAATAACTTTGTATCTGCTGAATCCCCTATACTTGGTGATCTTCTTCTTTTATTCCATTCTTCTATTATTACGTTAGAACATCACATGCATGTGTTTTTTAGGAGGACTGGTTCCATCTTTTTATTATTACATTTGGAACATCCACATGCATGTGTTTTACACCAGGACTGGTTAAAATCTTTATCATTCTGTTGGAATATCCTATCTCATGTGTTTTACACGGATGGTTCCATCTTTATTATTCGTTGGAACATCCCATCTTTGCGGTGAATTTCACGACACGGTGGTTCCGTTATTATTATTACATTGGAATAACACGTCTACATCTTGCAATACCGCATGCATGGTGATTTCTTTTGTTATTCCATTCTTTATTATACCCAGTTTGGTTAAAACTTTGACTTCTATACTCCATGAAATTAGTAGAATATCCTTGATATTTGCATTTCATCCGAAGATCTTTTCATGGAAATATTCTTACGATCATTCTTGAATTTTACTCTACAAAGCGATATCATGTTGATGGTTTGGATGTTATTAGTTCTTGAATAACTTAATTCTTGAACTTGTTTTATTGAATTCTTATATCATTGTCATCATCCTCATGTTTATATTTTTTTTAAACTCATGTTTATATTTTTTTTAAAGTCATTTATGGCTGTAGAGCATGGATGGACTTGGTATGATTATGACTAGGATTATTGATTGTAATCATGGCCAGTAATGTTACAAATGATGTGGTAAAAGTCCTCGATTAGTAGTAGTGCATTGATGGGCGAGTTGTTGGCAAGATCATGACCATTAATGAATACACAACTATTCTTGGCCCGTAGTGCGGTGAATAATTATGGTCGTGATACTAAAGAATATCCTTGGTAGTAGTGCGGGGTGATTCGATGATGTGGATTATTTATTAAAGTTGTGTCTCACTATAATGATGATGAAAACCTTTTAAATCATAAAAGATAATAGATTTTATTTTCTACTTGACTCTTTTAATGGATTGCTTGTTCATTTATGATTAAACTTGATGTTTATTATATTTTATCGGTTTAACAATGTTGAAGGCTATTGATAATTAATTACGCATTATCTTAGTCATAATATTTCTTCTTTGGGCTAGTTGAGCTCACCCTTTCTTTCCTTCATTCTCTTGAGGAAATGAGAACATAGCCGGGACGACGAGTCGGGGAGCGGAGTAATGGTCCGAGAGGATAGCATTAGTAGTCCTCACTATTACGTGAAATAGTGTGATAATAATTGTAATGAGGACTCCTTTTGAGTTTGTATAATATCTAGTAGACAATATTTGTATTCAAACTCACGGTTTATGTCGTATTGTACCTACAGCGAGTTATATTAGTAAGTTGTATTTAAATTCTGTACCATGTATCTGACTACCCAAGATGGGTGATGTATACCTAATTTTGGGGGCGTCACAAACCGTGTATGTTCATTCATGACCTAATGTGGTATATTATGTGGTTATGTATTGTAGAGACCGTAAAGACTAAAAGGAAAAGTTATTTTTATTGTAGCAGACGCTGAAGGCAAGTTTTTCTTAAAAGCTTGTCTAACCTTCGTGTTAGCCAAGTTTTTTGTGATTCATGCTATGAGATGCATGATTTGTTTTACTAAAGGGTCGATGCCAATTTTACCTCGGCTAGACTAATCTTGAAGAATTGATTGATTTATTTACAAGTCTTTCAATATAGAATTGCTAACGCTATCATACGCCAATTGTTTGGTACGGATTCAAGGTAAGCCTGAGTATGAATAAACAAATGTATTTTTCATCGATTATTCGATGGGCACGCGAGGTTGCCAAAACTTAAACGTGCACACATTTAATGAATGTAGTGTTGATCAACATAGAGTACTATGGCTGATCTCCCAGAAGTGCTCGTAAGTAATGTCGGACTTATGGATTTAGTGTCGGGTTGTACTTTTCAAAGAAATTATGAAATGCTCATGGTCTTGAGCCAGAATTGATGTTTTACTGAATATTGTTATTGTAAAACGTTTTGAAGGAAAATGAATGTTATTTTGAATTATGGATAGTACTTCATAACTATTATCCAGTTATTGAAGATATACGATTCCTATGTTCCAAACATGTTGTTTAGAAGAAATTGTTGTACTTGTTGAGCTTGTTATGCTCACTCTTGCTTGAGCCATATGAATGCAGCTAGGACCGAATGAACCGAGGGATCTGACAAGGATAGAGGCAAGACGAAGCTGAACGATTAGTTTACCTTGTAATAAACTAGTAAGTTGTATATGTTATAGAATGATGAACAAAGAATGTAATGGTTTTAGAACCTGGGAGCGGGATGTAATATTATTAATGCAATAAGAATGTCGTTGATACACACATTTTGATGTCGTTTCAATAGAATGAATGTACAGTTATGAGTACCGTGTAGCACGATCTGTCGGGTTGGAAGATACCCGGATTTGCGGGAGTCACAGGTTGGTATCAAAGCATTAGGTTATAAAACTTAAGGGGGGAAGAATCTTAGGCTAATAACCTCGTCAAGGAAGAAAAGTCCGAAGGAAGTAAACTCAAGCTTTACTTCAGTCGAATGAGTTAATAAGGTATTGAGGAAACTCAGTACCGAATGATTTAAAAGATGGAAAGTAACCCTAAATAAATTAAATGTGATTTGTGCTTATATTATGGTGTGTTATGTACTAATCAACATGTTATGTGTTATTATAGGATGTCGATCGATAGCTTGATGTATAGAGATATATACGTGGTGAGTGAAGAAGTTGTGAACAGAGTAGAGCCTATACCTATGCCAGTGGCGGAGGTACCATTAGTGATTCTAGAGGAGTCGGAGACAGTGGAGTTCTTTTCTGAGGAGAACTACTCCGAGGGAGATATGGATATAGCGTCATATCTTAATATGATGGTCTATGAGGAGGAGGAAATTGAGGTAACATCGGTTAATACGGTGGTACCTACACTAGAGTCAATACCTCCAGATGCAAGGAGAGCATTGTATCTGGCAGTGCTTGACAGGAATGTGTAACTGAGTACAGTTGTGCAGAATCAGAGTGAAGAGATTAATTATCTCCATAAAGCTAAGGTGTCTGCAGAAGCAAATTTTGAGTTAGAACACGATAGACAGGTGCTTATGACAGAGCAGGCTAGGGACTATAAAGAAGAAGCCGATAAGCTTCGTAAGAAACTAATTAAGAGAGACCAGAAGATAGTACGGATGTCTTACATCCATGAGAGTGCTCATAAAGATTTCAAGTTTAAAGTTGCTTGTTATTCCATAGAGTCGGGGAAGACTCGACATACTATTAGTTGGGATATTGTAGTGATGATTGCGAATGAGAAACACGAGGACGCTGTTATGCATTATTAGAAGTCTAGAGTAATAAATATATGTATAGTGATGTAAAACCCTCGTTTGTATAAAAAGGGTAGTCTATTTGTAAATCCCAACTTTTGAGAAGTTCAATTGTGGGATAGAAATGCAATAGCCTTGGGCTATGGAAGCAAAGTGTAAATAGTTTCCGACTATGTAGAAGCATATGAATATAATGAAGTTTTCATTTAATATGCTTTGTTATGGTATGAGTTGTTATGAGATGAATAATAACTAAATAGGTAAATAGATAATAATGAAATTCTATTTAATCAGAAAATGCCGTCAAGGAGAAGACAACGTAATCAAGAAGCGAAATCACGTAATGAAAATCAAAGGGGTCAAAATAACCCTATGCAAGAGTTTGTTAATTTATTAACGGCTGTATTTAACTAAACCGGGGCTAGAGTACCTGCGAAACCTAGGTTAGCCAGAATGACTACCTTTAAAGATTTTAAAAGTGTAGGTCCGCCGGAGTTCAAAAGAACAACGGACCCATTAGAAGCCCATTCATGGGTAAAGGAAATAGAGAAGATGTTTGTGATTACAAACGTAGGTGAGGCGCAAAAGACTTCTTTTACGTTATATGATGAAAGGGGAAGCCAACTTTTGGTAGGAGGCTCACCAGGGTGAGGCTAGAACAGATGGGGTAATGTGGGAACAGTTCAAGAAGGTTTTCTTCGAGAAATATTTCCCTACAAGCATGTAAGGGAGGATGGAGATTACGTTCTTAGAACTTAAACTAGGGGACATGACGGTTCCCCAATACGCGACCACATTTCAATGAATTGGCAAGGTTTGCTCCACACTAAGTGGACACTAAGGAGAGGAAGGCTCATTGGTTGGAGCAGGGCCTGAAACCCTGGCTCTATAGTAGGATTTCTGTGTTCCAGAGTGTTTCCTGTGGGACAATTTTGGAAAAGGTGATTATAGCCGAGGGTGGTAGTGAGGCGTTGACTCAATATCACAAAGAGAGAAAGAATAAGAGCAAGGGAGAGGGAGGAACCAAGGTAGAGAATGCTAGTGGCAATATGCCAAAAAGAGAGAATTTTAACTCTGAGAATACTTGAGTGGGACAAGGGGATCCTAAGCGTAAGATCGAAGTGTGTAAGACATGTGGAAAGACTCATCTAGGAGTCTGTTTGAAAGGGATTATAAGTATCTTTAAACATTATGGTAGAGAATGGGGAAATAACTTTCGTTAATTATATTCATGGAAATGGCTTCATGAATAAGGAATGTAAGCAAGTATTGGTAGATAAGTACCGATAAAGCTGAGAGAATTTGAGGTAATTCTCGGTATGAATTAGTTGATTAATGTGACGCCCCCAAAATAGGTATACATCACCCATTCTGAGTTGTCAATACATGGTACAGAAACAACTACAACTTTATTATTACAACAGTAAAACTGTGAGTTTAAATACAAATATTATCTTCTTGACAATATCTATACTCAAATAAATCCTCATCACATTTATTGATACATTATTTTACAAAAATGGTGAGGACTACTAAACGACTCTCTCTAGAACCTTCATTCCATACCCCGAGCTGCATCATCGCTATATTCTCGCCTCCCGAGAAAAATGGAACAAAAGGAAAAGGGTGAGCTCAACTAGCTCAAGAAAAAGAATATTATGACTAAGATAATATACAACAAATTACCGTTAGTCTTCAACAGGAAAAATCTAATAGAATACAATAGACAACAAATTTTAAATCAATATTCGCATTGAAATAATAATTCATTAGAAGAGTTAAGTAGAGAATGCAAACTACTATCTTCTATGTATGAATTTAAAAGTTCATCATCTATCTTTTATCCTCGTAACATCAATCAATATACATCGGAATCAAATATTCATCTTTGCACTCTGTGCCAAAGATATTCATCGATTGGTCATGTTCATCTAAACACTGCTCATCTTTGCACTACTACCAAAGATATTCTTCAGAAATCATTCATCTTTGCACTACTGGTGCCAAAGATATTCAATAATATCATCATTTAAGACCGAGGATGATGAAAAATATTTTTAAAGAAACGAATCCAAAGTGAAACAAAATGACAAGGATTAAGGATTAAGGATTAGTACTTTGTTTTATCCATGTTCAAAAATACCTCAAAAATGATCATAGTGGTGTAAAATTCAAGAATGATCAAAACATGGATACAATCAAAGCTAGTATCCGAATAGATATTTTGGACAAAAAGAAGAAATTTTATTTTTAAATTGAATAAGTGTCATTATACGTGAATAGTAACTCAGACACCAAAAGATAGAAATTCCACAAAAACATCTTCACGCTTCATGAATAGTACTCGTGAATAGTAACTTCGTGAATAGTAACTCATGAATAGTAACCCAGACATGAAAAAGTTCCAAATTTGATAAAAGTTCCAACCAATATTTCAAAGATAATGATATTGAAGAAATAATATAATTTGAGAAGAAAATAACATCCCTTACCTCAAAAGATTAGTACTTCTAATTTGGAATAAGGTATATAGTCTTTGAAGGAACTTGCACCGTCTAACAATACTCAAAGTATACTCAAAATACTCACAAGAATACGCTATATAATATAGAGAGAGAAAACTCAGGTTTCGGTGTGATTTTCAATTCTAACCTAAGCACCCTATTTATAGGAAAATGCTTTAGAACACCAAAGTAGAAAATTTAATAAAATAATAATATTTCTTAAAATATTCAAGCCCACCTTAGAAATCTGATTTTAGATCATTTATAACACATGTGAGCCACTCAATTACAACAAAAAACGTTTTTCTTACAAAAAAATATTTTAAACTCCAAAAATCAATTATTCCTAATTTGTAACTTCAATAATTCATAATAAATAGCCCTTTCATCGGAAAATTTGAATCTTATGAGTTTTTATAGGAAATTCTATTCTCTACAACTGCGGAAGAAAGTTTTTCCAAATTCCAAATAGAAATTGACCGAAATCTACAAGCAGACGATTTTACAAAGTTATAATCAAATTTCAATAATAAATGGGGTCCATGACATGTTTAACATGTTTTAAACATTTATTGCAACAAAAAAATACTCCTCCTCAGATACTCATATATCCCACATTCGTTGTAAAAATATCACCATTATTATATTATTAAAATATAATAATATATTTAAATGAATTATTTTATCGTAAAAAGATAAAATTTCAATTTTCAACAATTGTCACAATAAAAATTTTCTCCATCTATATCCACATAAAATCAATATTTTTCTCATCATATGAATCAATAATTAATTATTCACAAATAATATTACATAATCACAATATTGACAACCATGCAGTTCCCAGAAAAGGGGCTTTCCAATAAGAATTTCTTCTTATTGGCGCGCAATTAGGTGACCAAACCTCTCCTTAGATGTAACTTTCTAGACATTGCCAATAATGTTATCTAATAATATTATTCGAGGATAATATGAATTATTGCTTCGATAATAAAAATATTGTGTAATGACAATTATTGAAACAACAACAATATAAAATATCAACGCAAAGAATTATTAACTCAATAAAATATTGAATAAAGAATTATCTGTAACCATTATCGAAAGTAGTGCCTTCTTCACGTAAGAATCAATAATTGGTACAATACCGTGTACTCGCGTGTTTTAACCAACCCACCGGTATTTTAACAAGATAACTTGGTAACAACTACGTCGTTATTTTTAAACAACTTATATTTGTCGTTTTCTTCATCCAATCGCTTTCACGTTATGGGCCCACACACGGTCGCGTAGCCGCATTTAATATTCCCCGAAGCGAGACGAATATTCCACGACCAAACGAATATTCAAACAACAATGAATATTTTATAACCACTTGCTTATTTTGAAATATTTATGTATTTTACCCCCAACTATCCACATTAATCACATCAACCCTTACTATTTCAAAATAATAAATAGAGAAAATTAAATTTCATTAATAATAAGTTGGGGTCTTACAATTAAGTATAGAACTTTAACAAATAATGTAATGGTTTTAGAACCTGGGAGTGGGATGTAATATTATTAATGCAATAAGAATGTCATAGATACATACATTTTGATGTCGTTTCAATAGAATGAATGTACAGTTATGAGTACCGTGTAGCACCATCTGTCGGGTTGGAAGAAACCCGAATTTGGGGGCGTCACACAGACACTACAAGAAATCTTCAAGGAGTTTTCATGTGATTCCACTTTCAGAATATAGCTTACTTCCATAGCTCTGATTTGATATAAAGCTCACTTTCTAACTCATTATACCCAAAGAGATATGAATTTCACAAGATCTGTCCACAATTACTCAAAACCTACGAATTTCGTTCTTCAAAATTTCTTTCCATTTCATTTTCTTTCTTGAATCCTCTTGTTTGATTCTTGATAATCCAAGATTAAACCAATACAAACAAGATTAAGCATGATCTACTACCCTAGAACATAAATCAACCCAAAAAAAATTAAAGATTAAACAAAGGTTTAGAAGTTACCTTATTCTAGCTTTTTCTTCTTCTTCTAGCTCTTCTCAATTCCTCTATTTCTCTCTATCTCTCTCAATTTCTCTATTTCTCTCTTCCACCAAGAATCTTGCTCTAAAAATAACTCTAGAATTTCTTCTTGTGTAACTCCTCATTTGGGTAATAGTTATGTTAATAATTAATATAATAGTAACCCCCACTAATAACATAAGGCTTATGTTACAAAACTCTTACATGCATGACCAATATCACATTAAGCCATCTTAGTAGCATAACCTCATTTTTTCATCATTAGTTAAGCAACATAATGGTTAGGCTATTCATTATATAATATTATTACTTTACTATGACATATAACATATTTCTAATGTCACACTTAAATAATTTAAAGTTATTTTAATAGTAAAATCAATTAAACTTTAATAATAAAATGCACATCAATTATAAAATTATTTATCAAATTATAACGCTTAATTAAATTAAGCCATAACAACAAACATCAAATATTTATTATTCAATAAACAAATCAACTAAAATATTAATCTAACTCAAATAAATTTTTAATTAATTATAAAAATCACATTCGTTATAATCTCATAACAATTAATTTTCTTAACTCCTTAATTATTTACTTAACAAATAATTCACCAAAGTAAATCAAATCAATTTAAACAAATATCTATTCAACGATAAACATATCCATTAAATATTTATATAATTCAATAATTATTTAAAATTACAATTTAAAATTCTGGATTGTTACATCCTTCCCTCTTTATAAGGATTCTATCTCCAGAATCACAACTCAAACAAATCATTCGTCACATTATTCCCTACTTACAAAGATTCTGTCCCCAGAATCGAAGACATAGATTAAAAAAATAACTCAGGATAAATTTTCATCATTTCAGCTTCGAGTTCCCACGTTGCCTCTTCGACATTGTGGTTTCTCCAAATCACCTTCATATAAGGTATCACTTTATTTCTGAGTACTTGTTCTTTCCTGTTGACTATCTGGATAGGAATCTCTTCATAAGACAAATCTTTATCGAATTGCAATGGTTCATACTTCATTCGCGTGCTTGTAATCGAAGTTTATACTGGTCAGAATATCAAAATGTGTGAAAAACATTATGAATGTTTTCCAACTCGAGGTAGAGCTACCTCATAAGCCACTTCCCCACTCTTCTTCGTAGTATCTCGAGCGGTCCAATAAATCTTGAAATTTGAGCTTTCCTTTCTTGCCAAAATAAATTTTCCCCTTCCAAGGAGAAACTTTTAGGAAAACGAAATTTCCTACTTCAAATTCGCGATTCTGCATGTGTGAATTGGCCGTACTTTTTTCTCATCTGCTCTTGGGTCGCTACCAATCTTATCCTGATGAGTTTGACAACTTCAGTAGTTTTTTGTACCAGTTCTGGTCCTCATAGTTGGCGTTCACCAACTTCATCCCAGCACAGTGGAGTTCTGCACTTTCGGCCGTATAACACCTCGTACGGTGGCATACCAATGCTTGTGTGGTAACTGTTGTTGTATATAAATTCCACCAATGGTAGATGATCATCCCAACTTCCTTTGAAATCCATTATGCATGCCCTAAGCATATCTTCTAGCGTCTGGATCGTTCATTCGCTTTGTCCATCAGTTTGCGAATGATATGTTGTACTCATCTTCAGTTGCGTTCCCATGCATTCTTGAAGTTTTGTCAAAAAATTTGATGCGAACCTCGGATCTCTGTCTGATACAATTTACACCGGAACTCCATGTCTGGAGACGATCTCCTTAACGTATAGCTTTGCTAGCTGATCAAGATTAAATCTTATCTTTATTGGCGAAAAGTGTGCAAATTTCGTCAATCTGTCCACTATCACCCATATCGCGTCGTATCCTTTTTGAGTAATTGGAAGACCTACCACAAAATCCATTGTGATATGCTCCCACTTCCATTTCGGTATTTCCAATGGTTGAAGTAATCCTCTTGGTCGTTGATGCTCGTCCTTCACTTTCTGACATGTCAAACACTTTGCAACGCATTCTGCAACATCTCTTTTCATGATCGGCCACCAGAAATGACGTCCCAAATCTTGATACATTTTCATACTTCCTGGATGAATCGAGTATCTTGAGCTATGAGCTTCCGTCAAGATGTCTTCTTTAATATCTTATACAACTGGAACCCAAATTCGTCCCTAAAATCTTAGCATTCCCTCAGTATCGACCTTGTACTTCACTTCTTTACCCCCAACCACACTTTTCTTTATTTTTCTGCATTCTTCATCTTGTAGTTATGCGTTCTTCACTTTGTCCACCAACGTTGGACTAGCTTTTATCTGGTACAATTTTTCACTGGATTCTTCCAGAAATTTGATTTCTAGCTCTAGCCTTGCCATTGCTGAAATGAGCTCCTCCTTATCAGTTAACAACATAAACTTTTCTCTGCCTTTCCTACTCAAGGCATATGCAACGATATTAGCTTTGCCCGGATGATAAAAGATCTCACAATCGTAATCCTTTATCAATTCCATCCATCTCCTTTGCCGCATGTTCAGGTATTTCTATGTGAAAATATACTTCAGACTTTTATGGTCTGTGTAGATCTCACATTTTTCCCTATAGAGATAGTGTCTCCATATCTTTAGAGCAAATACTACTGCCGCCAACTCTAAATCATGAGTTGGATACCCTTTCTCGTTGTCTTTCTGTTGCCTTGATGCATACGCAATAACCTTGTCGTTCTGCATAAGGACACAACCCAATCCTTTGTGCGAAGCATCACTATACACCACAAAGTTTCATGTATTATCTGGTAACGACAACACAGGTGCCACACTTAACTTCTTTTTCAGTTCTTGAAAACTTTCTTCACATTTCTCCGTCCAAACAAATTTTACAGACTTTCTCGTTAAATTCGTCAACGGAGTGGCAATCTTGGAAAAATCCTAAATAAACCGTCTATAATACCCGGCCAGTCCCAAGAAACTCCTCACCTCCGAAGGTGTTCTTGGTTGTTCCATATTGATTACAGCTTCAACTTTTGATGGATCCACTAAAATCCCATCTTTGTCAATCACATGTCCAAGGAATTTTACACATTCTAGCCAGAATTCAAACTTATAGAATTTTGCGTACAACTTTTTTTTTCTTAGCGTCTCCAGCGTTAGACGTAAGTGTTTTGCGTGTTCCTCTTGAGTTTTATAGTACACCAGAATATCATCGATAAATACCACCACAAACTTGTCTAAAAATTGTTTAAACACCCTGTTCATCAAATCCATGAACGCTGCAGGGGCGTTTGTCAAACCAAATGACATTATTAAAAATTTGTAATGTCCATACCGAGTTTAGAATGCCGTCTTCGGTACATCCTCCTTCCTTACTTTCAATTGGTGATACCCACTTCTCAAATCAATTTTCGAGAAATATCTAGCATCCTTCAATTGATCAAACAAGTCATCTATTCTTGGCAATAGATATTTTTTTTTAATGGTGACTTTGTTTAATTCTCTATAATCAATACAAAGACGCATTGACCCATCCTTCTTCTTCACGAATAACACCGGCGCTCCCCACGGTGATACGCTTGGCTGAATGTACTTCTTATCTAATAGTTCTTGCAGTTGTACCATCAGTTCCTTCATCTCTACCGGAGCCATTTTGTACGGGACCTTCGATATGGATCGGTTCCTGGTGCTAAGTCAATCACGAATTCAATCTCTCGGTCAGGCGGAAGTCTTGGTAAATCTTCGGGAAACACGTCTACGAATTCTCTAACCACTGGTATATCTTCCAATTTCACACCCTTCACCTTTTGGGTATTGACTATGTAAGCTAAATACCCTACACAGCCCTGACTCAAGAACTTCTTGGCCTGTATCATTGTCAGACATCTCATTTTTCTAGTCAATTTGCTACCATGAAAAACTACCTTTGACGGAGTCATAAGGTTTACACACTTCTTTTGGCAATCAATTATTGCTCCATAATATAATAACCAATCCATTCCCAATATAACATCAAACTCTCCAAGCTTTATCGGGATTAAATCTACTTTCATAACATTTCCCTTAATGTTCACCCTACAGTTCTTGTATACGAACCTAACAGCAATCACTTCCCTATTCGCAATTTCTATGTTTAAAGGGAAATTCAGCTCTTCTCTAGGTATTTCTAAATTCTTAGCAAAATCATCAGATATAAACGAGCAAGTAGCACCCGAATCAAATAATACATATGCATTTATATCCTTGATTGGGATAATACCTGACACGACATCTTTTGATTGCACCGCGTCCTACACCGTCATGTTGAAGGTTCTTGCTGTGGGCTTATTTGTTGATGTTGGCCCAGCAATAGCGAGCGCACCTCCACTAGCATTTCCCTTGCTTCCATTTGCCTCACCAGATCTCTTCTTAGGGCATTCATTAGCAAAGTGATCCTTGGACCCGTATGTGAAGCAAACGTTCTTCTTAGGTTGAGTGCAATTCGGGGCGATGTGACCCTCCTGGCCACAGTTGAAGCATACTCATTTCCCCATCAAGCACACACCCTTGTGAAACTTTCTGCATGTAGCACATGCTTCATACTTCTTATTTTACTTGTTTCTTTGCTGATTTCCAACTTCCCCATTTTCACTCCACTTCCTCTTCAAACTGTCTTTGCCATTTCCACCGTTACTACCTCCACCATTCTTAACTTCACCTTCACTCTTCTTCTTCTTCCTATGCTCTTGGTTATGTTTTGTTATAGCCTCGCCTCCACTCTCAGCGAGAATTGCCTTCTCCATCACCACTGCAAATGTTTTCAACTGGAATAAGGAGACTCTAATGTACAACCAGGGCTTCAGTCCTTGTTCAAACCTCTTCGCCTTGCATTCGTTTGTGCTGACTTGATATGGCGGAAACCTCTCCAACTTGTTGAATCTTGCGGCATACTAAATACCGACATCGTTCCCTGTTTCAGTTCCAAAAACTGCACTTCTAGCTGACTCTTCGAACTTTCTGGAAAATAGGTCTCAAAGAATATTTCTTTGAACCTTTCCCAAGTCATAATCCCTTGACCTCCTCGGGTTTTATTGGCTTGCCACCAATAATTCGCCTCTACTTTCAACATGAATGTTGCAAAAGCAGTCTTCTAGTTATCTTCTACCCTAGCAACACCAAAAACCTTCTCGATTTCCATGATCCAGGTCTGAGCCTCAACTGGATTCATGGTTCCATAGAATTCTGGTAGATTCTTGGTAGATTCTTCTTTCAACTTGTTCTTCAACTCTGCAATCTCTGCTGTCATTCGCTCGTTCTCTCCTTCAGTGTGAACCAGCTTCTCTTCAACGTTGTTCAGTCATTTTTCTCAACTCGGATCTAAATGCGTCTTCCGGGCCATCAAGGTCTCATTGTTCACCATTATCTCTCAGAACTCCTCGACGGTGTCTTGAAGTTCCACATTGCTATCATACACCTCGTCATACATACGGGCAACTATCAAAATAAGTGGAAGCTCTTCCTCCTCGTCCTCCTTATTCCCCGACTGTGGCAGCTCAACACGGTCCTCCTCATCCGTCTTTATCTCATCCTCCTCATCAAGTAATCTCTCCTGCTTAACTTATGTAACCGACGGAACTGTTTCCTGTGGCAGTAGTTGTTCCCAAATCACTTGAATATCTCGAGGCTCCTCCCCTCTAGCCTGAATGGATCCTACTACGTTAGCCATCCTGTCAACCAAATTTTTAAGTTTAATTACTAATCATTACTACTCGACACTCACGAGCACATAAGTTGTAATCACATAAACACATAAGTGTTTTATTATTTCTTCCTTAAAACTCGATAAGAGTTTATCACCACTATCTTTTCAAAGGTTTCTTCCTAAGGCTTTTCCCCCACCTAAGGTTCATAACCTAAGGCTTTGATACCAACCTGTGACACCCCCAAATCTAGGTACTTCATTCCCACAAGATTTGGTTCTCACTATCCATACATTTATACTATCTACCCAAATAAAGTAACATTTAAACCATAAATCTTCCCTTTAAATAGGGTTACATCATTAAATAAAAATCTTCTCAGGTTATCTAACCTTAAACATCATTAGAGTGCAGAAGTAAAATTATCACATCACATCATTAAGTAAAAGTCTATCATCAAATTAAAAGTCTAACATCATATCAATAATCAAAATTACAAGTCTTCATCACTTGTACATTTTTCCCTTTCCTTTGCTAGTTGAAGGCTCATCTACCTTCTCAACTTTAGCTGCAATGAGTATATAAATATGCAAGAGTGAGCAAAACAATTACTCACTGGATATAATAATGAATCAAGAAGAGAATAATAATAATAACTGCCAACAATAGGCTAATCAAAATTGAATAGTACTCCAACAATGGTCATCAGAAACTAGAATCCAAAATATGGGATATATATAACTGAGGGTCATAAGACCATGAACTATGTCGACAGTTGCGAGTAATCTTTTAACTCCAACTTTAACAGTTATAAGACTATAAGGACTCCTCGTACTTAGGGGGATCAGCCCTTCGTATAATGTATTGTGCACAAACATTTCAACGCTAAGCGTAAATTACCCCTAATAATAGGGTTGTTCATCTCAGTATTTAGAATACAAGTCCGCACCAAAGTAAGTTTGGTTTGGATACATTTCAAGGGTAATTTAGAATTCAACGGTCATCAACTAAGGATTAGTTGAATACAATATTGATAACATCATGCTATTGAATAATCATAACTAAATCGACATTGAAAATTAAGATCATGCTTTAGGAATAAACTAACAGCATAAACATCGAATAATTATATTATGCCTTGCTTGAAAAATGATAAGCCAAGGTTATTTGGTACTGAGTACTAAGCATGCACAACAAATAGTACTTTAAATGATATAATTTGTTCAACATGAGTATATTAGAGTATGTAAACTTGCATGCTAGATAACAAGTTAAAGACAAGAATAACTTGTTCAATATCAGAATAAGATCTAGATTTTGAAATCATAAACAACTAGATACAAGAACTTGCTCAACAATAAGAATAAACTTCCACAATGTAAAAAAAAATTAGGTTTAGAAACTTGCTCAACGTAAATGTAGAGTTAGAAAACTTGCCTCGTGCGTAGGATAAACAATCACTACACACGTTCACCACAAGTCCTACACATATCATATGTATTGACAATACGCATTAGCTACACTAACATTATCTTCATGAGTAGCTTTCTTACTTTTAGTATAGCTACTAACTAAGTTTAAGTTTAAACAACATCACATCTTTTCAGGAACATTACTTTTGAGCTTTATTACAACAACTTAAGTGATCATGTCATTGCACCACATACACATTAACAACTTGATACAACATCCTATTACATGTCCAATATGTTATCATTAGGTTATAGTAATACACAAAGGATTGCACTTGCACTCGCGCATCCCGACGCCCTCCGATTGGCTCCAAATACACAACAGTCCTAAAGATGTCCATTTTGTTCCTTCATAACCATTTTAAATTGAAAACCTTAAAGAATAAATGTTATAGAACTATTCGTCCTCGTTCCGAATCATCTTGAATCGTATCAATCGGAGTTCGTATGAAGATGTTATGCCCATTTTAGTAAACTATATTATGTCAGATTTTTTTTTAAACTTTGGCTTAGCAGAATACCCACCCCCCACCCCCACCGGGGCAGGGGTTTTTTCACTGGGGGGGCCCACCAGGGCAGGGGTCCCTTCTGCGTTTTGCGAATTTATGCTTTGTAACACTACGAAAAGCCAAATTAGGCCTCCAAAATTCTTTCTAACAACCATACCAACCTATCTAAGGTGTAATAGGTTTATAGAAACATAATCTAATGTTTTGTAAAGCATTTCTAGCCATCTAAACAATATAAACATCCAAATTACAACCATTAATTTTTACTATTTTTGCTAAAACTTTACTTTTTGAAATTTTCAGTGAAAATCATCACTGTGATTGTGTTTTTCAACCAAAATAGTTAATTCAAAGTACCTTGTTTATGTTTATTCATCCTCTTTCAAATTCAATAGTCAATTTATAAATTAAATAACTAATTAAACCTTGATTTAACTTTAAACTAAGCCATATTCATATATATTCATATAAACTCACTATAATATGGTTTTTCTTCACAAACTATATACATAACATGAATTCATTGACTATACTCATATACAAACTCATGAAAATACTTTCACAACAACTAATTTATCATATAAAATTACATATAACAAATAATTCAACCTCTACAAAGATTTTACAGAGAATTTTGGAAGAGAAAACTAAAACTCTAAAAATAAAAGAATTAAGATGATACCTTAATTTTAGAAGATAATAACTTTCCCTTTGATCAACAATCTTCTTTTCCCCAATTCTTCTCTCAAAGCTTCTCTAGAATTCTCTCAAGTTTTCTCTTAATTTTCTTCTTCTCTTCTTTTTCTTCTTCTGAGTCTTTCTTCTCTATTCTAACTTACGTACTAAAATATAACGTATAATAATAATATAGGTAATAAGTATATAATATAATTATAAATTGAACTGACATCAGTTATAATTTTATTCAAAAATCAAAAGCCATAAGGCTCATTTGGCTAGCTAACTAAAAATAACCCATTAAATCTTACACCTTGTTTGGTAAACATATTTAAATTAAAGACTTAATATGCATTAAGCCTTGTATGGCAAAACTGAATTAAACTCATTTAATTTATTTTAATAACTCCTTTATAGTAATATTATTTGTCACACTTTTATTTAATTAAATTTTTAATAATCAATTTAATTAATTTTAATAATAATTTATTAAATTACTTTAACACACAAATCAATACAACATAATTATAATTTTCTTTATAATTATAACTTTAATTAATCAACTAACACATCATTTTAATTACAAATTCAAATTAAAATATAGTAGTTCATTTAATCATTATAACTCTCTAATTTAATTATTAAATTAAATTAGTGTATTATCTCGTAACAATTAATTTTCTTAACTCCTTAATTATTTACTTAACAAATAATTCAGCAAAGTAAATCAAATCAATTTAAACAAATATCTATTCAACGATAAAAATATCCATTACATATTTATATAATTCAATAAATATTTAAAATTATAATTTAAAATTTTGGATTGTTACAACTACTTCACCAAATGGGTTAGAAGAAGCTTCATTCCCCAGGGTTACCGAAGAAGTCATCATTGTTTTCATCAAAAACAATGTCATTTGTCGATATGGACAACCAGAGGTAATTGTGTCAGACAATGCTAAAAACCTCAAAAACAAAATGATGGAGGAGTTATGCAGTAAATTCCACATCAAACACCTTAACTCTGTCATCTACCATCCAAAGATGAATGATGCTATTGAAGCGGCTAATAAAAACATCAAGAAGATCATGCAGAAGATGTCCGCCAATCACAAAGGATGGCCTGACCTCTTGCCTCTGACTTTATTAGCCTACAGAACTTCAATGCGTACTTCCACTCGGGCAACCCCCTACTCATTAGCCTATGGGATGGAAGCAGTACTCCCCATAGAGGTGAAATTGGAATCCCTTAGAGTATTGATGGACGCTCAGCTAGATGAAGACCAATGGATACAAGACAGATATCACCAATTCTCTCTAATAGACGAAATGCGAATCGCGGCTATCTTCCATGGTCAGTTATATCAACAAAGGATCGCCAGATCCTACAACAGAAAAGTCTGGCTATGGCAGTTTAAACAACATGACTTGGTTTTGAAGAAGATCATTGATAACCAAGATCAATCTAAGGGAAAATTTGCTCCAAACTGGGAAGGCCCGTTTGTTGTCAAGGAGGTATTGACAAGAGGTGCTCTCTGACTACAGGAAATGGATAGCGATGAAGTTCCACAACTCATCAACTCAGACACCGTAAAACGGTACTATGTCTGAGGTTACCATCAACTCAGACATCCTGGTTTTGGATCATCAGATCACCAGCCATTCCGGTTTTCTAACCCTTTTTACATACTCTTTAAGCCAACAGCCTAGTTTCACCTCATTTCAAACCTTTCATGCAATTTTGGTTATCCCACCAAGGATTGAACCTTTCACACCTGTAGTTTGTCCTGAACTTAAGATCAAACTTTTTCACGCTTGCAATTTGTCCTAAACTTAGGATCAAACTTTTTTACACCTACAGTTTGTCCCGAACATGGGATCAAACTTTCTTTCCCCCGCAGTTTAGCCTGCACATAGGATTCAGACTTCTCTTCGGCTGCAAATTGTCCTAAGGGGGGAACTACGTCAACCTGATCTCCCTGATACCCGGGAGTACATAGGTAACCATATTCTATATGGCTCGGTCACAATAAAAAAAACAAAACATTTCTGCCTTTTTCTACAAAAAACAACAAAAACACTTCTACCCTTTCTCTACATAAACAAAAACATTCCTACACCCTTTTACATTCAGCGTTGAACCTCTTACACCAGGTTCGAACTACACAGACCTGATCTCCTCTTCAATAAGAGTATGTAGGCAATAATTTATGATTCGGTCTAACCCCTACCAGAACACAAATACTTGTCACACGATACTAGGATAAAATTTTAATCCACCACATTTCATTGGCTTCAGACCAAAGGGATGGAACTACCTGGCTCCTCCTCATAAATAGAAGATCTGGCGACCATCTAAGCTGCGGTTGTGCCTCAAAGGGTAACGCCAATCTATAAGAGATGGAATTAACTGGGCTCCTCTTAAATAAGAGTACTGGCGACTATCTGTGGTGCGGTCAATCTCAAAGAGGAAAAGCCACACTCCTCTCCACATTTCCATACAAAAACTAGTCCTAAGACACCAAAGATGGTAGGGATCCTACGATGTCTCAATGTCCACACATCAAGGATAAGTTCAGAATGCATCAAGATCACAAGCCCTAAACAAATAAGCAAATATCAAGCAAGTATCAAGGCACAACTGAAAGGGAAGTAAATCAAAATATATTTCCCTGCCATATAAAATATGGTTTGATATATACAATATGTGTTGTACACGACAAAATGGCTAAACTAGTCTGTGTAGGAAAATACAAGTCTATCTACGGATCTATATGTATACGGACTATCAGATCTAACATAGCATCCCTCTCCGGAGAAGGAAGTAACACTGGAAGCACCTACCCAATGGTATCTACACGAGCTAGCATATCTGAGGCTAACTGCATGGTGGCTTGATGCTCATCAATGTATGTACTCATATCGGCAAGGATGCCAGTCGTAAGGGATCTCACTAAAGTATTGTCTGTAACGGCCACATCCCGGGCAAATAGGATAGTATCCCGCTCTACAATCAATGCATCTCTGGTTAATCTGGCCTCGTATCTCTCTAATAGAGCTGCGTCTCTCCCATCAAGAGCTGTTAACATCAAGGCCCTAGCCTGATCTCTCTCAAAGGTCATCAGATGTAGACTCTACTCCAGATATTGTGATGAATGCTGAATCACAGTAACACTCGTAGTGGGAGAATCCATCACAACTGTTGGCAACCCAGTAGATAAATCCTCCTTGATGGGAATAGAAGTCTCTTCCATAGGCTCCCCATCATCGAAATCAATCCCATGCACTATGGATACTGCCATAGTCAATGTCGTCTCTATCTCCATCCATGCAAAATACTCTGCAGAACAACCCGGATGGCTGATAGAAAACTCAGCTAGCCTACGTTGATCCCAACAGGCATACAACCTGGATCTATCCTTTGCTGATAAGTGGTGAGAAGCTAAACGCTGACTCAATGCCCCCTCAAAAAGATGGAAGTCCTAGAACTGGTCAAAATGACACATCACGACCAGTGGATGGTAAGTAATCATGCCCCTTAAACCAGCAAAATAGAGATAATCCATGCCCGGAGCATGAGTGATGAAGCTGTAGGGTGAGCTGAGCCTTGTACAAGGCAATATATCAAACGAATATCCTATTCCTACCAGGAAAATGGACCAAGATCTAGGATCTGTACACTCCGTAGGCCGAAAGGAGTACGACATGGCTATATCATGGGTGAAACAATATCCATACTGTCTGAAACTACCAATCGGTCTCAAGTGTGACCTAAACCACACGTAAAACATAACTAAGTTGCCTGTAAATACCCCTGCTGTGTAAGTGCTGCAATATATGTCTGACCTCAGCATCTCTGCGATGATCATTGGTACAATGGTGTGACCCTCCTTGAGAGCTCTCACTTCCATGACAACGCCAATATCTAGCTCATCCATATACCGTGGCATGTATACATACGACAGTACGCACAATAGCAAGAAATCTACTCTGGCCAAGTGTAAATGATCCTCCGGCATGGTGAAATCCCCGGAGTGCCGTGTGTAGTTATCCTCAGAGCTAAATCTGTCCATCAGAAAACGCTGGGATACAACATGTCCGGATGTGATCTCATCTTGTATGACTCTTTGCCTCAACCCAGTGAGAGTCATAAACTATTGGCTCATGTCGGCGATGGCCATATGACCGCAAGGTCTGTCCAATGGAAGCACCATCAATCGTGCATACTCCTCCAGAGTAGGAGTCAACTCGTGGATGCCAAACCTGAAGACCTGTCTCTTTTGTGACGCCCCCAAAATAGGTATACACAACACCCATTCTGAGTCGCCAATTACATGGTACAAAAAGCAAACTACAACTTCAATAATACAAATGTCGTGTGAAATACGACAATATATACTGTGAGTTTAAATATAATATTGTCTTCTAGACAATATCCACATGCAAATAAATCCCCATCATAATTATTGATTCATTGTTTTACAAAAATGGTGAGGACTACTAAACAACTCTCTTTAGAACCTTCATTCCATACCCCGACTAGTACTCGCTACATTCTCGCCTCCTGAGAAGAAAAATGGAACAACATGGAAAAGGGTGAGCTCAACTAGCCCAGTAAAGAATATTATGACTAAGATAATATACAACAAATTATCGTTAGTCTCCAACAGGGAAAAATCTGATAGAATACAATAGACAACAAGTTTCAGATCAATATTCGCAGCGGAAATAATAATTCATAGAAGAGTTACGTAGAGAATGAAATCTACTATAATCTATGAATTTAATGATCCATCGTCAATATTTTATCCCTCGTAACATCAATCAATATTCATCTCAAATCAAATATTCATCTTTGCACTGGGCCAAAGATATTCATCAATCGGTCATGTTCATCTCAACACTGCTCATCTTTGCACTAAAGGCCAAAGATATTCATCATCGGTCATGTTCATTTAAACACCGCTCATCTTTGCACTACAAAGCCAAAGATATTCTTCAGAAATCATTCATCTTTGCACCACTACAGCCAAAGATATTCAATAATATCATCATTTAAGACCGAGGATGATGAAAATATTTTTAAAGAACGAATCCAAAGTGAAACAAAATGACAAGGATTAAGGATTAAGGATTCATACTTGGTTTTATCCACGTCCAAAATACCTCAAAAATAATCATAGTGGTGTAAAATTCAAGAATGATCAAAAACATGGATACAATCAAAGCTAGTATCCGAATAGATGTTTTGGACGAAAAGAAGAAATTTTATTTTTCGATGAATAGTGCCGATATACGTGAATAGTGTCAGATACGTGAATAAAGGCCGTATCACGTGAATAGTAACTCTCACACCAAAAGATAGAAATTCCACAAAAAAAACATTTTCACGCTTCATGAATAGTACTCGTGAATAGTAACTCGTGAATAGTAACTCATGAATAGTAACTCGTGAATAGTAACTCATGAATAGTAACCCCGACATGAAAAAGTTCCAAATTTTATAAAAAGTTCCAACTAATATTTCAAAGATAATGATATCAAGAAATAATATCATTTGAAAAAAAAAATAATATCCCTTACCTCAAAGAATCAAGATTTCGGAAGGAAAGGCTCAAGTGATCTTTGAATGAAACTTGTCTTTGAATAAAGAACTCTCAAAGTATCTAAATACTCACAAAATACGCTCAATAATATAGAGAGAAAGAGAGAAAACTTTGTTTTTCGGTGTGATTTTCAATTCTAACTTAGCCCTCTATTTATAGGAAAATGTTAGCCGTACCCAAGGCAGACTTGACACGCTACACGATGGCTTTTACTCGCTACTATTGCCACCCACCACATTTGAAATAAAATTCAGCACATTTCTTCACCAACCACAAGTGGGGCCCACTCAATTCTAGAATTTTCCACCAAAATCAATTATAACCCCGATTTCGAATCGAGACACCTCTTAAAATTCATAACAAATCATTCGTGAATTTTTAACGGTTCAAAATTTGTGGACATATACTCAACTTATGTATGTATAACATACCCAAAAATTACCACAATCCAACTATTGGGATTAAAAATTATAACTCACACAATAAAGTCGTAATAACACCGATTTGATCTTTTAATACCTCCAATCCGACAAAATACAAATAAAACATCTCAAAGATTAATTCCTTCATTAATAACCACATAAATAAATCCATCATTTATATTCATATAAAATAAATATTTCCTTATCATATGAATCAATAATTAATTATTCACAAATAATATTACTGTAATCACATTTATGACAACCCAAATTTTCCCCGGAAAGAGGGGCTTTCCAATAAGGATCTCTCCTTCATTGGCGCCGCAATTAGGTGACCAAACCTCTCCTTAGATGTAACTTTCTAGACATTGCCAATAATGTTATCTAATAATATTATTCAAATAATATGAATTATTGATCCGATAATGGGAAATATGCGGTGACAATTATTGAACAACAATAATATAAAATATCAACGCAGCAATTATTGAATCAATAAAATAAAATATTGAGCAAGAACTATCTGTGTGAAAATTATTGAGTAGTGCCATCTTACGTAAGGATCAATAATTCAACATCATCGTGCAATCTGGTGTGCTCATGTGCACCACGCCAGACATCGTATTTTAACCACGGGTATTCCAACAAAGCCTTAATTCGGTAATAACTACGCCGTTATTTATAACCACCCAAACTTTGTCGTTTTTCGTTATCCAATCGCTTTCCGTTATGGGCCCACACATGGTCTGCGTTGTCGCATTTAATATTCCCTGACAAAGATTTAATATTCCACGACCAAACGAATATTCCCCGACAAAAATGAATATTTTATAACCACTTGCTTATTTTGAAATATTTGCGTATTTAACCCTTAACTATCCACATTAATCAAATCAACCCTTACTATTTCAAAATAATAAATAAAGGAAATTCCTTTTTATTTAAAAAATTTTTGGGGTCTTACATCTTTGGTATCCAATGCTCCAACATACCCTCTATAAAGCCTGCGGGAACCTAAAACATCAGAAGAGTCATATTATGCTATACTAATTGATCTACGGTTACCCTGTCTAAAGGTGACTTACTATCATATGGCTAACTATCGAAGAAGACATCTGCACAGGCCGTGTCATAAGACCATCCAGGGGTTAATGCCGAATATCTCTGGACATACATACATATGCATAACATAATACATGTATGATAAACAATAGATGACAATATAATATAAGGAATGGAAAACTGTACATACATTACTAAGTATAACATCATCTAATACATCTCTGTACAACTAGAAATATAGGGAAATGGGGCACATCCGCCCATCTACTAACAGATGCCTATTAAAAGATATAGTGAGAATAGGGCCCACCCCTCCGGCTCAGTCTAGTTCGAGTTGCAAAGGAATTCTTACAAGTTAAAAAGGCCAAATCAGGACTAAAAATGCTACGCGATTAAGCGGAATAGCCTGAAATCCTGGTTTTTATGGGCCAAATTGTGGCTTTACATAACACTCATTGGTCTTCGCTCAAACACAGGGCATACTATACCAATGATCTCAGCTATTGCAAACTACATTCGGCAATACCTCACGAAGGTCCGATGCCTTCAGTTCAGGGTCGTAGCCCTAAAACCTTTTCCCAAGCGGGGGCGTCACGCATTTTCATTTACTGACATTTTTCCCGGTGGGGGCATCACGCATGTTTTTTAACCATTGATGTACACGTCAATGAAGGCCAAGCAAGCTTGACATTTCCCCTAGCGGGGGCGTCACACATTTTTTTCAACCGTTGATGTACACGTCAATGAAGCTCAAGTAGCCTTGATATTTTCCCCAGTGGGGGCGTCACGTATTTTCAACCGTTGATGTACACGTCAATGAAGGTCAAGCAGCCTTGACATGATCCCGGGTGGGGGTGTTATGCATTTTCAACCATTAATTTATGTGTCAATGAAGGTCAAGCAGGCTTGAAATGGTCCCCGGCGGGGGTGTCATGCATTTTCAACCATTGATGTACATGTCAATGAAGGTCAAATAGCCTTGACATGGTCCCCGGTGGGGGTGTCATGCATTTTCACCCATTGATATAAACGTCAATGAAGGTTAAGCAGCCTTAACATGGTCCCCGGTGGGGGTGTCACGTTTCAACCGTTGATGCACACGTTAGTGAAGGTCAAGTAGCCTTGACATTATCCTCAGTACGGATCTCATCCTTTGATACATATGACAATGAAGGTCAGGCAACCCTGATAACACCGACTATTGGAAGTAGCTCCAACAGAATAGCAGAAGGATATAGCAATACAAACCAGGGAAAAACATCCTTATCGGGGAGGACTGATGATGGAATATGTTATACACATCCTCAACAGACAAAACCCATCCCCATAGAGTCTCTTGTACATGAGAGATACATCTTCAGGATAAAGTCTGTATCAAGGATTCAAGACTTTGGTGATAGCCCTAATGTTAACAATCCTAGAGATTCTTAGTAGCTGTGGATCACGCATCTGAGATAGTTCACCAGGTTGATTATTTATTTTTTGTCCTCGTGAGAAGCAACAGGGAGCCGACAATCATCCCATCATGTTGGAGGACAATCCAACAAACCACATACATTTGCATCATGTTGTCATGCATTGCATCATAATAATCTTGTTGCATTTCAAGTGTCTAGTATTCTTTATCCTATCCATGCCATTGCATTGCATCAATATGATAAAGAGGCGCATCTGTAGACACTCAAAATTTTTCTGCCTACCTGTTACTAACATTGCAGGAAGTGCGGAATCTTCTTTCAGAGATAACCCTAGAAGATAGCTTAGCTTAATCCTGGAAATACCACCGAAAGTTCAGTTTCAACCCTAGAAAACACACCAGGAGTATTCGTTCCCCATCTCGGAGATAACCCCAAGGATAGCAGTGAAAATACCAGAAATTCCACCAGAGAAGGCCGTTTCATCTTGGAGATAACCCTTATGAAGGGAAAAGTCGTCAAATTGCCACCTCAACCCCACATGGCGCTGTCTCAACAAACAACAATCAACTTACATTCTACACAACAATGTCCCACAAGAACCAAGGAGTTGCAATACCGAGTGACTACTACAAAAGACAGCACACCAGATAGAATTTGAAGCTTGAAGAGATAGGACATGGTTACATCTTCTTGACTTCATACAACCTCTAATCCCATGTCATTGCATAGCTCTCGATAACAGCAGTGCAAAATAGGTCTTATACACCTCAATCGGATGCTCGGATTGAAATTTTGTAAGTTCAAGCGGACATCACGTTGCACGCGTGCATATACTTCGGGACGACGGGACCCGTAGAGCCCGGGGCACCCCTCTCAGCTGTAGGTACATCTACGGCTGCCACAGGTAAACCTGTGACTCCCAGCTTTAAAAATATAGAGCTTGGGTTGGCCATATTCAAGAAGAAGCAAGGCGAGGAAGCCCTGTCAAATATGCTCTGTACACCCCCATATTGAGTGCTATCTCATTTTAAACACTTGTTAGCTCACATATAGCTATATTCTTACTGATAGGAGCTGAGTGTTCATTCACTTCAAGTCATAGAAGTCTTCTTTGGCAGCCCACTATAAGCCTTCTTACACATTATAAAGCCTTTCTCTTCATCTTTGCGCACACTCTTGTTCACATTGAGAATCGTGTTGTGTGTGTATGCCCGGACTTCAGTCCATGGTTTTATTTTGTCTGTCGTATATATATATATATATATATATATATATATATATATATATATATATATATATATGAATTAACATTATCGAGTTATGCCTCGATTGAGCCTGGACTCACGTTCAGAGCGTTTACTTGCTTTTATATATATATATATATATTTATTTATATTTATATTTCTGTCATGCTTGGAGTTTACTTCGTGGCCTTTTACATTTTGGTTGATCGTTTTTACTGCTTTATTTATATTTCGTCCCGCCTGGAGTTTATTTCATGGTGGTTGATCGTTTTTACTGCTTTATTTATGTTCCGTCACGCCTGGAGTTTACTTCGTGGCGGTTGATCGCATTTACAGCTTTATTTACATTTCTGATCCCCTATGGAGGTGCTTCATGGTGGTTGATCATGTTTGTATATATATTTACAGCTTTTATATATATAACTGCTTATTGTTTTTCAAATAAACTGCGGCATCATGTAAGCCTAGGAATCATGTGATCACAAATTCAGTCCACTGAACCTAGATTCGGTTCCTGTGATAGACATTTCTGCTGTAAGCAGCTTGTAAATTATTCACGGTGTTTGAATTTCCTTAGATGGCTTTCATGCCCATGAGGAGTTCGGCACTGCTATATATTATTTTCTCGAAGATGCTTCACACCTCGAAAAATAAAAGCAATCAAGCCAAACATTTAATAATAAAATGGAAGTATGAAAAGGTCTCAATTACTATTAAGCACAGGGTTTGAAAAACCTCTTTTACAAAACCTCACTACTATATCATGTTTAAAACTGAATTTTTTATACAAATTCAAACCCTTTGTATATAGGTGCGAACGAGGCCTCACACTACTTCCAAATAACAGCAAATTGACCCACACACACACACACATGCACATTAATATAACAGTTTCTTTAAAAGTGGCGGTCACTGTGGTAACACAGATGTCGGGGAGTGTCTAACCCATTCCCTCCGCATAATCAAAATCTCGAACCTAAATGAATCTCGGTTTCACAGACCAGTTAACAAGTGTCACATCACTAGGTCAATGTGCAAACCTTTTCTCGGTTGCGTTGGTGCAACCAGTTAAAAACACTAACTGACGACTCTTACAGTCAAATTGTCGACATATACATGTCGGACCTTTTTCACTTGTTTTTTCAAACAAATCTCACATAACAAGAGAACACCAAAGAACAAGAACAAAAAAGGGACAAATAAAAATCTTGACGTCGACATATATATATATATATATATTTACATTTTTGTCAGGCCTGGAGTTTACTTCATGGCCTTTTAGTGCTTTATTTACATTTCGTCCCGCCTGAAGTTTACTTCGTGGCGGTTGATCGTCTTTATTGCTTTATTTATATTTCGTCCCACCTGGAGTTTACATCGTAGTGGTTGATCATTTTTATTGCTTTATTTACATTTCTGATCCCCCATGGAGGTGGTTCGTGGTGGTTGATCTTGTCCCTATATATATATTTATCACTTTTATATATTTACATTTCTGGTCCCCCATGAAGTTTGCTTCGTGGTGGTTGACAGTCTGTATATATATATTTATAACTTTTATATATATAACTTCTTACAGCTTTTATATAAACTGCTACATCATGTGAGCCTAGGAATCATGTGATCACAGATTCAGTCTCCTGAATCTAGATTCGGTTCCCGTGATGGATATTTTTGGCTGTAAATAGCTTGTACATTATTTACAGTGTTCGAAATTCCTTAGATGGCTCTCATGCCCACAATGAATTCGGCATTGCTATGTATATTATTTTCTCGAAGATGCTTCGCATCTCAAAAATAAAAGCAATTAAGACGAACACTTAATAAAATGGAAGTATCAAAGCCTCAATTACTATTGATCATAAGGGTTTGAAAAACCTCTTTTACAAAACATAACTGCTATATCTTTTTAAAACTAAATTTTTACATAAATTCAAACCCTTTGTATATAGGTGCGAATGAGGCATAGTACTACTTCCAAATAATTGCACATTGACCCACACATACACACATACACACATTCATATAACATTATAATTAAAAAGTGGCAGTCACCATGGTAACACAGATGTCGGGGGGTGCCTAACACCTTCCCTACGCATAAGCAAGTCCCTGGACCCTAATGAATCTCAGTTTCACAGACCAATTTAGCAGTGTTACACCATGTGGTCAATGTGCAAACCTTTTCTCAATTGAGTTGGTGCAACCATTTAAAAATACCAACTGGCGACTCTTACAGTCCAATCATTGACATATACATGTCGGATCTTTTCACAACTTGTTTTTTTAAACAAATCTCACCTAACATGAGAACACCAAAAGACAAAAACAGAAAAGGGACAGTAAAATTTCTGACATCGATAATATTGATAATAATTGAATCAATAATATGAGATACTATGCAGCAATTACTATGGAAATTATTGAATGAAACTAAGTGACTTCTTGTGTAAGCATCAGTAATCAAAGTTACTGTACAATACTGTGTGCTACTGTGCAACAATGGGTATTACTGTTATTTTATCACCGATATTTCAACAGTTAACAGTAAAAGTTTTGTCGTTATTTTTATAAAGAGTTATCTCTGTTTCTTTTTATATCCGACAATCATTTCATTGTGGGGTCCACCAATGATTGTTCCGTCGTACGGATATTCTCCAATAAAAAGAATATTCTTCGACCAAATGAATATTCCCCGACACAACAAATATTTTATATCAACTTGATTACTTTGCAAATTTTTCATATATCACCCTTAACTTTAACCTTTTATCAATTTAACCATTTACTGTATAGAATAATAATTATAAGAAAATTGAATACTTTCATTTCATAAAATTTGTGATCTTATAGTAGCACTATGCAGATGGCCATAAATATCCTGGATCACATGGATACCTTAGGGCTGGAGCTCATATATTCACCTCCATCTTATGATAGAGATGTTATGTTGGACTTGGTGGCCCGCTTATCTACTAGTTTGTAGATCAACTTTTATTTCCCTGCATAGACTAGGTTAGCCATTTTTGTCATGTAAAAGACATATTATATATATTAAATAGTATTATATGGCAAGGAAATATATTTTGATTCACTTCCCTTTTAGATATACCTTGTTACTTGCTTGATAGTTGTCATTTTCTCCATAACTTGCGATCTTGATATATTTTGAACTTCTCCTTGGTGGATGGACATTGAGATGTCTCAGGATCTTTCAGAATGGATCATTGATCTTTGGGTTTCCCAGTTCTTTGGTGTTTTGGGACTGGTTTTTTAATGTGGTTGGGGTTTGAGAGAGGGTTTTGGCTTTCCTCTCTGAGGGTTTGACAATACCAGAAATGGTCACTGATTTTCTCCCATTGATGAGGGGAGACTAGGTAGTTCCATCTTTATGGATTGGTGTTCCTTTTTGAGGATTTGACCACAGCATAGATGGTTATCGATTTTCTCCCACTGATGAGGGGAGACTAGTTAGTTCCATCTCTGTGGTCTGAGTCGATGAGATGTGGTTTTACCGCACCACAAATGGTCGCCAGTTTTCTCCCATTGATGAGGAGAGACCAGGTAGTTCCATCTTTGTGGTTTTTCTTGAAAGGTTGAAAAGTTGAATGGATGATCACAGAACTATTGCAAGGGTTTTGTGATATTGCAAGGGTGAGACCGCACCATAAATGGCTGCCTACGTACTCTCATTAATGAGGGGAGATCAGGTCTTTCGTAGTTCAGGCTTGGGTCTGAATGGTTTGAAAGTTGTATGTGATAAAGGGTTTTTTGGATTTTGGTAGGGGTTTGACCGCACCATAAATGGCTGCCTACGTTGTAAGACCCCAACTTTTTATAAAATTAAATTTTCTCTATTTATTATTTTGAAATAGTAAGGGTTTGATTTGATTAATGTGGTTAGTTATGGGTAAAATGCGCAAATATTTTTAAATAAGCAAGTGGTTATAAAATACTCATTGTTATTGGGGAATATTCATTTAGCCGTGGAATATTTTTGTTGTTGGGGGAATATTCGTATGACGGTGCAGCCATTTGTGGGCCCCATAATGGAAAACTGTCAGATGAAGAAAACGACAAGTATGAGTTTTTTATAAATAACAACGTAGTTGTTACCATTAACACTGTTGGAATACCCCATGGTTAAAATACAGTAATATGCGGTGTTGCACAGTAGCACATGATATTTTATAAATTATTTATTCTTACGTAAGAAGTCACTACTCAATAATTGTTACAGTAATTACTGTTCAATATTTTATTTTATTGATTCAATAATTGATACGCTGATATTTTATATTATTGATTCAATAATTGTCATTGCACAGTAATTTAAATTATCAAATTAATAATTTATATTATTTAAATAATATTATTAGATAGCATTATTGGCAATGTCTAAGGAAGTTCTGTCTATGAGGGGTTATTTAATTGCGCGCTTGATAAGTGGATTTTATATACACTTATCCGGTATCTTTTACTTGAATTAGTTGCTTATATTTATGTGTCTTAATTACTTTTCATGCATTTTTTGTTCATTTTGTAGGTTATACGTTTGGGAGCGGTGTGAGCGACTATTGGTAAGGAAAAGCAAAGAAAACGTAAAAAAAAAACAAACCGGACATCATTTCGGCTTTCATGTTTACTTCATGTTCTTGGTTTGGAACTTAGCTTACATTGAAGAGCATCGTCTTAGCTTTTCGGAACATTTTGAATCAACCCAATCGGAGTTTGGATGCAAGAGTTATGATCGTTGTACCAACGGACGTCGAACGTCGTGGTTTTGGGTGGTCATTTGCATAGCAGTCACTTCCAGCTCAGTTTCAGCCATCATCCGCCCATAATTTCTCAATCCTCAAAGAAAGAAAGTTGTAGATCTCGTTGATATCTTCGATTTGATAGGTGGCAGGCCCTGTAACTCCTCCCGGATCAAAAGTTGTGGCCGTTTTACCAGAGGATCTCGGAGAAGAAAATGTCAGAACATGGGGCAGCGTCGGGGCGCCCAAAATAGGCTTATGCCCAACGCCGGGGCGCTGGGGAGTAGTGTTTGAGCGTCGTACTTTCGGTCTTTGTCAAGGCGGGGAAGAGCTTAGTGCTTTGCTGGACGCAGCGTTTTGGGCGTAATTTTGACACCTTTTTGACTCAAATTGGATTGAGTTTGTTCTAAGCTAAAAATTGGACTTGTAACCTATAAATACATGATGTAAGGCATAAAATAAAGGGAGATTACATAGATTAGACTAGATTAAACACTCCATTAAATTAGAATCTAAACCCTAGTTCTTAGTTAGCCATTGAAGATTGAAGCAAATTGAAGAACACTGAAGATCAAGAGCAAGAGCAAGAGGGGAGCATCAGATTTGCTGACAATAGATTCTCTTCTCTTCTCTTCTCATACTTTTATCTTTTAATGTCTATCCAATTGTGGATTCTTGGTTTTAATTCATTAATTATGAACTAACTCTTTTATTAAGATTTCAATTGAACCTTTTATGGCTATAAATTAGTTATTTAATTTATTCCAATTATTTATGTTGAAGTGAATTGTTCATCTTGCCTTATGCTTATTGATTAATTATCTGATCAGTAATTACCTTGTTACTCTAGAAGGAATTGAGAAAGGAATTCTAGGGTTAGAACTGGGCATGGTGACATGTGACTTAGTTATTTGCACAGTGAATAAGTTGGTTTGTGAATAGAATGAGAATATCTATTTGCCGCATGTAACACATAAGGAATTGGGGTTGTAACGAGTTTAATTCAATTATTTTGCATAGAGATATAGCAAAATTAATCTGGGTTAAATAGAAGGTAAATGATCACTTGAGAAAGGGCTTTTGGCATTTGAGAATTCCCGTTAACAATTCAGTAGGCATAATAATTGGGATAATTGGATAATTGATTTATAGTTCATAATTGGGGATATTGAAGTCTTAATCCTTATTTATCTGAATTTAATCAAATCTTAGTTTTGTTTATTTGCTTTCTTTTAGAATAATATCTTTTAATTGTTTTAATTTAGTTTTATTAGTTACAAAAATCGCGATTTGAGATTGTTTAAATAAAATTAGTTTGGTTAAGAATTAGTACTTGGTGATTTTTATTAAATAATTCCTCGTGGGAACGACACTGTACTTTCACTTTATTACTTGTTGACCGTGTATACTTGCACGTATTCATTGATTGTTAAATCGATCAACAACGCTAGTAAGGAGAAATCCTTACCGGAAGGCCCCCTCTTTCCTGAGAACGACCTGGTTGTGAATACTGTAGTTCTATAATATTATTTGTGAATAATTAATTATTGATTTATATGATAAGGAAATATTTATTTTATGTGGATATAAATGAAGGAAATAATGATGTGGTATTTTATCAGTATTTTGTCCGAATAGAGGTGTTGAAAATCATCCGTATATGGATTTCGGTCATTTTTCGTTTAGAATTTGGAAAAACTTTCTTCTACAAAGGTATAGAGAATTAAATTTCATATGGAATGGGCATAAGATTCGAATTTTTCTGATAAAGGGGATATTTATTATGAATTATTGAAGTTCCAGAATAATTGATTTTTGGGGTTATAAATTAATTTTTTTAATAAAAAATATTTTTTTGAGGTGGGCCCCACGTGTGTGGCCAGATGAATTGGTCAAGCAGGTGTGCGGAATTTTTTTTATAAATAGAATATTTTATTAAATTTTTTACTTTGGCGTTCTAAGCATTTTCCTATAAATAGGGTGCTTAGGTTAGAATTAGAAATCACACCAGAATCTAAAGTTTATCTTTTTATAATATTGAGCGTATTTTTATGAGTATTTAAATACTTTAAGTGTTATTGTTCAATGCAAGTTTCCTTCAGTATTATATCCGATATTTCAGCCAGAAGTACTATTCTTTTGAGGTAAGGGATGCTATTTTTTCGTAAATAATGTTATTTCTTTCAATATCATTATACCGAAATATTGGTATGAATTTTATTATGAAATTTTTACCTTTTCATGTTGAGGTTACTATTCACGTATACGACACTTATGACACTATTTATGTATACAGCACTATTCACGAATATGGTACTATTCATGGGTACTATTCATGAAGTATGATTTTTCTTATGAAATTTTTACCTTTTCGTGTCGGGGTTATTATTCACGTATACAAAACTATTCACGTATACGGCACTATTCATAGAAAAATTAAATTTTCTTTTCTTCGCCCAAGTTGTCTATTATGGTTACTATCTTTGATTGTATCCATGTTTTGATCTTCATTCTTGAATTTTGCTCCACAATTGATTATTATGGAGTATTTTTTAACTTGGAAAAACTAAAGTACGAATCCTAATCTTTGTCCTTTTATCTCTCTAGATTCATTTTCTTGAAAATATTTTTATCATCCTAAGTCCTAAATGGTGATATAACTGAATATCTTTGGCCTGTAGTGCAAATATGAATGATTACCTAATGAATATCTTTGGCCCATAGTGCAAAGATGGACAGGTGTTGAGATGAACATGACCAACTGGTGATACGAATAAATATCTATGGCTCATAATGCAAAGATGAATATTTGATTCAATATATATATATTTTGATTGATGTTACAAGGATAAAATATTGATGATGAACTTTTAAATCATAGAAGATAGTAGACTTCATTCTCTACTTAACTCTTCTAATAAATTATTATTTTGGCTGCGAATATTGATCTAAACTTGTTTTTCATTATATTTTATCTGATTTATTGAAGGCTAACGATAATTTTTTCTACATTATCTTAGTCATAATATTCTTTACTGGGCTAGTTGAGCTGACCCTTTTCCTTTTTGTTCCATTTTTCTTCTCAGGAGGCGAGAATATAGCGGGAACTAGTTGAGGTGTGGAGTAATGGTACAGGACAGTTGTTTTAGCAGTCCTCACTATTTTGTAAAATAGTGTATCAATAATTGTAATGAGGACTTTATTTGAGTTTGGATATTTTATAGAAGAAAATATTTGTATTAAAACTCACAACATATGTGTTGTCTTATTTTACACGACAATTGTAATAATAAAGTTGTAGTTATTTTTTATACCATGTATTAGCGACTCAGAATGGGTTGTGTGAACCTATTTTGGGCGCGTCATATACGTACTAGCGTGTCTAGGGGAGATCAGGTCTGCGTAGTTCCAGATTTATGCTGGATGGTTTGAAAGTTGTAGGTGGTGAAAGGGTTTTTTAGATTTTTTAAGGGTTAGACTGCACCATATATGGTTGCCTACGTACTCCCGTCTCTGGGGGAGATCAGGTCTGTGTAGTTCCAGCTTTATGTTAGATGGTTGTGGTTGGAAAGGTTTTGAAAACTTGAATTGGCTTGCTTGAAAGATTGATTATCCAGAACTAGGATGATGGTTTGTAGGTAACTTTAGACATAATACCTCTTCATGGTGTATGAGTTGATAAGCTGGGGAAATTCTTCGCCATCCATTTCTTGCAATCTGAGGGTTCCTCCACTCAATACTTCCTTGACTATGAAAGGGCCTTACCAGTTTGGGGCGAACTTTCCTTTAAATTGATCTTGATTGGCAAGAACCTTCTTCAAGACCAAGTCATTTTCTTTAAACTGTCGTAGCCAGACTTTCTTGTTGTAGGATCGAACAATCCTCTGTTGATATAATTGACCATGAAAAATGGTTGTGGTCCTCCTCTCATCTATTAGAGATAATTGGTGGTACCAGTCTTGCAACCATTGGTCTTCCTCCATTTGACCATCTATCAATACTCTTAAGGATTCCATTTCTAATTCTATGGGGAGCACTGCTTCCATGCCATAGGTTAATAAGTAGGGGGTTGCCCCAGTGGAAGTGTGCATTGACGTTCTGTAGGTTAACAGAGTCAGAGGAAATAAGTCAGGCCATCCTTTGTGATTAGCAAACATCTTTTGCATAATTTTCTTCATGTTCTTATTAGCCTCTTCAACAACACCATTCATCTTTGGACGATAAACCATTAGATGCTTGATGTGGAATTTACTGCATAATTCCTCCATCATCTGGTTGTTGAGATTTTTGGCATTGTCCGATACGATCACCTCCAGTTTTCCATATTGACAAATGACATTATTTTTGATGAAACCAATGATGACCTCTTTGGTGACTTTAGGAAAAGAGGCTGCTTCTACCTACTTAGTGAAGTAGTAGATCATGGTGAAGATAAACCAATGACCATTGCTGGCTTTGGGCTCGACTGGTCCAATCATGTCCATTCCCCACATTGAAAAGAGCCATGGTGAACTCATATTGTGGAGTTCCCTTGGAGGAGCGTGGACTGCATTTCCATGAATTTGGTATTGATAACATCTCCTGACATGATCACCACAATCAGCTTTGAGAGAGATCCAGTAATGCCCTGTTCTTAAGATCTTTTTGATAAGTAAAGGACCACTCATGTATGGGCCACATACTCCATCATGGATTTCATCCATGAGTCTTTGGGATTGGTCTTTTTCTAGGCTTCTTAGAAGGCCTAGTCTCGTATTCCTTTTGTAGAGTTCGTCTCCGCTTAAATAAAATTTTATGGTCATTCTATGGATCCGCTTTTTTCAGCCTGACTTGCCCCAGTGGGTTTAGATCCATCTCGCATATACTATTTGATGGAATGGTACCAGGGGTGTTGGATGGGAGGCAGTTCATCTGATACTTCTCCGATGTAATTTCCATAGGCTGGTGCCTTCTGGCTTGCATGTTTGATATTTGAAATGCCTCGCCTTTCAGATATGTTAATCAAGGAGGCCAAGGTTGCTAGTGAATCCGCAAAGTCATTCATGTTTCGAGGAATGTGGAGGAAGGATATTTCTTCAAACTTCGCAGCTATCTTGGTAACTTGTTGATGGTAAAGCAGCAAATGCAATTCTTTGGTGTGGTAGACCCCAGTGGTTTGTTTGATTACTAGCTCAGAATCTCCAAAGACAGTTAACCATTTAACACCCATGGATTGGGCCAATTTTAACCCCATTATATAGCCTTTGTACCCAGCTGTGTTGTTGGTGCTGATAAACTATAACTTGATAGCAACGGGATACTGTCCCCCCAAAGTAGACACCAGAACTGCACCTACTCCGACACCTTCCATGTTTACGGCTCCATCAAAATACATTTTCCAAGATCGGATTGTATTCTCCTGATTGTTTTATTGAATTGTCATTTCCCCTTAAATATATTTCCAAGGGTTTGTAATCCCCTGATGGTGATGCAGCTAGTTGATTCGCAATTCTTTGACCTTTGACAAACTTTTAGGTCACGTAGATGATGTCGAATTGTTAGAAGATCAACTGCCATTTGGATATTCGGAAATTCAACATTTGTTTGCCAAATACATACTTCAGAGGATCCATGCGGGATATGAGATGGGTTATGTGACCATAGAGATAATGTTGTAATCTCATGGAAGCCCATGCTAATGCACAGTAAGTCTTTTTAATCAAGGTGTACTTGTACATTTTGCTGGTGAATCTTTTGCTGAGGTAATAGATAGCTCTTTCTTTGCCTCTATCGTCTTTTTGTCCCAGCATACAGCCCATGGCATTGTCATTGGTTGATAGGTACATAAACATAGGAACATCATCCCTTGGAGGTACTAAGACAGAAGATTTGACTAATTGCTTTTTGATAGAAATGATTGCTTTTTGACACTCCTCATTCCACTTCTTGGAGGAGTTTTTCCTTGAGAACTTGAAGATGGGCTCACACATTACTGTAAGTTGGGAGATGAATCTGTTGATGAAATTGATTCTCCCCAGAAATCCTCGTATTTCCCTCTCTGTCCGGGGCATAGACATCTCAGTGATGGATTAAATTTTGGCAGGATCTAGCTCAATGCCTTTGTGGCTTACTAGAAATCCTAGCAACTTGTCTGACTTGACACCGAAGACACACTTGGTTGGATTCAACTTCAAGTTATATTTGCGCAACCAGTTAAAAAGCTTTTTGAGATGGTCTATGTGGTCCTCTTCCCTCCGGGATTTGACGATGATGTCATCCACATAGAATTTTATTTCTTTATGCATTAAATCATAGAAGAGAGCCATCATGGATCGCTAATAGGTAGCACAAGCATTGATGAGGCCGAATGATAACCATCTGTAGCAAAAGGTTCCCTAGGGAGTAATGAAGGTTGTTTTCTCTTGGTCCTTTTTAGCAACCATGATCTAATGGTACCTAGCAAAGCAGTCAACAAAAGAGTACATGTCATACTAAGCCATGTTGTCTTTGAGTATTTGGATAAAAGGTACCGTGAAATTTTCTTTGAGACAAGCTTTGTTCAAATCCATGTAATTCATGCACACTCGTACCTTTCCTCCGGATTTAGGTACGGAAACTATGTTGGATAACCACTCAGGGTAGGTTGATACCATGATGATGTCGGCTTTGAATTATTTCACAATTTCTTCTTTGACTTTAAAACTCCAAGCCTGAGCTTCTGTTTAACTGGTTTGAATCCCTCTTTAATGGGCAGGCGATGAATGACGATATCAGTAGACAAACCGATCATGTCTCTATGAGACCGTACAAACACATCCTGGAACTGGGTCAATAGAGCAACCAAGTCTTTCCTTTGGCTTGGGGTAAGGTCCATGCCAATCTGGATTTGTTTAGCATTTTTTAAGGTTTCGATGTTGGCAGAGATGGTTTGATCAAGGATTGGTTTGGGTTTATCTTTGACCCATTCTTTGATCTTCTTAGGCACCTCATAGTCCTCTTGCTCAATCTCCATTAAGCCAACATCCAACTTTACATCAAAGTTGCAGTCATTGTGAATATTTGGCATTCCATCAGCAAGGTTAGACAGACCTAACTCTGCAATCCTGAAAACAAAATGCTTTCACTTAATATATGAAATTGTTTGATCATACAAAGTGTTAGCATGACAAAAGTAACTGCTAGTACTATGTAACAAAAGTAAGTAATTAATGATATCTACAGAGTAGGTAGAGAGATCTTCTGTCCCATTTACCATTTTTTGGAAAATGCAAGGAGTCCTGCTCCAATTGCCTAGGGTCAAATCCTGGTGGACATTTGTGACGAAGGGGTGTTTTATCCTCCTCCTCTTTGATGATGACCATGATTGAGTTCACATCAGGGTCAATGTTTTTCTTTGACCAGTTCTCCTTAGTCCTATTGATGTGAGGGATCAGGATCTGATCTTCTGAGCAGTCATCATCTGTGATATCCTCGTTCATACCCTCAGTATGTACCAGGAAGTACATCTTTGATAATCGTCTCTTCACATCTTGTTTGCGTCTCTGATTCCTTTCCTCAATGTCTAGGTTTGGAATTAGGACTTCTTTCCCAGTAGCCGGTCTGGGCATTAGAATCAGCATACCCGCCATGGAAATAGGAATTTTGCTTAGAGGTTGTACAGATCCTGCATCTGCAGGGTTAGGAAACATAATTGTAGATGAAGGAACCGGTGTTTTCTTGTACGGGTTCCGATGATTTGGTCCAGAGGAATGGTCTAATCCAGCCTTCCCTGTCTGGATAGAAATTTGAATTGAACTTCTGATTCCTTATTGATTTTTCCCTAACCCTTGTCCAAGATGGAAACCCAAGGATATCATTTCTTTACTAGGCGACATTACTTCGGCGGAAACTCTGGGTTTCAAAGCTGGAGTCCTGATAGGTTGATAGTGAGTGTTGCTCACCTCAAGGGCTTGGAAGCTGACAGGTTCAACTCCTTCATTGAAACTGATAAGAGTTATATCACTTTGAACATGGACAGGATACTCTGGTTCAGCATTGACAGTGATCAGATTACCATTGATGATGTACTTGACCTATTAATGAAGAGTGGATGGAACGGCTCTCGCCATATGGATCCAAGGTCTTCCCAATAGTAAATTATATCATGTAGCAATGTTGAGCACTTGAAAGGATATGTAAAAGGTATGTGGACTGATTTCCATTAGCAATTCAATTTCTCCTATAGCATTCCGTCGAGACCCATCGAAGGCTCTTATGACTATGTGGCTGCTTCGGATCTAGTTGGGATTGATTTTTATTCTTTACAACGTGGCATGAGGGCAGATGTTCAATAAAGATCCTTCATCTATTAGCACATCTCCGACCACATATCCTAAAGACATCACTGCTATGTGCAGTGGCTTGTAATGACCCGTCCCTTCGAGGGTATGTCATCATCAGTGAAAGATATCACATTGTTGTTGAAAATGTGATCTATCAGATGATGAAACTTTTCAACATCCACCATCTTTGGCAGGTGGAATTCTTCTAATATCTTCATTAAGACCTTCTTGATGATCTTCAGATGAGAATACCAAGTCCAAAATGGATATCTGTTGAGGTGCTTCTTTCAAGCTTTGCACCACCTTGGCTTCATTATATCCCATCTTGTGGAGGAATTCTTCAATTTTCTCCTCGGGCACTTTCCCCTTAGATTTGATAACTGGCTTCATGTAAGAGCCCAAATTTTTATGAATAAAGATTTAATTTTCGCTAAATATTATTTTGAATAATAAGGTGTGATTTGATATAATGCTATGCTTATGGGTGATATGTGCAAAATTTGCAAAGTAAGCAAGTTGTCATAAAATATTCGTTTAGTTGGGGAATATTATTTTTATCGGGGAATATTCGTACGATGGCGCAATCATTGGTGGACCCCACAACGGAATAACTGTCGGATATAGAAATAAAAAAAATAACCTTTTCATAGAATAACGGCAAAACTTTTACCGTTAAACTATTTAAATACTGGGTGATAAAAATGAATGTCTGGCGTTGTTGCACAAGAGCGATAGCACAGACGTATTACAAGATATCTACGATTATTGATGCTTACGTAAGAAGTCACTCGGTTTCATTCAATAATTACTACTGATGAAGTTGCGTAGTATCTCATATTATTGATTCAATTATTGTCACAGTATCATCTGGATAATATTTTATATTATTAAATAAATAATTGAGACGACACGGTTATTCAATTATTATTTTCATTATTGACAATGTCTAGAAAGTTCTGTCGAGAAAATGGGTTAGGTTATTTAATTGCTCGCTAATAAGGAGAAATCCTTATCGAAAAACCCCCTCTTTTTTGGGAATGGTCTGATTGTCAATATTGTGAGTTATAATATTATTGATAAAGAATTGTTGAAAGATTAAAAATGTGTTGATTGAAGATAAAGTGATTTGTGGTAAATATTTATTCAATCTTTGATATAAATAAAAGGTTTGTTATGAGACGTTTGTTGTAAGTTTGGTTTATTCTATGGGACCCATAGGTCATCATCTAAGAGTCACTTTCGCCAATAGTACTTGCTTTTACCAGACGTCAAATCACTTGATGTTTCACATAACAGGAGTTAAACCACTTGCCTTTTCACAATACAGGCGTCAAACCACTTGCCTTTTCAGCTGACAAGCGTCAAACCACTTGCCTTTTCAAATTACAAACATCAAACAACTTGCATCTTCACTCTGCAAGGGCTAAGCTAGTAGTCTTCTATAAATAGAAGTCTAATTCTTCTTTCATAAGAGAAAACTATAGAGAGAGAATAAGAGAAAAAGAAGAAGACTATTCTGCTACTACACTATTGTAGTATCCAATCTCCTATTAAGGTAAGGGGTATTATTTCTTTTGTATTCATAAAGGATGTTATTTTCTTCATATTCATAAGGGTTGTCATTCCATTCCTTACTTAATCTATGTGAATAACCTGTTTACGTGGATTACCGCATGCCTGATAGATAACCCTTAGTATTCATTCTTTATTAATCTGTTGGAATAACCTATCAATGCGAATTACCGCATGTATAGTGAATAACCCTTCATACTCATTCTTTATTAACTTGTGATGATCTGTCTACACGGATTACCGTATGACAGGTGAAAATCCATTTATAGTTATAACGACCCCAAAATTCATACAATTTAATTCTCGACTTTGGTCATTAATAATACATTCAACCTCTAATTTTACATCATTAAACGATAATACAACCATTGAAATTTGTGGAATAATTAAAATTTTCTATTACAAACTATCATCGTTTCAAAAACCTTCAACCTTTACATCTAATATCTTAAAATCATTTTAATACTACAATAGTTTACATCGCAAAACGACATTACAATTCAATGTTAATACATTATTTGGAACCTTAAACATGGTTCAAATAATAATAACACAACTAAAGTGTATAAATCTTCAAGTATCACTTTTGATTCATGTCTTTCAAGTAACACATAACTTTACCTTGAATCTTGAACCTGCAAAAGTGGTTATTTGCAAGGTTGAGCTCGACAGCCCAGCAAAATCTAATAGTTTTCATGCATCACATAACGCATAATAACATGCTCAACATATAACATACATGCTACAGTTCATATAACAAGTATAAAAATTGAGTCCTTACTCAATCAACAGTCATAAATTGACTTTAACATTTCATACTTTCAACATGTATATAACACATCATGCTCTTTGCTATAAAGATTTAAAACAGTTAATCATCAAGTTCACATAGCAAATAGGAATTGAAAGACTTGCCTGATCCGTAGTTTATGAACTACTACTTAACTGCTTAACGCTTATCTGCACTTCGTGTATTCCTACACAGTTATATAATCATGGATTCACATCCATTAGTCATATATTTCATACATTCTTAATATAATAGTAACATTACATTGTTTCCTAACTAGGTTTGTAAAACCTTCATTTCACTTTCTCATCATACTCTTAGAATAGCTAGGCATGTATAAGTATACCTTAACCATCCGTACTTGACATCAAATAGGTTGTGATCTATTTTCAAGTTCACATTCAAATTACTTAGCTCCATAATGATTTATTTCAATTAATAAGGCTTAACAACTTTCTTTAACAAGATTTGATGTTATAAGTTTTTAAACCATATATTTGTACTAATAAGCCTCTAATAGCATGCTCACATGTATCTATCTCATTTACATGGACATAGCATAGTTCATACTTTTAAAACATGCTTAATAACTTATGTCATGCTTAACTAGTTGAGTGCACATATCATTCATGTTTTAATACTTAGTTTACAAAAAGATAATGGAGTTTGACTTTGAAATCATTTTATCATTAATAATGTAGTATAGCACATATAAGACAACTTTTAAAAAATCTTATCAATAGTAACTAAGTCATGATAATGTCTTCTCAAGTTCAAAACCTACCTCATGAAGCATTTATGCACCTTAGTTCTATTATATCAAGTTTCTCTTGAAAATTTTTTTAACACAAGGTCTAACAAGTTTTATCATGAAAAAGACACTATAAACACCATATCATGATCATTTATATTTGAACTCAATCATGTATATAAACCACTAAGTTCAGAACTTATAGAACATAAGTTTCCATAAGGTTTGTTTTTTTTTTTGAAAATCTTTAAGTTTCTTTTCAAAACACTTACTAAGTCATGCCAATGCTTTCTATTATGAGTAAGGAAATTTTTTATGTCATGTATTATATCATGCATTTTCATGTTACATCACTTAGAATAACATATCCCATCGTCGGAAGCACTATACTTGCGTATGTGCTCGATTGACGCCCTCCGATTGCCTTCGAATAAGTAACAGTCAGAAAGATGACTATTTTGACCCTACCGAAAGACCTCAAATTAAAAAACTTAAAGAACAAAAGTTATAGGTCTATTCTTCCTCGTTCCGGATCATCTTGAATCGCATCAATTAGAGTTCATATGAAAACGTTATGCTCATTTTAGTAAAACATATTTCATCAATTTTTTTCAAAATTGGACAGCAGATTATACTCCCCTCCGCTAAGGCGGGGGTTTTTACGATAAGGGGGCCCGTCGGGGCTGGGGTCTCTTTTGCGATTTGAGATTTTGTGCTCTAGAACACTATGGAAAACCAAATTAGGCCTCCAAACTCCTTTCTAACAACCATACCAACCTACCCAAGGTGTAATAGGTTTACAGAAACATAATCTAATGTTTTCTAACGCATTTCTAGTCATTTAAACAACATAAACATCCAAATTAGAACCATTAAATTTCACTATTTTGCTAAAACTTCACTTTTTGAAAGTTTCAGTGAAAATCATCACTATGATTTTGTTTTTTAACTAAAACAGTTAATTCAACATACTATGCTTATGTTTATTCATCCTCTTTCGAATTCAATAGTCAATTTATATATTATACAACTAATTAAACCTTAATTTTACTTTAAACTAAGCCATATTCACATATGTTCATACCAATTCACTGCAATATGATTTCCTTCACAAAATACATACTTAACATGAATTCATTCACTATACTCATATATAAACTTATGAAAACAATTTTATAACAAACAATTTATCATATAAATCTATATACAAGAAACAATTCAACCTTCACAAAGTTTTTACAGAGAATTTTAGAAGAGAATATAACTATAACTTTTTGAAAAATACATGCAAGATGATACCTTAATTTTAGAGGATGATGACTATTCTTTTGATTATGAATATTTTTTTTTCTCCAATTCCTCTCTCTAGACTTCTCCCAATTCTCTCTTCCTTTTCTCTGTAATTTTCTTCTTCTCTTCTTTTTCTTCTTCTGAGTCTTTCTCCCTATTCTAAACTCTAACTTATGTACTAAACCAAATATAACGTATAGCTAATAATATATGTATTAATTATATAATATAATTATAACTTTAACTGACATCAGTTTTTTTTTAAAACTCAAAAGCCATAAGGCTTGTTTGGCTAACTAACTAAAAATTAACCCATTAAATCTTACACCTTATTTGGTAAAACAGATTTAAATTAAAGACTTAACATTCATTAAGCCTTGTTTGGCAAAACTGAATTAACCTCCCGTAACTTATTTTATTAACTCCTTTATAATATAGTTTATGGTAACACTTAATTTAATTAATTCTAATAACAATTTATTAAATAAATTTACCACATAGATCAATACAACAAAATTATAATTTTCTTTATAATTATAATTTTATTTAATTAACTAAATATTAAAATATTATCTCATGATGATCAATTTCCTTAACTTTCGTAAATTATTTATTTAACAAATAAATAATCAAATCAACTCACCTTAAATAAATATTTATTCAATAATAACACATTAATTAAAATATTTATATAACTCAATAAATATTTTGAATTACAATTTAAAATAAAATTCTAGATTGTTACAGTAGTTTCGTATATTATTTCATTTCATATTCCTAAATCTAAACTTACTGTGGTAAGTATTGCTTCTATAATTCCTGAAACGATTAGAAATTCCTTGAGGTTTGCACTTCATCTAATATCATTTCATTGGAATATTGGTCTGAACTCTCTTATTAAAATTTTAATATTTTCATTCGGGGTATAATTCACTGAGTACTATTCATTTGAGGTACTATTCACTGAGTACTATTCATTCAAGGTACTATTCACTAAGTACTATTCATTCGGGGTACTATTCACGATAAAATTTGTTTCTTTTCTGTCTAAATTATTTTTGATACATGAATATCATTCTTGAATTTTATTCCACAATTAGTTATCATGTTGGCAATTTGGACATTCTTGAACTCTGAATAAATTAAATTATAAATTTCTAATATTTATCCTTGATCTCAATTTATTGATTCCTTATATCATTGTCATCATCCTCATGCTTATATTGTGGTGAAAGTCATCTTTGGCCCGTAGTGCATAGATGGACTGTTGATTGGTATGATTATGACCAAAAATTATGTAATGGTATAATCATGACATGTAATGTTACAGACAAATGTTGTGGTGAAATTCCTCTTTGGCCCGTAGTGTATAGATGGACAGTTGTTTAGCATTACCATGTGTTAGGTTTGTAATATTCATGAACACAATCAAATTGCACACAATAAGGGGAAACGAGATAAAATAGAGATTTAAAATTTTACAAACCATATACCTGAATCATCCTTTATGTACAATTATTAATTAAACGGAAAGATAAAGAACAAGAATTATACCCTTGAAGATCCGAGCTTCCTCAGGTACAAGTTCACCTCCAAATCCTTTTGCGTTCAACTTGAATCCACCGGGTTTGGTTCATTCCATTGATCATGGTTAGCCACCCAAGTTTTTGGCCTCTAGAGGTGATCCACCAAGGAAGAAGAAAGATTCAAGAATATGAGTATTTGGAAAAACCCTAGTTTTTCTATCTCTTATAGAAAAGGGTGTACTCTCCCAACTATTGGAATTACGTATTCACGTGTTTTTTTGTGAATGTGTCAAGCACCCTCACCCATAATAAGACTCCTCTTATTTATAGATGTGGGCAACCCTCCTTAACCATTAAGGAATTGGGTTTTATTTTAATTAATTAAACTCTTTTAATTAATTATGCTCCCAGTCTTATTTGGAATAATTAATTAAAATCATTTAATTAATTAGCATCATAATCTTATTAGGAATAAATTAGAGTACTTATATTAAATTAATTTCCAACTCTTTAGAAATTAAAATAATAATAATTGTAATAATATTAATAAGACTCTTCTTATTAATTTATATATTTAATATTTCTAAAATATTAAATAATAAATATTAAGCTACTTAATTTATTCTATCACCATAGATTAAATTAAATACACTTAACATATTATTACGATTATGTCATTAACTTCTTAAATAATTATTTTTTATTTTATGGTGTGACCCTTTAGGTTCTTCATATTAAATGGGTTGTGAATAAATCAATTAGAACAATTCTAATCTTATTTAAATAAATAAATTAAACTATTAATTTATTTAAATAAATAATATTTATTCTACAATAGGGATAAGCCTCCTAGCAATTAAACTGCTTTCCGGATAATATAGATTTCAACATTAATCATAAAAGAACCTTTGAGTAAATAGTTACCGTACAATTCAATCATTCCACAATACAATGTCCCAATTAAATATAAGACATGAAATTACTGTCAAGTCTTATTTTATTTAATTATATGCATTTCGATTTTCAAATGCATAACTCCAAATAATACAAATTAGAAACTCCTTTCTAATTTCATTTCTGCCTTGGCCAAGGACTACTGGGTTGTCATTTATCGAATCACATAAGATATTTCTCTTCATTTACTAGAAGCGGTAGATTCTTTATTGATCATACATTATCTCCATGTACAACTTATTATACCCAAGCATACCCTTTGATATACCCTAAGAGTCTTAAGGAATAAGTCAAAGTATAACTCATCATACACAAGATAATATGATGATCTCAAGTCCAAGGATCACTTGTACTACTATCACTATAGGAATTCCTATTGATAGGCAATTAAAACTCCAATAGGTATTCCTTAGCGATCCATATTCAGTGAACTTATTCTCTAATAAGCACTTACATACTTGCTTTAGTGTCTCCACACAAATGATCATGAGATCAATCATCCTCATCCAATGAGCAAGCAACATATATACCAATCTATTCGATTCACTAATCCCCAATTTAGTAATCCAACAATTGAGAACTATTTTAGTTTTAAGCTTTCTAAGAATTTAGATATCATTAGAATGATCATCATTATTATTCTAAAAGCATTGCTTAAAACTATAGGTTTATCACATATTATAAAGCAGCATCATGTAGATAATTAAAATCCTTTAATAAATTAATTCTTTTTATTAATAAATGAATAAGATTGTTACAAAGTATATGCTTTATCATCAAACATGATTGGCTTGTGTGCATACTACTTCCATTATGACCACTGGTGATACAAATGAATATCCTTGGGCTGTAGTGCATGGATAATTTGTTGATTTGAAACATTTATTGATTGGTGTTACAGGGATAAAATATTGATGATGAACTTTTAAATCATAGAAGATAATAAAAATCATGCTCTACTTGACTCTTCTAATGGATTGTTGTTTTCGCTGCAGTTTATTATTCTAAAACTTGTTATCTATTGTATTCTATCATATTTTTCCCCATTGAAGACTAACAATAATTTGTTCTACATTATCTTAGTCATAATATTCTTTACTGGGCTAGTTAAGCTCACCTTTTCCTTTTGGTTCCATTGTTCTTCTTAGGAGGCGAGAATGTAGCTGGGACTAATCGGGGAGTGGATTAAAGGTCCAAGATTGTTATTATAGTAGTCCTTACTATTTTGTAAAATAATGTGAGAATAATTGTAATGAGAACTTTATTTGAGTTTGGATATTGTCTAGAAGACAATATTTGAATTGAAACTCACAGCTTATGTTTTATCGTATTTTACATGACAATTAATAGTTGTATAAATAAAGTTTGTATTTGAATTCTGTACCATGTATTTGGCAACTCAGAATGGGTTGTGTAGACCTATTTTGGGGGCATCAAAGTTGGTATCAGAGCTTAGAGATATGATCTCTAGTGGAGATCTGGGATTAGAACTAGGAGGAGAGAGATAAGTAAATTCTTCGCTAGTGTATCCTACCTAAGCTTATTAGTTATTTAATTGGTCGGTCAGAATATAGGAATAATTTGTGGCATGTCAATTTTTTTAATTAACCCTTGTTTTGTGGCAGTATTTAAGAATGACATCTGAAAATCAAGAAATGAACTCATATAAAGTTTTAAGTGATGAATTGAGGAGATTCATTTAAAGAATAAATATTGGAGTGTAATATCTTGTTATAACAAAGATTTTTATTGGGGAGTACTAATTAAGTTATTAAACTTGATTGTAGGATGTTAGGCGAAGAAGAAATTAGAGATATCCATGTTATGAGTGAAGAATTAATAGTTATACCGAAATTTAGTCAGCAGAGGTAGCAGCTGAGAGTGAGGAAGAAGAGGAACCTGAGGAGGATTTATTAGGAGAATTTTATGATCGAAATATAGAACTGCAAGATCGTATTCGTGAGTTAGAAGAGTAGGATGAAGAACGACAGGCGGTCGTTGAATAAAGGGATGTAACAATTCAAGATTTTGCTAACCGATATGCGATGCTTGAACAGAAGCTCTCTTTGGCAGAGTATATGATAATTGAGCTGAAATCTAAGAATGTAAATGTCAAAGATCATCTGAAAGAAGAAACAACTGAACGAGTGAGAATGGAGGGTGCATGGGTAAAAGTCGCACGACGCGCTGATATTGTAGAAAAAAAAGTCTGATCCAAATAAGGATAAAATAGATTATATGTATTTCTCTTTTCGGACAACAATTGGGAGAACCCAACATCTAATTTTGAATTACCCTATATAGAGCGGTCAACCCAAAATCGATATGGATCAAAGATTAATGATTAAGATCATGGATCAAGAGTACGATGAAGCACTTAAGGGTGGAATATACCCTATAGTGAAGTCAAGTCCAGCGGTAATGATGACACAAAAGGCTATCACGGACAAGTCAAAGTCGATGGTTCAAGAAAGAGTGTTTTTCGTGACTTCTCAAAAAGTAAAGAACCCGAACGAAGTTATCATGCGTAAGCTAATCATAAATTCTCATGATGTTTATACCTTATTCAATACCAGTTCTACCCACTCTTTTATTTTACCTAATTGTGCTCAATGTTTGAAATTAACCCCTGAGAAATTAGACTTTGACTTATCTGTTGAAACTCCGTTAGGAGAATCCTTCAATATATCCACTGTTTATAAATCTGGTTTGATTCAAATTGGCACCCTCGCATTACCTATTGATCTCATCTCTTTGAAAATACTTGCATTTGATGTAATTTTAGGGATTGATTGGTTAACTACTCATCATGCTAAATTGATTGTTTTCGTAAGGTCATTAGTTTTCATATTCCTGACTAATCTGTTATGCGAATTCAAGCAACAAAACCACTAAATTCAATCACTATCATACCAAGCTATAAAGCCATTCGTTTATTGAAAAATAGATGTCAAGCTTTCTTAGCACATGTCGTGGATTTAAACAGAAATACATCAGATTTGAATTATATTTTTGTTGTTAATGAATTTCTTGACATATTTCCCGAAAAACTTCCTGGCCTACCCCTAGAGAGTAAAATAGAATTTTGTATTGACTTTGAACCTAGTACAAAACCTATTTCTAAAACCCTATATCGAATGGCTCCTATTGAACATCAAGAGTTAAAAACCCAACTTCAGGAACTGTTAGACATTGGTTTCATTCGTCCTAGTGCATCTCCTTGGGGTGCTCCTATTTTATTTGTAAAGAAGAAAGATGGGAGTATGCAACTTTGCATTGACTATCGGGAGTTAAACCATGTCACAATAAAAAATAGGTACCCGTTACCTTGCATTGATGACTTATTTAATCAGTTACAAGGTGTTAAATTCTTCTCAAAGATCGATCTTTGTTCTGGATATCATCAGTTAAAGATTAAAACTGATGACATTTCAAAGACTGCTTTCAGAACTCGCTACGGGCATTACGAATTCCTAGTCATGTCTTTTGGATTGACTAATGTTCATGTTTCCTTCATGGATATAATGAACAGAGTATTCAAGGAACATTTGGATCATTTTATGGTTGTCTTTATTGATAACATCCTCATTTACTCCAAAAGTCATGAAGATCATGAGCAACACTTGAGGCTGATACTCCAAAAGCTTCATGAAAATAAGCTATATACCAAGTTGAAGAAATGAGAGTTCTGGCTTGAGGAAGTAGCATTCCTAGGGCACGTGATATCGAAACATGGAATATGAGAGTACCCGACAAAGATTGAAGAAATACAAAGTTGGGAGCAACCTAAGTCAATAACTGAAGTACGCAGCTTTATGGGCTTAGCTGGTTATTATCGGAGATTCGTAGAAGGATTTTCTCGAATCGCCACTCCATTAACTTAACTGACTCGAAAAGATACAAAATTCGAATGGAGCGAGGAATGTGAGAAGAGTTTCCAAGAACTCAAGAGGAGACTCATTACAGTACATGTTCTGACAATACCATCAGGTTCGGAGGGATTTTTCATCTACAACGATGCTTCAGGCAGAGGTTTAGGATGTGTTCTCATGCAATATAGGAAAGTTATAGCCTATGCCTCATGACAACTCAAAGAATATGAGAGGAATTATCCTAATCATTATCTAGAGTTGGCAGCAGTCATTTTCGCACTAAAGATCTAGAGAAACTACCTGTATGGGGAGAAAGTGGAGATCTATATAGATCATAAAAGCCTCAAATATTTCTTCACCCAAAAGGAACTCAACACGCGACAATTACGTTGGCTCGAGCTGTTGAAAGATTACGACCATACCATTCAATACCATCCTGGAAAAGCGAACGTGGTAGCTGACGCGTTGAGTAGAAGATCATATGTAGGTATGAGTGCAATATTTTCAACACAAAGACCCATTCTGTATGACTTACAAAGGACAGAGATATAGTTAAAAAAACTCCAGGGACCCACGTGAAGATGGAACATATATGAGTAGAACCGATTTTAATCGATAAAGTTAAAGCTGCTCAAGCTACAGACCCGGAGTTGATGCGTATGAAGAATAAGGTGCTATTCTAGAAGTAATGATCGACGAAAAAAGGAACACTTTGAGTCAACTCCAGACTTTGTGTTCCTAACACTCTGATTTGAAGTATAAAATCATGATGGAGGCACACAACACATTTTTTGCAATCCATCCTGGAAGTGCCAAAATGTATTGTGATCTTCGACATACATTTTGGTGGAGCAATATGAAGAGAGAGATCATAGATTTTATCTCAAGGTGTTTAACTTGTCAACGTGTCAATGCGAAGCATCAAGTGCCAAAAGGTCCATTGCAACCACTTGAAATTCCAGAGTAGAAATGGGAGCACATCAACATGGATTTCATTACTGGTCTTCCCAAGGTTTCTCAAGGCATAGATGCAATTTGGGTCAATATCGATAGATTAACCAAGTCTTCTCATTTCTTGTCTATACGAGAAACTTATTCACTTGACCATCTTGTTCGTATGTACATAGATGAGATTGTGAGATTTCATCGTATGCCAGTATCCATAGTCTCTGATCGAGACCCAAGATTCACTTCACGATTTTGGGTCAGCTTGCAGAAAGCTATAGGCTGTAACGATCGAGAAATTTTTGTAATTAATTTAAATATTTATTGAATTAAATAAATATTTTAAATAATTTATTTATTGAAGAAAATAATAATTGATGAATTCTGGTGCATTAATTAATTTAGTACCTAAATTGATTAATGATAATTAAACTTATAATGGTAATTTTTATATGAAGATTTAATTTAATGAAATAATTAAAATAAATGAATTGTTTTATATTAAAGAAAATAAGTAAAGCAACGTTTAAATCTAATTTATTAATAAAATGAGATATATAATTATTTATTAATTATAAGTATAATTATAATAAGATTATAATAATTATTATTATAAGTTATTAACCAACGTGTGACACATGAAATCAAATAATATAATATTATTAAAATGATCTAGTATGGGGGAATAGGTGGTAGCCAAACAATGCCTTGTGTCCTTTGGCTTATTCTAACTTACGTAAACGTATTATTTTCTAACGAAAGAGTACGTGGGAGAGTGGCCAGTTTATTTTTACGCGTCTTATTTTTCCCTAAGGCTAGTTATCAGTGAAGAGCAGAGAGAGCTTGGAGAGAGAGAAAGAGAGGAAACATAGTGAATTGTATTATCTGTGATTGTTAAGGAGAGGAATTTCTAAACCTAGTCATCATCTTTTGCTAGCCAACAATCAAAGAATAAGGTATAACTTACTTTAATTTTAACTCTTTTATTTGGAATTTCTATTAATAATTGTGTTGGATTGATACATATACATGTATGTAGGGTTTATACTCTGTTAATCATCACATGTGAGTGTTGTTTGATGATTAAAATTCATGTAAATTGGTTTGTAAGAAGAAAAGTATATAATAGTGTTTATGTTTGAGAAAATGGCTTAGGTAAGTACAAAATTTCATGATCAATACTTGCTATAATCTGAAATTTGATGTTGGATTATGTTAGTACATTAAGAAATGAAAGGGGCGTAGTTTAAATCGTGTCAATTAGTTAAGTAATGAATTCGTGGCGATCGAATTCGCTAAAAGCGTAAAAAAATGATGAAATTTAGAAAATGTTGGTTTTGATTCTTCAAATTTGTGTATATGTAATGTTTTTCTGATTAGAGTGAAGAGTAGCATGTTTATAGATGTTATCACAAAGTTCTAGTTGCTAGGTTTCATGAATTTATGTAGGAATTGGATTGAATAGCATCACTTGAATGATGCAGAGTATTTGAGTTTCTGTCTCTACTACGGTAGCAATTGTACTTATAGGCCTTCTCTTGAATCAAGAATAAGATTTGTGCAAGTAAGGTTTGGGGCCAGTAGCAATTGCTGTGTGGCAAATCTGAGCCTAAGCGGTGAAGTCATTTGTTTGTAGGTGGTTATACAAGGGTCTAATTTGACTTGGCATGCATGATAATGATGTTGTATCCTAACATAAAGCATCATAACAGGTTGTAGTTTAATATAATACCTAAATATGGATATTATAGTTGTCACTTGAATAAGTTATATAATGAAACTAAATGTGATGTTTTCGAAAGTTAAAGATGATGGTAAAGTTATGTTAGTTTATAAAGGGATTTAAGATTCGTTAAGGATGTTAACCAACGTGGTTAGATGCTAAGTTAAGGTTATGACCTAAATGATGGGTTAGACCAATAAAGCTAATATTAATACAACTAATTGTTATTGCGATTCCAATGATATATGTAGGGTAATTGGCGAACATTATTACACTTGTGTAGCTTACATACAAGGCAAGTTTCCTAACTTCATTCTTTTTATAATGAATGAAAGTTTCTTATCCTAAACCTTTATTGATCAAGTTTCATAGCTATGCTATCTTTATGTCAATAAAGCTTTCAATTTCTAAATTTTACAGTAAAGTTGAGCAAGCCTATTGATTCTATCTCATGTATGATTTTACAAGCTCTTGTAACCTAGTTCGTTACATCGAGCAAGTTTTACTTTTCTAAATCTTGATATTATTATTCAAAGTATACATTGTTCTAATACATTGATTCAAATGAGGCTGTTCTAATTCTCTTGGATATGGTACTTTTTATATATATACCATGTCTATTCAAATACATAATATTGTTGTTAAATCACTGACTTAAATAATGTTGTTCAATTCTATTTCATTGTGTCGAACCTTCAAATAGCAAGTAAACTTTTATTGAATTGAATTGATCTATAAATGAATAGTGTTCTAAAATTCTAGAACAACTGATAAAATAGTTCTGAGCTAAACTTTCTTTAGTGCAGAAATTCTAAATCCAAACTGAGACGAACAATCCTAACATAGGGGATTTTGTACGTGTAACGTTTAGATGTTTGTGCACAATACATGGTACAAAGGGCTGATCCTCCTAAGTACGTTAAGAAGGGTCTATATAGTCTAAATGACTGTTAAGGTTGGGGTAGTAATACCTAAATACCAGAGACATAGTTCATTGTCTTAAGACCCTCAGATATTAAAGTTCGAACTTGTTTTCTATTTTTGATTCGTAAAACAAGTTCATTATGGTTCAGCATTCGTTATTCATTCTCATGTTGTTATCATTACTACTCTCTATATCAGTGAGCAATTGCTTGCTCACTCTTACATTTAACATTGCAGCTAAAGCTGAGAAAGTCGATGAGCCATCTACTAGCAAGTGTTGAAGACTTATGAGAAATTTATTTAAATAAATTATGTTATAAGACTTGTTTTATTATATGATGTATTCTGCAAACTTATGTAATAATTTTAAGGTTAGATTACCTGGGATTGTTTTGAGATGATGTAACCCTTTAAGGGGAGAGATTATTGTTCAAGTTATTTTATGTCTTTACCTTTTATTATGGGTAGTTAGATATAATATTTTGATAGTGAGCACCAAATCTTGCAGGAATGAAGTACCCGGATTTGGGGGTGTCACAGGTTGGTATCAAAGCTTTAGGTTATGAACCTTAGGTGGGGAAACCTTAGGAAGTAACATTTAAGGACACAAAAAACATAGTGGTGTCCAACTCTTATCGAGTTTTAAGGAATGGATTAAGGTATCCATTGAAGCTAAATAATAAAAGACATTATGTGTTATGTGTTAATAACTTATGTGCTCGCGAGTATCGAAAAATATTAAGTAAAAATTAAAATATTTTGTTGTCAGGATGTCTAACGAAGGAGGATCCAGTCCAGCTAGGGATGTGATACCTCAGGTACCTAGAGATGACGAACCCCGGGATATTCATGTAATATCCGAGATTTTCTATATAATTTAAGAATCATCAATAAACGAATTTATATGAAACTTTTGGGTGATTTCATTTATTAGATGTATATGTGTTTTATATATATTTGTTATTTCAAGATATGTGATGAGATGTATTTAAATGGTTAGTTTAGTTTTATTTAACTATTTAAATTGATTAAGTATAGGGAATTATTTTATTTATTACGTGGGATGGTATTAAATCATGAGCTGCAGTTTGGAGTGGAATTTAGAGATGCGTACTACGTATTCGAGTCCAGAACGTCAAAATAAGTCAGGATAGACTGTAATCACGAAAACTGTCATAGTTGACTTTTTGGTCAAAGTCTACTAGTTGACTTTTTTAAGGAAAAAGTCAACTACGAATTTCGGGGATGATTTTGACAAAACGGATAGTCCCATGACGTCCGGAACGTCGAATTAGTAAGAATCGATATTAGTATCGAAACATTTGGCTACTGAGGGTAAAATGGTCAAAATAATGTATTAAACGATTAAATTGATTATAGTATTATTTTAATAGAAAAAAGTACATCAGCCGTGGGGCCCACATGACAACCAAATTGGGACTAGGGAGGGAACATTATAATTATAAGGTAATGAGGGGGGAGGGAGTTAAACTCTTTACAATCCAAGACCTTTCCTTTCTCTAACCCCCACCCCATATTAAATTGAATTTATACAATATACTTCTTACATATAATTATATTGGAGATGGAATGGCTGGAAAAACAATTGGTTATCATGTTCAACATATACTCTCTATCCAAGTTTTCTTCCTTTTTGTAAAAAAATCCTACCGTGAGTAACGGTGGGAATGAGAGATGAAAGAGCTTGAGAGGGTGGCGAATTCTGGAGTTTTGGGGAGTCTAAACAAACAAGTGAGGAGGATTTTCAGAAGCTAAAGAAGAAGAAATTCATCAAGTAAGAAACTCATGAACTTTTATATGTTTTCAAGGGAAATAGCTAGAAAATGGCTCTTAGTTGCTAATTTATTCAAATCATGGTAATTTAGTGAGTTTGTTTGTTGTAATATGTTCATATATGTTAGTAGATGAGATCTGGAAAGTAGGAATCGAATCCATGCATGCTAGACTCAAAATCATGATTTTTGTCAAAGTTGGTTAAAAAGTGTAATATGTGATTTTTGGGTTTTTCGAAGCCTTGGATTCGTCGTTTATATGACTCAATTAGCATATGTAATAATTTTATTAAATAGTATGTAGTATGAAGTCTAATCTGGACTAAATTTTGTTAGAATCGGAGTTATAATGAGCAAGTTATTAAAATCGCAAGCAAGCATGTTCATAACAAAATCTGCAGAAAATCTGGAATTTCTAGATTTTTTCGAAGTATAGAACTAGTGATGGCACGTTTTTCTATGCAGTTGGTTTATGGTCTTAGCATTCTAGTCTCATGAATGTTATTTTTTTGAAAAATACCTTGATGTATGAAGTTTATTGTGTCCAAGTATCATGGTCATATCATCTGTAGATTAATGGGAATAAAATCGCAAAAGTGGCTGTAAGAAACAAAAATTTTATGTCTTTCTTGGGACTGTTTGGTTCAGTCTATCTCGGGGGCATTTTCGACCACTATTTTGTACTTTAAAAATTTTGAAAACATTTAGAGTATTTATAAAAGAGGATATGAAGGTCCTGTAAAAAATTGAGAATTTTTGGCCATACGGTTTGACAATTATGAATTTTACGGCTAAGGACACTATTTAAAAAGATACCCGAATAACTCTCTCTGTACAAGTCCAAAAAATATGAAATTTTTACTCAAAGTACATGTATATAACAGGAGATAACATTGAAAATTTCAGAATTTTTGGAGCTAATCTCGATTTATGAAAAATCTGAGAATATTTGGATATTATGGACTATTTAAAAATAGTAGATGGATTTAAAAAATTCTGGGAAAAATATATGTTCAGTGTGGGACTATATTCTACAAAATCCTAGAAAAGAAATATTTTTGAGACTGATTTGGTATTTTTCATATAAATGATGTTATATGGATAAATGAATTTAATTATATATGTGATGTCATAATTATGTTAAATGAGATTTTCCGACTTGAGACCCTTAAGCTTATTTTATGCAGATTTTTGGTAGAGGTTTTGGTCCAAAAAATGTCACAAATTTATGTTTCCCAATTTTTTTTATTTAACCACGAGGCCTATACGTAGCAACATGTTATCTAATTGAATTTTATTTGAATATGTGTGAGTTTAATCGTCTCATTAAAATAAAAGGTAACCATTACACTTCAAAGTGGTGTTCGAGAACCAAATTGCTTAACGTGACACATGTGAAAAGATTATGTGAAGGGCTAGTAGATAGCAGTAATTGTAGAAGATGTATCGGGCAAGTTTCCTAATGTTATTCACTTTATTGTAGTGAATGTAAGTTCCCTTAACTTGTACAATTCATCATTGTGTACAAGTCTCTTATATTGCAAGTTATAACTTGTACAAACTTATATATAGTGCAAGTTCTATTGACGATTACTCAATTATTAATTCAGTTGTTTATGCCTTAAAGTTCTTAATTATTTATGAACTGCTTTCAAGAATACGATCTGGCCATTTGTTTCGGTTAGATATTATAGATGTGAAATGTTGTATTATTTAAACTATTTTAAATTCATTGTAGCTATTTAAGTCTACCGATCCAAATTGCTTTGGTGCGGTCACGCATGAAACTAAGATGAACAACCTAGATAACGGGGTAACTGATGTCGGGCATATAGTCCCATTTACGCTTATGTGTTTAAACTTTATACTTGTTCACAATGTAGGGTACGATAGACTGATCACCTGGAGTACTTGCAGAGACTTTACAATCTATTTGATTGTTAAATCGTCTGATGGTTTTGGATGAAACAAAGTAATGTTCAGGGCATCTAACACCCCTTAGTATGCTATTCAGAATTCCAGAACTCTTATCTTGATATTCTAGTTTATCTCTTGATATTTATTTTAGCTGTTGAGAAATATTCATACTAATGATTTTACTTTTGATGTATGTTCTCAAACTACTTTATATACTTGCTGGACAATTTGTCCTCATTCTTGCCTAAACCTTTCAGTTAAGGCTGATAACGTTGAGGGCTCGGGCAAGGACAAGGGAAATTCTAAGATGAAATGATGAGAGTTATTTATGTAATAAGTATATTTCCGCATATGATGTAATGTAGCGATAAATGCTAAGTTTAAGTTGCAGTTTTTTTAAAGGTTGTAAAGACTTGGGACTTTATTTTAAATAAGTATGTAATAGTTAATATAATTATTATTATTGTTAGAGTTATTTAGATAGACGATGATGTATGTTGTATCATGAACACCGTGTCATATAATCGATTTTACACGGATTTGGGGGAGTCACAATTCATGTAGTGCGGGAACAGTTGATTCAGAAGGATGGGTCTGTAACCGATCCCGAGGAGGATAGTTTTGAGGAGATAGAGGAGGATGATGAGGAAGGGGATCCTGTGGAGTTTCCACCAAACTCCATATCAGCTGAGATGTATAACGCTCTGTACGATCATAACATAGAATTCCAGGACAAAGTTGAGGTGCTGGAGGAGTTGGTTGAGATGCATCACGCATCGATAGAGCAGAAAGATGCGGAGATTCAGGAACTCGACTCACGCCTTGGATACACGGAGTGGGACCTGGTTCATACAAAGGGTCGGCATAAAGATCTGTTGGCAGTAAATGAGAAGATGAAGATTGACATGGAGAAATTAAAAGATAACTTTAAAGAGGAATCAGCTAAGCGTGCAAGAGCAGAGGACGTGTGAGGATCCGAAATTTTACAAATAATTTTTTTATTTATTTAATATTTATATTGATTATCAATATTTTGCTAAGTATCTATGATACAAGTCTAGATAAGTGGTCAATTTGTGTATTTACTACGAAATATGAGTAGAGTTGTGCTTAACAGAGAATAGAAACCCTAACCCTAAATCCAGATAGGGATTCGGTAGAAAATACAGTTATAACAATTGTATTGATGAATATGTGTTTGTACGATATAGAATTGATGATCAGTGATTAATCGGTTAGGGTATAAACTTAGTAAACCCTATTAAGGGATTAGAAACCTTAATCGAATGTCAAATAACCCTAATTTTCAACTCAAGATCTCTAAACCCTGATAATCGAAACCTAATCTTAATTAGTGGTATCAAGAGGAAGTTATGATACTGAAATATCATATTAGGTATATTAATGTAAGACAAAGTATATGATTGATCAGGGAAATCAAGTAAGAAATAGCAAACCCTAACTGGTAAACCCTAATTTTGGTTTCGAGAATCTGAAACCCTAATTTGAATATTTAAAACCCTAATTCAGGAATTCAAATGTTAAGAATAAAAGCTTAAGTGTTATAAGTTGTGGGATAAATGGGAAATGTCTAAAATGCCTTTCAAATTATAAGGGAAAAGACCAAAATACCCTTAGTGAGTGCGAAACTTTATATCTTCACGCAGAAGGAGTTGAATATGAGACAGAGAAGATGGTTGGAACTTATAAAGGATTACGATTGTGACATCTTGTATCATCTGGGGAAAGCTAATGTAGTAGCAGATGCGCTAAGCATAAAGGGTAGTGGTAGATTGGCAATGCTAACAGTGGGGAAATTTTTCGCAATGGGGGCTCATCCGACTCTATTAGACAAAATCAAGGAAGCCCAAGGTAGCGATGAGGAATGTGTAAAGGTGAGGAAAAGAATTTCAGATGGAGAAAAGCTTAAATTCAGTATGGGGGGTGATGGACTATTAAGATTTGAGAAGAAAATTTGTGTGAGACCCCAAATTTTACGAATAAAGATTTAATTTTCTCGAAATATTTTTTTGAAAATTATGGTGTGAATTTGAGATAATATTATAGTTATGGGTAGTATTTATAAATTTTGCAAAGTGTGCAAGTTGTTGTATTATATTCGATTGGTCGGGGAATATTCTTTGTGTCGGAGAATATTCGTACAACGGTACAATCATTGGTGGACCCCGCAACAAAATTATTGTCGGAATGAGAAAACGACAAAAATATTTTTATGAAAATAACGGCGGAAGTTTTACCGTTAATACTGTTGAACTACTCGGTAGTAAAAGTACAGTAATACGCGTGGTTGCATAGTAGCACACGATATTGATTATTGATGCTTACGTGAGAAATCACTCAATTATACTCAATTATTGCTACAGTAATTGCTGCATTATATCTCTCATATTATTGATTCGATTATTGTCACAATATCATCTGCATTATATGTTATATTGTTAAATCAATAATTGAGACGACAAAGTTGTTCATATTATTAAATTGCAATATTTACAATGTCTAGAAGTTCTGTCAATGAGAGGTTTGGTAACCTAATTGCGCGCTAATAGTGAGAAATCCTTATTGGAAAGTCCCCCTCTTTCCTAGGAACAACCTAGTTGTTAAATATTGTGAGTTATAATATTAATGATGAATAAGTTCGTGTTGATTAAAGATGAATTTGATAGTTTCATTGTGTTGAGATTATTTGTAGAAATCAACATCTATTCTGATGATAATTGATGTCTAGAGGTTATATTGTTCAATCGGGTATTCGGGACACTTTTCATGTCGGAGTACTATTCACAAGTTACTATTCATGAGTTACTATTCACGAGTTACTATTCATGAGTTATTATTCACCAGTTACTATTCACGAGTTACTATTTATGAGTTACTATTCACGAGTTACTATTCATGAGTTACTATTCATGAGTTACTATTCACAAGTTACTATTCACCCGAACAATATATTTCTTTTTGGTCCAAATTATTTTTGGGTATAATATTATTCCATGAGGAGTTGTGCTAATTTTTCAGACCGTTGGTTGAATTTATATTAGTAAATCAATATAGATCGTTGGTTTAAAATTTTAATAGTGAATCAGTATGGATCGCTGGTTTAAAGTTTTAATAGTGAATCAGTATGGATCGCTAGTTTAAAGTTTTAATAGTGAATCAGTATAGACCATTGCTTTAAGTTTTAATCTGGACCGTCGGTTTAAAAGTAAATCAATCTGGACCGTTCAAGAATTAGTTACTATTCAATCAATTCCTCTATAAATAGAAGCTCATTCCTTCATTATTTCTTGAGAATTCACTAAAACTCTAGAGAAAAAAATTATAGAGAGAAAGAAGAAGAGTATTCTGCTACTTCACTACTTCGATATCCAGTGTCTTTTACGGTAAGGGGTATTATTTCTTTTGTATTCATGAAGAGAACTTCTATTATTCCATCTTTATTATTACATTGGAATAACTTGTATCTGTGAGCTACCCTATACTTGGTGAAATTCTTACGTATTCCATTCTTTATTATTACATTGGAATATCCATGCTCATGTATTTTCTGTGGGACTGGTTCCGTCTTTATTATTATGTTGGAATAACCTGTATACGCGGACTCCCCTATACTTGGTGAAATCCTTATGTTATTCCATTCTTTATTATTCATTGGAATATCTTGTCTATCGTTTTTTCTGTGGGACTGGTTAAAATCTTTATTATTCTCTGTTGGAATAACTTTTGTATACTGCGGACTCCACTATACTTGGTGAAATTCTTATGTTATTCCATTATTTATTATTCTGTTGGAATATCCTATATGTGCGTTTTACGCCGGACCTGGTTCCGTATTTATTATTTACATTGGAATAACTTTTGCTGTGCTATCTATCACATGCCTGGTGATTTCTTTTGTTATTCCATTCCTTATTATACTCAGTTGGTTAAAGTTTTGACTTCTATACTCCATGAAATTAGTGGAATACATGAATATCTTTGGCCCGTAGTGCATGGATAATTTTTGGTCGTGACCCTAATGAATATCCTTGGCCATAGTCCAGGGATGATGTGGATTATTTATTAAGCTGAGTCTCAGCGATAAAAATGATGAAAAACTTTTTAAATCATAAAAGATAGTAGATTTTATTCTCTACTTGACTCTTTTAATGGATTGCTAATTCCGCTGCAGTTAAACTTGTTGTATATTGTATTTTGTCAGTTTAACATTGTTGAAGGCTAATGATAATTTATCCTGCATTATCTTAGTCATAATATTTCTTACTGGGCTAGTTGAGCTCACCCTTTCTTTCACTGTTCTCTTCAGGAAATGAGAACGTATGAGGGACTAGTCGGGGGACGGAGTGATGATCCAGATGATAGCATTAGTAGTCCTCACTATTCTATAAAATAGTGTGATAACAATTATAATGAGGATTTATTTTGAGAGTGGATATTGTCTAGAAGACAATATTTGTATTAAAACTCTCAACTTTTGTTGTATATTTAAGATTATATTTGTATTTTGTACCATGTATCTGACGACCCAAGATGGGTGATGTATACCTATTTTGGGGGCGTCACAATTTGGGTGCCAGCGGTGTCTGAATTAAAGGAAGAAATCTTGCAGGAAGCTCATAGCTCAAGTTACACAATCCACCCGGGAAGCACAAAGATGTATCAAGATCTCCGCCAACATTATTGGTTTCCCAGTATGAAAAGAGAAGTCCCAGAGTGTGTCAGTAAGTGTTTATCATGCCAACGAGTTAAGGCAGAACATCAGAAACCGAGCGGGTTACTTCAACCTTTAGAAATTCTAGAATGGAAGTGGGAGCATATCACGATGGACTTCGTAGTAGGACTTCCAACTACGCATAAGGGTTACGATGCAGTATGGGTGATCGTTGATCGATTGACCGAGTCAGCGTATTTCTTGCCAATCAGGATCAGATATACCTTGGATCAGTTGGCAAAGCTTTACATCAAAGAGATTGTTTCCAGGCACGTGGTACCTGTATCAATTGTGTTAGATCGCGATCTGCGATTCACAACAAATTTCTAGAGAAGTTTTCAAGAACACATGGGAACGCAACTAAGATTGATCACGGCATATCATCCTCAAACAGATGGGCAGAGCGAGAGAACTATTCAAACGTTAGAGGACATGCTGAGAGCATGTGTTATGGATTTCAAAGGGAGCTGGGATGACCACCTACCGTTGGTGGAATTTGCGTACAACAACAGTTATCACGTAAGCATCGGTATGCCACCTTATGAAGCTTTATATGGAAGGAAATGCAGAACACCATTGTGCTGGGATGAAGTGGGAGAACGACAATTGCTAGGGCCAGAATTGGTGCAACAAACTGCAGATGTGATCAAAACAATATGAGCGAGGCTAGTGACGGCTCGGGATTGATAGAAGAAATATGCAGATCAACATCAACAACAACGAGATTTTGACGTCGGCACTTATGTGTTTTTGAAAGTATCGTCTCAAAAAGGGAGAATGAGATTTGGGAAGAAGGGAAAACTTAGTCCCAGATTCATAAGACCCTTTGAAGTGTTGAGGCGAGTGGATGAGGTAGCTTATGAAATAGCTTTACCTCCGGAGTTAGAACATATACACAACGTGTTCCACATTTCAGTCTTACGACCCTATAAGCTGGATTACAAGCATGTCATAGAGTATGAACCTATTCAGTTTGAAAAGGACTTAACCTATAAAGAGGTCCCATTGCAGATAATCGATAGAAAAGAACAAGTGTTAAGAAATAAGATAATACCTTCTGTTAAGGTAGTATGGAAGAACCACAACGCTGATGAGGCTACGTGGGAACTCGAGGAGAAAATGATGAAAAATTACCCTAATCTTTTTGTTTGATGTGTAATGATTCCGGGGACGGAATCCTTATGAGGGAGGGTGAATGTAATATCCAAGATTTTCTATGTAATTTAAGAATCATCAATAAACGAATTTATATGAAACTTTTGGGTGATTTCATTTATTAGATGTATATGTGTTATACATATATGTGTTACTTCAAGATATGTGATGAGACGTATTTAAATGGTTGGTTTAGTTTTATTTAACTATTTAAATTGATTAAGTAGGGAATTATTTTATTTATTATGTGGGATGGTATTAAATCATGAGCTGGAGTTCGGAGCGTAATTTAGAGACGCAGACTTCGTATTCGAGTCCAGAACGTCGAAATTAGTCAGGATAGACTGTAATCACGAAAAAGTGTCACGGTTGACTTTTTTTGTCAAAGTCAACCGGTTGACTTTTTCTAGGAAAAATTAACCACAAATTTCGGGGATGATTTTGACGAAACGGATAGTCCCATAACATCCGGAACGTCAAATTAGTAAGAATCGATATTAGTATCGAAACGTTTGGCTACTTAGGGTAAAATGGTCAAAATAATGTATTAAACGATTAAATTGATTATAGTATTATTTTAATAGAAAAGTGCATCAGCCGTGGGGCCCAAATGACAACCAAATTGGGACAAGGGAGGGAGAATTATTATTATAAGGTAATGAGGGGGGGAGTGAGTTACAACTCTTTACAATCCAAGACATTTCCTTTCTCTAACCCCCACCCCATATTAAATTGAATTTATACAATATACTTATTACATATAATTATATTGGAGATGGAATGGCTGGAAAATCAATTGGTTATCATGTTCTACATATACTCTATATCCAAGTTTTCTTCCTTTTTGTAAAAAAATCCTACCGTGAGTAAAGTTGAGAGTGAGAGAGGAAAGAGCTTGAGAGGGTGGCGAATTCTGGAGTTTTGGGGAGTCTAAACAAGCAAGTGAGGAGGATTTTCAGAAGCTAAACAAGAAGAAATTCATCAAGTAAGCAACTCATGAACCTTTATATGTTTTCAAGGGAAATAGCTAGAAAATGCCTCTTAGTTGCTAATTTATTCAAATCATGGTAATTTAGTGAGTTTGTTTGTTGTAATATATTCATATATGTTAGTAGACAAGATCTGGACAGTAGGAATCAAATCCATGCGTACTATAATCAAAATCATGATTTTTGTCAAAGTTGGTTAAAAAGTGTAATATGTGATTTTTGGGTTTTTCGGAGCCTTGGATTCGTGGTTTATATGACTCGATTAGCGTATGTAATAATTTTATAAAATAGTATGTAGTATGAAGTCTAATCTGGCCTAAATTTTGTTAGAAGCGGAGTTATAATGAGCAAGTTATTAAAATCGTAAGCAAGCATGTTCATAACAAAATCTGCAGAAAATCTGGAATTTCTAGATTTTTTCTAAGTATAGAAACCGATCTTGTACGTTTTTCTATCTTGATTGGTTTGTGGTCTTAGCATGCTAGTTTCATGTATGTTATATTTTTGTAAAATACCTTGATGTATGAGTTTATTGTATCCAAGTATCATGGTCATATCATCTGTAGATTAGTGGGAATAAAATCGCAAAAATGGCTGCAAGAAACCAAAATTTGATGTCTTTCTTGGGAATTTATTTGGATCGATCACATCTCTGGGAATTTTTGTCCACTGTTTTGTACTTTAAAAATTCTGGAAAAATTTGGAGTATTAATATAAGAAGATATGAAGGTCCTGTAAAAAAATTGAGAATTTTGGGCCATATAGTTTGAGAGTTATGAATTTTACGGCTAAGGACACTATTTGAAAAAGATACTCGAATAACTCTCTGTGTATAAGTCCAAAAATTACGAAATTGTTACTGGAAGTACATGAATATAACAGGACTTAACCCTGAAAATATCAGAATATTTGGAGTTAATCTCGATTTATGAAAAATCTGAGAATATTTGGATATTATGGACTATTTAAAAATAGTAGATGGATTTAAAAAATTCAGGGAAAAATATATGTTCAGTGTGGGACTATATTCTACAAAAGCCCAGAAAAGAAATATTTTTGAGACTGATTTGGTATTTTTCATATAAATGATGTTATATGGATAAATGAATTTAATTATATATGTGATGTCATAATTAATGAAAATGATATTTTCCGACTTGAGACCCTTAAGCATATTTTATGCAGATTTTTGGTAGAGGTTTTGGTCTGAAAAATGTCACAAATTTATGTTTCCTGTTTTTTTTTATTTAACCACGTGGCCTATACATAGAAACATATTATGCAATTGAATTGTATTTGAATACGTGTGAGTTTAATCGTCTTATTAAAATAAAAGGGAACCATTACACTTCAAAGTGGTGTTCGAGAATCAAATTGCTTAACGTGACACATGTGAATAGGTTACGTGAAGGGCTAGTAGATAGAAGTAATTGTAGAAGACATATCAGGCAAGTTTCCTAATTTTATTCACTTTATTGCAGTGAATGTAAGTTCCCTTAACTTGTACAATTCATCATTGTGTACAAGTGTCTTATATTGCAAGTTATAACTTATACAAACTTATATATAGTGCAAGTTCTATTGATGATTACTCAATTATTAATTCAGTTGTTTATGCCTTAAAGTTCTTAATTATTTATGAACTGCTTTCAAGAATACGATCTGGCCATTTGTTTCGGTTAGATATTATAGATGTGAAATTTTATATTATTTGAACTATTTCAAATTCATTATAGCTATTTAAGTCTACCAATCCAAATTGCTTTGGTGCGATCTCTCATGAAACTAAGATGAACAACCCGGATAACGGGGTAACTGATGTCGGGCATATAGTCCCATTTACGTTTATGCGTTTAAACTTTATACTTGTGCATAATGTAGGGTACGATAGGTTGATCACCTGGGGTACTTGCAGAGACTGTTTATAATCTATTTGATTGTTAAACCGTCTGATGGTTTTTGATGAAACAAAGTAAAGTTCAGGGTATCTAAAACCCCTTAGTATGCTATTGAGAATTCCAGAACTCTTATCTTGATATTCATACTAATGCTTTTACATCTGATGCATGTTCTCAAACTACTTTATATACTTGCTGGGCAATTTGTGCTCATTCTGGCTTAAACCTTTCAGTTAAGGCTGATAACACTGAGGGCTCGGGCAAGGACAAGGGAAAGTCTAAGATGAAATGATGAGAGTTATTTATGTAATACGTATATTTCCGCATATGATGTAATGTAGCAATAAACGCTAAGTTTAAGTTGCAGTTTTTTTAAAGGTTGTAAAGACTTGGGACTTTATTTTGAATAAGTATGTAATAGTTAATATTATTATTATTATTATTAGAGTTACTTAGATAAACGATGATGTATGTTGTATCGTGAGCACCATGTCCTGTAATCGATGTTACACGGATTTGGGGGCGTCACAATTCATGTAGTGCGGGAACAGTTGATTCAGGAGGATGAGCCTGTAACCGATCCCGAGGAGGATAGTAATGAGGAGATAGAGGAGGATGATGAGGAAGAGGATCCTGTGGAGTTTCCACCAAACTCCATATCAGCTGAGTTGTATGACGCTCTGTACGATCGTAACATAGAATTGCAGGACAAAGTTGAGGAGCTAAAGGAGTTGGTTGAGATGCATCACGCTTCGATGGAGCAGAAGGATGAGGAGATTCAGGAACTCGACTCACGCCTTGGAAACACGGAGTGGGACCTGGTTCATACAAAGGGTCAGCATGAAGATCTGTTGGCAGTAAACGAGAAGATGAAGACTGACATGGAGAAATTAAAAGATGACTTCAAAGAGGAATCAGCTAAGCGTGCAAGAGCAGAGGACGTGTGAGGATCCAGAATTGTATGAATAAATTTTTTATTTATTTAATATTTATATTGATTATCAATATTTTGTTAAGTATCTATGATACAAGTCTAGATACATGGTCAATTTGTGTATTGACTACAAAATATGAGTAGAGTTGTGCTTAACAGAGAATATAAACCCTAACCCTAAGTCCAGATAGGGATTCGGTAGAAAGTACAATTTTAACAATTGTATTCATGAATATGTGTTTGTACGATATGGAATTGATGATCAGTGATTGATCGGTTAGGGTACAAACTTAGTAAACCCTAATAAGGGATTAGAAACCTTAATCGAATTTTGAATAACCCTAATTTTCAACTTAAGATTTCTAAACCCTGATAATCGAACCCTAATCTTAATTAGTGGTATCAAGAGGAAGTTATGATACTGAAATATCATATTAGGTATATTAATGTAAGACTAAGTATATGATTGATCAGGGAAATCAAGTAAAAAATAGCAAACCCTAACTGGTAAGCCCTAATTTTGGTTTCGGGAATCCGAAACCCTAATTCGGATATTTAAAACCCTAATCCAGGAATTCAAATGTTAAGAATAAAATCTTAAGTGTTATAAGTTGTGGGATAAATGGGAAATGTCTAAAATTCCTTTCAAATTATAAGGGAAAAGACCAAAATACCCTTAGTGAGTGCGAAATGACCGAATTTCCCTTTTACTTAAAACTTAAGTAAAAGATTTTTGCAATCTTGGTGAGTCATCACTCCAAGAATTATCCCATGTGCTTATTAAATTTCCAAGACCAGATTTGTGCTATCTAGCCACATTTACAACCATGAATTCAAAAGATCTAGGATTAAAAGTAAGAAATATTTACTTTACTTATCATTTTTCTCCAAGACTTTCTCTCTCTTAAAATTTCAAAATGGAGAGTGAGTGGGTGTGAGAAGTTAAGCCATGATCAAGCTTAAGCCTTCCAAGAACAGGAGCAAAGATTAGATTTAAGGATCAAAGCTTTTTAAGGTATAAAACCCTAACTATTGTAAATCTATGTATTTGATGTTAGATGTTGTTAGTTATTAGTTAAAGTTGTGTTAAGAGATGTTATTTAGTGATCCAAGATGTTACATAGAGTATCCATAACATCTAGGTGTTAGAAAATAAAGTTTTAGAACTGTCTTAGAAACCTAATTTTGTTGTCTGACAAGCCAATGTCAGGGCTCATAGATCTCAACCTGTTAATGATTTGTTGTGTTTGAAGTTATATACTTGTTCTTTGCCATGAGGAGAGTAGACTGGGAGTGGAATCACATCTATACCATGTCTAGATCTCAAGATATAAGTAGTCAAACATAGTTGACCGACCATGACCAAACTGTTTCTGGAAAACCCAGATTTTTCCAGGTAGCTCTGACAACATCTTTAAGGTCTCTGATCTTGCTACTGGTAAGGTTAATGGCCATGTTAGTGTTTGATATTTGTAGTCTGTCATATGAACTACACATCCCAGCCATTAGAACACTTAGATCGTATATAGAATCAAAATTATGGCTGGTCAAACAAGCGTTGACCATCAGCCGGGTTAGTTTTCTAGGAAACCCAGAAAGTTGAAGAGCAAGTTTTCTGACATGGTTTGACCATGCCAGATCTTGCTCATGTGGTGATGTTATTATGTTGTGATGTTATAGACTTGTACCCTGACACGTGCTATACACAATCGAACCATTACATCACACAAAAAAGATTTATACAGCAAGTAATTACAAGGATTGAAAAGTAGTCACTTGGACTGTTCTTCATTTCTGGAAAACCTAGAAATGAAGAACAGCCTCTGACACGTATTTTGGAGGCCCAGATGTTGCTGATATGTTGTTGTATGGTCATGAACTTAGTATGTAGTTGTAGTATTACATAAATACTACAACATTAACATGAATTATAGCCTAGAAAGCAAGAAGATCATAGATTAAAAACCGGTCAAACAGAGCACCTTAGCCTCTGACATAGTTTTTTCTGGGTTTGGGCTAAAGAACACCTATAGCGACGGTTCTGTCGCTATAGGGCCCTTTAGTGACACTTAATTTTCGGAAAATTATTATTTTATTAAATAAAAAGAGAAAATTAGTTTTTAATTATTAAAAATACAAAATAAATTCCTAAAAATTATTTTAAATCCTAAAAATGGGTTTTTAATAATTTTGAGTATATTTCATAAATATTTAATATTTTTGGAATATTAAAGATAGTTAATTAATTTAATTATAATATTAAATAAATTACTTAAAAATGATTTTAATACTTGAAAAATCATTTGAAAATATAGTATAGTGTTAGAAAATATTTTAAGTTATTTTTAATAACTTTTAATATTTTGTGATGAATTTTATTAATAAATTACTATTAATTCTAATGGATTTATTTAATGAATATATTAAATGAATTTTGAAAAATTAGAATTAATGATTTAAAAATCATATAAAAATAATTTAAGGGTTTTTTGAGTTATAAAATATAATTTTTGATATTTTTTTATGAAAAATATTAATATTTTTATGTTAATGGCAATTATTGGATAAAGGATTTAATTGATTAAAAATCATATAAAGGTGAAATTAAATTATTAAAAATACTTTGTAATATTATAAATAATTTATAATATTATGACATGAATTTCATTAGTAATTAATATTTAAATAAATATTAATGATAGAGGAATATTGTGGTATTTATATCATATAAATACGATATAAGTGATTAAAATTTTTGATAAATAGTAATAATTATTTATAAATTGTTATGAGCCAGGGAAAAATAGTTTTAACTGATGATTAAATTATTTAATATAATTGTGAAGTATTTAGGCAGAGTTTTTTTGGGATTAAGCTCGATAATTATCCGATTAGGCAATCGGGCTGTCGAAATAGTACGAAACTCAACTCAGACTGTAATAGTTTGACTTGAGGTTAGGTCTTATGTGTCTTATATACCGATAGGATTATGTGATAATGTGTTTAGGTTATTTTATAACAGTAATTCACAGTAATACATTATGATGATATTATTCTAACTTGGAGATCAATATTATTAATATTAGGTCTTCAGATGAAGTTAAATAGATTGTGTAGCAATAGACGACGATACATGCAAGTTTTTCTGCACTTTGTGCATATTTTAAATGCCATCTTCATTTAAATTACTTTATTAATTGATTATTATGCTTATATGTAGTTAATTGCTAATTATAGATAAATGGTATCACAAGGGAAATCACCGGCAGGGATTGACAGAAATCAGTTAGAGACAAACCCAACTCAATAGTTGGTAAATGTGTTACTAGATGCTTCACGATGGACGTCAGGGGATCCACCAGAAGTTGAGCCTAATACTTTAAGGATTACCTTGGATTTTAAATTAGCGTGACCATCAAAATTGAAGGGAACTGGGGAATTAAGAAATGAGGTATTAAGATAATGTCAAACGAAGGGAGATCGTAAATGAAAGAGGAATGTTAATTTTTCAAATAATTCTGGGAAAAGGGAAATAATAACACTAGTCAAAGGGATGAAGGTTGTCGTATTTGTGGGAAGAAGCATAGAGGGGTATGTATCTTTATGAGGACTCGATGTTTTACTTGTGGAACCAGTGGACATTATTCAAATAGATGTTCATAGAAAAAGTATAATAGTAATAAGAAGATCAACAAGATTAAATGTTTCAATTGCGGGGTTGGGGGACACATAGCAAATTTTTTTCCAAAACCCAGAAATCTCCACCCAAGGGGGAACTAAAGCCTCAAATTCAAACCAGCAGGTGAAGGGAGCGGAAACGTCCAAGATAAAAGTTAGGTTTTGAAATATTTATAATAGTAAGAATGTTGGATAGTATTTTGAATAGTATATGTAAAACATCTATATGTATGGTAGAGGTTACAACTTTGTATAAGTTAAGAAAGATAATAGATTTTATCTTTTGGTACATGATTTAGGGATATGTTACATTAGGTAATAATAGTGATGAAGTGATGTGTAATTTGTGAAACTTGTTGATATATAATATATTTTAAATTGGGAAGGTATTTACAAAGTGTAAAAATTTGTTTAAAAAGGAGAGAATTATGCAACAAATATGATGAATTATGGTAGAACATGGTTAATGATAAGTCTAAAAGTATTTTGAAAGATACTATAAAAGATTTGAATAAAATTTTAGTCTTAATAATAAAAGATGATGTTGGTGATATTATTCTTCCGTCAAGAAGAAATTGATAGGATAAGAGTCAAGTAGGAAAGGAGGTAAAAGGTAGTTTTACTCAATTAGATGTATTAGATTAGTAGTGTATTTGACAACCAAACAAAGAAATTGTGAATAAATCATTAGGATAAATAAGGTGAAGAAAAGATAAATTGAGAAATAAAGAAATGATTTAAAAATATCATTATTACTATATGATAAATGTGACACCCCCAAACCCAGGTACTTCATTCCCACGAGTTTGGTGTTCACTAAATCAAACATTCATATCTAACTACCCATCACAATAAAAATTGGATAAATAAAACCTTTCCCATTAAAGGGTTACATAATAAAAAATCTCGGGTTGTCTAACCTTTAAATACAATCATTCAAATGCGGAAAATTAATAAACTTCTTTACAACCATTCAATTAAAATCTGAAAATCAAATATCAACATATTACAAGTCTTCAATACTTGTTCATCTTTCCTTTTCCCTTACTGGTGCTAGGTACATCAACCTTCTCGTCTTTAACTGTAATAGTTATATAAGCAAGAGTGAGCAAACAAAGCTCACTTGAAACAATAAGGAATGAAAATCTTTACAACAACTGTCAAATAAGAGGCTCGAAAGAATTAAACAATATGATTTATCAACATTCTGAAGTATATAACTGAGGGTCCTAAGACCACGAACTATGTCCATAGTTATAAGTAATTTTTCAACTTAAACTTTATGATTATAAGACTATAGGGACTCCTCGTACTTAGGGGGATCAGCCCTTCGTACAATGTATTGTGCACAAACATTTCAACGCTAAGCGTAAGTTACCCCTAATAATAGGGTTGTTCATCTCAGTATTTAGAGTACAAGTTCGCACCAAAGTGAGTTTGGTTTGGATACATTTCAGGGTAATTTGGAATTCAACGAACATCAACTAAGGATTAGTTGAATAAAACCAATAACATCATACTATAGAATAATCGTAATTGAATCAACATGGTAAATTAAAGTCATGCTTTAGGAATAATCTAATAGCATACAACTTGAATAACTATAACACACCTTGCTTGAACAATGTTAAGCCAAGGTTATTTAAAATCGAATACTAAGCATGCGTAGAAATTTGAGCGATAAAAGCATTCAACATTAGTATGTATAATTGTGCATGCTAAACAACAAGTTAAATACAAGAATAACATTCGATATAAAAATCAAAGTTTAGAAAGCTTGCATCATTTATAAGGTAATCGAATTGGAAAGCGATAATTGGTTCAACAAGATAATAGATTAGAGAACTTGCCTTGCTCGTAGGCTAAACCCGAACAATTGAATCTCGATATATATATATATATATATATATATATATATATATATATATATATATCATCATCATGACATAGTTAGTCACTACCACTTTACAAACATAACTAAGTACATTCATCATGTAGGTTTGATTATTTAATCACATAATCAAGTTATAACACAAGTTAATCGTTAATAACATGTTCATTCTAGATATAGAAATATTAAAATCATAACTTAACAGTCCTATTATTAACACATAACCATTCCTTTAGACTTTGAGTTCAAAATTAACACTGCATCGAGACCATTATTCTTTAACTTTCACACATGGCTACGATTTATACTTTATCTTGGAATTGGCGTTGCTTGACATGATGATGGCGTTATATACGTGAGAATTATACTACTAGGTAAGTTATAGCTGTAGCCGTACAATCTATGACGAGAGAATTATTATCTGCCAATGGCAATTTTGCATTGAATTGCAGAACTTCGGTGAAAGACGACTACGAAAATCATATTAACAAAGCCAATTTTGGCCTACAAGCTCCTTTCTAATGATCTAATTAACACATAATTCATATAGAGACTTCATATAAACATAATTCAAAGACTCTAACATGTTTCTACCCATAAAACAACATAAACAACAAATTTAAAACATACAATTTCACTATTTTTGATAAAAAAAACTCACTTTTTGATGTTTTTAATGAAAATAAACACTTGTGATTTTTTTTTCAACCAAAAGCAGTTAATTCAAAGCACTTTATCAATGTTTATACATACTCTAACAAATTCAATAGTCAATTTATCAACTAAACAACTAATTAACCCTTAATTTTACCTTAAACTAAACCATACTCATTCACATAAACTCTCATAAAATAGTTTTTATTCACAAACCACATATATAACATCAATTCATTGACTATGCTCATATATAACTTATGAAAATAGTTTTACAACACTAGATTATCATATAAAACCACATACATAACAAATAATTCAATTTCACAAAGCTTTTATGGAGAAAATTGGGAGAGAAAATACAACTATAACTTTGAAAAAAGAAAAACAATAATAGAGTTTAGATGATACCTTGTTTGAAGAAGATGATGGCTAACCCTTTTGATTCTCAAGCTTCTTTTCTCCAATTCCCTAGCCTTTCTTCTCTCTTCTTTTTTTCTCTGTAAACTCTCTTCTTCTCTCTTACCTCTCTATTCTAACCTTACATCTTAGAAATATAATAATATAATAATAATATAGATATTAAATATATAATATAATTCTAACTTAACTGTCATCAGTTATGTTTTATTTGAAAATCAAAAGCCATAAGGCTTGTTTGGCTAACCACTAAAAAATAATCAATTAATCCTTATGCCTTGTTTGGTAAAACTCAATTAGAATAAAGACTCAGTAGGCATTAGGCCTTGTTTGGCAAAACTGAATTTAACTCCTTTATAAAAGGTTATTTGTCACACTTTTATTTAATTAAATTAATTCTAATAACAATTTATTAAATTACTTTAACACGTAAATCAATACCACAAAATTATAATTTTCTATATAATTATAACTTTATTTAATCAACTAACACATCCTTTTAATTACAAATTCAAATAAAAGAATAATAATTCAATTAATCAAAACTCTCTAACTTAATAATTAAATTAAATTAGCATATAATAATTAATTTCCTTAATTATTTATTTAACAAATAATTAACCAAATCGAATCAATTTGAACAATTACAAATTCAACCATAAACACATCCATTAAATACTTATATAATTCAACAAATATTTAATATAACAATTAAAAATTCTGGAATGTTACATCATTCCCTCCTTACAAGGATTCTGTCCCTAGAATCACAATTCAAACAATTCATTCGTCACATTCTCCCCTACTTACAAAGATTACATCCCCGAGAATCGAAGATCTGATTAAACAAATAACTTTCGGGTAATTCTTCATCATTTCGACCGAGTTCCCCGTAGCCTCTTTGACATTATGGTTCCTCCATATTACCTTCACAGAAGGTATCACTTTATTTCTGAGCACTTGTTCTTTCCTGTCGACTATCTGGATAGGAACCTCTTCATAGGACAAGTCTTTCTCAAACTGCAATGGTTCGTACTCGATCACGTGCTTGTAATCGGACTTATATGGTCGTAACACCGAAACGTGAAAAACATTATGAATGTTTTGCAATTCTGGAGGTAGAGCTACCTCGTAAGCCACCTCTCCAACTTTTTGCAGCACTTCGAAGGGTCCAATAAACCTCGGGCTTAGTTTCCCCTTCTTACCAAATCAATTTTTTCCTTCCAAGGTGAAACTTTTAGAAAAAAGTAATTTCTACGTCGAATGCACGATCTTATATCTGTGTTGATCAACATATTTCTTTTATACATCTTGAGCATCTATCAATCTTGTTACGATGAGTTTGACAACCTCGGCAGATTTGTTGTACCGATTACTGGTCCTAACGATTTGGCGTTCACAGAACTTCATCCCAAAGCCATGGTGGAGTTTCGCACTTTACGCCAGTATAATGCTTCGTAAAGGCGGCATCTGCGATGCTTGCATGGTAAATTATTATTGTAGGCAAATTCTACCAGCGGTAATTGTTCATCCCGGCTTCCTTTGAAATCCATGACGCATGCTCTCAAACATATCTTCCAATGTACGAATCGTTCATTCGCTTTGGCCATCTTTTGCGGATGATATGTCGTACTCATCGCAATTGTGTTCCCATACATTCTTGTAGTCTCTTCTAGAAGTTTGATGTGAACCTCGGATCTCTATGACACAATTGACCTTTGGAACTCCATGTCTTGTCACAATCTCTTTAACATATAGTTTTCCCGGTGATCAAGATTGAATCTAACCTTTATTGGCAAAAAGTGTGCAGATTTTGTCAATCTGTCCACTATCACCCAAATCGCATCGTATCCTTTCTGAGTCGGTGGGAGACCTACCACAAAATCCATTGTGATATGTTCCCATTTCCATTCCGGTATTTCTAATGGTTGAAGTAATCCGCTTGGCCTTTGATGCTCGGCCTTGACTCTCTGACATGTTAAGCACTTTGCAACGCATTCTGCAACGTCTCTTTTCATATTTGGCCACCAAAAATGTCGTCGCAAATCTTGATACATCTTCGTACTTCCTGGATGAATCGAATATCTCGAGCTATGAGCTTCTGTCAAGATGTCTTCTTTAATATACTTCTTTGGACCCAGATTCGTCCCTCGAATCTCAGCATTCCATCGGTATCAACCTTGTATTTCACTTCTTTTCCCTCGACCACTCTTTCTCTTATTTTTCTGCATTCCTCATCCTGCAGTTGAGCGTTTTTCACTTTGTCCACCAAAGTTGGACTGGCTTCCATCTGGTATAATTTCTCATCGGATTCTTTTGGAAATTTGATTTCCAACTCTAATCTTGACATTGCTGTAATAAGCTCCTCCTTATCGATTAACAACATCAACTTTCTCTCGCTTTTTCCTACTCAAGGCATCTGCAACCACGTTTGCTTTGCCTGGATGATAAAAGATCTCACAATCATAATCCTTTATCAATTCCATCCATCTCCTTTGACGCATGTTCAGGTCTTTCTGAGTGAAAATGTACTTCAGACTCTTATGGTCTGTGTAAATCTCACATTTCTCTCCATAGAGATAGTGTCTCCATATTTTTAAAGCAAACACAACCGCCGCCAACTCTAAATCATGAGTCGGATACCTTTTTTTTAGTAGTCCTTCAATTGCCTTGATGCATACTGTGATGACTTTTCCGTTTTGCATAAGGACACATCCTAATCCTTTGTGTGAAGCATCATTTGTACACCACAAAATTTCTGTATTATCTGGTAATGACAACATGTGCCATACTTAGTTTCTTTTTCAATTCACGAAAACTTCCTTCACATTTCTCCGTCAAACAAATTTTACTGATTTCCTCGTCAAATTTGTCAATGGAGTGGCAATCTTGGAGAAATCTGGATAAATAAATCGTAATACCACCGCCAATCCCAAGAAACTTCTTACTTACGATGGAGTTCTTGGTTGCTCCCAATTTATCACGACTTTGACCTTTGATGGATCCACTGAAATTCCATCCTTGTCAATTACGTGCCCAAGAAATTGTATGCGTTCTAACCAGAATTCACATTTAGAGAATTTTGCGTACAACTTTTCCTTTCTTAGCGTCTCCAGCGTTAGACGTAAGTGTTCCACGTGTTCTTCTTGAGTTCTAGAGTACACCAGAATATCGTCGATAAACACCACCACAAACTTGTCTAAAAATGGTTTAAACACCCTGTTCATCAAATCCATGAACGCTGCAGGGGCGTTTGTCAAACCAAAAGACATCACCAAAAATTGTTAATGTCCATACCAGAGTTAGAATGCCAGTCTTGGTACATCCTCCTTCCTTACTTTCAGTTGGTGATACCCACTCCTCAAATCTATTTTCGAGAAATATCTAGCACCCTTTAATTGATCAAACAAGTCATCTATTCTCGGCAATGGATATCTATTCTTAATAGTGACTTTGTTTAACTCCCTATAATCAATGTAAAGACGCATTGACCCATCCTTCTTCTTTACGAACAACACCGGTGCTCCCCACGGTGACACACTCGGCTGAATGTATTTCTTGTCCAACAGCTCCTGCAGTTGTACCATCAGTTCCTTCATCTCTCTAGGAGCCATTACATGCGGGCTTTCGATATCAGAGCGGTTCCTGGCGCTAAGTCGATCACGAACTCGATTTCTCTGTCAGGCGGAAGTCCTGGCAAATCCTCTGGAAACACGTCCACAAATTCCCTAACCACCGGTATTTCTTCCAGTTTTGCACCCTTCTTCTGAGTATCGACTATGTAAGCTAAATAACCCACACAGCCTTGACTCAATAACTTCTTGGCCTGCATAATCGTCAGACATCTCATTTGTCTAGGCGATTTGCTACCATTGAAAACTACCTTTGACGGAGTCATAAGGTTTACACATTTCTTTTGGCAGTCAATTATCGCTCCACAATTGAACAACCAATCCATTCCCAAAATAACATCAAACTCTCCAAGCCTAATCGAAATTAAATCTACCATCAAAATATTTCCCTTAATGTTCACCCTACAGTTCTTGTATATGAACCTAACAGGAATTACTTCCTTATTCACAATTTCTATGTTTAAAGGAAATTCAATTCTTCACTAAGCAATCCTAATCTCATAGCAAATTCATCGAGATATAAATGAGCAAGTAGCTTTTGAATCAAATAATACATAAGCATCAATATCATTGATTGGGATAATACGACACCACATCCTTTGATTGCACAACATCTTCTTTGCAGTCGTGTTAAAGGTTACGGTTGTGGGTTTGTTTGATGTCGTTGGCCCGATAATGGCCCAAGTACCTCCATTGCTACCTCCCTTGCTTCTGTTGTTTCTCCGACTTTCTTCTTAGGGCACTCATGAGCAAAGTGATCCTTGGACCCGCAAGTGTAGCAAACATTCTTCTTGGGTTGATTGCGGTTTGGGCGATGTGACCCTCACAGCCACGAGTTAAAGCATACGCGTTTCCCCATTAAGCATACACCTTATGAAACTTCCGCATATAGCACATGCTTCAAACTTCTTATTCTCTTTGGTTACCTTGTTGATTCCCAACACCCACATTTCCATTCCACTTTCTTTTGATTATTATTACCATTCCCACTACCACCACCTCCATTCTTAACCTCCACTTCATTCTTCTTCTTTTTTTTACATTTCTGATTGAACTTGGTTCTTGCTTCGCCGCCACCACCTTGACGAATTGCCTTTTCCATTACTGGTACAAATGTCTTAACTGGAACAAGGAAACCCTACTAAACAAACGGGGCTTGAGGTCCTTGTTCAAACCTCTTCGCCTTGCGTTCATCATGTCTTGACTTGGTATGGCGCAAACCTCGCCAACTCGTTGAATTTTGATGGCATACTCGACACCATCATCATCGTTCCCTACTTTAGTTCTAAAAGCGCACTTCTAGGCGACTCTTGAACTCTCACGGGAAATAGGTCTTGAAGAACATCTCCTTGAACTATCCCAAGCCATAACCCTGGTCCTCCTCGAGTTTTATTGGCTGCCACCAATAACTAGCCTCTGCTTTCAACATGAATATTGCAAAAGTAGTTTTCTAATCTTCCCTACTCGCAACATCGAACACTTTCTCTATCTCCATGACCCAGTGCGTGCCTCAATCGGGTTCATGGACCCATGGAATTCTGGTGGTCCAACCGCCTTGAAGTCCTTAAAGCGTTGTAAGCTTGATTTTGTTGTTGATTACTGCGGTTGATTCTGCGGTGCACTGCACTGTCGATAACGTCACCCAATTTCTTTGAGCGGGGTTAGCTTGACATTATTATTGTTGGTTCCTTGGTGGTTCTCTTGCGGGTGGTTGGCGTCTTGGAGGCATTTTACATTAAAAATACACATTCATTAGATTATTACTCAACTCTTTTCAAGTAATTTCTACTTAACTTTCCCCCATAAAAGTAATCACCACATAACACATAACACTTTGGATAAAAGAAGATAATAACTTTTATTCATTCTTAATTTTTTGAAAACATCATATCAATAGCATCACTGCTATTTACATTATTTTCCTGAACTACTAAAGTTTCAGGACATCATCATCATATCCCATAGGTTGCATCACACTTGGGATTTACATATTATTTATCATAACATAAATCATAAATCAAGTACACTCCCTACGATGTCCTACTTAAGATCTTTGCATAGCCTTACGACGCTCTTCTTCCATAATTCGGAACATGGTTCGATGATCTAGTATGTACGAGGGTAGCGTCTCGAATTGAATTGGGTACCCATGACCCGATCCACGAGCTCGATTGATCCTTTATGTTGAACACGTTATTCATTTCTGCATCTTCATTCTCTTTGCTTGTGCTTCTCCCTCTGCTATTTCGGCTCGTTGATCGGCTTCCTCAAACGCATCTTGGCTCTTGCCCTTTTTTGTGATTCTTCTCTCAACTTGCTCTTCAACTCTGCAATCTCTTGCTCTCATTTGCTCGTTCTCTTCTTGGTGTGAATCAACTTATCTTCAACATTGTTGGACGTTCCTCTCGATCACGAATTTTCGTCGTCTTACGTGCCATCGAGGCCTGTTGCTCAACTACTATCTCTTGCAATTCCTCGACAGTATCTTGAAGTTCCACATTGTGGTCATGCACCTCATCGTATATATGGCCAACTATCGAGTTAAGTGGAATCCTTTCCTCCTCGTCCTCTTCATCCATCTGTGGCGAGCTCCTTTGAATCCTCCTAAATCTGTCTCTATCTCATCATCCTCATCATGTACTCTCTCTGCTTTCAACTCTTGTGACCAGCGGGCTGTTTTTCCGTGGCGATAATTGTTCCCAAACTACGAATATCTCGAGGCTCCTCCTCCCTAGCTTAACTGGATCCTCCTATATTAGTCATCCTGTCAACCAAAGTTTAAGTTTTAATTACTAATCATTACTACTCGACACTCACGAGCACATAAGTTGTAAACACATAAGCACATAAGTATTTTATTACTTCTTCCTTAAAACTCGATAAGAGTTTATCATCACTATCTTTTTGAAGGTTACTTCCTAAGGCTTTTCCCCACCTAAGGTTCATAACCTAAGGCTTTGATACCAACTTGTGACACCCCCAAACCCAGGTACTTCATTCCCACAGGATTTGGTGCTCACTAAATCAAACATTCATATCTAACTACCCATCACAATAAAACTGGATAAATAAAACCTTTCCCATTAAAGGGTTACATAATAAAAATCTCCCAGGTTGTCTAACCTTTAAATACAATCATTCAAATGCGGAAAATTAATAAACTTCTTTACAACCATTCAATTAAAATCGAAAATCAAATATCGACATATTACAAGTCTTGATACTTGTTCATCTTTCCTTTTCCCTTCTTTGGTGCTAGGTACATCAACCTTCTCGTCTTTAACTGTAATAGTTATATAAGCAAGAGTGAGCAAACAAAGCTCACTTGAAACAATAAGGAATGAAAATCTTTACAACAACTGTCAAATAAGAGGCTCGAAAGAATTAAACAATATGATTTATCAACATTCGAAGTATATAAGCGAGGGTCCTAAGACCACGAACTATGTCCATAGTTATAAGTAATTTTCAACTTAAACTTTATGATTATAAGACTATAGGGACTCCTCGTACTTAGGGGGGATCAACCCTTCATACAATGTATTGTGCACAAATATTTCAACGCTAAGCATAAGTTACCCTAATAATAGGGTTGTTCATCTCAGTATTTAGAGTACAAGTTCGCACCAAAGTGAGTTTGGTTTGGATACATTTCAGGGTAATTTGGAATTCAACGAACATCAACTAAGGATTAGTTGAATAAAACCAATAACATCATACTATAGAATAATCGTAATTGAATCAACATGGTAAATTAAAGTCATGCTTTAGGAATAATCTAATAGCATACAACTTGAATAACTATAACACACCTTGCTTGAACAATGTTAAGCCAAGGTTATTTAAAATCGAATACTAAGCATGCGTAGCAATTTGAACGATAAAACTGTTCAACATTAGTATGTATAATTGTGCATGCTAAACAACAAGTTAAATGAGAATAACTTGTTCGATATAAAAATCAAAGTTTAGAAAGCTTGCATCATTTATAAGGTAATCGAATTGAAAGCGATAATTGGTTCAACAAGATAATAGATTAGAGAACTTGCCTTGCTTGTAGGCTAAGTAGAACAATTGAATCTCAATACCCAATATGATATATATATATATATATATATATATATATATATGTCATCATGACATAGTTAGTCACTACCACTTTACAAACATAACTAAGTACATTCATCATGTAGGTTTGATTATTTAATCACATAATCAAGTTATAACACAAGTTAATCGTTAATAACATGTTCATTCTAGATATAGAAATATTAAAATCATAACTTAACAGTCCTATTATTAACACATAACCATTCCTTTAGACTTTGAGTTCAAAATTAACACTTTTAGACCATTACGCTTAACTTTCATGATTGCTGGCGCCAAAGTTTATATTGTGGGTCGGGCTTCTATGATGATGATGATGGCCTTATGCAATGTGAGAATATATACTACTAAGCCGGCTGCGGCGCTATGGTATGAAATGAAATTATCATTCTTGCAAATTATCTGACGCAAGCATGCAGAACTTGAACGAACTGAACGACAAACTAAAATCAAATCATATGAACAAAGCTAATTTTGGCCGACAAGCTCCTTTATAACAGTCTAATTAACACATAATTCATATAGAGACCTCATATAAACATAATTCACAGACTCGTAATATGTTTCTGCCCATAAAACAACATAAACAACGAATTTAAAACATAAAATTTCACCGTTTTTGATAAAAACTCACTTTTTGATGTTTTTAATGAAAATAAACACTGTGATTTTGTTTTTCAACCAAAACAGTTAATTCAAAGCACTTTATCAATGTTTATACATACTCTATCAAATTCAACAGTCAATTTATCAACTAAACAACTAATTAACCCTTAATTTCTACCTTAAACTAAACCATACTCATTCACATAAACTCTCTGTAAAATAGTTTTTATGCACAAACCACATACATAACATCAATTCATTGACTATGCTCATATATAACTTATGAAAATAGTTTTACAACACTAGATTATCATATAAAACCACATACATAACAAATAATTCAATTTCTACAAGCTTTTATGGAGAAAAATTGGGAGAGAAAATACAACTATAACTTTGAAAAGAAAAACAATAACAGAGTTTAGATGATACCTTGTTTGAAGAAGATGATGGCTAACCCTTTTTGATTCTCAAGCTTCTTTTCTCCAATTCCTTAGCCTTTCTTCCTCTCTTCTTTTCTCTCTTGTAAACTCTCTTCTCTCTCTTACCTCTCTATTTTAACCTTACGTCTTAGAAATATAACATTATAATAATAATATAGATATTAAATATATAATATAATTCTAACTTAACTGACATCGGTTATGTTTTATTTGAAAATCAAAAGCCATAAGGCTTGTTTGGCTAACCACTAAAAAATAATCAATTAATCCTTATGCCTTGTTTGGTAAAACTCAATTAGAATAAAGACTCAATAGGCATTAGGCCTTGTTTGGCAAAAGCGAATTAAACTCCTTTAAGTTATTTTAATAACTCCTTTATAAAAGGTTATTTGTCACACTTTTATTTAATTAAATTAATTCTAATAACAATTTATTAAATTACTTTAACACATAAATCAATACCACAAAATTATAATTTTTTATATAATTATAACTTTATTTAATCAACTAACACATCCTTTTAATTACAAATTCAAATAAAAGAATAATAATTCAATTAATCAAAACTCTAACTTAAAATTAATAATTAAATTAAATTAGCATATAATAATTAATTTCCTTAATTATTTATTTAACAAATAATTAACAAATATTTAATCGAATCAATTTGAACAATTACAAATTCATTTGTATCGGAAATAAACACATCCATTAAATACTTATATAATTCAACAAATATTTAATATAACAATTAAAAATTTTAATAATTCAAAATCTTAATTTTTTGCGTTAAATGTATGGATATGGGACTATGTTTCCTAAGGAAATTATGGGTCAAGATAAGTTAAATAAAACTTAGGTTGAGCCAGAAATTATTTTTATTCCTAAAAAGGAATTAAAAGTGGAATAAATGTCGAATGATAGATATAAAAATAATTTAAGGGTTTTGAGTTATAAAATATAATTTTGATATTTTTTTATGAAAAATATTAATATTTTTATGTTAATGGCAATTATTGGATAAAGGATTTAATTGATTAAAAATCATATAAAGGTGAAATTAAATTATTAAAATACTTTGTAATATTATAAATAATTTATAATATTATGACATGAATTTCATTAGTAATTAATATTTAAATAAATATTAATGATAGAGGAATATTGTGGTATTTATATCATATAAATACGATATAAGTGATTAAAATTTTGATAAATAGTAATAATTATTTATAAATTGTTATGAGCCGAGGAAAAATAGTTTTAAGCGATGATTAAATTATTTAATATAATTGTGAAGTATTTAAGCGAGTTTTTTTGGGATTAAGCTCGATAATTATCCGATTAGGCAATCGAGTACGTCGAAATAATCTGAAACTCAACTCGCATCGTAATAGTTTAACTTGAGGTTAGGTCTTATGTGTCTTATATACCGATAGGATTATGTGATAATGTGTTTAGGTTATTTTATAACAGTAATTCACAGTAATACATTATGATGATATTATTCTAACTTGGAGATCAATATTATTAATATTAGGTCTTGAGATGAAGTTAAATAGATTGTGTAGCAATGAGCGGACGATACATGCAAAGTTTTTTACGCACTTTGTGCATATTTTAAATGCCATCTTCATTTAAATTACTTTATTAATTGATTATTATGCTTATATGTAGTTAATTGCTAATTATAGATAAATGGTATCCTGAGGAAATCACCGGCGAGGATTGGATGTAAATCGATTAGAGACAAACCCAACTCAATAGTTGGTAAATGTGTTACTAGATGCTTCACGATGGACGTCAGGGGATCCACCAGAAGTTGAGCCTAATACTTTAAGGATTACCTTGGATTTTAAATTAGCGTGACCATCAAAATTGAAGGGAAGTGGGGAATTAAGAAATGAGGTATTAAGATAATGTCAAACGAAGGGAGATCGTAAATGAAAGAGGAATGTTAATTTTTCAAATAATTCTGGGAAAAGGGAAATAATAACACTAGTCAAAGGGATGAAGGTTGTCGTATTTGTGGGAAGAAGCATAGAGGGGTATGTATCTTTATGAGGACTCGATGTTTTACTTGTGGAACCAGTGGACATTATTCAAATAGATGTTCATAGAAAAAGTATAATAGTAATAAGAAGATCAACAAGATTAAATGTTTCAATTGCGGGGTGGGGGGACACATAGCAAATTTTTTTCCAAAACCCAGAAATCTCCACCCAAGGGGGAACTAAAGCCTCAAATTCAAACCAGCAGGTGAAGGGAGCGGAAACGTCCAAGATAAAAGTTAGGTTTTGAAATATTTATAATAGTAAGAATGTTGGATAGTATTTTGAATAGTATATGTAAAACATCTATATGTATGGTAGAGGTTACAACTTTTGTATAAGTTCGGTAAAGATAATAGATTTTATCTTTTGGTCTATGATTTAGGGATATGTACATTAGGTAATAATAGTGATGAACTGATGTGTAATTTGTGAAACTTGTTGATATATAATATATTTTAAATTGGGAAGGTATTTACAAAGTGTAAAAAATTTGTTAGGTAAAAAGGAGAGAATTATGCAACAAATATGATGAATTATGGTAGAACATGAGTTAATGATAAGTCTAAAAAGTATTTTGAAAGATACTATAAAAGATTTGAATAAAATTTTAGTCTTAATAATAAAAGATGATGTTGGTGATATTATTCTTCTGGTCAAGAAGAAATTTGTGAAGGAGTAAGAGTCAGTAGGAAAGGAGGTAAAGGTAGTTAAGGTTACTCTATATTAGATGTATTAGATTAGTAGTGGATTTGACAACCAAAGCCAAAGAAATTGCTTGAATAAATCATTAGGATAAATAATCTGAAGTGAAGAAAGTTAGAGATAAATTGAGAAATAAAGAAATGATTTAAAAATATCATTATTACTAGTCATGATAAAGTAATTCAAATGGAGAAATTGTGACACCCCCAAACCCAGGTACTTCATTCCCACAGGATTTGGTGCAAACTAAATCAAAAATTCATATGTAACTACCCATCACAATAAAACTGGATAAATAAAACCTTTCACATTAAAGGGTTACATAATAAAAATCTCTCAGGTTGTCTAACCTTTAAATACAATCATTCAAATGCAGAAAATTAATAAACTTCTTTACAACCATTTAAATAAAATTTGAAAATAAAATATCAACATATTACAAGTCTTTAATACTTGTTCATCTTTCCTTTTCCCTTACTGGTGCTAGGTACCTCATCCTTCTCGTCTTTAAGTGTAATAGTGATATAAGCAAGAGTGAGCAAACAAAGCTCACTTGAAACAATAAGGAATGAAAATCTTTACAACAACTGTCATATAAGAGGCTCGAAAGAATTAAACAATATGATTTATCAACATTTTGAAGTATATAACTGAGTGTCCTAAGACCACGAAATATGCCCATAGTTATAAGTAATTTTTTAACTTAAACTTTAACAGTTATAAGACTTTAGGGACTCCTCGTACTTAGGGGGATCAACCTTTCGTACAATGTATTATGCACAAACATTTCAACGCTAAGCGTAAGTTACCCCTAATAATAGGGTTGTTCATCTCAGTATTTAGAGTACAAGTTCGCACCAAAGTGAGTTTGGTTTGCATACATTTCAGGGTATTTTGGAATTCAACGAACATCAACTAAGGATTACTTGAATAAAACCAATAACATCATACTATAGAATAATCGTAATTGAATCAACATGGTAAATAAAAGTCATGCTTTAGGAATAATCTAATAGCATACAACTTGAATAACTATAACACACCTTGCTAGAACAATGTTAAGCCAAGGTTATTTAAAATCGAATACTAAGCATGCGTAGAAATTTGAACGATAAAGCATTTAACATTAGTATGTATAATTGTGCATGCTAAACAACAAGTTAAATACAAGAATAACTTGTTCAATATAAAAAATCAAAGTTTAGAAAGCTTGCATCATTTATAAGATAATCGAATTGGAAACGATAATTGGTTCAACAAGATATTAGATTAGAGAACTTGCCTTGCTCGTAGGCTAAACCGAACAATTCGAATCTCAATACCCTATATATATATATATATATATATATATATATATATATATATATATATATATATATATCATCATGACATAGTTAGTCACTACCACTTTACAAACATAACTAAGTACATTCATTATGTAGGTTTGATTATTTAATCACATAATCAAGTTATAACACAAGTTAATCGTTAATAACATGTTCATTCTAGATATAGAAATATTAAAATAATAACTTAATGATCCTATTATTAACACATAACCATTCCTTTAGACTTTGAGTTCAAAATTAAACATCGGACCATTACTTTAACTTTCATGACTGCGGTGCTACGATTTGTACTATGGGTGGCGTTGCATATGTGATGATGGCGTTAACGGTAGCGACAATTATACTACTTAGGTAGCCACTATGAATGGCGCCGTTTGGTATTGGCTACAATTACTGAATTTCTGGTGACGACTACTAAAAATCATATTAACAAAGCCAATTTTGGCCTACAAGCTCCTTTCTAACAGTCTAATTAACACATAATTCATATAGAGACTTCATATAAACATAATTCAAAGACTCCTAACATGTTTCTACCCATAAAACAACATAAACAACGAATTTTATATATACAATTTCACTGTTTTTGGTAAAAAAAAAAAACTCACTTTTTGATGTTTTTAATGAAAATAAACACGGTGATTTTATTTTTCAACCAAAACAGTTAATTCAAAGCACATTATCAATGTTTATACATACTCTAACAAATTCAATAGTCAATTTATCAACTAAACAACTAATTAACCCTTAATTTTTACCTTAAACTAAACCATACTCATTCACATAAACTCTCTATAAAATAGTTTTTATGCACAAACCACATATATAACATCAATCCATTGACTATGCTCATATATAACTTATGAAAATAGTATTACAACACTAGATTATCATATAAAACCACTTACATAACAAATAATTGAATTTCCACAAAGCTTTTATAGAGAAAAATTGAGAGAGAAAATACAACTATAACTTTGAAAAGAAAAACAATAACAGAGTTTAGATGATACCTTGTTTGAAGAAGATGATGGCTAACCCTTTTTGATTCTCATGCTTCTTTTCTCCAATTCCCTAGCCTTTCTTCCTCTCTTCTTTTCTCTCTGTAAACTCTCTTCTTCTCTCTTACCTCTCTATTCTAACCTTACATCTTAGAAATATAACGTATAATACTAATATAGATATTAAATATATAATATAATTCTAACTTAATTGACATCAGATATGTTTTATTTGAAAATCAAAAGCCATAAGGCTTGTTTGGCTAACCGCTAAAAAATAATCAATTAATCCTTATGCCTTGTTTGGTAAAACTCAATTAGAATAAAGACTCAATAGGCATTAGGCCTTGGTTGGCAAAACTAAATTAAACTCTAAGTTATTTTAATAACTCCTTTAGAAAAGGTTATTTGTCACAGTTTTATTTAATTAAAGTAATTCTAATAACAATTTATTAAATTACTTTAACACGTAAATTAAAACCACAAAATTATAATTTTCTATATAATTATAACTTTATTTAATCAACTAACACATCCTTTTAATTACAAATTCAAATAAATAGGATAATAATTCAATTAATCAAAACTCTCTAACTTAATAATTAAATTAAATTAGCATATAATAATTAGTTTCCTTAAATATTTATTTAACAAATAATTAACCAGATCAAATCAATTTGAATAATTACAAATTCAACCATAAACACATCCATTAAATACTTATATAATTCAACAAATATTTAATATAACAATTAAAAATTCTAGAATGTTACATCATTCCCTCCTTACAAGAATTCTGTCCTCGAATCACAATTCGAACAATTCATTTGTCACATTCTCCCCTATTTACAAAGATTCTGTCCCCAGAATCGAAGATACAGATTAAACAAATAACTCAGGGTAATTCTTCATCATTTCTGCTTCGAGTTCCCACGTAGCCTCTTTGACATTATGGTTCTTCCGTATTACCTTCACATAAGGTATCACTTTATTTCTGAGCACTTGTTCTTTCCTGTCAACTATCTGCATAGAAACCTCTTCATAGGACAAGTCTTTCTCAAACTACAATGGTTCGTACTCGATCACGTGCTTGTAATCGGACTTATATGGTCGTAACACCGAAACGTGAAAAACATTATGAATGTTTTGTAATTCTGGAGGTAGAGCTACCTCGTAAGCCACCTCTCCAACTTTTCGCAGCACTTCGAAGGGTCCAATAAACCTCGGGCTTAGTTTCCCCTTCTTACCAAATCGAATTTTTCCCTTCTAAGGTGAAACTTTGAGGAAAAAGTAATTTCTTACGTCGAATGCACGATCTTGTCTGTGTTGATCAGCATATTTCTTTTGTCTATCTTGAGCATCTATCAATCTTGTTCTGATGAGTTTGACAACCTCAGCAGTTTGTTGTACCAGTTCTGGTCCTAACAGTTGACGTTCACCGACTTCATCCCAGCACAGTGGAGTTCTGCACTTCCTGCCGTATAATGCTTCATAAGGCGGCATGCCGATGCTTGCTTGGTAACTCTTATTGTAGGCAAATTCCACCAACGGTAATTGTTCATCCCAGCTTCCTTTAAAATCTATGACGCATGCTCTCGACATATCTTCCAATGTCTGAATCGTTCATTCGCTTTGGCCATCTGTTTGCGGATGATATGTCATACTCATTCGCAACTGTGTTCCCATACATTCTTGTAGTCTCTTCTAGAAGTTTGATGTGAACCTCGAATCTCTATTTGACACAATTGACACTGGAACTCCATGTCTTGTCACAATCTCTTTAACATATAGTTTTTCCAACTAATCAAGATTTAATCTAACCTTTATTGGCAAAAAGTGTGCAGATTTTGTCAATCTGTCCACTATCAGCCAAATCGCATCGTATCCTTTCTGAGTCGATTGGAGACCTATCACAAAATCCATTGTGATATGTTCTCATTTCCATTTCGGTATTTCTAATGGTTGAAGTAATCCTCTTGGCCTTTGATGCTCGACCTTAACTCTCTGACATGTTAAGCACTTTGCAACACATTCTGCAATGTCTCTTTTCATATTTGGCCACCAAAAATGTTGTCGCAAATCTTGATACATCTTCGTACTTCTTGTATGAATCGAATATCTCGAGCTATGAGCTTTTGTCAAGATGTCTTCTATCATATCTGGTACTGTTGGAACCCAGATTCATCCCTTAAAACTCAGCATTCCATCAGTATCAACCTTGTATTTCACTTTTTTTCCCTCGACCACTGTTTTTCTTATTTTTCTGCATTCCTCATCCTGCAGTTGAGCGTTCTTCACTTTGTCTACCAAAGTTGGACTGGCTTCTATCTGGTATAATTTCTCATCGGAATCTTATGGAAATTTGATTTCCAACTCTAATCTTGACATTGTTGTAATAAGCTCCTCCTTATTAGTTAACAGCATCAACTTTTCTCTGCCTTTCCTACTCAAGGCATCTGCAACCACGTTTGCTTTGCCTGGATGATAAAAGATCTCACAATTATAATCCTTTATCAATTCCATCCATCTCCTTTGACGCATGTTCAGGTCTTTCTGAGTGAACATGTACTTCAGACTCTTATGGTCTGTGTAAATCTCACATTTCTCTCCATAGAAATAGTGTCTCCATATTTTTAAAGCAAATACAACCGCCGCCAACTATAAATCATGAGTTAGATACCCTTTTTCGTAGTCCTTCAATTGCCTTGATGCATACACGATGACTTTTCCGTTTTGCATAAGGACACATCCTAATCCTTTGTGTGAAGCATCATTGTACACCACAAAATTTCTTGTATTATCTGGTAATGACAACATAGGTGCCATACTTAGTTTCTTTTTCAATTCCTGAAAACTTCCTTCATATTTCTCCGTCCAAACAAATTTTACAGATTTCCTCATCAAATTTGTCAACGGAGTGGCAATCTTGGAGAAATCCTGGATAAACCGTCTGTAATACCCTGCCAATCCCAAGAAACTTCTTACTTCTGATGGAGTTCTTGGTTTCTCCCAATTAATCACAGCTTCAACCTTTGATGGATCCACTAAAATTCCATCCTTGTCAATTATGTGCCCAAGAAATTGTACACGTTCTAACCAGAATCCACATTTAGAGAATTTCGCGTACAACTTTTCCTTTCTTAGTGTCTCCAGTGTTATACGTAAGTGTTCCACATGTTCTTCTTGAGTTCTAGAGTACACCAGAATATCGTCAATAAACACCACCACAAACTTGTCTAAAAATGGTTTAAACACCATGTTCATCAAATCCATGAACGCTACAGGGGCGTTCGTCAAACCAAAAGACATCACCAAAAATTTGTAATGTCCATACCAAGTTCAGAATGCCATCTTTGGTACATCCTCCTTCCTTACTTTCAGTTGGTGATACCCACTTCTCAAATCTATTTTAGAGAAATATCTAGCACCCTTTAATTAATCAAACAAGTCATCTATTCTCGATAATGGATATCTATTCTTAACAGTGACTTTGTTTAACTCCCTATAATCAATGTAAAGACGCATTGACCCATCCTTCTTCTTTACGAATAACACCGGTGCTCCCCATGGTGACATACTCGACTGAATGTATTTCTTGTCCAACAGCTCCTGCAGTTGTACCATCAGTTCCTTCATCTCTACCGGAGTCATTCTGTACGGGGCTTTCGATATCGGAGCTATTCCTGGTGCTAAGTTAATCACGAACTCAATTTCTCTGTCAGGCGGAAGTCCTGGCAATTCCTCTGGAAACACGTCCACAAATTCCCTAACCACTGGTATTTCTTCCAGTTTTGCACCCTTCTTCTGAGTATCGACTATGTAAGATAAATAACCCACACAGCCTTGACTCGACAACTTATTGGCCTGCATAATTGTCAGACATCTCATTTGTCTAGGTGATTTGCTACCATTGAAAACTACCTTTGACGAAGTCATAAGGTTTACACATTTCTTTTGGCAGTCAATTATTGCTCCACAATTGAACAACCAATCCATTCCCAAAATAACATCTAACTCTCTAAGCCTAATCGAAATTAAATATACCATCAAAATATTTCCCTTAATGTTCACCCTACAGTTCTTGTATACGAACCTAACAGGAATTACTTCCTTATTCACAATTTCTATGTTTAAAGGGAAATTCAATTCTTCACTAGGCAATCCTAATCTCATAGAAAATTCATCAGATATAAATGAGCAAGTAGCACCCGAAATAAATAATACATAAGCATCAATATCATTGAATGGGATAATACCTGACACCACTTCCTTTGATTGCACAGCATCTTGCACAGTCATGTTAGAGGTTCTGGCTGTGGGTTTGGTTGATGTCGTTGGTCTAGTAATGGCCCAAGTACCTCCACTGCTACCTCCCTTGCTTCCTGTTATTTCTCCAGCTTTCTTCTTAGGGCACTCATGAGCAAAGTGATCCTTGAACCTGCAAGTGTAGCAAACATTCTTCTTGGGTTGATTGCAGTTTGGGGCGATGTGACCCTCCTGGCCACAGTTAAAGCATACACGTTTCCCGATTAAGCATACACCCTTGTGAAACTTCCAGCATGTAGCACATGTTTCAAACTTCTTATTCTGCTGGTTACCTTGTTGATTCCCAACACCCACATTTCCATTCCACTTTCTTTTCAGATTATTTTTACCATTCCCACTACCACCAACTCCATTCTTAACCTCCACTTCATTCTTCTTCTTTTTTTGTTCCTGATTGAACTTGGTTACCGCCTCGTCTCCACCTTCAGCGAGAATTGCCTTTTCCATTACGGCTACAAATGTCTTCAACTGGAACAAGGAAGCCCTACTAAACAACCAGGGCTTCAGTCCTTGTTCAAACCTCTTCGCCTTGCGTTCATCTGTGCTGACTTGGTATGGCACAAACCTCGCCAACTCGTTGAATTTCGCGGCATACTCCGACACCGTCATCGTTCCCTACTTTAGTTCTAAAAACTGCACTTCTAGCTGACTCTTCGAACTCTCATAGAAATAGGTCCCGAAGAACATCTCCTTGAACGTATCCCAAGCCATAACCCCTGGTCCTCCTTGAGTTTTATTGGCCTGCCACCAATAACTACCCTCTGCTTTCGACATAAATATTGCAAAAGTAGTTTTCTAATCTTCCCCTACTCCTGCAACATCGAACACTTTCTCTATCTCCATGACCCAGGTCTGTGCCTCAATCGGGTTCATGGACCCATGGAATTCTGGTGGTCCAACCGCCTTGAAGTCCTTAAATGTTGTAGCTTGATTTTGTGGTTGATTTTGCGGTTGATTTTGCAGTGCACCTGTCAGTAACGTCACCAGCTGCTGAACGGGGTTAGCTTCAGCATTATTGTTGTTGGTTTCTTCAGTGGTTCTTTGTAGGGGTGGTTGACGTTTTGGAGGCATTTTCTGTTAAAAAATACACTCATTAGATTATTACTCAACTCTTTTCAAGTAATTTCTACTTAACTTGACCCCCATAAAAGTAATCACCACAAAGCACATAATACTCTGGATAAAAGAAGATAATAACTTTTATTCATTCTTGATTCTTTGAAAACATAATATCAATAGCATCACTGCTACTTACATTATTTTCCTGAACTACTAAAGTTTCAAGACATCATCATCATATCCCATAGGTTTCATAACACTTGGGATTTACATATTATTTATCATAACATAAATTATAAATCAAGTACACTCCCTACGATGTCCTACTAAGATACTGCATAGCCTTACGGCACTCTTCTTCCATAATTCGGAACATGGTTCGACGATCTAGTATGTACGAGGGTAGCGTCTCGAACTGAATTGGGTACCCCATGACCCGATCCTGAGCTCGATTGATCACTGTGTTGAACACGTTATTCATTTCCTGCATCTTCATTCTCTTTACTTGTGCTTCTCCCCATCGCTATTTCGGCTTACCGTTGATCGCCTTCCTCTCGACGCATCTTCGGCTCTTGCCCTTTTTGCAGATTCTTCTCTCAACTTGCTCTTCAACTCTGCAATCTTTGTTCTCATTTGCTCGTTCTCTTCTTCAGTGTGAATCAACTTATCTTCAACATTGTTCAGACGTTCTTCTCGGTCCTGAATTTCGTCGTCCTTCTGTGTCATCGAGGCCTGTTGCTCAGCTACTATCTCTTACAATTCCTCGACAGTATCTTGAAGTTCCACGTTGTGGTCATGCACCTCATCGTATATATGGCCAGCTATCGAGTTAAGTGGAATCCTTTCCTCTTCGTCCTCTTCATCCGTCTGTGGGAGCTACACTGAATCCTCCTCGTCTGTCTCTATTTCATCATCCTCACCATGTACTCTCTCCTGCTCAACTACCGTGACCAACGAAACTGTTTCCCGTGGCAGTAATTGTTCCCAAACTACCTGAATATCTCGAGGCTCCTCCTCCCTAGCTTGACTGGATCCTTCTATATTAGTCATCCTGTCAACCAAAGTTTAAGTTTTAACTACTAATCATTACTACTCGACACTCACGGGCACATAGGTTGTAAACACATAAGCACATAAGTATTTTATTACTTCTTCCTTAAAACTCGATAAGATTTTATCATCACTATCTTTTCGAAGGTTACTTCCTAAGGCTTTTCCCCACCTAAGGTTCATAACCTAAGGCTTTTATACCAACTTGTGACACCCCCAAACCCAGGTACTTCATTCCGACAGGATTTGGTGCTCACTAAATCAAAAATTCATATCTAACTACCCATCATAGTAAAACTGGATAAATAAAACCTTTCCCATTAAAGGGTTACATAATAAAAATCTCTCAGGGTGTCTAACCGTTAAATACAATCATTCAAATGCGGAAAATTAATAAACTTCTTTACAACCATTCAAATAAAATCTGAAAATCAAATATCAACATATTACAAGTCTCCAATACTTGTTCATCATTCCTTTTCCCTTACTGTTGCTAGGTACATCAACCTTCTCGTCTTTAACTGTAATAGTGATATAAGCAAGAGTGAGCAAACAAAGCTCACCTGAAACAATAAGGAATGAAAATCTTTACAACAACTGTCATATAAGAGACTCGAAAGAATTAAACAATATGATTTATCAACATTCTGAAGTATATAACTGAGGGTCCTAAGACCACGAACTATGTCCATAGTTATAAGTAATTTTTCAACTTAAACTATAACAGTTATAAGACTATAGGGACTCCTCGTACTTAGGGGGATCAACCCTTCGTACAATGTATTGTGCACAAACATTTCAACGCTAAGCGTAAGTTACCCCTAATAATAGGGTTGTTCATCTCAGTATTTAGAGTACAAGTCCGCACCAAAGTGAGTTTGGTTTGGATACATTTCAGGGTATTTTGGAATTCAACGAACATCAACTAAGGATTAGTTGAATAAAACCAATAACATCATACTATAGAATAATCGTAATTGAATCAACATGGTAAATTAAAGTCATGCTTTAGGAATAATCTAATAGCATACAACTTGAATAACTATAACACACCTTGCTAGAACAATGTTAAGCCAAGGTTATTTAAAATCGAATACTAAGCATGCGTAGAAATTTGAACGATAAAACTGTTTAACATTAGTATGTATAATTGTGCATGCTAAACAACAAGTTAAATACAAGAATAACTTGTTCAATATAAAAAATCAAAGTTTAGAAAGCTTGCATCATTTATAAGATAATCGAATTGGAAAAGATAATTGGTTCAACAAGATATTAGATTAGAGAACTTGCCTTGCTTGTAGGCTAAACCGAACAATTCGAATCTCAATACCTATATATATATATATATATATATATATATATATATATATATCATCATGACATAGTTAGTCACTACCACTTTACAAACATAACTAAGTACATTCATCATGTAGGTTTGATTATTTAATCACATAATCAAGTTATAACACAAGTTAATCGTTAATAACATGTTCATTCTAGATATAGAAATATTAAAATCATAACTTAACAGTCCTATTATTAACACATAACCATTCCTTTAGACTTTGAGTTCAAAATTAACACTTTTAGACCATTACGCTTTAACTTTCACAACTATGGCTAAAGTTTATATTTGTGGGTGGGGTCGGTCTTTGCGGTCTTGGTGATGGTAGCTTAACATGAGAATTATACTACTAGGCAATATACAATGGTATGGCACCGTGACTGTTGCACCGAATTGCAGACTTCGGCAGACAGCTACGAAAATCATATTAACAAAGCCAATTTTGGCCTATAAGCTCCTTTCTAACAGTCTAATTAACACATAATTCATATAGAGACCTCATATAAACATAATTCAAAGACTCCTAACATGTTTCTACCCATAAAACAACATAAACAACGAATTTAAAACATACAATTTCTCTGTTTTTGGTATAAAAAAAACTCACTTTTTGATGTTTTTAATGAAAATAAACACAGTGATTTTATTTTTCAACCAAAACAGTTAATTCAAAGCACTTTATCTATGTTTATACATACTCTAACAAATTCAATAGTCAATTTATCAACTAAACAACTAATTAACCCTTAATTTCTACCTTAAACTAAACCATACTCATTCACATAAACTCTCTGTAAAATAGTTTTTATGCACAAACCACATACATAACATCAATTCATTGACTATGCTCATATATAACTTATGAAAATAGTTTTACAACACTAGATTATCATATAAAATCACATACATAACAAATAATTCAATTTCCACAAAGCTTTTATGGATAAAAATTGGGAGAGAAAATACAACTATAACTTTGAAAAGAAAAACAATAACAGAGTTTAGATGATACCTTGTTTGAAGAAGATGATGGCTAACCCTTTTTGATTCTCAAGCTTCTTTTCTCCAATTCCTTAGCCTTTCTTCCTCTCTTCTTTTCTCTCTGTAAACTCTCTTCTTCTATCTTACCTCTCTATTTTAACCTTACGTCTTAGATATATAACGTATAATAATAATATAGATATTAAATATATAATACAATTCTAACTTAACTGACATCAGTTATGTTTTATTTGAAAATCAAAAGTCATAAGGCTTGTTTGGCTAACCACTAAAAAAATAATCAATTAATCCTTATGTCTTGTTTGGTAAAACTCAATTAGAATAAAGACTCAATAGGCATTAGGCCTTGGTTGGCAAAACTGAATTAAACTCCTTTAAGTTATTTTAATAACTCCTTTATAAAAGGTTATTTGTCACACTTTTATTTAATTAAATTAATTCTAATAATAATTTATTAAATTACTTTAACACATAAATCAATACCACAAAATTATAATTTTCTATATAATTATAACTTTATTTAATCAACTAACACATCCTTTTAATTACAAATTCAAATAAAAAGGATAATAATTCAATTAATCAAAACTCTCTAACTTAATAATTAAATTAAATTAGCATATAATAATTAATTTCCTTAATTATTTATTTAACAAATAATTAACGGATCGAATCAATTTGAATAATTATAAATTCAACCATAAACACATTCATTAAATACTTATATAATTCAACAAATATTTAATATAACAATTAAAAAATTTAGAATGTTAAAGAAATGAATTAGCTGTATCTGGAAATAAGAGGTATAATTGATTACCATAAGTGTAAATAGTATATGGATTTGAGACTTATGAAGGAGGAAACATTTAACAATAATATTAAAAGTTAAATGAAACAACGAGGTACTGATAAAAGATTTTAATAAATTTAAGATTGAGATAAGAGTTTCAGCCAACTCTATCCAGAAGCGTTAGTTATCGAAAAAGGTCACGAGAAATTGGATACATCTTAAATAAGATGATAAATAGTGACAGTGTGATAAGATATAAAGACAGAATTTGAAAAACAAATTAGTAAAAGAGAAGGCACCGAAGCCAAATTTTCCGTAGGTACATCGAGTTGTTTGATTCCAAACCGATAGATATCATTGTGAAATGTTTTGGTTGAACCATGGAGGTCACAATTTGGTTAAAATACCAAGGGTATAATATATAAGATAATAAGTCTAAGAGTGCTATAGTTAAAGAGGGATAAAATTATAATAAATGTTGAAGGAGGAAATTGAGTTCAATGAAATTAAAATAAGGATAAATAGTTATTGATTTTAACTTGACAAATAGTATGGGTAAACGACAAATAAAGAAATGGATAGATAAATATTCTATGTGTTTAACGATTTGATTTAAATATTTTTATTAAGTGTGTAGATTCAATTTTTATGAACTTGTGAATAAAGAATGGATCAAGATTCGTAAGATCGAATCTTATAAGGAGGGGAGAATACATTAATTCAAAATCTTAATTTTGCGTTAAATGTATGGATATGGGACTATGTTTCCTAAGGAAATTATGGGTCAAGATAAGTTAAATAAAACTTAGGTTGAGCCCAGAAATTATTTTTATTCCTAAAAAGGAATTAAAAGTGGAATAAATGTCGAATGATAGATATAAAGGTAAGTATACAGTGATAATGATTCCGTGGACGAAATCCTTATAAGGAGGGGAGTATGTGAGGATCCAGAATTTTACGAATAATTTTTTATTTATTTAATATTTATATTGATTATCAATATTTTGCTAAGTATCTATGATACAAGTTTAGAGAAGTGCTCAATTTGTGTATTGACTACGAAATATGAGTAGAGTTGTGCTTAATAGAGAATAGAAACCCTAACCCTAAGTCCATATAGGGATTCGGTAGAAAATATAGTTACAATAATTGTATTGATGAATATGTGTTTGTACGATATAGAATTGATGATCGGTGATTGATCGGTTAGGGTACAAACTTAGTACACCCTAATAAGGGATTAGAAACCTTAAACGGATGTAGGATAACCCTAATTTTTAACTTAAGATCTCTAAACCCTGATAAACGAACCCTAATCATAATTAGTGGTATCAAGAGGAAGTTATGATACTGAAATATCATATTAGGTATATTAATGTAAGACTAAGTATATGATTGATCAGGGAAATCAAGTAAGAAATAGCAAACCCTAACTGGTAAGCCCTAATTTTGGTTTCGGGAATCCAAAACCCTAATTCGAATATTTAAAACCCTAATCCAGGAATTCAAATGTTAAGAATAAAAGCTTAAGTGTTATAAGTTATGGGATAAATGGGGAATGTCTAAAATGCCTTTCAAATTATAAGGGAAAAGACCAAAATACCCTTAGTGAGTGCGAAATGACCGAATTACCCTTTTACTTAAAACTTAAGTAAAAGATTTTTGCAATCTTGGTGAGTCATCACTCCAAGAATTATCCCATGTGCTTATTATATTTCCAAGTCCAGATTTGTGCCACCTAGCCACATTTACAACCATGAATTCAAAAGATCTAGGATTAAAAGTAAGAAATATTTACTTTACTTATCATTTTTCTCCAAGACTTTCTCTCTCTTAAAATTTCAAAATGGAGAGTGAGTAGGTGTGAGAAGTTAAGCCATGATCAAGCTTAAGCCTTCCAAGAACAGGAGCAAAGATTAGATTTAAGGATCAAAGCTTTTTAAGGTATAAAACCCTAACTATTGTAAATCTATGTATTTGATGTTAGATGTTGTTAGTTATTGGTTAAAGTTGTGTTAAGAGATGTTATTTAGTGATCCAAGATGTTACATAGAGTATCCATAACATCTTGGTGTTATAAAATAAAGTTTTAGAACTGTCTTAGAACCCTAATTTTGTTGTCTGACAAGCCAATGTCAGGGCTCATAGATCTCAACCTGTTAATGATTTGTTGTGTTTGAAGTTATATACTTGTTCTTTGCCATGAGGAGAGTAGACTGGAAGTGGAATCACATCCATACCATGTCTAGATCTTAAGATATAAGCAGTCAAACATGGTTGACCGATGTGACACCCCCAAAACAGGTCCACACGACCCATTCTGAGTCGCCAGATATCACACTACAGATATCAAATACAAACTTCATTTATACAACTATTGAATTATCGTGTAAAGTACGACAAAACATAAACTATGAATTTTAATACATTATTGTCTCGTAGACAGTATCCAAACTCAAATTATTGCAATGCCATATAAAATAACAGCAAATATTTCAAGACCCCAAAGAAGAACGAGAAGATTACTATCCTGTTCATTCTAATGAGGTGCACTTTTGACGCTTTCAATGTCGGGTTCTCATCACCCTATTGTTGTTCACCAAAATCATTTATTAAGTGACGTATAAAATATGATACACACATCTTAGGTCCTCAATACAATTATATATTGCATGTCATGCCATTTTATAATGTATTGAGAAACTTCGACAGTCTCAGACCATCACACTATTCCTCTGTTTTCCCCGCTCGACCCAGCTACACTCTTATTACCTGAAAAGAATTGTGAAGCAAAAGGGTGAGCACAAATAGCCTAGTAAAGAATATTATGGCTAAGATAATTCATTTATCAATAGCCTTCATCAGTAATAAATCAGAGATTTAGAACATATGGTAGATGATAACAACTTTCAACCATAATTGCAGCGGAATCAACAATCCATTAGAAGAGTCAAGTAGAATATAAATGTCTACTATCTCCTCCAAATTAAAAGTTCATCGTTAATATTTCATTCTTATAATACTGATCAACAGTTCTTTGTTGTACCCAAGACAAAGAGAATTTTCATCACCTGTCTTCACCTGAACCACTAAAGATTATAGTTAAATTCATAATTCATATTTATAATCATGTAAATCAACAGTTTCTCCTTGCCACAAAGGCTTAACAGAACATTTACTCAATATCCTTACCCCAAAGGCTACAGATATTCAAATGTAATAACAATGATCATACCAATCAGTTGTCTGTCTTTGCACTACGGGCCCAAGATATTCCACTATAAAACTAATGGTCATGATTATACCAATCAATTGTCTGTCAGTACACTACAACCAAAGGCATACAACTGTTAACTAATGGTCATGATCCTGCCAATTACATCATCGAATTATCCATGCACTACGGGCCAAGGATATTCATTAGTATCACCAGTGGTCATGATCATGTCATACACATGTCCATCTTTGCATGTAAGCCAAAGATATACAATTGTAAAATTAATAATCAGCATTCCATCTTTGCACGTTAGCTAAAGATATACAACCGTAAAACTAATAATCAACGGTCCATCTATGCACTACGAGCCAAAGATAACTTTTATTATAATAAAAGCATGAGGATGATGACAATGATATAAGCATCAATCAAACAGAATCAAGGATAAATATTAAAGACTTTAAATTTATCCAGAGTATAAAAATTTCCAAATTGTCAACATCTGCTTTGTGGAGTAAAATTCAAGAATAATATTCACGTATCAAAAATAATTTTGAATAGAAAAGAAATAAATTTTTTGGGTGAATAGTACCCCGTGAATAGTACTTCGGGAATAGTACCCCATGAATAGAAACCCCGGCATGAAAAGTGCTCCGAATACCAGAGTGAATAATACTAGAGTGAATAGTAATCTGTGAATAGTAACTCATGAATAGTACTTCAGCACGAAAAGTGCCCCGAATACCCAAGTGAATAATACTATACTGAATAATAACTGGGTGAATAGTACCTCGTGAATAGTACCCCGGATGAAAATATTGATATTTAATAAGAAAGTTCAGATCAATATTCCAATAAAAAGATACTGGATAAAGCGTAAAGCTCAAGGATATTTCACTAATTTTAAGGATTATAGAAGCAATACTTACCATAGTAAGTTTAGATTTAAGAATATAAAAAGAAATAACATACGAAACTGCAAATGGATTTTCACCTGTCATACAGTACGTAATCCGCGTAGACATGTTATTCCGACATATTAAAGGATGAATACGAAAAATTGTATTCCTTATGAATATGAAAGAAATACTACCCCTTACCAAACGAAAATAACATCCCTTACGAAACGAAAATAACATCCCATACCTTAGTAGAAGACTGGATACTGCAATAGTGAAGTAGCAGACTCCTCTTCTTCTTGCTCTTTATAGCTTCTCTTGTGAATCTCAGTGAATTAGTGAGAATGAAAGAAGAATTAAGCTTCTATTTATAGGAGAATGGACTAAATAGTAACTAATTCATGAACGGTCCAGATTGATTTACTATTAGAACGGACGGTCCAGATTGATTACTATTAAAACAACAACCGACGGTCCAGATTGATTTACTTTTAAAACCACCACCGACGGTCCAGATTGATTTACTATTAAAACCACCACCGACGGTCCAGATTGATTTACTATTAAAACCACCATCAATGGTCCAGATTAGTTTACTATTAAAACCACCACCAATGGTCCAGATTGATTTAACATATTACACTTTGGTACCCATAAAGTTTTCCAAGTTTGCATTATTCCCCTCTAACTTTTGTAAATCACTTATTTTCAATAAACATATTCTTAATACTTCAACAATTATTCATCATTAATATTATAACTCACAATATTTAACAACCAGATCATTCCCAAGAATGAGGGGGCTTTTCGATAAAGATTTCTCCTTATTGGCCCGCAATTAGGTAACCAAACCTATTTCCTCGACAGAACTTTCTAGACATTGTCAATAATGTAAATAATAATATGAATAAATGTATTGTCTCAATTATTGATTTAATAATAAAAAATATTATGCAGATGATACTGTGACAATAATTGAATTAAATAACATGAGATACTATGCAACAATTACTGTAGCAATAATTGAGTAAACTGAGCGGATTCTTACGTAAGCATCAATAATCAATACCGTGTGCTACTATGCTGTAAGACCCCAACTTATTATTAATGAAATTTAATTTTCTCTATTTATAATTTTGAAATAGTAAGGGTTGATTTGATTAATGTGAATAGTTATGGGTAAAATACGCAAATATTTCAAAATAAGCAAGTGGTTATAAAATATTCATTGTTGTGGGGAATATTCGTTTGGTCGTGGAATATTCTTCTTTGTCGGGAATATTAGACGATGACAGTAGCGAAGATTTTATGGTCCCCATAACGGAAAGCGATTGGATGAAGAAAAGCGACAAATATAAGTGGTTTAAAAATAACTGGCGTAGTTGTTATTCACAATTATCTTGTTAAAATACTAAATTGGTTAAAACACAAGATGCTTTACGGTATTGCACCAATTATTGATTCTTACATAAGAAGGCACTACTTAATAATGGTTACGATAATTCATCGCTCAAGTATTTTATTGATTTAATAATTCTTTGCGTTGATATTTTATATTGTTGTTGTTTCAATAATTGTCATTACAAAGTATTTTTCATTATCGATGCAATAATTCATATTATCTGAATAATATTATTAGATAACATTATTGGCAATGTCTAGAAAGTTATGTCTAAGGAGAGGTTTGGTCACCTAATTGCTTGCGCCGATGGAGAAATTCTTATTGAAAGCCCCCCTCTTTCCGGAGGCGCACTGTTGTCAATATTGTGATTTCGTAATATTATTTGTGAATAATTAATTATTGATTCATATGATGAGGAAAATATTGATTTTATGTGGATATAGATGGAGAAAAATTTTAATGTGACAATTGTTGAAAATTGAAATTTTATCTTTTTCTGATAAGATAATTCATTTAAATGTATTATTATATTTTAATAATATAATAATGGTGATATTTTTACAACGAATGTGGGATATATGAGTATCTGAGTTAGGAAGAGTATTTTGTTGCAATAAATGTTTAAAACATGTTAAACATGTCGGTGGACCCCATTTATTGGTGAAATTTGATTATAGCACGTAAAATCGCTTTGTTTGTGGATTTGGTCAATTTGCATTTGGAATTTGGAAAAATTTCTTCTGCAAAGTTGTAGAGAATTGAATTTCCTATAAAAATTTGTGAGATTAGAATTTTCTGATAAAAGGGCTATTTATTATGAATTATTGAAGTTCTGAAGCTCCGAAATAATTAATTTTTGGAAGTTTAAAATATTTTTAATTACAAAAACGTTTTTTACATTGTTGGGACTCATTTAACATGTGTTAAGATTGCTGATTTCAGATGCTAAGTGTGCGTAGAGAATTTGTAATATATATAATATTATTATATTAAATTTTCTACTTTGGTGTTCTAAGCAATTTCTATAAATAGGGTGCTTAGGTTAGAATTGAAAATCACATTTAAGCTCAAGTTTTTTCTCTCTATATTATCGAGCGTATTCTTGTGAGTATTTTGAGTATACTTTGAGTATTGCTATCTGGTGCAAGTTCAAGTCATAACCTATATCCAGGTGTTTCAACTAAATCTTTGTCTTTCGAGGTAAGGGATATTATTTTTTCAGTAATGATATTATTTCTTCAATATCATTATGTTGAAATATTGATCTGAAGTTTTATCAAATTTGGAACTTTTGGTGTTGGAGTTACTATTCACGTATCTGACTATACACGATATATACGACATTATTCACGAATCGGCACTATTCATCAAAAATGAAAATTTTCTTTTCGTCCAAAATATCTATTCGGATATTAGCTTTGATTGTATCCATGTTTTGATCATTCTTGAATTTTACACCATTGTGATTATTTTGAGGTATTTTTGGACGTGGATAAAACAAAAGTACGAATCCTTAATCCTTGTCATTTTGTTTCACTTTGGATTCGTTTCTTTAAAAATATTTTTCATCATCTTGGTCTTAAATGATGATATTATGGAATATCTTTGGCTGTAGTGCAAAGATGAATGATTTCTGAAGAATATATTTGGCACTGTAGTGCAAAGATGAGCAGTGTTTAGATGAACATAACTTGGTGATGAATATCTTTGGCTGTAGTGCAAAGATGAATATTTGATTCGGATATATATTGATTGATGTTACGGGGATAAAAGATGAGCGATGAACTTTTAAATTCATACATAGAAGATAGTAGTTTGCATTCTCTACTTAACTCTTCTAATGAATTATTATTTCACTGCGAATATTGATTTAAAATTTGTTGTCTATTGTATTCTATTAGATTTTTCCTGTTGAAGACTAACGATAATTTGTTGTATATTATCTTAGTCATAATATTCTTTACTTGGGCTAGTTGAGCTCACCCTTTTCCTTTTGTTCCATTTTTCTTCTCGGGAGGCGAGAATATAGCGAGTACAGTCTGGGGTATGGAATGAAAGTTTAGAGAGAGAGTTGTTTAGTAGTCCTCACCATTTTGTAAAATAATGTATCAATAAATGTGATGAGGATTTATTTGAGTATAGATATTGTCCAGAAGATAATATTTGTATTCAAACTCGCTTTTCTTGTTGTAATAATAAAGTTGTAGTTGTTTCTGTACCATGTATTGACAACTCAGAATGGGTGATGTATACCTATTTTGGGGGCGTCGCATATGCAACCACGCGTATTACTGTATTTTAACCATCGGGTATCTCAACAGTTTAACGGTAATACTTTCGCCATTAATTTTATAAAATGATATTTCTGTTGTTTTTAACTACGACAATACTTCCATTGTGGGGTCCGCTAATGATTGTGTCGTCATACGCATATTCCCTGTTAAAATGAATATTCCCCAACTAATCGAATATTCCCCGACACAACGAATATTTTATATCAACTTGCTTACTTCGAAAAATATTCAAATATCACCTTTAACTTTAAACTTTTATCAATTTAACCATTTACTAAATAGAATAATAATTATAAGAAAATTGAATTTTTTTCATTTCATAAAATTCGGGGTCTCACAACCGACCATGACCAAACTGTTTCTGGAAAACCAGATTTTTCTAGGTAGCTCTGACAACATCTTTAAGGTCTCTGATCTTGCTACTGGTAAGGTTAATGGCCATGTTAGTGTTTGATATTTGTAGCCTGTCATATGAACTACACATCCCAGCCATTAGAACACTTAGATCGTATATAGAATCAAAATTATGGCTGGTCAAACTAGCGTTGACCATCAGCCGGGTTAGTTTTTTTGGAAACCCAGAAAGTTGAAGAGCAAGTTTTCTGATATGGTTTGACCTGTTAGGTTTGTAATATTCATGAACGCAATCAAATTGCACAAAGAAGCGGAAACGTGTAAAAATCAGAGTTTTAAAATTTTACAAACCATATACCCGGATCACCCTTTATGCACAATTATTAATTAAACGAAAAAGAAAGAACAATAATCATACCCTTGAAGATCCGAGCTTCCTCAGGTACAAGTTCACCTCCAATCCTTTTCGCGTTCAACTTGAATCCACCGGGTTTGGTTCCTTCCTTTGATCAATGTTAGCCACCCAAGTGTTTGGCCTCTAGAGGTGATCCACCAAGGAAGAAGAAGAATTCAAGAAGATGGGTGTTTGGCTAAACCCTAGTTTTCTATCTCTATAGAAAAGGGCGTACTCTCCCAATAATTGGAATCACGTATTCACGTGTTGTGAAAAGGTCAACCCCCTCACCCATAATAAGACTCCTCTTATTTATAGATGTGGGCAACCCTCCTTAACAATTAAGAAATTGAGTTTTATTTTAATTAATTAAATTCCTTTAATTAATTAGGCTCCCAGTCTTATTAGGAATAATTAATTAAACTCTTTTAATTAATTGGCCTCCTAATCTTATTAGGATATACGAGAGTACTTTTATTAATTAATTCCCAAACTCCTTTAGGAATTAAATAATAATAATAGTAATAATAATAATAAGACTCCTCTTATTAATTTATATTTAATATTTCCAAAATATTAAATAATAAATATTAAGCTATTTAATTTATTCTATCACCATAGATTAAATTAAATATACTTAATTTATTATTACGATTATGCCGTTAACTTCTTAAATAATTATTCTTTCTTTTATGGTGTGACCCTTTAGGTTCTCCATATTAAACCGGTTGTGAATAAATCAATTAGAACAATTCTAATCTTATTTAAATAAATAAATTAAACTAATAATTTATTTAAATAAATAATATTTATTCTACAATAGGGATAAGCCTCCCTAGCGATCAACGACTTTCCAGATAATATAGATTTCAACATTAATCATAAAAGAACCTTTGAGTAAATAGTTACAAATACAATTCAATCCTTCCACCATACAATGTCCCAATTAAATATAAGACATGGAATTACTGTCAAGTCTTATTTTATTTAATTATATGTATTTCGACTCTTAAATGCACAACCCCAAATAATACAAATTAGAAACTCCTTTCTAATTTCATTGTGCCTTGGCCAAGGACTACTGGGTTGTCATTTATCGAATCACATAGGACATATCTCTTCTTTTACTAGAAGCGGTAGATTCTTTATTGATCATACATTATCTCCACGTACAACTTATTATACCCAAGCATACCCTTTGATATACCCTAAGGGTCTTAAGGAATAAGTCAAAGTATAACTCATCATACACAAGATACTATGATGATCTCAAGTCCAAACATGATTGGCTTGTGTGCATACTACTTTCAATCTCCCACTTGCACTAAAGCCAATCGTCATGGTATCTCATACTCTTCTTCTCTAAGTTACGATTATCCTACTGTTGGATAAGCTTCAGTATATGGATATGTAATGTTGTTCTTGAGAGTCCACTATCTCTATAGTGATTTCCCATCTTTCATTTATTCCTATAATCAAATGAAAGTGCCACAACACATGTTTAGATCCAAAATGAGACTTAGGAACTATTCCTAGTTCTGTAATGAACTTTTAATCCAAACAATCAACTTACAGCTTCATTTATAGCTATATACTTTGTCTTTATCACTAAACCAGCAACTCTTTGCTGTTTAAAACCTTTCAAATTCACTGCACCACCGTTCAAGGTAACCCTTTACCTTAAAGTGGATTTTCTGTCGTCTTGGTCTGTCTGAAAAACTTGATTTTGTTAAGCCCTCTAGTTTTAATTCAGACTCACCATAAATCTGATCACATCCTTAGTTCCAGTTAAAGTAGTTTAAGATGTTTTGCACTGTCTCACAGTGAACTTCTCCAGAATATGACTGATCAACATCAGGTCTCGTACATTTCATTGCATACATGATAGTTACTCATGCGATCTCTCTTTTTGGAGTTTTTGGGGACTATTAAGAGAGATACACTCCAGGGCTCATCAACATGAGACATCTCTTGGAGTTTGTCATGCTAAACGACTTTAACATCAAATGAAGATACGTTCTTTGGGTTTAGTCGAGTATCTTTTTAAATCTATCTATATAGATTTGTATCCCTGATTAAGATACTCTTCCCAAATCATTCATGGAGGAATGTTTAGACAACTTTATTTTTACTGATTGTAGCATTGGTATGTCATTCCCCATCCGTAGTATATCAACATATAATACTAGAAATTTCACGACGCTCCCACTGACCCTTTTGTACACACTAGAACTCTTACCTCATCGTATGCAACTGGATCATCATCTTCTATGATATATACCTCATCATCATCATTTATGATGAATCCATACCTCCCAGGTAACTTCGGTACTATTCCAGATTTACGATTCGGTTGTGGTACAATAGGTCTATCTACATGTTTCTCTTATTTGACTTATAGTGTTTTGTGGTTCTTAAACTCTTCAAGATCTATTATCCTCCCACTAGCTCCTTCATTGAGAAACACCTTTATCTTAGAAGGTAGTGTGTTTCATAACAAACACATTTTGCTAAGTAGGATTATAGAACATATAACCTAAACTTACTTTAGGATGTCCCACAAATCTACACTTGACAAATTTTGTCCCAAGCTTATCCTTTGAAACCTTTTCACATAAGTTGAATAACCCCTTATCTTAACATACTTAAGATTAGGAATCCTCACTGTCCATAACATTTATGGAGTCTTGGGGCCGGATTTTGAGGTTACCTTTTCCGTAGATATGCATCCATTTCTAGGACATGATCCTAGAAGGATACTGGAATGTCGGTAAAATCATTATGGACCGTACCATGTCCAACAAGGTACGATTTTTCCTTTCAGATACATCAATCAATTATTACGTATCAGGAGGCGTCCATTATGAGAAAACCATTTGAGATGATCTAGAAACTTATTGCTCAAGTATTTATTCCTTGATCTAATCAAAGAATCTTAATACTTTGTCAATTTGTTTCACTTATGAATTCTTTGAACTTTTCAAATAATTCACACTTGTATTTCATCAAATACACACATTTAACTCTTTGAATGATCATCTCTTTTCTTATACTAGTTTGTTCAATTTGTAAAATTATTTTCACGTAAGTCAAGTATACAAAATCCATTAAGTGATATTCTAGTCCTATACAAAATATTATTATTATAAATAGAACAACAATTGTTCTTAAATATAATACCAAAGATGTCATTGTCCAACAATAAAATGGAAATAATGTTTCCAACGAGAACTTGAATACAATAACAACTTATTGACTTAATAGACTTGCCCGTAGGCATTTCTAAACTATAAGTTTCTATGGCTAATGTAGCAACCTTTGCTTCATTTCCCACACATAAGATTATTTATCTTTGTTTAGCTTTCTACTTCTGCTTGGTCCCTTCATAAATCTATATTTATGATAACCAAAGTCGGTATCTAATATCCAAGTAGAACCTTGACTTAAAGAAAAATTTATTTTAAATCTTGAACATAATTGTATTTTTAACCAAAACTTCACTAAGTATCTTTGGTTAGCCTCTGCAAGATGCTTCTCGCAGTTTCTTTTCCAGTGTCCAGGCTTATTGCAGTGGAAGCAAATTCCTTTGCTATCCGTATCAGTTTTATTCTTAATATCCTTTGTTTACACCATTTTATTTACCTTCTTTGAATCGTTCTTCTTTTCAGAAGATCCTTTGGCCCCTAAAAATAAGACATTGTCTTTCTTGGTTGGAAAGTGACTCTCAACATTTTTCAACATGTTAAGCAAATCAGCGAGGCTGATATCTAGCTTGTTTATATGAAAAATTCACAACAATTGTGAACAGAGTCCGGGAGTGAGTGCAAGATCAAATCTTGGCTCAACTCTCCATCCATGACAAAACCAGTTGTCCTAATTGATCAATCAAATTGATTATGTTAAGAATTTTTGTCTGTACTATAGTGCCATTGGCCATTCTAGATCGGAAGAGCTCCTTAGATATCTGATATCTATCAGTCCTACTTTCCTCACCATCAACTACTTGATGTGCAGGAATATAGTATGAGCATTCATAGTTTCATCGATTTGAAGCTCGTTACTCATGGATGCGAGCATGATGCATCGAGCTAATCAGTACATCATCTTGCCACTTTCTAAAAGTAGCAATCACTTCCTCGAGGCATTATTCGCAACCATTGCGAGGGGACAAAGGATATTAAGGACATAAAATAGCTTTTTAGCCATGAGAACTATTCTCAAATTCCTTAACCAATCCATTTAATTTGGTCCGGTTAAATAGAATCTAATATGCTACGCAATGATAGTAATTTAGACATTGTAAAATTCTATAAATGAATTTGTAATTAACAACATTTTAACATACATTCTTTTATTAATTACCAAAATAAATTAGGTCTTATTTTAAATTGGTATCTTCCACTATTTTCTTCAAACTATATAACCCTCAATATATAGTTCGGCAAAATCTAATTAAAGATTTGCTAGTGAGAATAAGGATCCCATTTCAAATGTATATAGCTTTGTGGTGACACAACAAACTATATATAAATAAATAGGTAGACAACTCTTGTCAATTACATCAACAATGCAACTCCTTGTATTTTGCCTCTTAAATCATAATGGTCAAGTGTGTGCACATTCGAACTAAAATGATTTAAGTTAAGTCCAACCTAGAACTCCATATATTCAAAAAAGAAAAATATTATCCTTGTGGTGACACAACAAAATAATATTGTTCAATTTTCTTTATAAGCATCAAATGTGATAAATTACCATCTTAAATACTTAATACTTGCCTTGTGGTGACACAACAAACTCATATTCAATATTTAATACTCTATTAATTTTATCATGCTAAAAGGTGACGTTCGATATTCCAAATATCTTTGAACGCTTAGGACTTAATATAAAAAAATTGAGGGGTTTTTAATTAATTTGTCTCATCTTGTTTAGTGCGCATTCACATATATATAAAATACGCGTCATATTAATGAACATGCGAATCATGTTTGCATAATATATAATATATATAATATAAGCATGAACATATAGAATACTATATTCTACCTGGATTGATTATGGACTGTATTCTAGTTTGGTTCACTAGAGCCACCAAGTGAACCAAAAGGTCAAACCCTAGGGGTGCAAGAATTAATATTTAAATATAACTATTACATTTAAACCCGGGCTCTATTACAAACGGGTCTTCAAGCGCTCCTTGCTCCTTGATCTCCAATTCTTCAAAATTAATTCTAACTATTCCTATTACAAAAAATTTAAAATAAATAGAAACCTTGATCAGCAGTCAAGGGGAAGTACATAGGAGAGAGATATAATTTACATTAAGAAAAATTAGAGAAGACGAGGTACGCAGACCCTATTTAATAAAACCCATATATTTATGCATCCAACTAAAATAAAATCCAATCACATTAGTCAATAGTACATAATCAATCCCATTTATTATCATACACATCACCATATGCATCAATAAATAACATTCATCTCATGAATAATAAACATTCAATATATATATTGATATCATTTAATGGGTAAATTTAGTTAGTATAAAATCTAATTTTGAATTAAAATAAACTCCTTTATTTTAATCCAAATTTAAATCAAAATAAAACTATTTTATTTTAATTTATCTAATTTTGAATAAATAAACTATTTTATTTTAATCAAAATCATTAATCAAAATAAACTCCTTTATTTTAATTAATTATGGAATCCAATTCCAAGTAAAAAAAAAATTATTAAAGGAAACACAAATTTTCTTTCTTATTCACAAATAAACTCCTTTATTTTGAATAATATGAAATCTTATTTCATATTTAAATAAACTCCTTTATTTAAGGAAAGACTCGATTCTTTTTCTTATTCACAAATAAACTCTTTTATTTTGAATAATATGAAATCTTATTTCATATCTAAATAAACTCCTTTATTTAAAAAAACATGGAATCCAATTTTAACTCTAATTAGTTATCATGGAATCCAATTCCAACTCTAATTAGTTAGCATGAAATCTAATTTTAAAATTAAAATAAACCTTTTTATTTTAAAATTAAAATAAACCTTTTATTTTAATATTAAAATAAATTTTTATTTTAAGATTAAAATAAATATTTTATTTTAATAATAAAATAATTTAGAAATATATATATATATATATATATATATATATATATATATATATATTATTGAAAACATGAATCCACGTGATTATTAAGCATCCTGTAACTTTTCAAAAGATGAGAATCCACGTGATTATATAGTAATCCTAGTATATTGCACTACAATCTCTCAATGATGAGAATGACCTTAGGAAAAATACTAGATCAGGATATGTTTCAAGTTTTCAACCGTGCATCCCTTTAGTCCCTTGAACATGAATCATGCTAATAATATATATATAATATATATTAACAAAACCGATGATGAATCACGCAGTTTTTCGGAACAAAGAAAAAAAATTGAATTCGCCATTTCCAACACATTTTCGGAAATCAATAACCGTTTTTTTTAATTAAATAAATTTTATACAATAAAATTATGCCCAATTAAATTGTTCTAAACACATATCAATATACTTATCAAATTAAACAATTAATAATTCGCATAAAGGTTTGGCTCTGATACCACTGTTAGGTTTGTAATATTCATGAACGCAATCAAATTGCACAAAGAAGAGGAAACGTGTAAAAATCAGAGTTTTAAAATTTTACAAACCATATACCCGGATCACCCTTTATGCACAATTATTAATTAAACGAAAAAGAAAGAACAAGAATCATACCCTTGAAGATCCGAGCTTCCTCAGGTACAAGTTCACCTCCAATCCTTTTCGCGTTCAACTTGAATCCACTTGGTTTGGTTCCTTCTTTTGATCAATGTTAGCCACCCAAGTGTTTGGCCTCTAGAGGTGATCTGCCAAGGAAGAAGAAGAATTCAAGAAGATGGGTGTTTGGCTAAACCCTAGTTTTCTATCTCTATAGAAAAAGGCGTACTCTCCCAACAATTGGAATCACGTATTCACGTGTTGTGAAAGTGTCAACCCCCTCACTCATAATAAGACTCCTCTTATTTATAGATATGGGCAACCCTCCTTAACAATTAAGAAATTGGGTTTTATTTTAATTAATTAAATTCTTTTAATTAATAATGCTCCCAATCTTATTAGGAATAATTAATTAAACTCTTTTAATTAATTGGCCTCCTAATCTTATTAGGATATACGAGAGTACTTTTATTAATTAATTCCCAAACTCCTTTAGGAATTAAATAATAGTAATAGTAATAATAATAATAATAAAACTCCCTTATTAATTTATATTTAATATTTTCAAAATATTAAATAATAATATTAAGCTATTTAATTTATTCTATCACCATAGATTAAATTAAATATACTTACTTTATTATTACGATTATCTCGTTAACTTCTTAAATAATTATTCTTCCTTTTTATGGTGTGACCCTTTAGGTTCTCCATATTAAACCGATTGTGAATAAATAAATTAGAACAATTCTAATCTTATTTAAATAAATAAATTAAACTAATAATTTATTTAAATAAATAATATTTATTCTACAATAGGGATAAGCCTCCCTAGCGATCAACGACTTTCTAGATAATATAGATTTTAACATTAATCATAAAAGAATCTTTGAGTAAATAGTTACCGTACAATTCAATCCTTCCACCATAAAATGTCCCAATTAAATATAAGACATGGAATTACTGTCAAGTCTTATTTTATTTAATTATATGTATTTCGACTCTTAAATGCACAACACCAAATAATACAAATTAGAAACTCCTTTCTAATTTCATTGTGCCTTGGCCAAGGACTACTGGGTTGTCATTTATCGAATCACATAGGACATATCTCTTCTTTTACTAGAAGCGGTAGATTCTTTATTGATCATAGATTATCTCCATGTACAACTTATTATACCCAAGCATACCCTTTGATATACCCTAAGGGTCTTAAGGAATAAGTCAAAGTATAACTCATCATACACAAGATACTATGATGATCTCAAGTCCAAGGATCACTTGTACTACTATCACTACAAGAATTCCTATTAACAGGCAAGTAAAACTCCATTAGGTATTCCTTAGCGAGCCACGTTTAGTGAACTTATTCTCTAATAAGCACCTACATACTTGCTTTAGTGTCTCCACACAAATAATCATGAGATCAATCATCCTCAACTAATGAGCAAGCAACGTATGTACCAATCTATCCGGATTCACTAATCCCCAATTTAGTAATCTAACGATTGGGAACTATTTTAGTTTTAAGCTTTCTAAGAATTTAGATCTCATTAGAATGATGATCATCATTATTCTAAAAGCATTGCTTAAAACTATGGGTTTATCACATATTATAAAACAGCATCATGTAGATTATTAAAAGCCTTTAATAAATAATACTTTTTATTAATAAATGAATAAGATTGTTACAAAGTATATTCTTTATCATCAAACATGATTGGCTTGTGTGCATACTACTTTCCTGACCATGCCAGATCTTGCTCATGTGGTGATGTTATTATGTTGTGATGTTATAGACTTGTACCCTGACATGTGCTCTACACAATCGAACCATTACATCACACAAACAAGACTTATACTGCAAGTTACAAGGATTGAAAAGTAGTCATCGGACTGTTCTTCATTTCTGGAAAACCCAGAAATGAAGAACAACCTCTCACAAGTATTTTGGAGGCCCAGATCTTGTTGATATGTTGTTGTATGGTCATGAACTTGGTATGTAGTTGTAGTATTACATAAATACTACAACATTAACACGAATTATAGCCCAGAAAGCAACAAGATCATAGAATAAAAACTGGTCAAACATAACACCTTAGCCTCTGACATAGTTTATGGGTTTGGAATGAAGAACACCTATAGCGACGGTTCTGTCGCTATAGGGCCCTTTAGTGACACTTTATTTTTTGAAAATTATTATTTTATTAAATAAATAGAGAAAATTATTTTTTAATTATAAAAAATACAAAATAAATTCCTAAAAAATATTTTAAAGCCTAAAAATGGGTTTTTAATAATTTTGAGTATATTTCATAAATATTTAATATTTTGGAATATTAAAGATAGTTAATTTATTTAATTATAATATTAAATAAATTACTTAAAAATGATTTTAATACTTGAAATATCATTTAAAATATATTATGGTGTTAGAAAATATTTTAAGTTATTTTTAATAACTTTTAATATTTTGTGATGAATTTTATTAATAAATTAATATTAATAGTAAAGGATTTATTTAATGAATATATTAACTAAATTATGAAAAATTAGAATTAATTATTTAAACATCATATAAAAATAATTTAAGGGTTAGAAAAATATAATTTTGATATTTTGTTATGAAAAATATTAATATTTTTATGTTAATGGCAATTATTGGAAAAAGGATTTAATTGTTTAAAAATCATATAAAGGTGAAATTAAAGTATTAAAAATACTTTGTAATATTATAAATAATTTATAATATTACGATATGAATTTCATTAGTAATTAATATTTAAATAAATATTAATGATAGAGGAATACTGTGGTATTTATATCATATAAATACGATATAATTGATTAAAATTTTTGATAAATAATAATAATTATTTATAAATTGTTATGAGCTAGGGAAAAATAGTTTTAACTGATGATTAAATTATTTAATATATTTGTGAAGTATTTAGGCAGAGTCTTTTTGGGATTAAGCTCGATAATTATTCGATTAGGTAATCGGGCTGTCGAAATAGTACCAAACTCAACTCAGACTGTAATAGTTTGACTTGAGGTTAGGTCTTATGTTTCTTATAGATTGATAGGATTATGTGATAATGTGTTTATGTTATTTTATAACAGTAATTCACTGTAATACATTGTGATGATATTATTCTAACTTGGAGATCAATATTATTAATATTAAGTCTTCAGACGAAGTTAAATAGACTATGTGGCAATAGTCGATGACTTTGTGCATATTTTAAATGTCATCTTCGTTTAAATTACTTTATTAAATGAAAATTTGATATTTATCAGTTATGATCTGGTGATACATAGTGTTTATGAATTCTGTTATTCAAAGGTTATGATTTCTTGTTCAAACATAACCAAGTCATATGAGTTATTATTATGGAAAAATGCGTTTGATTTGATATCAAAGCATAGTTTGTGAGAAACCAATTTTGTTTGGTACAAATGTATAAAAGCATAGTTTGTGAAAAACAAATTTTGTTCGGTACCGATATATATACTGACACTATTAGAACCGGCAGTGAGGAACTGTCAGTGGGCAATTATGGTTGTCCTTGGCAGTAGTAAATTATCTCCGACATTTATAGCAATGATCAGACAATATATAGAGGATGATATGCATACTCCTAGTTTTATTTGGTTGAGCGGATCAACCTGGATTTCTAAGTTTACAGAACTGACAAAAATTCGAAATGGGCAGGGTTTGGCTGACAAACCTCAGTATATATTTATCGCAGTACTCTGAACTTTATGTTCATTCAATCCAGTTTTGGTGTGTGTTGAAAAACTCTGAACTTTATGTTAATTTATTTTAGAATAGATATATGTATAACATTCGTTTATTTTTCAAAACTTGCTGAGCTTTCTGTAACTCATCCCTATAAATATTTTCTTCATTTGCAGATAGAAAGAATATATTCCAAAAGTTTTGGTATTGTGGGTAAAAGGCTTAAGACATGGATACCCTGTTGAGAACTATAATGTAATAGTAATGACCTTTTTAAATAAATGTAACGGTATATTATTGGTTTAGTGCATTATTAGTTGAGGTATTTAGTTGTTATTCTAATGGAATTAGAAAAGTGTACAATATCTATATGAACTATATATCTGAATGATAATGTTAATAGACATTGGTCTCTGATGCATTGAGGTAGCGCTTCACTCAGTTCCAAGAACTCTAACATTAATACTATAGAGGTATGATAGATAAGAATTATAGATATGGAAGAAATATCTATAAGATACTGAACCTGTACATCCAAGTGAGGGTACTCAGTTACAATGATTGTTCTGACGAGATCGACTATTTACTATAAGTACTGTGAATCTTGGATTTATAGGAATTATTATCTTATAGAATATTTACGTGAGCACCAAATTGGCTACAGTGAATGCAGAGAATTTGGGGGCGTTACAGGACGCTTGGATGAAGGCGACTGAATGTGCAGACCGTGTTGAGGCTAAGGTCCAAGTGAAGAAGGCCAAGATGAATGAGATGGATTACGCTTTTAATTCTACGATTGATAGGGCCCAGGATCGAGTCTTTTATTATCCACCTCAGTTTGAGAATTCGTCGTGGTTCGTGACGGATCGTAGGACGGCGTACCGTGATATGGAGGAGGAGCGTAGAGAAGCCTTACGACGTCTTAATATGCCTAGATAGAATAAGAGTGATAATAATATGTGGTTAATTATGTGAATAAATAAATTATGAATCCCTTATTTTGTGATGAATAAAGGTGTAGTGTGAGTATGTAATCGTGAAACTTGTCTAGTTCAGGAAAGTGGATGTTTATAGCGGTTATGCTAACTTTAATATGTTCTAAAACTTTATGAATAAATAAAATATCAAAGTTTATTTGAAATGTTATGTGTTATAGCTTTAATCTTGGAATGTTTAAGTTAAACTTCAAATACCCAAGAAGTTGAGTAATGAACTAATAAGCGTATATTTTAACAGAAAATGTCTCCTAGAAGAAGACAACCATGTCAACAACCACCTCCTGAGGGGTCTACTAATAATAATAACGAGGCCAATGCTAACCCGGTTTAGCAGTTGGTAACCTTGTTGACGAGTGCACTTGCGAATCAACCACAATCTCAAGTCACGACCTTTAAGGAATTCAAAGCGGTTGGACCACCAGAGTTTCAAGGGTCTATGAATCCAGTTAAAGCCCAAACCTGGATCATGGAAATAGAGAAGGTGTTCGACGTTTCTAGAGTTAACGAGGATTAGAAGACCGCGTTCACAACATTCATGCTGAAGTCTGAAGATAGCTACTGGTGGCAGGTAAATAAGGTTCGTGTGGGACAAGGAGTGATAGTGTGGGATAGATTTAAGAAGATGTTTTTTGAAATACACTTCCCAGCGAGTTCTCAGAATTAGTTGGAAGTGAAATTTTTAAAGTTGAAGCAAGGAACGATAACTGTGCCAGAATATGCTGCGAAGTTTAACGAGTTGGTAAGATTTGCCACTTATCAAGTCAATATCGACGAGCGAAAGGTGAGAAGGTTCGAACAAGGATTGAAACCCTAGCTTTATAGAAAGGTTTCAATGTTCTAATTAAATACATTTGCGACAGTACTGGAAAAGGCAATTATCGCGGAAGGTGGAAGCGATGCCTTGACCAAGTAGAATCAAGAACAGAAGAAGAGGAAGAATGAGAATGAAAATAAGGATGGTGGAAGTAATGTTGGAAGTAACAATTAGAAGAGGAAGTGGAGCAAGAATTCGACTGTGGAAGGACAACAAGGAAATCAGCAGAAGTAAAAGTTTAAAGCTTGTGCAACTTACAGGAAGAACCATACTGGGGTATGTTTGAAGGGAAAGCGAGTATGTTTCAACTTTGGTCAGGAGGAACACATTGCACCGAACTATTTTAGTCCAAAGAAAGGAAAATGTTTTACCTGCGGTTCAAAGGATCACATGGCTCGTGATTGCCCTAAGAAGCCAGCGAGAAGTGCAAGTGGTGGAAAAGGAAACAACAACGGTGGTGGTGCATTGACTATCACTGGACCAACACAGTTAAGCCGACCTACTGCGAGGACTTTCAATATGACCGTGCAGGATGCTGTATAGTCTAAGGATGTGGTTTCAGGTATCATTCCGATTAATGGTATTAATGCTTATGTACTATTTGATTCGAGTGCTACTTGTTCATTTATATTCTATGAATTTGATCAAAACTTAGATTTACCTCAGAAAGAATTAGAATTTCCCTTAAGTATAGAGATTGCGAATAGGCAAGTGATTCCTGTTAAATTCATATATAGGAATTATAGAGTTGTTATAAAAGGTCATGAGTTGATGGTAGACTTGATACTAATTATACTTGGTGAGATTGATGTTATACTGGGAATGGATTGGTTATTCAATTACGGAGCAGTAATTGATTGCCAAAGGAAGTGTGTTAACCTTCTGACTCCATCAAAGGTTATGTTTTTTGGTAGCAAGTCACCTCGACAAGTAAGTTGTCTGACGGTGATGCAAGCTAAGAAGTTGTTGATATAAGGATGTGTAGGATACTTAGCCTACAAAGTCGATACACAGAAGAAGAGTGTGAAGCTAGAAGAGATACCGATCGTAAGAGATTTTGCAGACGTATTTCCAGACGATTTGTCGGGTGTTCCGCTGGATCGACAAATCGAGTTTGTGATTGACTTACTACTAGGAATAAGACCGATATCTAAAGCACCATACAAAATGGCCCTGGTAGAAATAAAAGAGTTGATGGTGCAATTACAAGAATTGCTCGACAAGAAGTATATTCAGCCGAGTGTGTCGCCATGGGGAGCACCGATGTTGTTTGTTAAGAAGAAAGACGGATCGATGCGGCTCTTTATTGATTATCAAGAATTGAATAAGGTCACGATTAAAAATAAGTATCCATTACCTAGAATCGATGATCTGTTCGATCAGTTAAAGAGAGTGAGATCTTTCTCGAAGATAAACTTGAGAAGTGGTTATCATCAGTTGAAGGTGAGGCGAAGGATGTACCGAAGATGGCATTCAGAACTCGGTATCGTCATTACGAGTTTCTGGTTATGTTATTTGGTTTAACCAATGCACCTGCAGCGTTCATGGATTTGATGAACAGTATGTTTAAACCATTTTTAGACAAATTTATGGTGGTGTTTATTGATGATATATTGGTATATTCCAAAACCAAGGAGGAACATGTTGAACACTTAAGAGTGACGTTCGAGACGTTGAGAAAAGAGAAGTTGTACGCTAAGTTCTCAAAAATGAATTTTGGTTGGAACGTGTATGTGACGCCCCTAAAACAGGTTTACATCACCCATCTTGAGTCGCCAGATACATGGTACAGAACTTAACTACAAACTTAATTATACAACTATCGTGCAAAATAAGACAAAGCATAAACTGAGAGTTTTAACACAAATATTGTCTTCTAGATAATATCCACACTCAATAGAGTCCTCATTAAAATTATTATCACACTATTTCATAGAATACTGAGGACTACTAAAGCCACTTATCCTGGACCATCACTCCATTCCCCGACTCGTCCCAGCTATATTCTCATTTCTGGAAGAGAACAATGAAAGAAAACGGTGAGCTCAACTAGCCCAGTAAGAAATATTATGACTAAGATAATGCAGAATAAATTATCCTTAGTCTTCAACAGTATAACAACTAATAGAATATAATAGACAACAAGTTTAACTGCAGTGGAACAAATAATCCATTAGAAGAGTCAAGTAGAACATAATGTCTACTATCTCCTCTAGATTAAAAGTACATCTTTAATATTTCATTCCTGTAATACTCATCAACAATTCTTTGTTATACCCAAGACAAAAAGAACTCTCATCACCTGTATTCACCTGAACCACCAAAGATTATAGTTAAATCCACAATTTATATTTATAATCATGTAAATCAACAATTTCTCCTTGCCACAAAGGCTTAATAGAACGTTTACTCAATATCCTTACCCCAAAGGCTAAAGATATTTAAATGTAATAATAATGATCATACCAATCAGTTGTCTACCTTTGCACTACAGGCAAAAGATATTCAACTATAAAACCAATGGTCATGATTATACCAATCAATTGTATGTTAGTGCACTACGGCCAAACACATTCAACTGTTAACTAATGGTTATGATCCTGCTAATCACATCATCGAATTATCCCTGCACTACGGCCAAGGATATTCGTTAGTATCACTAGTGGTCATGATCATGTCATACACCTGTCCATCTTTGCACTACGGGCCAAAGCTATCAATCAACAGTTCATCATTGCATGTAAGCCAAAGATATCAATCAATAGTTCTTCTTTACACTACAGGCCAAAGATATACAACTGTAAAACCAATAACCAACAGTGCATCTATGAATTACGGGCCAAAGATGACTTTTAACGCAATATAAGCATGAGGATCATGACAATGATATAAATAATCAATCAAATGAGATAAAGGATAAATATTAAACATTTATAATACAATTTATCTAGAGTTTAAGAATATCTAAATTGTCAACATGATCACCAATTGTGGATTAAAATTCAAGAATAATATTCATGTATCAAAAATTAATTTGGACAGAAAAGAATCAATTTTTCATTGTGAATAGTACCCCGTGAATAGTACTTCGTGAATAGTATCCCATGAATAGTAATTCATGAATAGTACCTAGTGAATAGTACTTCATGAATAGTACCCTGTGAATAGTATTTCATGAATAGTACTTCATGAATAGTACCCCTGAGTGAATAATACCCGAGTGAATAGTAAGAAATAATACCCCTTACGAATAAGAAATAAATAACATCCCTTACGAATATTGAACGAAATTAATATTCCTTACGAATATTAAACAAAGACAATGAATATTGATTGGAAATGATAATCCTTACGAATATTGAAAGAAAATAATATTCATACGAATATGAAAAATAATATCTCTTCAGAATATGAAATAAATAATACCCCTTACAACTGTTGAACGAAAATAATATCTCTTCAGAATATGAAATAAATAATACCCCTTAAATACATTGAGCGAAAATAATATTCCTATGGATATTGAACGAAGATGATATTTCTTACGAATATTGAATGAAAATAATATTCATACGAATACAAAAATAATATCTCTTGTAATATGAAATAAATAATACACCTTACATTTTGTTAAGCGAAAATAATATTCCTACGAATATTGAATGAAGATGATATTCCTTACTTAATATTGAAGCGAAAATAATATTCATACGAATCTGTAAAAATAATATCTCTTGAATATGAAATAAATAATACCCCTTACTTCGTAAGAAGATTTGGATCTTTGGAATCTTTGAAGTAGCAGACTACTCTTCCTCTTTCTCTCTATAGCTTCTCTCTCTATAATTGCTCTTGTGAGTCTTAGTGAATTGGCGAGAATGAAGGAAGAATGAGCTCCTATTTATAGGAAAATATAGTTTCGATAATTGCACGTTTTGGTGCTCGAAATATTACAGTATAATACCTTCATCTTTTCTTTCATTTTTAATTTAGTCTTGCAAGTATTATCAAACTTGCACCACCTCCCCTAATAGTATATCATGTGAATCAATAGTACAATCATGTGACTCAATATTTCTATACATGTGAAAAAAATAATTACAGTATAGTACCTTCATCTATACCTCTATTTTTAATTTAGTCATGAAAGTATTACCAATCTTGCACTACCTCCCCTAATAGTACATGCATGTGAATCAATAATACACACATGTGAACAAATAGTTATAAACATGTGAATTAATAACAATTAATTGCTCATTTATCCGATTAATTACCCGATTGGTCAATATAACCTCCAAACATCAATTATTATCAGGATAGATGGTGATTTCCACTAACACTAATAATCCCAACGTAATGAAAATATCAATTTCATCTTTAATCATCATGAATTTATTCATCATTAATATTTTAACTCAAAATATTTAACAACCAGATTATTCTTAGGAAAGAGGCGGCTTTTCGATAAGGATTTCTCCCTATTGGCGCGCAATTAGGTGACCAAACCTCTCCTCGACAGAACTTTATAGACATCGTCAATATTATAAATAATAATATGAATAACTTTGTCGTCTCAATTATTGATTTAATTAAAATAAATATTATGCAGATGATACTGTGATAATAATTGAATCAATAATATGAGAGATATTATGCAGCAATTACTGTAGCAATAATTGAGTATAACTGATTGACTTCTCACGTAAGCATCAATAATCAATACCGTGTGCTACTATGCAACCACGCGTATTACTATACTTTTACTACCAGGTAGTTCAACAGTTTAACAGTAAAACTTTCGCCGTTATTTTTATAAAAAGATATTTCTGTCGTTTTCTAACTACGACAATACTTTCGTTGTGGGGTTCACCAATGATTGTGCCGTCGTACGAATATTCCCTGATAAAAAGAATATTCCCTGACCAAACAAATATTTCCCGACACAATGAATATTTTATAATAACTTGCTTACTTTGCAAAATTTTCAAATATCACCCTTAACTTTAAACTTTTATCAATTTAACTATTTACCAAAATATAAAAATTGAATACTTTTATTTCATAAAATTCGGGATCTCACAATCTCCCCTCCTTATGAAATTTTGCCCTCGAAATTTACGTACCTGGTAGTTCGAAGAGATGAGAATACCTTACTTTCTATTCGGATTATACCTTCCCAGTTATTTCCTCTATATCATGATTTTCCCATTGCTCATATCCTGTATTTCAGATATCATTCTAGAATACATTTTCAAAACAATGGTTAATTGACATGCCACATATTATCCCTATATTCTGACCGACCAATTAAATAACACATAAGCTTAGGTAGGTCATACTAGCGAAGGATTAACCCGTCTCTCCCCTCCTAGTTCTAGTCTCACATCTCAGACAGGGATCATATCCCTAAGATTTGATACCAACTGTGACGCCCCCAAAACAGGTATACATCACCCATCTTGAGTCGCCAGATACATGGTACAGAACTCAACTAAAAACTTAGTTATACAACTGTCATGCAAAATACGCAAAACATAAGCTGAGAATTTTAACACGAATATTGTCTTCTAGACAATATCCACACTCAATGGAGTCCTCATTACAATTATTATCACATTATTTCATAGAATAGTGAGGACTACAAAAGCCACTTATCCTGGACCATCACTCTATTTCCCGACTCGTCCCAACTATATTCTCATTTCCTGAAGAGAACAATGAAAGAAAAGGGTGAGCTCAACTAGCCCAGTAAGAAATATTATGACTAAGATAATGAAGAATAAATTATCTTTAGTCTTCAACAGTATAACAATTGATAGAATATAATAGACAACAAGTTTAACTGCAGCGGAACAAGCAATGCATTAGAAGAGTCAAGTAGAACATAATGTCTACTATCTCCTCTAGATTAAAAGAACATCTTTAATATTTCATTCTTGTAATACTCATCAACAGTTCTTTGTTATACCCAAGACAAAAAGATCTCTCATACCCTATCTTCACCTGAACCACCAAAGATTATAGTTAAATCCGTAATTTATATTTATAATCATGTAAATCAACAGTTTCTCCTTGCCACAAAGGCTTAATAGAATGTTTACTCAATATCCTTACCCCAAAAGCTAAAGATATTTAAATGTAATAACAATAATCATACCAATCAGTTCTCTACCTTTGCACTAGGGGCAAAAAATATTTAACTATAAAACCAATGGTCATGATCATACCAATCAATTTCATGTCAGTGCACTACGGCCAAAGACAGTCAACTGTTAACTAATGGTCATGATCCTACCAATCACATCATCAAATTATCCCTGCACTACGGCCAAGGATATTCGTTAGTATCACCAATGGTCATGATCATGTCATACACCTGTCCATCTTTGCACTATGGGCCAAAGCTATCAATCAACAGTTCAACTTTGCACGTAAGCCAAAGATATCAATCAATAGTTCTTCTTTGCACTACAGGCCAAAGACATAGAACTATAAAACCAATAACCAATAGTCCATCTATGCACTATAGGCCAAAGATGACTTTTAAAGCAATATAAGCGTGAGGATCATGACAATGATATAAAGAATCAATCAAATGAGATAAAGGATAAATATTAAACATTTATAATACAATTTATCCAGAGTTCAAGAATATCTAAATTGTCAACATGATCACCAATTGTGGAGTAAAATTCAAGAATAATATTCCTGTAACAAAAATTAATTTGGACAGAAAAGAATCAATTTTTCATTGTGAATAGTACCCCGTAAATAGTACTTTGTGAATAGTGCCCCATGAATAGTAATTCATGAATAGTACCCTATGAATAGTACTTTATGAATAGTACCCCGTGAATAGTACTTTATGAATAGTACTTCGTGAATAGTACCCCTGAGTGAATAATACTCGAGTGAATAGTAAGAAATAATACCCCATACGAATAAGAAATAAATAACATCCCTTAAGGATATTGAACGAAAATAATATTCCTTACGAATATTAAACAAAGACAATGAATATTAAACAAAAATGATATTCCTTATGAATATTGAACGAAAATAATATTCATACGAATACGAAAAATAATATCTCTTCGGAATGTGAAATATATAATACTCCTTATGACTGTTGAACGAAAATAATATTCCTACGAATATTGAACGAAGATGATATTCCTTACGAATATTGAACAAAAATAATATTCATACGAATACGAAAAATAATATCTCTTCGGAATGTGAAATATATAATACTCCTTATGACTGTTGAACGAAAATAATATTCCTACGAATATTGAACGAAGATGATATTCCTTACGAATATTGAACAAAAATAATATTCATACAAATACGAAAAATAATATCTCTTCAGAATATGAAATAAATATTACCCCTTACGATTGTTGAACGAAAATAATATTCCTAAGAATATTGAACGAAGATGATATTCTTTACGAATACTAAACGAAAATAATATTCATGCGAATATGAAAAATAATATCTCTTCGGAATGTGAAATATATAATACTCCTTATGACTGTTGAACGAAAATAATATTCCTACGAATATTGAACGAAGATGATATTCCTTACTTAATATTGAACAAAATAATATTCATACAAATACGAAAATAATATCTCTTGAATATGAAATAAATATTACCCCCTCACGATTGTTGAACGAAAATAATATTCCTAAGAATATTGAACGAAGATGATATTCTTTACGAATACTAAACGAAAATAATATTCATGCGAATATGAAAAATAATATCTCTTCAGAATATGAAATAAATAATCCCCCTTACCTCAGAAGAAGACTGGATACTGGAATAGTGAAGTAGCAAACTACTCTTCCTCTTTCTCTCTATAGCTTCTCTCTCTATAATTGCTCTTGTGAGTCTTAGTGAATTGGTGAGAATGAAGGAAGAATGAGATTCTATTTATAGAAAAATATAGTTTCGATAATTGCACATTTTGGGGCTCAAAATATTACAGTATAATACCTTCATCTTTTCCTTCATTTTTAATTTAGTCCTGCAAGTATTATCAAACTTGCACCACCTCTCCTAATAGTATATCATGTGAATCAATAGTACAATCATGTGAGTCAATAGTTCTATACATATGAAAAAAATAATTACAGTATAGTACCTTCATCTATACCTTTATTTTTAATTTAGTCATGGAAGTATTACCAATATTGCACCACCTCCCCTAATAGTACATGCATGTAAATCAATAGTACACATATATGAACAAATAGTTATAAGCATGTGAATTAATAGCAATTAATTGCTCATTTATGTGATTAATTACCCGATTGGTCAATATAACCTCCAGACATCAATTATTATCGGGATAGATGTCGATTTCCACTAACACTAATAATCCCAACACAATGAAAATATCAATTTCATCTTTAATTAACACGAACTTATTCATCATTAATATTATAAATCAAAATATTTTACAACCAGATAATTCCCAGGAAAGAGGGGACTTTCCAATAAGGATTTGTCCCTATTGACGCGCAATTAGGTGACCAAACCTCTCCTCGACAGAACTTTCTAAACATCGTCAATATTACAAATAATAATATGAATAACTTTATCGTCTCAATTATTGATTCTATAATAATAAATATTATGTAGATGATACTGTGACAATAATTGAATCAATAATATGAGAGATATTATGCAGCAATTACTGTAGTAATAATTGAGTATAACTGAGTGACTTCTCATGTAAGCATCAATAATCAATACCGTGTGCTACTATGCAACCACGCGTTTTACTATACTTTTACTACTGGGTAGTTCAACAGTTTAACGGTAAAACTTTCGCCGTTATTTTTATAAAAAGATATCTCTGTCATTTTCTAACTACGACAATACTTTCATTGTGGGGTCCACCAATGATTGTGCCATCGTACGAATATTCCCTGACAATAAGAATATCCTCGACCAAACGAATATTTCCCGACACAACGAATATTTTATAACAACTTGCTTACTTTTCAAAATTTTCAAATATCATCCTTAACTTTAAATTTTTATCAATTTATCTATTTACCAAAATAGAAAATTTGAATACTTTTATTTCATAAAATTTGGGATCTCATAGTGTACAGTTTCTCGGACACGTTATTGATAAGGATGGAATTTTGGTAGATCCATCAAAATTGGAAGCTGTAATAAACTGGGATCAGCCGAAGACACCGTCAGAAGTAAGGAGTTTCTGAGGATTGGTAGGTTACTACAGGCGTTTTATTCAAGACTTTTCCAAGATTGCGACTCCGTTGACGAATTTAACTAGGAAGGCAGTTAAGTTTGTTTGGACGGAGAAGTGTGAGGAAAGTTTTCGAGAATTGAAGAAGAGGTTGAGTTCAACAACTTTGTTGTCATTGTTTGATGATACAGGAAATTTTGTGGTGTATAGTGATGCATCGCATAAAGGACTAGGCTATGTGCTTATGTAGAACGACAGAGTTATTGCGTATGCATCACGTCAGTTGAAAGATTACGAGAAAGGGTATCCGACTCATGACTTAGAGTTGGCGGCGGTGGTGTTTGCCCTAAAAATTTGGAGACATTATCTTTATGGAGATAGGTGTGAGATATATACCATCCATAAAAGTTTGATGTATATCTTTACACAAAAATATTTGAATATGAGGCAAAGAAGATGGTTGGAGCTGATCAAAGACTATGACTCCAAGATTTTCTATCATCCCAGAAAGGCAAATGTTGTTGTTGATGCCTTAAGTAGGAAGGGGCGGGAGAAGTTAATGTTGTTGACTTCTCAGGAAAAGCTAGTGTCAAAAATGGCTAAGATGGAGTTGGAAATTAAATATCTGACAAAATCCGATAAAAAGTTGTTCCAGATAGGTAACAGTTCAACGTTGGTAGATAAGGTGAAAAATGCACAACTTCAGGATGAAGATTGCGAAAAGATAAAACAAAGAATATCTGAAGGTGAGGAAAACAAATTCAAAATTGATTCGGAAGGGTTACTTCGGTTCGAAAGGAGAATTTGGGTTCCGCCAGTACCCGAAGTTAAAGAGGAAATTCTAAGTGAAGCTCATAATTCAAGATATTCGATTCATCTTGGGAGTACAAAGATGTACCAGGATCATAGACATCATTTTTGGTGGCCGAATATGAAAAAGGATGTGGTTGAGTGCATGGAGAAGTGCTTAACATGTCAAAAAGTTAAAACTGAACACCAAAGGCCAAGCGGATTATTGAAACTGTTGGAGATACTGGAATGGAAATGGGAGCATATTACAATGGATTTTGTGGTACGTCTTCCAACGCATCAGCAAGGTTATGATGCATTTGGGTGATTGTCGATCGACTGATGAAGTCGGCACACTTTTTGCCAATTAAGATTAGATTTAGCCTAGATTAGTTGGTAAAACTGTCTGTGAAGGAAATTATTTCGAGACACGGTGTTCCTGTGTCTTTTGTATCAGATAGAGATCCACGTTTCACATCTAATTTCTGGAAACGATTACAAGAATGTTTGGGAACACAGCTGAGAATGAGCATAGCGTACCATCCTCAGACCGACGGACAAAGTGAGGGAACTATCCAAACACTAGAAGATATGCTCAGAGCATGCATTATGGATTTCAAGGGAAATTGGGATGATCATTTACCGTTGGTTGAATTTGCCTATAATAATAGTTATCACGCAAGTATTGGTATACCGCCTTACGAAGCATTATACGGCAGAAAATGCAAAACTCCATTGTGTTGGGATGAGGTAGGTGAACGTCAGCTATTGGGTCCAGAATTGGTACAATAGACTGTCGAGATCATCAAGGTTATTCGAGCAAGATTGATAGCTGTACAAGATAGACAGAAGAAATATTCCAATCAACATCGACAAAATTGGGAATTCAAAGTTGGTAGTTATGTTTTCTTGAAAGTTTCTCTCTGGACGGGGAAAATTCAATTCGGCAAGAAGGTAAAATTAATCCTCAGGTTTATAGGACCTTTAGAAGTCGTACGATGAGTTGGTGAAGTGGCATACGAGGTAGCTTTACCTCCAGAATTAGAACATATTCATAATGTTTTCCATGTCTCGGTATTGAGATCATATAAACATGACTATAAACATGTTATTGAATATGAGCCCTTACAGTTTGAGAAAGATTTATCCTATGAAGAAGTCCATATTCAAATTATTGATAGGAAAGAGCAAGTATTGAGGAATAAAGTGATACCTTCTGTTAAGGTAGTCTAGAGAAACCACAATGCTGAAGAAGCTACTTGGGAACTTGAAGTCGTTATAATGAAGAATTATCCTCAGTTATTTGCTTTATTTTGTATAGCGATTCTGGGTACAGAATCCTGTTAAGGAGGGAATAATGTAACAAATGAATTTTTCGAGTCGTGATTCTGGGGACAAAATCCTTTTAAGGAGGGAATGATGTAACGATCGAGAATTTTTTAAATTAATTTAAATATTTATAGAATTAAATAAATATTTTAAATAATTTATTTATTTAGGAAAATAAATAATTCTTTGAATTGTGGTGCATTAATTTAGTAACTAAATTGATTAATGATAATTAAATTTATAATGGTAATTTCTTTTTGAAGATTTAATTTAATGAAATAATTAAATTAAATGAATTGTTTTATATTAAAGAAAATAAGTAAAGCAATGTTTAAGTCTAATTTATTAATTAAATGAGATATATAATTATTTATTAATTATAAGTATAATTATAATAAGATTATAATTATTATTATTATACGTTATTAACCAAGGTGTGACACATGAAATCATATAATATAATATTATTAAAATAATCTAGTATGGGGGAATAGGTGGTAGCCAAATAAGGCCTTGTGGCCTTTGGCTTATTCTAACTGACCTAGACGTATTATTTTCTAACGAAACAGTACGTGGGAGAGTGGCCAGTTTATTTCTACGCGTCTTATTTTTCCCTAAGGCTAGTTATCAGTGAAGAGCAGAGAGAGCTTGGAGAGAGAGCAAGAGAGGAAACATAGTGAATTGGATTCTCTGTGATTGTCAAGGAGAGGAATTTCTAAACCTAGTCATCATCTTTTGCTAGCCAACAATCAAAGAATAAGGTATTACTTACTTCAATTTTAACTCTTATGTTTGGAATTTCTATTGATAATTGTGTTGGATTGATACATATACATGTATGTAGGGTTTATACTCTATTATTCATCACATGTGAGTGTTGTTTGGTGATTAAAATTCATGTAATTTGGTTTGTAGGAAGAAAGGTATATAATAGTGTTTATATTTGAGAAAATGGCTTAGGTATGTACAAAATTTCATGATTAATACTTGCTATAATCTGCAATTTAATATTGGATTATGTTAGTATGTTAAGAAACGAAAGCGGCATAGTTTGAATCATGTCAATTAGTTAAGTAATGAATTTGTGGCGATCGAATTCGCTAAAAGTGTAAAAAATGATGAAATTTGAAAAATAGTGGTTTTAATTCTTCAAATTTGTGTATATGTAATGTTTTTGTGATTAGAGTGAAGAGTAGTATGTTTATAGATGTTATCACAAAGTTCTAGTTGCTAGGTTTCATGAATTTCTTTAGGTATTGGATTGAATTGGGCGACTATTGTGTAACAGAGCTGTCACATTGATTTCTATCTATGCTTGTGAGCGTAGCGCACTGCAATTATTACAGCAAAAAGCGGTGTAACTTACTACAAGTGAGGCCTTCTAATGAATCTGCAATAGCAGTAAATGTTGTGCCAATGCAATGCCGAGGCTTGGGATAGTCAAAAATTATACCGTGTCTGAGCCTAAGCGGTGAAGTCATTTGTTTTGTAGGTGGTTATACAAGGGTCTAATTTGACTTGGCATGCATGATAATGATGTTGTATCCTAACCTAAAGCATCATAATAGGTTGTAGTATAATATAATACCTAAATATGGAGATTATAGTTATCACTTGAATAAGTTATATAATGATACTAAATGTGATGTTTTCGAAAGTTAAAGATGAATGGTAAAGTTATGTTAGTTTATAATGGGATTTCAGATTTGTTAAGGATGTTACCCAACATGGTTAGATGCTAAGTTAAGGTTATGACCTAAATGATGGGTTAGACCTATAAAGCTAATATTAATACAACTAATTGTTATTAGGATTCCAATGATAAGTGTAGGGTAATTGGCAAACATTATTACACTTGTGTAGCTTACATACAAGGCAAGTTTCCTAACTTTATTCTTTTTATAATGAATGCAAGTTTCTTATCCTAAACCTTTATTGAGCAAGTTTCATAGCTATGCTATCTTTATGTCAATCAAGCTTTCAACTTCTAAATTTTACAGTAAAGTTGAGCTAGCCAATTAATTCTATCTCATGTATGATTTTACAAGCTCTTGTAACCTAGTTCATTACATCGAACGAGTTTTACTTTTCTAAATCTTGATATTATTATTCATTGTAGACATTTTTCTAATAAATTGATTTAAATGAGGTTGTTCTAATTCTCTTGGATATGGTACTTTACATATATATACCATGTCTATTCAAATACATAATATTGTTGTTAAATCTTTGACTTAAATAACGTTGTTCAATTCTATTTCATTGTGTCGAACCTTAAAATAGCAAGTAAACTTTTATTGAATTGAATTGATCTATAAATGAATAGTGTTCTAAATTTTAGAACAACTGATAAGATAGTTCTGAGCTAAAAAAATTTTAGTGCGAAAATTCTAAATCCAAACTGAGATGAACAACCCTAACATAGGGGATTTTGTACGTGTAACATTTAGATGTTTGTGCACAATACATGGTACAAAGGGCTGATCCCCCTAAGTACGTTAAGAAGGGTCTATATAAACTAAATGACTGTTAAGGTTGGGGTAGTAATGTGACGCTCCCAAACTCCCTACACTCATGTAGCAGATTTGGTGCTCACATAAATATTCTATAAGAAAATATTTTCTATCAATCCAAGATTCATAGTATTCATCAGATATTAACCCTCGTCAGAATCCCTATCATAATGACCACTATCTCTTAGATGTATAGATTTATAATCTTACAGATATCTCTTTCATATCAATAATTCCTATTCATCTGACATTCACAGTACCAATGACAAGGTTGTTCTGAAAACCAAGGGGTGCAATCTCAGTTCGTACAGAACTCACTAGGCATCAAATGCCCTCATTCAGATAAATAGTTCATATTAATACTATACTTGATTTCTAGTTCTTAGCCCAAAAGATAAAAACTAAACAGTTTATATTCCTTAAAACTTAATACACAAACCTATTTCATAATTATTACATTTAAGTCTTACAGAAATAAAAATAACTTGAACTATTACAGTCTTCTTCAAGCCACAAGAATGCACACTTGAACTTCCTGGAATATCAGTCACAGCTGCAAAGGAAAATAATATTTGCAAGGGATGAGTTTTAAAAGGCTCAGCAAGTTTTAGCAATGTGTAACATATATTCACACTATAACTGAATAGATGAACATATAGTTCAGACATTTTTTTCAAATATATATATATATATATATATATATATATATATATATATACTGAGGTTTATCTGCCAAACCCCGCATATTAGGAGTTACTGTTAGTCATATAGACTGAGCAACCCGGGTTGATTCGCTTAACCACACATCTTAGGAGTATGCATATCATCATGTTAATTAACCCCCGGTCATTGCTATAAATGCCGGTCATAAAACCCCGGTCAGTATATGTCTGCCAGTCATAATAGTGTCAGTATATATATTTTCACCAAACAACATTATTTTTATACAGTCTATAATTTGATATCAAATCAAATACATTCTACGCAAATAACAGTTCATATGATTTGGTTACACTTGAACAATATGCCATAAGCCTTTTAAACAAGGGACTTTCATATCACATCAGTATAACAAGACATTTAATATATAAATAATGTATATGAAAAACTTGCATGTTCGGAGAATCGTTCTCCTAGGTTATTCAACCCGTCTATGCAACCTAAATATGATTTATATCAATTATTAGAAATAATTTTAACTAATAACTAGTCAAACTATTAGTGTCTGGGCTGTATTTGAAGTCCATTTAGTGTTTTATAACTTGTTCAGAAAGTTTTTTGAATTATTTTCCTATTAAACTTTTCTTGAAAGTTTAAATATTACTTTAAATAAGTTAATTTTTATTTATTATAATTTTTAGAAGCTTAAAATAACTTCTCAATAATTAATAATAATTTTCTTAATTTATTATAAAATAAAAATGATTTTTAAAATCATTATTACTATTTTTAAATAATTAATAATTACTCATATTGATTTTAAATCATCAATATTAATTTTAAAATAATTTATTAATATTGATAATGGTTTTTAAACTATTAGTTTCATTTTAAAATAATTTATTATTATTAAAATGAATTATTTCTATTTTACTAATTTATTTATTAGCATTATTAAATAATTTTGTAATCATTAATATTTAAATAAATTCAATATTAATAAAATTTCATGTCAAAATATATAAAATATTTATTATAATTTAAAATGTATTTTAGAAATTTATTATGAATTTATAATAACTAATTTGTATTTATTCTTATTTATTAATATTATTTTCAATATTTTTCAGCTAGCTGTTGCTAAAGGCCTCTTCAATGACAGAACTGTCCCTAATGGTGTTCTTCATCAATTGAAGAACACAAAAGTCAACGCTCTGGTGACAGGTTTGACTGGCTTTAATTCGCTACTGACATTTGTTTTTGGTTGTGAAAAAGGTTCAACATGGTAGTATTGATGTAGCACTATAAGTATATAACATGTTTATGGTCTAGTTTCATCATTAAAGAAGGTTATGGCTGGTCAAAATGAGCATCAAAGCATGATCTTGAGTTTTTGGGTTACCTAGAAACTCGGTCAACGTCAGTCTTCCCATTTCAAGGCTTAATAACAAGGATTCTATGTATTGGGTAAAGGTTCCATTATATAAAACATGTAATATGTATGTCAAGTTACAATAGCACACCCTTTAAAAGTTCATAGCAACATCAAAGGATTGAATTTGAGTCTGGTCAAACTGGTTGTCAGACATAACTTTAAAACTTTTTGGGTTACCCAGAATTCTGGGTTTCCAGTTTTTGAGTTCATACTTTTGAGCGATCATAACTTTAAATCTGTTGATGTAATGGTCATTTGGTTGTTATGGACATGTAGTCCATCCTTCAATTACAAAAATGATATCATTAGGGATATTATAACTGTGACGCCCCCAAATCCGGGTATCTTTCAACCCGACAGATGGTGCTACACGGTACTACCATTCACACATACATTCAATTGAAAAGTCTGAAAAGAACGAATATGTCTTCTATATATTAGAAATAATATTACATTCCCCCAGGTTCTTTATAACTCATACATTTGTTCTTGTCATAATATCAAATATATTACAACCATTCACCTATACTATTACATAAGAACTCTAAGGGTTCGTCTTCGCCTTACCTTTATCCTTGTCGGAGCCTTCGGTCCATTCGATCTTAGCTGTGTTCATATGGTTCAAGCAAGAGTGAGCATGACTAGCTCAGCAAGTACTACAATTCTAATAAATAACATGCTTGAAACATAGAGAACGTATATCTATAAGCGAACAATAACTAAACAACGATAAACAAAATAGCTTCTTTTTTCATTCAAAAGCGTTTTACAACAACAATATTCAGTAAAACATCAGTTCCAATCCAAGACCTTGAGCATTTCTTAAGTTCTTCTGAAAAGGACGTCCTGACACTAAGTTCGCAAGTCCGACATTACTTACGAGCACGTCTAGGTGATCAGCCTATAGTACTCTATGGTTATCAACACTACATTCATTAAACGTGTATATGTTTAAGTTGTGGCAACCTCACGTGCCTGTCGTTAAACGACGAAAACATTTTTAGCATACTCGGTCTTCGATTGAAAACCACACCAATATAGCTCGGTAAACATTAATCATGCTTGATAGAATCATAATATAAGTCTAGCCGAAACAATTGGCTTTAACTTCATCATTCAAAACTTCATGTGAGAGAATACATGAATTTTAAAGCTTGTCCAGACTGAACTAGAACAAGGGTTAGCATACTTTCCTTTAGCGTTTGCTTAATGATTATCACACGTATACTTTAAGTCTCTAAGTCTCTACAATACATGTTCATATAACGTACCACATTAGTTCACATATAATCAAATATGTATACTACTATATCTTACCCTTCATCTCAATCTAAATCTTGATTTAGATATGTTATTATGGGTTTCGGCTTTTCATTACATCATCCTCATTTCGTTCATCTTCAATTGATTATTAACCTTTAATCATCATACATTAAGTGTTTAACAATTGCTTAACAACGTTAAAATTATATCTTAGTTCATTACTAATGAGTTATCTTTCATTCTATACTTGTAAACATTCTTGTCTGTCGAAACCCTAGGATGGGGAGCGGCGGCGCCACACATACTCTCTCTCTCTTCTTCTGTGCTTGCAACATGAGTTTTGCGATATGGCAATGACATTGTGCACGGTATTGTAGCCACCATTTGGCCTTTAGGTTGGCTGCATGGCACTGACTCTATGCCTTAGAAAATTTACAGCTTTTGCAAATTTGGCGAAACTCCCGGACGCATAACTTCTTTGTTATAAGTCTGAATTGGCTCGTTCAAAAGCCTACAGTTCACAAATTACATACTCTATGCGTCTATGCAAGAATTTTATCTATTTTACTTTGTTTACTAAAATTTCACCTATTAGTTCATTTTTAACAAAAATGACAAACGTCCGTGAACGTTCAACATTCATTTCTTTGTTCTAATTCGGAATTCGGTCATTTTCGAGTTCGCAACTCTATAATGGCAAATATGACATGTCTCCATCGAAAACTAATGTTTCCGACTTCCATTCCAGAAATCGACTTAATTAAAACGATAATTGGCGATTATCAATCAATGTGAATTCAATGAAAACTTCATTACTAAACATTCTAAATGGATTTTAACCAACACATGAACATTTCAAGTTACTTATTACACCAACTTATTGACAAAGTAGGTTTTGACTTATTCTTATAAGTTAATGACTTATTTAACTTATGAACTATAAATTCTCATGCTTATGACTTACTATGGACTTAAGTGCATCAATCAATGTTTTCATACTATATTGAACATACTAACATCATATAACAAACATATGACAAGTTCTTCACAAGTTTATTAACTTATTTAGGTTCAAGTTGCTTATTCAACTTATTCGGCTTAAGTTCATTCATCAATGACTTCTTATAGGTTCTTAGCATACAATCACACTTCTCTATCAATCTTATTATGGTAGAGATAGACTAATAGATCATTAGATCATTTACCTTTGATGACTAAAGTCTTCTTCTTTGAAATCTAGCAAAATGTTGATTTGGCTTTAAAAGTGCTTATTCTCTCTAACCAATAAGTTACTTTGTTTTGGATGAAAGTTGAACAATGAGAAATGATCAACCAACTCTCCTATTTATAGGATATCCAAAGTGAGGGCATTATGGTCAATTTGGCATTGCACCTCCTTAATCCCACCTCCTTACTATTTATTACTTAACAACCAAGTCTACTTGCTAGCCACTTCTAATACTTGGTCATCACAACACTTCCTCACCACTTAAAATCTTTGCCCATCAAGTCTACCCACATCTCACTTGGTTTGCTCCATGGATCATGGCTAATTCATATTGGGCTTGCTAATTAATCTAGCTAATTTCTTGTTGGGCTTGCATTACAATAGATTGGACTTATGATTTACAAACACTTGGGCTTGCATATCACTTTCTATTGGACTTCTACCATTATGCTAATAATCCTACAAGTCCATTACATTTTATTAAACAACTTAACATATATACATCACGTATAATTCTCATATGCCAGCTCGTATACTAAATTGTAATTTACGATATTCCATTCTCCATATATAATAGTATAATACATCGTATTATACTTACGTTTATTACCTCGTCTGAAATATCACAATACATTACAACTTTCTTTCCTTTGATTAATAACCTTCTTTCCTTAACGCTTAATAAATATTACGTTTTCCATACTTAGATTATCCATACATAATCAATCTAACCTCGATATTATAACGTTATGTATTTCTCGGAAGTTCAAAAATAATTCCCGAGCAGAAATCGATGAATAGTGTTTTTCATAAAATTTCTCAGAAAGCTTTTATTTTCGTCTTAGAAATTCAAACACTTTAATATATTCACGTAGTTAAAATACTACGACGTTTCGACATTTCTATGTTATAGAATGACATTCATCTTATCAACATGTAATAATAATAAATAATATTATTTTATTCATTATTAAAAGTATTTACAAAGGTTCGATTTTCTGGGGCGTTACACTCTCTCCCCCTTATAAGGATTCTGACCCCAGAATCTCGCTATATATAAAAAAATTACACAAATAAATGAGGGTAATTCTTTTTCATTATTTCTTCTAACTCTCACGTTGCTTCTTCCGCACGTGGTTCTTCCATATCACCTTCACGGAAGATATGACTTTATTCCGCAGAACTTGTTCCTTTCTATCGACAATTTGAATCGGCGTTTCTCTCAAATACGTTAAGTCCTTCTCGATATGAATAGGTTCATATTCTATCACGTGCTTATAATCGGCTTATAAGGGCGTAATCTGCGAATCGTGAAATACATTATGTATTCGATTTCTAGAGTGCGGAGGTAATGCTATCATATATGCTACCTCACCCACCGTTTTAATACCTCAAAAGGTCCTATAAACCTCGGACTTAACTTCCCTTTTCTTTCCAAAATGTATCTTTCCTTTCGGGGAGATACTTTTAGAAATACGTATGAACTACTTCAAATTCTCTATTCTCTCTATGTGAATCAGTAAACTTCTTACATTTGTCTTGAAAGTTGCTACCAAAGCGATATGTCTGTATCGGTTTAACAATGTCCATTATTTCTTTGAACCAATTTTGGTCCCCGACATTGGGCGTTCTCCTACCTCATCCCAATACGGTGGCGTTACGCATTTCCTCCCATATAAAGCTTCGTAGGCGGCATACCTATGCTTGCATGATAGCTATTGTTATCATGAAACTCCACTAATGGTAGATGATCATCCCAACTACCCTTGAAATCCATGACGCAAGATCTTAGCATATCTTCCAACGTCTAAATTGTTCTCTCGCTCTATCCATTCGTTTTTTGTGGATGATACTGTAGTACTCGACTTCAAATTGCGTTCCTAAGCGCTCTTGTAGACTCCTCCAAAATTCGATGTGAATCGTGGATCACGATCGACACAATCGATCTTTGGTACTCCATATGCGGAAATTATTTCCTTAATATAGAGTCTAGCTAACTGGTCTAAGTTATACTTGACCTTAATTGACAAAAAGTGAGCCGACTTTGTCAATCGATCTACTAGTACCCAAATCGCGTCATACCCTTTGGTTGTAGTTGGAAGTCCTACCACAAAATCCATCATGATATTTTCCCATTTCCACTCCTGAATTTTCAATGACAGTAACAAGCCACTTGGTCGTTGATGTTCGGCCTTAACTTTCTGGCAAGTTAAGCACCTGCTCACGTACTCTGCTATTTCTCTCTTCATGTTCGGCCACCAAAAACTCTGTCGAAGGTCTTGATACATCTTAGTACTACTAGGATGAATCGAAAACCTCGAACTATGAGCCTCTTGTAACACCTGCTCCTTTAATTCCGTCTCATTCGGAACCCAAATTCTTCCTTCAAATTTTAATAATCCCTCATTATCAAGACTGTACTTAATATCTTTTTCATTGGCGGTTGGCTCCTTCATCCGGTCACACTCATCGGTTTTGAGTTGCACCTCCTTAACTCTCTCTACGATGGTAGATTGCATCTCCTTGAGAAATGACATTTGTCTACTTCACTTGGCGACTTCACTTCCAACTCCATTCTAGCCATCTACATTATTAACTTTCGGTTTGAGTAGTTAACAAAAACAACTTTTTGGACCCTTCCTACTTAAGGCGTCGGCAACTACATTGGCTTTTTCGGTGATCTGAGAATTTCACGGTCGTAATCCTTTATCAACTCCAACCATCTCCTCGCCTCATATTCAACTCCTTACGTGTGAAGATATATTTTAGACTCTTGTGGTCCGTGTATATCTCACATTTTTTCTCCATAAAGATAATGTCTCCATATCTTTTAGAGCAAAAAACTCTGCGGCGGGTTCGAGATCATGGGTAGGGTAAACTTTCTCATAATCCTTCATTTGCCTAGATGCATCTGTAATGACCTTGCCATCTTTGGATGAGCACTGTGACCAAGTCCTCTATCTGAAGCATCGCTATAAACTACAAAATTTCATGTGTCATCGGCGATTGACAAAGCAAGCGCTTCACTCAACCTCTTCTTGAGTTCTTGAAAACTATGTCTCTCACACTTGTCGGTCAAGCGTATTTCACCGTCTTCCTCGTCGAGTTAGTCAATGGAGTAGCTATCTTGAAAAATCTTGGATGAATCTCGATAGTAACCCGCTAACCTAGGAAACTCCGCACCTCGATCGGCATTTTTGGTTGTTCCCAATTCATCACGGCTTCCACCTTTATTTGGATCTCTTGAAATTCCCTCGTGGTTGATGACATGACCTAAAAATTGTACCTTCTCAACCAAAATTCACACTTAGTGAATTTCGCATACAACTTCTCCTTTCTTAGTGTCTCCAACACTAATCTTAGGTGTTCAACATGATCTTACGGCGTCTTAGAATAGACTAGAATATCATCTATAAAAACACCTGATGAACTTGTCCAAATATTGTTTGAACACTCTGTTCATCATATCCATAAATCAAAATTTGGTGCATTTTTCAACCCAAATGACATCACCGAAACTTCGTAATGACCATAACGAGTCACGAATGTTGTCTTTGGTACATCCTCCTTCTAACCTTCAATTTGGTGATACCCGGTTCTTAAATCTATTTTGAAAAATACTTAGCCCCTTTCAATTGATTAAAGAGATCATCGATCTTGGACAATGGGTATTTATTCTTTATCGTTAACTTGTTCAACTCTCGGTAGTCGATACACAATCTTAACGATCCATCCTTCTTCTTAACAAACAGTACCAGTGCTCCCCATGGCGAAACACTTTCGGTTGAATGTACTTTTGTCCAGCAGTTCTTGTAAATTGCACCATCAACTCCTTCATCTCCCTTTGGCGCCATGCGATACGGTGCCACAGAAGCTGGTGTCGCTCTCGACACGATGTCTATTACAAACTCTGTCTCCCTATCGGCGGAAGACACGGTAATTCACTCGAAAATACATGGTGAATTCTCTCTCACTAGGTATTTGTTCCATGGTTGCTACTACCTCTGCGGGTATCAACAACATGGCACACGAGGTAACCTACGCATCCCTTCCTCGATAATTTCCTAGTTTGTGTCATGGTTAGACAAACCACGAGCGTCCGGTGATCTATTCGTAAAAATACTACGAGGTTGTCTTAACGTTTTAATGTTCACACATTTCTTTTGACAATCTATAATTGCCCCATGGTTCACTAACCAATCCATTAGAGAATTACGTCGAATTCTCCTAACTTTATCGATATCAAATCTCTAGATAATTTACAACCCGTATATCTACGCAATAACTCCTATGAACATCTTCAACAGGAATTATTTCTTCGTTTGCTACCTTAATATTTAAAGGTATAGGCAACTTTTCGGGAAGTAATCCTAATCGTCTAGAAAAATCGCATGCTATAAATGAACAAGTAGCACCCGAATCAAACAGCACGTAAGCATTTATGTCGTTGATCGGAATAATACTGCGACGGCGTCCCACGATGCAAGCTTGCATCTTGATTTATCATGTTAAAAGTACGACCCATCGGCCTACCCAGGTTATGTTGGTCCACTAATAGCTAATTTACGCTATTAGTTCCCGATTCCGTCGTCCCCTTCTTGGACGAGTTCTTTGCCATGTGGTTTGTTGACCCACACACAAAGCATCTGTGATTCTTCTTCAGACTCGGATAGTTAGGCGCAATGTGCCCCTCCTGTCCACAGTTGTAACAGATGGCCTTCCCCTTGAGATAGACTCTTAAATGAGTCTTCCCACAGGTCTTTTAGGCCTCCATTCTCCTCTTCAGATCTCTTAACTTAACTTTAATATTCCTAGAGCTAAACATCTTCCTCTTTTGTCCTTCGCCACTACCACTGGCTCCCTCAATCTTTACTCCCCCATCTACTTTCCCCTTTCTCTTCTTGTCCTTGTGGTATTGACTCAGAGCCTCACTACCACCCTCGGCGATTATCGCCTTCTCTAAAATGGTTCCAAAAGAAGTACTTTGAAACACAAAAATTCGGTTATAGAGGCAGGGTTTCAAGCCCTTCTCAAATCGTCGCGCCTTCCTAACCTCGGTATCCACTTGGTGTAGAGCGAACCTTGTCAGTTCATTAAACTTGGCGGAGTATTGGGGAACCGTCATGTCCCCTTGTTTCAACTCGAGAAACCGCATCTCCATCCTCTTTTGCATGCTCGTGGGAAAGTAGTTCTCAAAGAATATCTCCTTGAACCTCTCCCACGTTAGATTCGTTATCCCAGCCCTAGCCTGATTGGCTTCCCATCAAAAGTTGGCCTCTCCCTTCATCATATAGGTTGCAAAGGCAACCTTTTGGGCCTCGTCAACATTTGCTATCACAAATAGCTTCTCTATTTCCTTAACCCATGTTTGGGTTTCAATAGGATCCGTAGTTCCATTGAACTTTGACGGACCCACACTCTTGAAATCCTTAAAGGTAGTAGCTCGTGCTACTCCTGGATTTACGGGAATATTAGCCCCTATTCCATTAAAGGCAGCTGTTAATAGGTTAACAAACTCCTACATCGGGTTGACTGGACCTCCCTCCGGTTGATTCACGTTAGCACCTTGATTACGTTGCACTCTTCTCGACGACATTTTGCTGATACAATAAACACATTTCGTTATTATTCATTTCTTTATTAGTTATCATTTAATATTAAACAACAACTTCAACATCCATTACTCATTGTTTTTCCATAAAGGACTTATATTCATTCTTTTGTAGTATAATACTACATCGATTACATTACGACCTAAGCTAATTACATTACTTTCCATTATTGCTTTCCAAAAATTGGGATTTACAAAAGACTACCCTTTACTATATACAAAGGGCTTTACATCACTACTAATTTACAAAATATTTACATACTACTCTAGCTACTACTACTAGTCTACATGTGCCTCAAGGCATTATTGAAATCTGCCTTGGCAAGGCCAAGCAATAATATCACGGTGATAGTATCTCGTGCGTACCCCCACCTCTACGGGATAACCCGACTACTTCTTCTTTGGAAATCTGTGTGAGAACTCCTATGAATATAGGACATTCTCCCTATCTTCTGTAGTTTAGTCTTTAGCTCCTCCTTGAGCTCAAAGACCTCATATTTCAGCTCGTGGACTTTGTCCTTAGCCAAAATCCTCTCATCATGTTCTTGCTCCCACATGGACTCGACATCAGCCTTGTCCTCTATAACAGTTTGGAGCTCTGCCTTTAGCTCCTTAACCTCCGGACAATAATGAATATTTCTATCCAATACTGACATGAACAAAGACATCATCGACCCCCCAGGAGCTATCTCCGATGCTATAGCTACTAGATTAAAAGACACTATCTCCACTTCCTCCTCTATCATCCCATCGAATATTGACATGTAGTCAGCATCATCTGAGTCTCCAGACTCAATAACCACTACCTCCGGATCAGCTGTTACGGGGTTCGGTATAACCTCTACTTGGTTCACCGACTCTTCACTAATGGCTTGACCATCTACATACATTCCGTTTACTCCTGACATCTACACAAAACAATTAAGTTGATTAGTAAACGTCAGTAGAATAATAAAAACACATAACATAATCATAATGCATTTTTTTATAAGGTTATTTTCTTCTTGTACTTCTTTGACTTCTCTTAAGGATATGACTTAAGGTTTTTAAATCCCCCCTTAAGTTTTATAACCTAATGCTTTGATACCTGACTGACTGTGGCGCCCCCAAATCTGGGTATCTTCGACCGACGAGATGGTGTTTGCAGTCTTACCATTTACACATACATTCAATTGAAAAGTCTCAAAAGAACGAATATATCTTCTATATATTAGAAATAATATTACATTCCCTCAGGTTCTTTATAATCCATACATTTGTTCTTGTCATAATATCAAATATATTACAATCGTTCACCTATACTATTACATAAGAACTCTAAGGGTTCGTCTTCGCCTTGCCTTTATCCTTCTTGCGGAGCCTTGATCAGATTCGATCTTAGCTGTGTTCATATGGTTCAAGCAAGAGTGAGCATGACTAGCTCAGCAAGTACTACAATTCTAATAAATAACATGCTTGAAACATAGAACTCGTATATCTTCAATAACTGAAAAATACTTACAAAGTACTATCGATAATTCAAAATAGCACTTCTTTTCATTCAAAACGTTTTACAACAACAATATTCAGTAAAACATTAGTTCCGGCCCAAGACCTTGAGCATTTCATAAGTTCTTTTGAAAAGGATGTCCTGGCACTAAGTTCATAAGTCCGACATTACTTACGAGGATGTCTAGGTGATCAGCCTATAGTACTCTATGTTGATCAACACTACATTCATTAAACGTGTATACGTTTAAGTTGTGGCAACCTCACGTACATGTCGTTAAACGACGAAAACATTTTTAGCATACTCGGTCTTCAATTGAAAACCACACCAATATAGCTCGGTAAACATTAATCATGCTTGACAGAATCATAATATAAGTCTAGCCGAAAGAATTGGCTTTGACTTCATCATTCAAGACTTCATGTGAGAGAATACATGAATTTTAAAGCTTGTCCAGAAAGAACTAGAACAAGGGTTAGAATACTTGCCTTTAGCGTCTGCTTAATGATTATAACACGTACACTATAAGTCTTTAAGTCTCTATAATACATGATCATATAACGTACCACATTAGGTCACATATAATCAAATATGTATACTACTATATCTTACCCTTCAACTCAATCTAAATCCTAATTTAGATCTGTTAATATGGGTTTCGGCTTTTCATTACGTCATCCTCATTTTGTTCATCTTCAATTGATTATTAACCTTTAATCATCATACATTAAGTGTTTAACAATGCCTTAACAACGTTATAATTATACCTTAGTTCATTACTAATGAGTTATCTTTCATTCTATACTTATAAACATTCTTGTCTGTCGAAACCCTAGGATTGGCGCCGCGGTGCCACACATAGCTCTCCTTCTCGCGCATGTGGAAGCGAGTTTGCGTGAAGCAATGACATTGTGCTGGCGTGCTTTTGCCACCATTTTTCCTTGGGTTGGCTTCATGGCTGACTATATGCCTTAGAAAATTCTGACTTTTGCAAATTTGGCGAAACTCCCGGACGCATAACTTCTTCGTTATAAGTCTGAATTGGCTCGTTCAAAAGCCTACGGTTCACAAATTACATACTCTATGCGTCTATGCAAGAATTTTATCTATTTTACTTCGTTTACTAAAATTTCACCTATTAGTTCATTTTTAACGAAAGCGATAAGCGTTAAGTGAGCGTTCGGCGCTTCGTTTCTTCGTTCTAATTCGAATTCGGTCATTTTGAGTCGCAACTCTATAATGCCAAATATGACATTGTCTCCATCGAAAACCAACGTTTTCGACTTCAAACACAAAATCGACTTCCATTCCAGAGAATTTCACGAATTGACGATTATAAATCAATCGTGTGAATTAAGCAAAACTTCATTACTAATGATTCTAAATGGATTTTAATCTTCACATGAACATTTCAAGTTACTTATTACACCAACTTATTGACAAAGTAGGTTTTGACTTATTCTCATAAGTCAATGACTTATTTAACTTATGAACTATAAATTCTCATGCTTATGACTTACTATGGACTTAAGTCCATCAATCAATGTTTTCATACTATATTGAACATACTAACATCATATGACAAACATATGACTAGTTCTTCACAAGTTTATCAACTTATTTAGGTTCAAGTTGCTTATTCAACTTATTCGGCTTAAGTTCATTCATCAATGACTTCTTATAGATTCTTAGCATACAATCACACTTCTCTATCAATCTTATTATGGTAGAGATAGACTAATAGATCATAAGATCATTTACCTTTGATGACTAAAGTCTTCTTCTTTGAAATTTAGCAAAATGTTGATTTGGCTTTAAAAGTGCTTATTCTCTCTAACCAGTAAGTTACTTTGTTTTGGATGAAAATTGAACAATGAGAAATGATCAACCAACTCTCCTATTTATAGGCTATCCAAAGTGAGGGCTTTATGGTCAATTAGGCATTGCACCTCCTCAATTAACCTCCTTAATCCCACCTCCTTACTATTCATTACTTAACAACCAAGTCTACTTACTAGCCACTTCTAATACTTGGTCATCACAACACTTGTTCACCACTTAAAATGTTTGCCCATCAAGTCTACCCACATCTAACTTGGTTTGCTCCATGGATCATGGCTAATTCATATTGGGCTTGCTAATTAATCTAGCTAATTTCTTGTTGGGCTTGCATTACAATAGATTGGACTTATGATTTACAAACACTTGGGCTTGCATATCACTTTTTGTTGGACTTCTACCATTATGCTAATAATCCTACAAGTCCATTACATTTTATTAAACAACTTAACATATATACACCACGTATAATTCTCATATGCCAGCTCGTATACTAAATTGTAATTTACGATATTCCATTCTCCATACATAATAGTATAATACATCGTATTATACTTACGTTCATTACCTCGTACAATGCATACACATCCTTTGATTAATACTTTCTTTCCTTAACGCTTAATAAACCTAACGTTCTCCAATTAAGTCCGCATGTGAAATATTGCATTTTCCATACTTAGATTATTATTACATAATCCATCTCACCTTGATATTATAACGTTACGTATTTCTCGGAAGTTCAAAAATAATTCCCGAGCAGAAATTGATGAATAGTGTTTTTTGGAAAATTTCTCGGAAAGCTTTTATTTTTGTCATAGAAATTCAAACAATTTAATTCATTCACGTAGTTAAAATACTACGACGTCTACGACATTCATCTTATCGTTTCTAGGTTATAGTATTTACAATGGCGACATTCATCTAAAATACTCACGGTTGTGGATCTAAGATGTAGTAAATAATAAATAATATTATTCATCAACGGGTTTCATTATTAAGAAAGTATTTACAATGTCATAGTATTCGATTTAACATCTAAAACAGTTAACATGTTAATTTCATTAGATTGTTGACAACTAAGGCATGGATCCGTCTTAGGTGTTAAAAGACGGATGGTGGGGGTTGTTTTAAGACAAATGTTGCAAATCTTACAAGTGGTGAGTCATAGATTTAATCTTATATATCATCATATTTTGTAAGATAAAGGACATTTTAGTCATTTCCCTTATACTAAGGGTACTTTAGTAATTTCTCAATCAACTTTGAGGATAATTTAGTCAATTCACATATGTAAATACTTTAAATTTTTATTACTTATGTACATGGTTATTAGGTTTTAACAAAGTAGGGATTAAGGGTTTAATATTTAAGTTTAAGGTTTATTAATTTAACCCTAAGTTTTTCACATCCTTAATTAAGGTTTTCTCATTTACTTTTTAGGGTATCAAACCTTACCAAATCTTATTTTAATTGTTGTAACATTAACATACAGAAAATTTTAATATTTAATTATAATTAACATTCTCAATTTATTGATAAATCCTAAATTATGTTCGAACTATTACAAGTAATACTTAAATACCAGGGACATAGTTCGTGGTCTTAAGACCCTTAGATATTAAAGTTCAAACTTGTTTTCTATTTTTGATTCGTAAAACAAGTTCATTATGGCTCAGTATTCGTTGTTCATTCTCATGTTGTTATCATTACTACTCTCTATATCAGTGAGCAATTGTTTACTCACTCTTGCATTTAACAATGTAGCTAAAGCTGAGAAAGTCTATGAGCCATCTACTAGCAAAGGAAAGGGCAAATTATCCAAGTGTTGAAGACTTATGAGAAATTTATTTAAATGAATTATGTTATAAGACTTATTTTATTTTATGATGTATTCCGTAAACTTATGTAATAATTTTAAGGTTAGATTACCTGGGATTGTTTTGAGATGATGTAACCCTTTAAGGGGACATATTATTGTTCAAGTTATTTTATGTCTTTACCTTTTATTATGGGTAGTTAGATATAATATTTTGATAGTGAGCACCAAATCTTGCTGGAATGAAGTACCTGGATTTGGGGGTACATGGGCACTAATTTACGATTCAGTTTTGCATATCATCCACAGACGGACGGATAATTATAAAGGACTATTCAAACTCTTGAAGATCTATTAAGACTCTGTGTCCTAGACTTCAAAGGAAGTTGGGACAAGTATTTGTCATTAGTGGAATTCTCCTACAAAAAAGTTATCAAGTAAGTATAGGCATGGCTCCATTCGAGGCGTTGTATGGACGAAAGTCGTGTTCTCCAGTATACTGGGAGAAGGTGGGTGAAGCAACGTTGTTGAGACCAGAATTGGTACGCATGACTACGGAAAAGATTCAAATGATCTAGCAACGTATACAATCCTCACAAGATCGACAAAAGAGTTATGTTGATCTTCATCGAAGGGACGTAGAGTTCAATTTTGGAGATCATGTACTGTTACGTGTTGCTCCATGGAAAGGAGTTATGAGATTTGGAAAGAGAGGAAAGCTCAACCCTCGATTCATTGGTCCATTTGAAATCCTCGACCGAGTAGGAACTATGGCCTATAGACTCGCCTTACAGCTAAGTATGTCTTGTGTTCATAATATTTTTCACATATCTATGTTAAGTAAATATTTGGAAGACCCGGACCATATTATTGAATTAGATTCAGACGAGATAGCAGAAGATTTAACGTATGAAGAAGTACTTGTTAAAATCTTGGATAAGAAGGAATATATTCTATGCTAAAATGTTATACCTCAAGTCAAAATTTTATGGAGAAACCACGATATGGAGGAAATGACCTGGGAGTTAGAAATACCAGGTACGTACATCAATTTTGAGGACGAAATTTCTTAGGTTGTGGAAAAAATATGTCTACGCGGATTACCGCGTGACGGGTTAAAATCCATTTGCAGTTTCGTATATTATTTCATTTCATATTCCTAAATCTAAACTTACTATGGTAAGTGTTTCTTCTATAATTCCTGAAACGATTAGAAATTCCTTAAGGTTTGCGCTTCATCTAATATCATTTAATTGGAATATTGGTATGAACTCTCTTATTAAAATTTTAATATTTTTATTCGGGGTATTATTCACGGGGTACTATTCACTCGGGGTACTATTCATTCGAGGTACTATTCACGGGGTATTATTCCCGACAAAATTGGTTTCTTTTTTGTCCAAATTATTTTTGATACATGAATATCATTCTTGAATTTTATACCACAATTAGTTATCATGTTGACAATTTAGACATTCTTAAACTTTGGATAAATTAAATTATAAATCTTTAATAATTGTCCTTGATCTCACTTGATTGATTCCTTATATCATTGTCATCATCCTCATGCTTATATTGTGGTGAAAGTCATCTTTGACCTATAGTGCATAGATGGAATGTTGATTGTTATGATTATGACCAGGAATTGTGTATTGGTATAATTATGACCTGCAATGTTACAGACAAATGTTGATGTGGAAGTCTTCTTTGGCCCGTAGTGCATAGATGTATAGTTGTTTGGCATGATCATGACCACTAGTGATACAAATGAATATCTTTGGCCCATAGTGCATGGATAATTTGTTAATTTCAAACATTTATTGATTGGGGTTACATGGATAAAATATTGATGATGAATTTTTAAATCATAGAAGATAGTAGACATCATGCTCTACTTGACTCTTCTAATGGATTGTTGTTTCCACTGCAGTTGTTGATCTAAAACTTGTTGTCTATTGTATTCTATTAGATTTTTCCCTGTTGAAGACTAAGGATAATTTTTTTACATTATCTTAGTCATAATATTCTTTACTAGGCTTGTTGAGCTCACCCTTTTCCTTTTGGTTCCATTGTTCTTCTCATAAGGCGGGAATATAGTTGGGACTAGTCGGGGAGTGGAGTAAAGGTCCAAGATTGTTATTATAGTAGTCCTCACTATTTTGTAAAATAGTGTGACAATAATTGTAATGAGGATTTTATTTGAGTTTGGATATTGTCTTCAAGACAATATTTGTATCGAAAGTCATAACTTATGTTTTGTCATATTTTACACGACAATTAATAGTTGTATAAATGAAGTTTGTATTTGAATTCTGTACGATGTATTTGGCGATTCGGAATGGGTTGTGTAGACCTAGTTTGGGGGCGTCACACTTCATCACTCGTTGAGGTAGATACAACGGGTTTTCTTTTGATACCGTAGCAATTTGATTTGACGTTGATCCCTCAACCTCCCTAGAGTTCTATGGGACTTTTTTCAGGCTGGTGATAGGATACTGCAGCTTGAATGGCAATATCAGTGATTCTGGAGCAGCCTCTGTAACGATCGAGAAATTTATAATTTAATTTAATTATTTATTGAATTAAATAAATATTTTAAATAATTTATTTATTGAAGAAAATAAATAATTAATGAATTATGGTGAATTAATTTAGTAACTAAATTGATTAATATAAATTAAATTGTATAATGTTAATTTTATTTTGAAGGATTTAATTTAAGAAAATAATTAAATTAAATCAATTGCTTAAAGTAAATGAATTGTTTAATATTAAAGGAAATAAATAAATTATATAAGGTGATGTTTCTAATTTATTAATTAAATTGGATATATAATTATTTATTTATTATAAGTATAATTATAATAAGATTATAATTATTATAATTATAAATTGTAAGCTATTTAAATGGGTTGCATGTGTGACAAGTGAAACTATATAATAAAAATAATATAAAAAATAATATAGTAGAGGAAAAGTGGGGTTAGCTAAACAAGGCCTTGTGGCCTTTGGCTTATTCAACTGAAGTCTTTTTGTTTTTTTAACTGATAACCACGATTATCAGTTGGGTTATTTCCAACTTCGCGTCTTATTTCTTCTAAGGCCAAAATAATAGAGTTTTGAGAGAGAGCTTGGAGGAAAAGAGAAAAACACAGTAATATTGAGGGTTGGAGAAGAAGGGTTTTGGAAAAGGATTGCTCTCAATTTTGCTATCATACAATCAAAGATTCAAGGTATAAACTATTCCAATTTTTACTTTTAGTTTGGTGGTATATATATATATATATATATATATATGATTTGGAAATCACGTGAATTGTGGTAGATATATGTGCTTATAGTTTTGCAAAATCTGTTAATCATCATGTATGCTTGAGTATCAAGTTCATGAGAAATTGGTTTGTAGGAAGAAAAGTAAAATAACAGTGTTTATACATGAAAATTGGCTTTAGAAAGTATAAAATTTTATGCTCTATATGTGTTATAATCTGTAATTTGATATTGGATTATGTTAATATGTTAAGAAACGAAAGCGACATAGTTTAAATCATGTTAATTGGTTAAGTAACGAAGTCGTGGCGATCGAATTCGCTAAAAGTTTAAAAAAATGGTGAAAGTGGGAAAAGTATGGTTTTGATTCTTCAAATTGTGTATATGTAATGTTTTTGTATATAGAATGGTGTATAGCAAGCTTAACTATGATATTACAAAGTTCTAGATGTTGAAGTTGGTGAATTTCTGTGGAATTAAGATTTTTGGTCTATAACAGAGTCAAATTTTGTGTTACTCAAAAAGCGGAACTAGTGCGTGCCAAGGTATGGGCACGCCATGATGCATGTGAAACCTATAGGTATCTTGGCGCGCCGCGCCAAGAGTCGATCATGAGACGGTGAAGTCTGCTACTTCTGCAGACTTTGGACATTCATTGTAACGTAGCTTAATGTTATGTTAATGTGAGAACCATGTAATGTAAGGATTAAAACATAATAATATCATGTGGTTAGTAATTCTAAGATGTAAAGTTAGTAAGTTATGAAAATGATATGTATGATTTAAGAAACTTATTGATCAATGAATAAGTGTTATAAAATGTACACTTGTGATTTTTAAATATGTATGGTAAGGTAAGATTTGTACTAAATTAACAAGTTTAACTAGAAATGGGTGTTATTTTGTAAGTGGGTGTTAACATGTCTAATAGATATTGTGATTCCACTAAAATGTGTAGGTGAACGTGAGTTTTAATATTATAGCTTACGCTCGAGGCAAGTTTTATAACTTCATTCTTTTCATATTGAATGCAAGTTTCTATTCCTAAATTATCATTGTACAAGTTCCTAAGATTCTATGTAAAGTTGAGCAAGACTAATCTATCTTGCGTAGGTTTGTACAAGCACTTGTAACCTAATTCGTTACCTTGAGCGAGTTTTACTTTTCTACATCTTGATATTATTATTCAAAGCATATGTTGTTCTAATACATCGATTTAAATGAGATTGTTCTAACTCTTTTAGATATAGCACTTTTCATGTATATCATGGTTATTTAATTATACATTGTTGTTATTCGGTCCTTGACTTTGATAACCTTGTTCAAAGCTTTATTGTTGTATTAAACCTTCAAGTAGTAAGCAAAGTTTTATTGATTGAATTAATCTATAATTGAATAGTGTTCTAAAATTCTAGAAACACTAATAAGTTAGTTCTGAGCTAAACTTTCTTTAGAGCAAAAATTCTAAATTCAAACTGAGACGAACAAACCTAACATAGGGGATTTGTTACGTGTAACATTTAAATGTTTGTGCACAATATATGGTACAAAGGGATGATCCCCCTAAGTATGTTAAGAAGAGTCTGTATAGTCTAAATGACTGTTAAGGTTGAGGTAATAATACCTAAATACCGGAGACATAGTTCGTGGTCTTAAGACCTTAAGATATTAATTTCGAACTTGTTTTCTATTTATGATTCGTAGAACAAGTTCATTATCGTTCAGCATTCGTTGTTCATTCTCATGTTGCTATCATTATTACTCTCTATATCAGTGAGCAATTATTTTCTCACCCTTACATTTAACACTGCAGCTAAAGTAGAGAAAGTCGATGAGCCATCTACTATCAAAGGAAAGGGCAGAATGTCCAAGTGTTGAAGACTTATGAGAATTTTATTTTAATGAATTATGTTAAAGACTTGTTTTATTTTATGGTGTATTCCGCATACTTATGTAATAATTTTAAGGTTAGATTACTTGGGATTATTTTGAGATGATGATGTAACCCTTTAATGGGAAAGATTATTGTTTAAGTTATTTAAATTATGTCTTTATCCTTTATGATGGGTAATAGATGTAATGGTTTTGGATAGTGAACACCAAATTCTGTGGGAATGGAGTACCCGGATTTGGGGGTGTCACAGGTTGGTATCAAAGCCTTAGGTTATAAACCTTAGGTGGGGAAACCTTAGGAAGTAACCTTTAAGGAATTAGAAAACATAGAGGTTTCCAACTCTTATCGAGTTTTAAGGAATGGATTAAGGTATCCATTGAAGTTAAATAATAAAAGACATTATATGTTATGTGTTAATAACTTATGTGCTCACGAGTATCGAAAATGTTAAGTAAAACTTAAAATATTTTGTTGTCAGGATGTCTAACGAAGGAGGATCCAGTCCAGCTAGGGATGTGATACCTCAGATACCTATAGACGACAAACCCCGGGATATTCATGTCGTGCGGGAACAGTTGATCCAGGAGGATGAGCCTGTGACCGATCCCAAGGAGGATAGTTCTAAGGAGATAGATGAGGATGATGAGGAAGAAGATCCTATGGAGTTTCCACCAAACTCCTTATCAGCTGAGATGTATGATGCTCTGTACGATTGTAACATAGAATTACAGGACAAAGTTGAGGAGCTAAAAGAGTTGGTGAAGATGCATCACGCTACGATGGAGCAGAAGGAAGCGGAGATTCAAGAACTCAACTCACGCCTTAGAAACACGGAGTGGGACCTAGTTCATACCAAGGGTCAACATGAGGATCTGTTGGCGGTTGTTGGGAAAATTCTATATACGCACAACACGCAAGTATACGTGGTCAACAAGTAATAAAGTGATAAGTTGAGTATCATTCCCAAAGAGACTAACTAGCAATAATCTTAACTTACAATTACCAATTTCCTATTAACCCTAATTTTATTAAACAAGTCAACTCAATGATTAAAAATTAAAGAAATTAAATTAAAGAATAATCAAACTATCACAAAACAATCACAAATATCAAAATCTAGAATTTCAAGCAATTAATGGAGAATTAGACTTATGATTTCACCTTAAGCTTCACTCAGATCTCTCTTCGTAATATGATATGCTGTGTTGTTTAATTTGACATTAATTAAGTAGTAGATGTCCAACATACAAGTTACAGCCAAAAATTCCCTTCAATTAGAGTTCATATGCTATCCAAATGCTAGAAACCATGCCCACGAAGAATTTCAATCACAACAGGACACAACCAGAATTGACACCCCCCGCCCCGGCGGGGGTTCATGTGCAATAAATGCCCACCCCAGCGGGCCACCTTTCTGTAAAGCTCGAATGAAGACCCCCCGCCCCGGTGGGGATGTATAGGCTAATTATGCCTATCTGCTAACTGATGTTTAAGACCCCCCACCCCGACGGACTTCTATTTTGCTGAATGACATGCTAAACTTCATGTTGTACTCCACTTTTGCTCTAATTGACCTCAAATCATCTCAATTAATTCCACATATCCGTTAAATGCCACAACAACCATCCTACCCATGAAATAACATAAAACAAGTAAAAATGAAAATGATCACAAGAATTTAGCAACAAATAAGCACGAAATGGACATTGAATACGACCTAACTTATATACTTTCGAATCCAACAATATCGCAGAATCAAGATTATCTTAACGGCCTCAGCGAAAATAAGTAACTATACAATATCAATCACCAAGAACTAATCTACAATTCCATTTTAATCCTCAAATTTCAAGCCATCATCACTGGTATAGTGTGTGTGTGCAACATCTATGATAACTGATACGGACTCAAATTCAATACATAATCAATCTCTTAGAAGGAATCATACAGTGCAAACTCAAAAATTTCAAAAATAGACAACTTCAACTAATACTAAACAATCACTAAACTCGGGGGTTCAAGCAGAGTACTTAAACTTTATTTTTATATACTTTTTTTTTCACGGGGGCTTTTTGCACTATTCCCGTTTTATTCACACATTTTTTTTCATATACATACATACATGACCGTGCAATGTCTTATCCCATTAGGCTGATAGTGCTACCCCTTAGCGAGCTTTCGACCAACGACTCCTAGACCATAAAAGACCTTAGGGCGCTAGGTGTAAAGACAATCCCCTCGGGCGTACTTGCTCAAGTAACAAAGGCCCCGAAACAAGACTAGTCATGACATATATACTTCTTTTTTTTAGATAAAGCTTATATACCCCAGATATCATCCCCCAAACTTAGATTCTTGCCTAATTTTCACCTTTATTATCTATCCTTATCTTTTTCTCATTTACTCTAGCATTACCCTTTAGAGACCATTCAGGTATCAATTTGAACTGACTAGTCAACAGTGATGTTATTATTCGTGCTAACCTTATTATACCAGTTGCAAAGAAGCTCAAGATTCGATTCTTAGCAAAAATTATATCACAGTTCTAATACTCAATACTGTATTTATTAACTTATTGTCAATCACATCATTGGCCCACAAATAATATGAACTACAACATTGATGCACTTACGTAAACACAATATTTAACTAACTAATTTTTATTTTTTTTTATATATAGATAACAAAATGTATTACAAGCTTATTTACTATGCAATGACAAACATTAACCTAAGCTACTATGAATGCACCTAAGCTATCATGCAATACAGAAATTAAAATGCAATACTGAAATAAAAATGACCAAATGCAACCTACATACTACATATGCATGCAAACATGTATTTAAATCCCCTAAACTTAAGTAATACAATGTCATCATTGGATGAATAGTCAAAATAAGTACGTAATGACTTCCCTGCTATCGCTTAAGTCTGAGGAGGTGGTTGTTGTAAAGCCCCCAAATCCAGGTACTTGAAGCCCGAACACGGTGCTTTACGATACCATTTCTATGAGCGGAATAATACTAATAATAATAACAATAATATAGATACTAACTTAATTTATATATTTATCAAAGTCTAAATCCCAAGTATGCAACCTTTAATACATTCCTCACAATACATGATAGGTAATATATATCATACTTGTCTTAATAAAGATAACTATTACATAAAATGGCATTGAATTCATTCTGCAACCTTTCATTTCCCTTTATTCTTTGTCGAGCCTTCTACTTGTTCACACTTAGCTGAAAATATTTAAATTAAGCAAGGATGAGCATTTGAGTGCCCAGTAAGTAATAACAACTATATATATATAAGCTGAAAGAATTTAAATGTTTTGTTTATACTACCCTTCTACAACAAATCAATAGTTGTGAAGTAATCTGAACCGATAATAATAACATAACAACTCTCTATCAAAATTTTGAAACTACGTACTGACTATAAATAGGTTTAAGGAGACATACTATGAACATTGTTTTCATTTTCGAAAAGGTTAAATAGAACTCTATCTGTAAACCGTCATAACTTACGGGCACGGAGGGTGATTAGCCCGTTGTACCCTGTATTGATCAATACTACATAACAAGAACGATATTATTGTTCACTCTGGCTGCCTTGGGCACAAATTTTTTTTCCCATGAATGGGATGTTCATACCTGTCGGGGTTCCAAACCAAAGCAATTCGGTTGGATAATGGTAGGTTTTATCTTGTTCAACAATAATCTATAATCCAACACATACACACACACACATATACACACACACACACATATATATATATATATATATATATATATATATACAGGTAATTGACAAAGGTGTATCAACATGTGATTAAATGCAATGATTATCCAAGTGGGGACACTTGTATAACCATTTATAGAAATTAACGAACATAATATATATTTGAATTACCATATACTTACATGTTGATAATCAATGAACGTATATAATATAGGGTTAATAATCTGTATAGTAATAATATAATTCTGAAACCTTCTTACTCATGTCCATTGCATAAAGGAAATGCAAAGGTAGGATACTTGTCTGATGCGCTGCTTACAAAATATAACTTAGTTTTATCTTTTATGTAATCACCTATCATTAATCATATCATTCGTTCAATTAGAACAATATACCATAACACATAGTACTGCATTTCGCAGTCAGCACATAACCTAATCACATTATCACACATGTTCAACAATCATTGCATCACAAACAAACATTAATATAGTCAAAATATCTAAGTCCAGATTAATTTCTAAAATATGTTGGTGTACCGACGGCTTTACCGGGTAATTATCGAGTCTAAGACTCTATATCGAAGTTCTATATCCATTTAGACTAATTAAATAACAGTCATATCATTTTCAAATGACTTATAATAATTTTTAAATAATTATTATAATTCATCATGAATTTTCAAAACAGGAATCATTATCAAATGATTTAAACATCAAACAATTCTATGATCATTAATATTTAATTAATATTAAACTATTAATGAAACCATTACTAAAATAATAAAGTTATTTATAATAACTTAGAATATTTTTAAAGTATTAATATTACCCTTAAATGATTTTTAAAACATTTAAAATCATTTATAAATAATTACCATTAATATTTAAATATTAATGTACCCTTTATCAAAATATTAGAAGTCATTATGTATAACTTAAGAATATTTTTAATTTATTTATATCCTTTTAAATAATTTTAAATTAATAAAACCATTTTTAAACAATTTATCTAATATAATTATTAAATAAATTTAATATCATTAATGTTAAATAAATATCATTAATATTAAATTATTAATGAAATTATTCTTTAAATATTAAAAGTTATATTTTATAACTTAAAATATCTTTCAACACTTTATTTTCATTTAAAATGATTTTTATAATATTAAAATCATTTTTAAACTAATTTATTTAATATAATTATTAAATAACCTTAATATCATTAATAATAATTAATTAATAAAATTCATCATAAAATATTAAAAGTCATTAAAATAACTTAAAATATTTTCTTATTCCATAATATAATTTTAAATGATTTTTCAAGTATTAAAATCATTTTTAAATAATTTATTTAATATAATTATTAAATAAATTAAATACCTTTAATATTCCAAAAATATTAAATATTTGTGAAATATATCCAAAATAATTAAAATATAATTTTTGGACTTAAAAATAATTTTTATTAATTTATTTTGTATTTTTAATAATTAAAAACTAATTTTCTATAATTATTTAATGAAAATATAATTTTTATAAATAAACTGTTGCTAAAGACCACCTATAGCGACAGAACTGTCGTTGTAGATGTTCTTCGTGTTCTTCATGCAAACCTAGATCTTCAAGCCAGTTACCGAGTGGGTGGGTTTGACCAAGTGTAAATCAATGTCTGTTATGTTTCTGGACTTGTTTTTGGTCAGATCGTGTAGTACAAATGCACCACTACAAGACCCAACAACATACATGACTAAAACATGCATAACCAAAGAGATCTAAGGGCCTAAAGTAACTGTTAGAGGCTATTCTTCATTTCTGGGTTATCCAGAAATGAAAAACAGTTCATGTAGCCTACTTTGGGCTTCCACAACTTCTAAAATACCCTTAATTATGTGGACTAAATTTGGGCTTGAATTTGATTTCTTTTGGGCTTCTCCCATAATTGTTTTGGGCCATGTAATAATCATAGTCTAACAATTTTAATATATGTTACCCAAATTATTTATTTAGGGTTTAAAATAAAATATAATTAGTTTGCAAAATTTATAATTAGGGTTTTCTTAATTTGATTAGGGTTCTAATCATACATGAACATTAGGGGTTATTATATAATAATTATAATTCTCCTTGCTAATTTAGCAATTAGGGTTTATAATTAATAATTAGGATTTTAAGAAATTAATATATCTAAATACTAATTAGGGTTGACCTAGTTAATCTCAAAATCTTACAACACAGTTATATAATAGTCTTGAACTCACAATTGAGTTTCAAATTAGGGTTTCCACAATAAAACTAGGGTTTGACATAATACACCATAATTGACCAATCATTGTCAGTCCACATACCTACAGTATATAATTATAGCACTGAAAAATCAAAATATAAATAATATTATATTATTATTCTCATTCCTTGATCAAAATCAAAAATTAGGGTTTGGATTCCATATCTGATTTATCTGTCATACTTAACATTATTAATTAAGTTAAAATAATTACTCCCTCCATTCCTAAATAAGTGTCGTTTAAGGTTTTTGCACATGGATTAAGAAAGTCATTTAATACTACCATTTTATAATTAAAATATGTGTGAAATTCCATCACTACCCCTTTATGGGAAGTTGAAAACTATTAATACTAAGGGTGTGAATTTCTTAGGACAATGAGAGAAGGTAAGGGTGATATAGGAAAGTAAATAATTTATTCTCCTAGAAAGTTGTAAACGACAGATAAATTGGAACAAATTTTTTCTTCTAAAACGTCACTTATTTAGGAACGGAGGGAGTAATTAATAATCTGTACTAAAATTCATATAATAAAGTAATTATTATAATAATTCTAAAAATCATTTCATATATTATATAAATAATATATGATTATATTTTCATGGAAAATACTTAATAAAATATTTCTACTATAAAATTAATTATTATAAGAATAGAATTTATAATAATCAATAATTCTAAAATAAAATTATTTAAAATCATTCATGTAATAAATATATCACATAAATACATACACACATTATCTTGGTACATATTCCCCATATATAAAATTAAAAAAATTATATGCAAAATTTCTAATTTATTTGTATAGAAAATATCGGGTTATTACGGTTGTTGTTCTTCTTAAATTCGAATCACTTGGTGGAAATCTGATTGGTAACGACCCCAAAATAGGTCCATTCCATCCAACCCATTCTCGAGTCGCCAAATATATGGTACTTAAAAACAACTACAACTTTAATACAACAATTGTCGTGCAAAAATACAACAACACATATCTTTGTGAGTTTGGATACAAATATATACCAACCTGAAGTACGTCACAATGACACCTTACATAAAGGTATAGTCAAAACTGTTTTAGAAATTAGAATCTTTGGGAAGTGCTCAAGGAAACCTTCGTATACATGGGAGGCCGTGCTTTTAGGTTATGGTAGATATCATATGGCCACGAATTATCCTTGGTTGATTAATAGACCCAAAAGAAAACGAGAAGATTACTATCATATTCTTCCCAATGGTGAGTCTTCTCTTGACATATCATTATCTCCACTGTCTCTAATTGAGTATTATACTCCAAACAAACACCAAGATTATATAGCAGTTCTTGTAAATATACTCAAAGAAGTGGATGAGCACAACCATGTCTTATGATGACACGAGGTTGTATGTCATTAGACATCTTGTATGATAGTGGCAAAACACCCTTCCAAGTTAAATTCACCTCACCCTCAACATCTATAGACCACCATTCTATTCCCTCACTATCCCAGCTTTCACCCAACTATACTTTTATTACCTAAAAGGAATTGTGAAACAAAAGGGTGAGCACAACTAGCTCAGTAAAGAATATTATGACTAAAGATAAATAAATTATCAATAGTCTTCATCAGTAATAAATCAGAGATTTAGAACATATGGTAGATGATAAAACTTTTCAACCATAGTTGCAATAAACGAAAGCAATCCATTAAAAGAGTCAAATAGACTATAAAGTCTATTTTCTTCTCCACGTTAAAAGTCCACCAATAATATTTTATCCCTCGTAACATCAATCAACAGTTCCTTTCCACAATCATATGAATAACTCATAATCATAATTGTGATTCTAAATTCCTCTTCTCATCCCAGACGAAGATAATTTTCATCACTGTCTTTACCGAAACATCAAATATCATGGTTATACCAAATCACAGTTCTGTTCATAATCATACTAATAAATTCATCTTTGCACCACGGGCCAAAAATATTCATCAACAGGTTCATCTTTACACTGGGCTAAAGATATTCAACAATGGTCATCTTTGCATTACGAGCAAGATATTCATCAATAATTCATCTTTGCACTACAAAGCAAAGATATTCAACAACAGTCATCTTTGCATTACGAGCAAAAGATATTCATCAATAATTCATCTTTGCACTACAGGCTAAGATATTCATCAACAAGTCATCTTTGCACTACAAGCCAAAGATATTCATATATCAAAGAAATACATAATCATTTCAGAAGTTATATAACAATAATTATAACCATGTTGATCAATTCACCTTTGCACTTAAGCTAAAAATATTCAATTGTAAATTCAATGGTCATGATCATACCAGTCAACAATTCAACTTTGCACTACTGGCCAAAAAGAACCTATAGTCACGATCATACCAATAATCTACCCATCTTTACATTCAAGTCAAAGAGAAATATTATCATTAGGGTTATAAGAATGTTATATAAAAACAATATAATCAAAATATAGTTTTAATTTCAAGAGTAAGATTCATAAATCAACGATAATTTGGTCAAAGAAGAAACCAATTTGTCGTGAATAGTACTTCGATTCAGACATAGCACCGCATCGTATCACGCAGCATAGTAACTCTCGACACGAAAAGATAAAGTTTCATAATAAAATTCATATCCCTATTTATAACACTTTAATCCAAATATTATAAATTACTTAGAAATCTCATAATCTAATATTATTAATATTACAATAATATTTTAATCATTTCTAAAACTTATAAACAATTTAATTAAATTGTTTACACTTTACTAATTAATGCATTTAATCATCATAAAATGCCAAACTCATAAGATTTCATCACCAATAACCAAAACCCTCATCAAAAATCTGATATACCTATATATGATTCTCAAGCCATAAAATCATATTTTCCAATTTTTTACTTCACATAACATATTTAATTCATTTACTCATAACTAGAATATTTTCATGAAAATACCAAATAAATTCTAAAAATATTTCTTTTCTGGGATTTAGCATAACATAGTCCCATATTGAACATACATTTTCTCTAAATTTTAAAAATTCATTTACTATTTTTCATATGGCCAAAACCCATAGAATATTTAAACATTTATCATAACTTATACTTTTGTCCAAAATTCTTAAATTTACACGGTATACTGATATTATATAGATGTACTCCCAATAAAAATTTCATCAATTTTGGAGTTAATCACAAGGAGTTATAAATAGTTACTTTTAAAATAGTCTTTTCTCATAAAATCCATAACTCCTAATCTATACATCCAAAAATTGCCATTTTGGACACACTCTCTACAAAACTCATCAAAATATCATTTCAATTTTTTCCAGAATTTTTGAAGGTTCGGAAAAATTTGAAACTAAAAACATAATAACCCTTAAAATCCCTTACTATCCCTTACCTCAAAAGAGCAAGATTTTGATGGAATAACCGAACTAACTTGCACCAGAGATAGCAATACTCAAAGTATACTCAAAATACTCACAAGAATATGCTCGATAATATAGAGAGAGAAAAGCTGCAGGTTTACGGTGTGATTTTCAATTCTAACCTAAGCACCCTATTTATAGGAAAATACTTAGAACACCAAAGCGTAAAATTTAATAAATTATTAATATAATAAATTTGAATTCCTACGCCCACTTTTTTTTTTGTTCAAACTTCAGTAACATAAGTATCTCACCTTACAAAACTTACAAAACGCTTTTTCATAATTAATTAATTTAAAACTCAAAAAAAAATAATTAATTAATCCTAACATCAATAATTCATAATAAATAGCCCTTTTGTGGAAAAAATTGAATCTCGCGAGTTGTTATAGGAAATTCAATTCTCTAAAACTTTGCGAGAAGAAAGTTTTTCCGAATTCCAAATGAGAAATTGACCGAAATCCACAAACCAGGCGATTTTACATTTATAATCAAATTTCAAATAATAAATGGGGTCCACCGACATGTTTAACATATTTTAAATATTTATTGCAAAAATACTCTTCCTCCTCGTATACTCATATATCCCACATTCGTTGTAAAAATATCACCATTATTATATTATTAAAATATAATAATATATTTAAATGAATTATTTTATCAGAAAAAGATAAAATTTCAATTTTCAACAATTGTCACATTAAAAATTTTCTCCATCTATGTCCATATAAAATAGATATTTTCCTCATCATAAAAATCAATAATTAATTATTCACAAATAATATTACATAATCACAATATTGACAACCAGGCTGTTCCCAGGAAAGAGGGGGCTTTCCAATAAGAATTTCTCCTTACTGGCGCGCAATTAGGTGACCAAACCTCTCCTTAGACAGAACTTTCTAGGCATTGCCAATAATGTTATCTAATAATATTATTCAAATAATATGAATTATTGCTCCGATAATGGAAAATACTGTGCCGTGACAATTATTGAAACAACAATAATATAAAATATCAACGTAGTAATTATTGAATCAATAAAATATTGAACAGTAATTACTGTAACAATTATTGAGTAATGCCTTCTTATGAAAGAAAAAATTATCATGCTTCATGAATAGTACTCGTGAATAGTAACTCGTGAATAGTAACTCGTGAATAGTAACTCCTGAATAGTAACTCATGAATAGTAATTTAAAAAAAATTGAATACTTTTATTTCATAAAATTAGGGTCTTACAATCTCCTCCTTATGAAATTTCGTCCCAAGAAATTTACGCACACTGTATTTCAAAGAGTTGAGAATACCTTGTTTTCATTTAAGATTCTATCTCCCATCATCTTGATTTCTCCATTGCTCATCTCACGTATTTGGATATCATTCTAGAATACAAACTTCAAAACAAGGGTTAATTTAACAAATTAACATATCACATAATATCCCGATATTATGATCGACCAACAAATAAGCTTTAGGTAGGACACACTAGCGAAGAATTTACTCATCTCCCTCCTAGTTCTAATCCCGATCTCCGCCAGAGATCATATCCCTAAGCTCTGATACCAAATGTAACGACCCCAAAATAGGTCCATTCCATCCAACCCATTCTGAGTCGCCAAATATATGGTACGAAAAACAACTACAACTTTATTACAACAATTGTCGTGCAAAATACAACAACACATATGCTGTGAGTTTGGATACAAATATATACCAACTGTAGCACGTCACAATGACACCTTACATAAAGGTATAGTCAAAAACTGTTTTAGAAATTAGAATCTTTGGGAAGTGCTCAAGGAAACCTTCGTACATGGGAGGCTATGCTTTTAGGTTATGGTAGATATCATATGGCCACAGAATTATCCTTGGTTGACCCAATAGACCCCAAAGAAAAATGAGAAGATTACTATCATATTCTTCCCAATGGTGAGTCTTCTTTTGATATCATTATCTCCACTTTGCCTCTAATTGAGTATTATACTCCAAACAAACACCAAGATTATATAGGTAGTGCTTGTAAATATACTCAACAAGTGGATGAGCACAACCATGTCTTATGATGACACGAGGTTGTATGTCATTAGACATCTTGTATGATAGTGGCAAAACACCCTTCCAAGTTAAATTCACCTCACCCTCAACATCTATAGACCACCATTCTATTCCCTCATTATCCCCCGCTCGACCCAACTATACTTTTATTACCTGAAAGGAATTGTGAAACAAAAGGGTGAGCACAACTAGCTCAGTAAAGAATATTATGACTAAAGATAAATAAATTATCAATAGTCTTCATCAAGAATAAATCGTAGATTTAGAACATATGGTAGATGATAAAACTTTTCAACCATAGTTGCGGTGAACGAAGCAATCCATTAAAGAGTCAAATAGACTATAAAGTCTATTTTCTTCTCCACGTTAAAAGTCCACCAACAATATTTTATCCTCGTAACATCAAACAACAGTTCCTTTCCACAATCATATGAATAACTCATAATCATAATTGTGATTCTAAATTCCTCTTCTCATCCGGAATTAAGATAATTTTCATCACCGCCTTTTACGAAACATCAAATATCATGGTTATACCAAATCACAGTTCCTATTCATAATCATACTAATAAATTCATCTTTTCACCACGGGCCAAAGATATTCATCAACAGCAGTTCATCTTTACACTACAAAGCTAAAGATATTCAACAATGTGTCATCTTTGCAGACACGAGCAAAAAGATATTCATCAATAATTCATCTTTGCACTACATGTGCTAAGATATTCATCAACAAGTCATCTTTGCAGACTACGAGCCAAAGATATTCATATATCAAAGAAATACATAATCATTTAGGAAGTTATATAACAATAATTATAACCATGTTGATCAATTCACCTTTGCACTTAAGCTAAAAATATTCAATTGTAAATTCAATGGTCATGATCATACAAACCAACAATTCAACTTTTGCACAACCGCCAAAGAGAACCTATAGTCACGATCATACCAATAATTTACCCATCTTTACACTCAAGTCAAAGAGAAATATTATCATTAGGATTATAAGAATGTTATATAAAAACAATATAATCAAAACATAGTTTTAATTTCAAGAGTAAGATTCATAAATCAACGATAATTTGGTCAAAGAAAAAACTAATTTGTCGTGAATAGTACAGATTCAGTATATAGTAACAAGTATCGATGCATAGTAACCTCGACATTACTAAAAGATAAAGTTTCATAATAAAATTCATATCCATATTTATAACACTTTAATCCAAATATTATAAATCACTTAGAAATCTCATAATCTAATATTATTAATATTACAATAATATTTTAATCATTTCTAAAACTTATAAACAATTTAATTAAATTGTTTACACTTTACTAATTAATGCATTTAATCATCATAAAATGCCAAACTCATAAGATTTCATCACCAATAACCAAAACCCTCATCAAAAATCAAGTATATACCTCATATATGATTCTCAAGCCATAAAATCATATTTTCCAATTTTCTTACTTCACATAACATATTTAATTCATTTACTCATAACTAGAATATTTTCATGAAAAATACCAAATCAGTTCCAAAAATATTTCTTTTCTGGGATTTAGCATAACATAGTCCCATATTGAACATACATTTTTCTCTAAATTTTAAAAATTCATTTACTATTTTTCATATGGCCAAAACCACCGAATATTTAAACATTTATCATAACTTATACTTTTGTCCAAAAATTCTGAAATTTACACGGTATACTGATATTATATAGATGTACTCCCAATAAAAATTTCATCAATTTTGGAGTTAATCACAAGGAGTTATAAATAGTTACTTTTAAAATAGTCTTTTCTCATAAAATCCATAACTCCTAATCTATACATCCAAAAATCGCCATTTTTGGACACACTCTACAAAACTCATCAAAATATCATTTCAAATTTTTCCAGAATTTTTGAAGGTTCAGAAAATTTTTGAAACTAAAAACATAATAACCCTTAAAATCCCTTACTATCCCTTACCTCAAAAGAGCAGTACTTCTGACTGGAATAACGCTGAACGAACTTGCACCGTATAGCAATACTCAAAGTATACTCAAAATACTCACAAGAATATGCTCGATAATATAGAGAGAGAAAACTTCAGTTTCTGGTGTGATTTTCAATTCTAACCTAAGCACCCTATTTATGGGAAAATACTTAGAACACCAAAGCCAGAAAATTTAATAAATTATTAATATAATAAATTTGAATTCCTCGCCCACTTTTTTTTTTTTTGTTCAAACTTCAGCAACATAAGTATCTCACCTTACAAAACTTACAAAAACGTTTTCATAATTAATTAATTTAAAACTCCAAAAAATAATAATTAATTAATCGGAACTTCAATAATTCATAATAAATAGCCCTTTTGTCGGAAAAATTGAATCTCATGAAGTTTTTATAGGAAATTCAATTCTCTACAACTTTACAGAAGAAAGTTTTTCCGAATTCCAAACAAAAATTGATCGAAATCCACAAACGGACAATTTTACAGGCTATAATCAAATTTCAGTCAATAAATGGGGTCCACCGACATGTTTAACATATTTTAAACATTTATTGCAAGAAAATACTCTTCCTCCTCGTATACTCATATATCTCACATTCGTTGTAAAAATATCACCATTATTATATTATTAAAATATAATAATATATTTAAATGAATTATTTTATCAGAAAAAGATAAAATTTTAATTTTCAACAATTGTCACATTAAAAATTTTCTCCATCTATGTCCATATAAAATAGATATTTTCCTCATCATAAAAATCAATAATTAATTATTCACAAATAATATTACATAATCACAATATTCGACAACCAGTCGCTCCTCGGGAAAAAGGGGCTTTCAATAAAAATTTCTCCTTCATGCCGTAATTAGGTGACCAAACCTCTCCTTAGACAGAACTTTCTAGGCATTGCCAATAATGTTATCTAATAATATTATTAGGATAATATGAATTATTGTCTCAGATAATGGAAAATATCGTGTAGTGACAATTATTGAAACAACAATAATAATAAAATATCAACGTAGCAATTATTGAATCAATAAAATATTGAACAAAGAATTATCGTAACAATTATTGAGTAATGCCTTCATTCTGAAAAAAAAATTATCATGCTTCATGAATAATACTCGTGAATAGTAACTCGTGAATAGTAACTCATGAATAGTAACTCGTGAATAGTAACTCATGAATAGTAACTCGTGAATAGTAACTCGTGAATAGTAACTCATGAATAGTAACTCATGAATAGTAATTTAAAAAAATTTGAATACTTTTATTTCATAAAATTCGGGATCTTATAATCTCCCCTCCTTATGAAATTTCGTCCCCGAAATTTATGTACCTGGTATTTCAAAGAGTTGAGAATACCTTGTTTTCATTTAAGATTCTATCTCCCCTGTCATCATGATTTCTCCATTGCTCATCTCCTGTATTTCAGATATCATTCTAGAATACAGCTTCAAAACAAGGGTTAATTTAACAAATTAACATATCACATAATATCCCGATATTATGACTGACCAACAAATAAGCTTAGGTAGGACACACTAGCGAAGGATTTACTCATCTCTCCCTCCTAGTTCTAATCCCGATCTCTTGGAGATCATATCCCTAAGCTCGATACCAAATGTAACGACCCCGAATAGGTCCATTCCATCCAACCCATTTCGAGTCGCCAAATATATGGTACGAAAAACAACTACAACTTTATTACAACAATTGTCGTGCAAAATACAACAACACATATCTTTGTGAGTTTGGATACAAATATATACCAATCTGAAGCATCGTCACAATGACACCTTACATAAAGGTATAGTCAAAAACTGTTTTAGAAATTAGAATCTTTGGGAAGTGCTCAAGGAAATCTTCGTACATGGGAGGCCATGCTTTTAGGTTATGGTAGATATCATATGGCCACAGAATTATCCTTGGTTGACCCAATAGACCCCAAAGAAAAATGAGAAGATTACTATCATATTCTTCCCAATGGTGAGTCTTCTCTTGACATATCATTATCTCCACTGTCTCTAATTGAGTATTATACTCCAAACAAACACCAAGATTATATAGGTAGTGCTTGTAAATATACTCAGCTAGTGGATGAGCACAACCATGTCTTATGATGACACGAGGTTGTATGTCATTAGACATCTTGTATGATAGTGGCAAAACACCCTTCCAAGTTAAATTCACCTCACTCTCAACATCTATTGACCACCATTCTATTCCCTCGTTATCCCCGTCGACCCAAATTTATACTTTTATTACCCCGAAAGGAATTGTAAACAAAAGGGTGAGCACAACTAGCTCAAGAAAGAATATTATGACTAAAGATAAATAAATTATCAATAGTCTTCATCAAGAATAAATCGTAGATTTAGAACATATGGTAGATGATAAAACTTTTCAACCATAGTTACAGCAGAAGAACGAGCAATCCATTAAAAGAGTCAAATAGACTATAAAGTCTATTTTCTTCTCCACGTTAAAAGTCCACCAACAATATTTTATCCTCGTAACATCAATCAACAGTTCCTTTCCACAATCATATGAATAATAACTCATAATCTTAATTGTGATTCTAAATTCCTCTTCTCATCCAGTGACGAAGATAATTTTCATCATTGTCTTTACCGAAACATCAAATATCATGGTTATACCAAATCACGGTTCTGTTCATAATCATACTAATAAATTCATCTTTTCACCACGGGCCAAAGATATTCATCAACAGTTCATCTTTACACTACACAAAGCTAAAGATATTCAACAACAGTCATCTTTGCATTACGAGCCAAAGATATTCATCAATAATTCATCTTTGCACTACAAAGCTAAAGATATTTAACAACAGTCATCTTCAGCATTACGAGCAAAAAGATATTCATCAATAATTCATCTTTGCACATGTGAGGCTAAGATATTCATCAACAAGTAATCTTTGCACTACGAGCCAAAGATATTCATATATCAAAGAAATACATAATCATTTCGGAAGTTATATAACAATAATTATAACCATGTTGATCAATTCACCTTTTGCACTTAAGCTAAAAATATTCAATTGTAAATTCAATGGTCATGATCATACCAGTCAACAATTCAACTTTGTACTACTGGCCAAAGAGAACCTATAGTCACGATCATACCAATAATCTACCCATCTCTACAATCAAGTCAAAGAGCAATATTATCATTAGGGTTATAAGAATGTTATATAAAACAATATAATCAAAACATAGTTTTAATTTCAAGAGTAAGATTCATAAATCAACGATAATTTGGTCAAAGAAGAAACCAATTTGTCGTGAATAGTACCCGTATAAATATATAGTACCGTGATATGCGTATAGTAACCTCGACATTTAAAAGATAAAGTTTCATAATAAAATTCATATCCATATTTATAACACTTTAATCCAAATATTATAAATCACTTAGAAATCTCATAATCTAATATTATTAATATTACAATAATATTTTAATCATTTCTAAAACTTATAAACAATTTAATTAAATTGTTTACACTTTACTAATTAATGCATTTAATCATCATAAAATGCCAAACTCATAAGATTTCATCACCAATATCCAAAACCCTCATCAAAAATCTGATATACCTCATATATGATTCTCAAGCCATAAAATCATATTTTCCAATTTTTTTACTTCACATAACATATTTAATTCATTTACTCATAACTAGAATATTTTCATGAAAATACCTAATCAGTTCCAAAAATATTTCTTTTTCGGGATTTAGCATAACATAGTCCCATATTGAACATACATTTTTCTCTAAATTTTAAAATTCATTTACTATTTTTCATATGGCCAAAACCACCGAATATTTAAACATTTATCATAACTTATACTTTTGTCCAAAATTCTTAAAAATTTACACGGTATACTGATATTATATAGATGTACTCCCAATAAAAATTTCATCAATTTTGGAGTTAATCACAAGGAGTTATAAATAGTTACTTTTAAAATAGTCTTTTCTCATAAAATCCATAACTCCTAATCTATACATCCAAAAATCGCCATTTTGGACACACTCTACTAAAACTCATCAAAATATCATTTCAAATTTTTCCAGAATTTTTGAAGGTTCAGAAAAAATTTGAAACTAAAAACATAATAACCCTTAAAATCCCTTACTATCCTTACCTCAAAAGAGCAAAGATGCCGATTTGGAATAACTTATTTGAACGAACTTGCACCGTATAGCAATACTCAAAGTATACTCAAAATACTCACAAGAATACGCCGATAATATAGAGAGAAAACTTGATTTCGGTGTGATTTTCAATTCTAACCTAAGCACCCTATTTATAGGAAAATACTTAGAACACCAAAGCGTAAAATTTAATAAATTATTAATATAATAAATTTGAATTCCTACGCCCACTTTTTTTTTTTTGTTCAAACTTCAGCAACATAAGTATCTCACCTTACAAAACTTACAAAAAACGTTTTCATAATTAATTAATTTAAAACTCCAAAAAATAATAATTAATTAATCGGAACTTCAATAATTCATAATAAATAGCCTTTTGTCGGAAAATTCGAATCTCATGTGTTTTTATAGGAAATTCAATTCTCTACAACTTTGCGTAAGAAAGTTTTTCCAATTCCAAGCGTAAATTGACCGAAATCCACAAAGCAGGCGATTTTACAAGTTATAATCAAATTTCAATCAATAAATGGGGTCCAATTATTACATGTTTAACATGTTTTAAACATTTATTGCAAAAAATACTCTTCCTCCTCAGATACTCATATATCCCACATTCGTTGTAAAAATATCACCATTATTATATTATTAAAATATAATAATATATTTAAATGAATTATTTTATCGAAAAAGATAAAATTTCAATTTTCAACAATTGTCACATTAAAAATTTTCTCCATCTATGTCCATATAAAATAGATATTTTCCTCATCATAAAAATCAATAATTAATTATTCACAAATAATATTACATAATCACAATATTGACAACTGTGTCGTTCCCAGAAAGAGGGCTTTCAATAAGAATTTCTCCTTCTTGGCCAAGCAATTAGGTGACCAAACCTCTCCTTAGACAGAACTTTCTAGGCATTGCCAATAATGTTATCCAATAATATTATTCAGGATAATATGTATTATTGTTCGATAATGGAAAAAATATCGTGTCGTGACAATTATTGAAACAACAATAATATAAAATATCAACGTAGCAATTATTGAATCAATAAAATATTGAACAGTAATTAATGTAACAATTATTGAGTAATGCCTTCTTACGAAAAAAAAATTATCATGCTTCATGAATAGTACTCGTGAATAGTAACTCGTGAATAGTAACTCATGAATAGTAACTCGTGAATAGTAACTCATGAATAGTAACTCGTGAATAGTAACTCGTGAATAGTAACTCATGAATAGTAATTTAAAAAAATTTGAATACTTTTATTTCATAAAATTCGGGGTCTTACAGCATTGGCATGGGCTGTTGATATGGAAATTGGGTGGCTGGGTTGAAGCTTTGAAGTGTTGTGTTGAGTGAGGCGAAAGATGCGTTCATAGCATCAAACATGTGATCTTGCCTCATTGCCAATCGCCTCATTTCCCGTCATGATGCTTTGTTCTGCGCATTCATTTGGTTTTGAAATTCAAGGAACTGAGAACTGGATATGGCCTCGGCCTGTGGTACCTGCTCGGCCCCTTGATCGCCCATGGCTTCATCATCATCCCTCGATGTCTCTGTAGCATCAACATTGTCTTTCGAATCTGACAAAAAAATAAAATCTAGACCACGCAGATGTGACTCGCCCCCTGCCCATACGAAATACCGCGCTATCATTTTAGAATCAAGTAATCCAAGCGGTATTTGTGTGGGCTCGTCATTGGACCATCTAACCCTTGCATTGCGACATAGCCCACAAATGAGTGATGGGTGTGGCAAACCTCCAAAAAAATTTGCACGCAAGTAGCGGCGGATGGAGGAACAGATAATGGCCCCGACGTCGATAATGAAATCTTGCACAATGGCGTACAACAGTAATGCCTTTTCTTTGGTGACGTCCGAAGTGTGTTGGGATGGAAGCAATTTGGTGCATAAGAAGGCGTACCGAATTTTGCCATACCTGCTAAGGTCTTTGCTATGGAACACGGTGCCTCCTTTCCAACCCTTGATCCAAGATGTTCCTGGCTTTGTCATCTCCGTGATTATAGCGTCATAGTCCAGATCAGAATTACGTAGATGATCATAATGGCAGTGGTGAGGTACCTACAGTTGGTAGTATGTGTTGATTGCGTCAGCGCTGAATGGAACCAACCGACCTCGCATAAATGCGTGGAATGGTTCTTTGTCCTCAACATTTGCATAGAACTCCTTTACAATGTTAACAACGGCTGGTTCCGGCTCCTCGGTGAATTTGGTCCATCCCTTTTGGTAATTTTGAGGCATCAGTTCCCCATCATTAGGATCCAGTGCCAACCCCCGCTTTGGTGTAAGGGCTTTGGTAAGCATGTAATCATACCGATCGGCGGTGGCGGCACTTGAAAATTTTCGACGATCGAAGGTGCGGGTTAGTTGAGATGGCCGTCAACTCTCACCCCTTTGGCGTTTAGAAGATGATTGTGAAGCCATGACTTGACTTGCCTTAGCTCTCCCCCAAACTTTTCAATTTAATCCTCTCTAGCTCTCAAGTATTCTCTATGCATGCCCACTTCAATTGGTATGAGAAATAGGGTAGGAGATGTGGTAATATATAGAGGTGGTAGAGTGAATTCTATTGGTGGAGTGAAGAGATGGGGGTATTAATGGAGTAATGGAGGTAGTGGGGAGTAAAAGTGGTGGTAGTGGGTGGTGGTTAGAGTTATGGTAGATGAGGAATAATTGGAGTGGAAGTTGTAGAAGTTGAGGAGTCTTATACATATAACCGCCAATCGGTTGAATTCAGGGACCCTTGGGTCAGAAGCTGAGGCCCACCTCGGCCATGGGCTATGCCTACATCTAAAATCTTGAGACCCCTTCACCAGACGGGTTATAGTGTAAAAGGGGCCCGCCCCGGTGGGTATGCCCACTGTCAGACTTTCTCATTTTTCTTTAATGTAACTCACTTAATGCTCCATTTTCCATCCTACAAGATTTAACACATGAGAATTAGTGAGTTATTGATAACATAATATATTGTGGAGAGATTAACGAGACTTTTATTATTCTTATACCTAGTAATTTAATGAAGACTATGATTAAGCAAATATGAATTTAAAAATGATAAATAAACTAAAGATTGGGTTGCCTCCCAATTAGCGCTTGATTTTAAGTCTTTCAGCTGACTACTTCCTGCTCATGTTGTGTCGTTCAATGTGATGGTGATCACATCGGTGTTGGCTTCTCCACCCCAATAATGCTTCAAACGGTGTCCGTTTACTTTGAACGTATCTAGTGGATTGCGACTGTAGAGTTCCACTGCGCCATGAGAGAAAACCCGTTTGATAGTAAATGGTCCTGACCATCTCGATTTAAGTTTTTCGGGGAACAATCGCAGCCGTGAGTTGAACAATAGTACTGATTGACCCGGCTTGAATGTTCGGTGCATAATTTTCTGGTCATGCCATCTTTTTACCTTTTCTTTGTATAGTTTGGAATTCTCATAGGCATGAAGGTGAAATTCGTCGAGTTCATTCAATTGAAGTAGCCTCTTCTCCCCTACAGCTGCTTGATCAAAATTGAGGTTTTGCACCGCCCAATATGCCTTATGCTGTAGCTCGACCGGTAAGTGACATGTCTTCCCGTATAGTAGTTGATATGGTGACATCCCGATTGGTGTCTTGTATGCAGTCCGGTATGCCCATAATGCATCGTCCAATCTAAGCGACCAATCTTTCCTTCTCGGATTCACCACTTTCTCTAATATCTTCTTAACTTCTCTGTTTGATACCTCAACATGTCCACTAGTTTGAGGGTGATACGTTGTAGCTACCTTGTGGTTAACCCCATACTTAGCCAAAAGAGCTGTAAACGATTTATTGCAGAAGTGACTACCTTTGTCACTAATTATTGCTCTTGGTGTGCCAAACCTCGTGAAGATGTTCTTTTGTAGGAACTTGAGGACCACTTTGGCATCGTTTGATGGTAATGCTGCAGCTTCAACCCACTTCGATACGTAATCCACAGTGAGTAGAATATACTGATTATTCAACGATGACGGGAATGGCCCCATGAAATTGATACCCAATACGTCAAAGATTTCTACTTCAAGATTTGTTTGTAAAGGCATCTCATTCCGTTTCAAAATGTTGCCCACCCTTTGGCACCCATCGTATTGTTTGACAAAATGGTGGGCATCCTTGAATAATGTAGGCCAATAAAAACCTGCTTGTAACACCTTCGCTGCCGTCCTCTCATTTCCATAATGTTCGCCATATGCGGATGAGTGACACTCATACAGAATATTCTTCACTTCACTATAGGGGACGCACCGTCAAATCATTTTGTCGACGCACTGCTTAAACAAATACGGTTCGTCCCACATGTACCATTTCACGTTATGAAGAAATTTTCTTTTCTGTTGTCTTGTGAGGTCAGGTGATAGAATGTTGCTCACAAGAAAATTTGCATAATCGCCATACCAAGGAATCTCTGCAAAAATCCCAAATAATTGCTCATCTGGGAATGATTCATTGATTTCACATTTATCTTCCTTTGCTTTCCCTTGGTTTTATAGCCTAGACAAGTGATCTGCTACTTGGTTCTCCGTCCCCTTCCTATCCTTTATTTTTAAATCAAACTCTTGAAGTAGGAGAATCCACCAGATAAGGTGTGGCTTAGCATCCTTTTTCACTATCAAGTACCGAATCGCAGCATGGTCTGTGTAGACTATCACCTTAGTCCCGATCAAGTAAGCCCGAAATTTGTCAAACGTATACACCACTGCAAGCAATTCCTTTTCTATGGTTGTGTAATTCATTTGAGTCTCTGTAAGTGTTTTTCTTGCATAGTATATGGTGTGAAACACCTTGTCTCATCGTTGGCCCAAAACAGCCCCAATCGCGTAGTCACTTGCATCACACATAAGCTCGAATGGCATGCTCCAATCCGGTGCGACTATAACGGGGGTTGTAGTCAATTTTTTCTTCAATAAGTCAAAAGATGTCTTGCATTCTTCATCAAAACTGAAAGTCGCATCCTTCTCTAAAAGACTGCATAGAGGTTTTTCAATTTTAGAGAATTATTTTATGAACCTCCTGTAGAACCCAGCATGTCCCAAGAAACTCCTAATACCCTTAACTGAGCTCGGGGGAGGTAGTTTTTCGATAGTTTCCAGCTTTGCTTTGTCAACCTCCAATCCTTGAGCCGATACTTTATAGCCCAAAATTATGCCCTCTTTAACCATGCAGTGGCATTTTTCCTAATTTAGTATGAGATTCGTATCCTTACATCGCTACAACACCATGACTGGATTCTTTAAGCAAATATCGAAGCTTTCCCTATAGACCGAAAAGTCATCCATGAAAACTTCAACATTTTTCTCCACCATATCTGAAAAAATGGCCATCATACACCGTTGGAAAGTTGCAGGTGCATTGCATAACCCGAATGACATCCTCCTGAATGTAAATGTGCCGTAAGGGCACGTGAATGTCGTCTTCTCTTGATCCTCTGAAGCGATGACTATTTGGTTGTAGCCCGAGTACCCATCCAGCAAACAGTAATACTCATGTCCCACCAATCTATCCAATATTTGATCAATAAAGGGCAGCGGGAAATGGTCTTTTTGGGTTGCCTTGTTCAATTTTCTATAATCCATGCAAACCCTCCAACCTGTCACTATTCTAGTCGGTATTAATGCATTGTCTTCATTCTGCACCACCGTCATTCCTCCCTTTTTCGGCACGCACTGTACTGGACTAACCCATTTGCTGTCGGAAATCGAGTAGATGATGTCGGCATCTAACCACATCAGAATTTCCTTCTTCATAACTTCCTTCATAATCGGGTTAAGTCGTTGTTGTTGCTCCACCGTTGGTTTTTCCTCATCTTCCATTAAAATCTTGCGCATGCAAAATGAAGGGCTAATTCCCTTTATGTCCACGATCGTCCACCCAATAACTGATTTATGTTCCCGAAGCACCCTCAGCAAATTTTCTTCCTGCAATTCGTTAAGTGCAGCTGAAATAATAATAGGTAAAGAATTTTAATTGCCTAAATACGCAAACTTGAGGTGTTTAGGGAGTGGCTTAAGTTCTTGCTTTGGTGGCTCTTCCAAAGATGGTTTTAGTTTTTCTGCGGCTATTTCCTCCGTGTGCAATGGTTTAAACGGTGTTCTGAATCTGGAAACTTGTGGTAATGAGTCTAGCATATGTAAGTAATCCACCAATTCTGGGTCGTCGACCTCTTCATCCCCCAATAAAGTTGTTTCTAATGGATCGTTTACCAAACTCTTGCTCATATATTCACTACTGATTTGCTCAATTAAATACATTCGAAAACATTCTTCCTCATCCGTAGGGAATTTCATGGCCTTGAACACATTGAATTTTATTTCTTAATCTTGGACCCTCATAATCAGTTCTCCTTTTTGTATATCTATGAGTGTTCTACCCGTAGCCAAAAATGGTCTCCCTAGGATAATTGGGATATTCTTGTCCTCCTCAAAATCCTGAATGATAAAGTCCGCAGGGAATATAAACTTATCCACTTTCACTAAAATGTCCTCTACTACGCCTCTCGGATATATGACAGACCTATCTGCCAACTGCAATGAAATATTTGTAGGTCTTGGCGCGGGCAAACCCAATTCTATGTATACTGACAATGGCATAAGGTTTACACTCGCCCCTAAATCACATAAACAATTATTGAAATGCATATTCCCGATCGTGCATGGAATGGTGAAGCTCCCCGGGTCCTTAAGTTTTGGCGGTAATTTCTGCTGTAATACCGCACTACAATCCTCGGTTAGTGCAATTGTCTCAAAATCTTCCCATTTCTTCTTCCTTGATAGAACCCCTTTCATAAACTTTGTGTAGCTCGGCATTTGCTCTAGGGCTTCTGTAAATGGTATGTTGATCTGAAGTTTCTTCAACACTTCCAAAAACTTTGTGAATTGCTTGTATAATTTCTGTTTTTGGACCCTCTGCTGAAACGGTGGTGGTGGATAAACAATTGGCTTATTGTTCAACTTTATTTCCTCACTCTGCTTATCCTCACCTTTGTTTCCTTCAATCACGTTACTATCATCAATTTTTTTTATCCAGAGTCGCTGAATTTTTTGCATTAGTACCCTCAAGAAGTTTCCCACTCTGCAATGTGATTGCCTGACACTGTTCATGGTTACCCTTCAGATTTCTCTCTGTACCACTTGGTAGGGTCCCTTATGGCCTGTTATTTAGTGCTAAGGCAATTTTCCCCATCTGATTTTCCAAGTTCTTGATGGCTATTACTTGAGTTTTCATGGCTACCTCATTACTAGTTATATACTTCGACACTAATTCTTCAAAATCTGATTTCCTTTCATGATGTTAGGCTGTTATTGGTGATTCTGAAAAACCTGGGGGATATGACTGTCGTGGAGCTTGATGTTGTTGATTATTGCTCCACGAGAAATTCGGATGATTCCAATTTCCTTGATTGTATGTGTTCTGGTATGTGTTCTGCGGAATTCTGTTATAATTACCCATAAACTGCACAGATGCTGACTTTATCGCACATTGATCCGTTGGGTGCTCTCCCGCGCACAACTCACATATAACTGCCATTTGATGTGCCTGTTGTGCCTGTGCCCCTGTCATAGAATCCAACTTCTTCGAAAGTGCTAAAATCTATGCTTGTATAGTTGTCACACCATCCACTTCTAAAACCCTAACTGCCTCTGCCTATGCCATTCTCGCCGTGGGCCACTAGTAGTTGTTAGCCGCCATGGTTTCAATCAAATTATAAGCTTCCTCGTAACTCTTGGCCATGAAAGCTCCACCTGACGCTGCATCGATACTCGTTCTGAGATTCCCATGTAGTCCGTTGTAAAAGGTGTTCATTTGCAGCCACTTAGGTAATCCATGATGTGGGCATTTTCTGAGCAATTCTTTGTATCTCTCCCATGCCTCATATAACGACTCCCCATGTTGCTGCTCAAACATTGTTATCTCGTTCCTCATCTTTGCAGTTTTCACCGGTGGAAAGAATTTGGTGAGGAATTTCTGAGCTAAGTCCTCCCATGTAGTTATCGATCCGGGCGGTAGAGAATGCAACCAACTCTTCGCCTTATCCCGTAGAGTGGATGGGAACAAGCGAAGTCTCACCGCATCATCCGACACCCCATTGTACCTAAATGTGTCATAAATTTTTAGAAAGCTGACTAGATGCTCGATCGGATCGTCATTTGCCAATCCCCCAAACTGAACTGAATTCTGAATCATTTGAATCGTTCAAGGCTTGATTTCAAATGTGTTAGCAGCTATTGCAAGCCTGGTGATGCTTGACTGCAGTTCAGTCACCTTGGGTGTGGCTAAGTCCCTTAACGCTTTTTGATCTTCGGCTGCTATTTCCTCTTCCTTTTCAAATGTTTCAAATTCTTGCCTCGTTTCCTTGATCCACTTACTCAACCTCTGAAACCTTTTCTCAATGTCGTCCTCAAAAGGCAGCAAGTCTGGATTTTTGGACCGAGTTTGCATAAACTGCTTCTAACACCTGAAATAAGAAGAACAAAACAAAAATTAAAATGTCTAAGTAAATCTAGATTAATTAAACTGGTATTATAAAACAATTAAGATTTATACTAAATAATCCCCAGCAACGGCGCCAAAAACTTGTTGGGTAAATTCTATATACGCACAACACGCAAGTACACGTGGTCAACAAGTAATAAAGTGATAAGTTGAGTATCATTCCCACAGAGACTAACTAGCAATAATCTTAACTTACAATTACCAATTTCCTATTAACCCTAATTTTATTAAACAAGTCAACTCAATGATTAAAAATTAAAGAAATTAAATTAAAGAATAATTAAACTATCACAAAACAATCACAAATATCAAAATCTAGAATTTCAAACAATTAATGGAGAATTAGACTTATGATTTCACCTTAAGCTTCACTCTGATCTTAACACCTTAATTCCAATTCAATTCATTATCCCAGTCTATTAATCAAGAACACGAATGTAGTATTAATCACCTCTCGATGCACTAATACCGTATTAACTTAAATCCACAATTAAGATAGAAACAAGTTAAACACCTTAATTAACTAACTCACTATATCTCTATGTGAATTACAATTAAAGAAGGTTTAAGAATAAGTTCTCTATCCAATTACATGCGATGTCAAGCATATCTCTACCTTAACATTCATCAAGATTCTGCTATTCACAAAATTCATGAACACATGCTATATTAATTAGGTCTAGACTTGAATATCCTCTTTTGATTCCATACAAATTTACCATGAATTGTTGATCAAGCAATTCATAAATTCAAGCTCAAATCAATATAGATAAACTGGGAATAGATTATTGAAATGGAAATCAAAGGTTACAAAATCATCATTTCACTTAAAGATCCATCATAAGCCTAAAAAGTGAATTAGTTCATACTAAACAAAATAAACACTGAATAAATCATAGAAATCATTCTTTTGATTACAAATAATAGCCTAAGACGAAGAATATTGAAAAACACCCTTCACGTAGCCTAGAATCGCAATTTTCTTGAAAATCTTCTCGAAATACTCCTCTACAGCTTGCTATGAAAAACTCAGATCTCTCTTCATAATATGCTCTGCTGTGTTGTTTAATTTGACGTTAATTAAGTAGTAGATGGCCAACACACAAGTTCCAGCCGAAAATTCCTTTCAATTAGAGTTCATATGCTATCCAAATGCTAGAAACCATGCCCACAAAGAATTTCAATCACAACAGGACACAGCCAGAATCGACACCCCGCCACAGCAGGGTTCATGTCTTATAAACGCCGCCTGTGCAAACACTTTTCTGTCAAGCTCAATGAAGACCCCACCGGTAGGGTGTAAAACTAATTATGCTCACTTGAGAAGCTACCTGTCTGCTAACTGATGTTTAAGACCCAGCCCGTACGGGTATATAATATAAACATGCCGCCTCATGGGACTTCTATTCTATTTGAATGACATCTTTGAACTTTATGTTGTACTCCACTTTTGCTCTAATTGACCTCAAATCATCCCAATTGATTCGACATATCTGTTACATGCCACAACAACCATCCTACACATGAAATAACATAAAACAAGTAAAAATGAACATGATCACAAGAATTTAGCAACAAATAAGCATGAAATGGACATTGAATCGCGTATATAAAATCCACTTATCAACGATAAACGAAAAGATGAAGACTGGCATGGAGAAATTAAAAGATGACTTCAAAGAGGAATCAGCTAAGCGTGCAAGAGCAGAGGATGCTTGGATGAAGGCGACTCAACGTGCAGACCATGCTGAGGATAAGGTCCAAGTGAAGAAGGCCAAGATGAATGAGATGGATTACGCTTTTAATTCAGCGATTGATAGGGCCCAGGATCGAGTCTTTTATTATCCACCTCAGTTTGAGAATTCGTTGTGGTTCATGATGGATCATAGAACGGCATACCGTAACATGGAGGAAGAGCGTCGAGAAGCCTTACGACGTCTTAATATGTCTAGATAGAGATAATAATAATAATAATAATGTGTGGTTAAGTAAGTGAGTAAATAAATTGTGAATCCCTTATTTTGAGAGGAATAAAGGGATAGTATGAGTATTTAATCCTGAAATTTGTCTAGTTCAGAAAAGTGAATGTTAATAGCGATTATGTTATCCTTAATATGTTTTAAAACGTCATGAATGAATAAAATATTAATGTTTATTTGAAATGTTATGTGTTATAGCTTTAATCTTACAATGTTTAAGTTAAACTTCAAATACTCAAGAAGTTGAGTAATGAACTAATAAAGCGTATATTTTAAATCCTAGAAGAAGACAACCACATCAATAACCACCTCCTGAGAGGTCTACTAATAATAATAATGAGGCCAACACTAATCCAGTTCAGCAGTTGGTAGCTCTATTGACGGGTGCACTTGCGAATCAACCGCAAGCTCAAGTCACGACCTTTAAGGAATTCAAAGCGATTGGACCGCCAGAGTTTCAAGGGTCTATGAATCCAGTGGAAGCCCAAACCTGGATCATGGAAATGGAGAAGGTGTTCGATGTTGCGAGAGTTAACGAAGATCAGAAGACTGCGTTCGCAACGTTCATGTTGAAGTTTGAAGCTAGCTACTGGTGGTAGGCAAATAAGGTTTGTGGAGGACAAGGAGTGATAGCGTGGGATAGATTTAAGGAGATGTTTTTCTAAATGTACTTTCCAGCGAGTTCTCAGAATCAGTTGGAGGTGCAATTTCTGGAGTTGAAACAAGGAACTATGATAGTGCCGGAATATGCTGCGAAGTTTAACGAGTTGGCAAGGTTTGCCACTTATCAAGTCAATACCGACGAGCGAAAGGCGAGAAGGTTCGAACAAGGATTGAAACCCTGACTGAATAGCAAGGTTTCAATTTTCCAGTTAAATACATTTGTGGTTGTACTAGAAAAGTTAATTATCGCGGAAGGTGGATTCGATGCCTTGACCAAGTAAAACCAAGAACAGAAGAAGAGGAAGACTGAGAATGAAAACAAGATTGGTGGAAGTAACGTTGGAAGTAACAGTCAAAAGAGGAAGTGGAGCGAGAATTCGACTGTGGGAGGACAGCAAGGGAATCAGCAGAAGAAAAAGTTTGAAGCTTGTGTGACGTGCGGGAAGAACCATACTAGGGTATGTTTGAAGGGAAAGCGGGTGTGTTTCAATTGTGTTCAAGAAGGACACATTGAACTGAACTATTTTAGTTCGGAGAAAGGAGCATGTTTTACCTGCGGTTCAAAGGATCACATGGCTCGTGATTTCCCTAAGAAGCCAACGGAAAGTGCAAGTGGTGGAAAAGGAAACAACAACGGTGGTGGTGCATTAACTATCACTGGACCAGCACAGTCAAGCCAACCTACTGCGAGGACTTTCAATATGATCGTACAGGATGCTGTACAGTCTAAGGATGTGGTGTCAGGTATCATTCCGATTAATGGTATAAATGCTTATGTGCTATTTGATTCGGGTGCTACTTGTTCATTTATATCCGATGAATTTGCTCAGAACATAGATTTGCCTCGGGAAAAAATAGAATTTCCCTTAAGTATAGAGATTGCGAATAGGGAAGTGATTGCTATTAAATTCATATATAGGAATTGTAGAGTGGTTATAAAAGGTCATGAGTTGATGGTAGACTTGATACCAATTAGACTTGGTGAGTTTGATGTTATACTAGGAATGGATTGGTTATTCAATTACGGATTAATAATTGATTGCCAAAGGAAATGTGTTAACCTTATGACTCTGTTAAAGGTTGTGTTCTTTGGCAGCAAGTCACCTCGACAAGCAAGTTGTCTGACGACGATGCAAGCTAAGAAGTTGTTGAGACAATGATGTGTAGGATACTTAGCCTACATAGTCGATACACAGAAGAAGAGTGCAAAGCTAGAAGAGATACCGATCATAAGAGATTTTGCAGACGTATTTACAGATGATTTACCGGGTCTTCTATCGGATCGACAAATCGAGTTCGTGATTGATTTACTACCAGGAATGGCCCCAATATCTAAGGCACCATATAGAATGACCCCGGTAGAGATGAAAGAGTTAATGGTGCAGTTGCAAGAATTGCTTGACAAGAAGTATATCCAACCGAGTGTATCGTCATGGGGAGCACCGGTGTTGTTTGTTAAGAAGAAGGATGGATAGATGCGACTCTGCATTGACTATCGAGAATTGAATAAGGTCACAATCAAAAATAAGTATCTGTTACCAAGAATCGATGACTTATTCGATCAACTGAAGGGAGCAAGATATTTCTCAAAGATAGACTTGAGGAGTGGTTATCAACAGTTGAAGGTGAGGCCGGAGGATGTACCGAAGACAGCGTTTAGAACTCGGTATGGTGATTACGAGTTTCTAGTTATGTCATTTGGTTTAACCAATGCACCTACAGCGTTCATGATTTTGATGAACATGGTGTTTAAACCATTCTTAGACAAATTTATAGTGGTGTTTATTGATGATATATTGGTATATTCCAAAACAAAGGAGGAACATGTTGAACACTTAAGAGTGACGTTGGAGACATTAAGAAAGAGAAGTTGTATACTAAGTTCTCAAAATGTGAATTTTGGTTGGAACGTGTACAGTTTCTCGGGCACGTTATTGATACAGACGGAATTTTGGTGGATCCATCAAAAGTTAAAGCTGTAATAAACTGGGATCAGCTGAAGACACTGTCAGAAGTAAGAAGTTTCTTAGGATTGGCATGTTAATATAGGCATTTTATTCAAGACTTTTCCAAGATCACGACTCCATTAATGAACTTAACTAGGAAAGTGGTTAAGTTTGTTTGGATAGAGAAGTGCGAGGAGAGTTTTCAAGAATTGAAGAAGAGGTTGCGTTCATCACCTGTGTTGTCATTGCCTGATGATACAGGAAATTTTGTGGTGTATAGTAACGCATCGCATAAAGGACTAGGTTGTGTGCTTATGCAGAATGGCAGAGTTATTGCTTATGCAGAATGGCAGAGTTATTGTGTATGCATCACGACAGTTGAAAGATTATGAGAAAGGGTATCCGACTCATGACTTAGAATTGGCGGCGATGGTTTTTGCCCTGAAAATTTGGAGACATTATCTTTATGGAGAGAGGTGTGAGATATATACTGACCATAAAAGTCTGAAGTATATCTTTACACAAAAAGATTTGAATATGAGACAAAGAAGATGGTTGGAGCTGATCAAAGATTATGACTGCGAGATTTTCCAGGATCTTAGACATCATTTTTGGTGGCCGAATATGAAAAAGGATGTGGCTGAGTGCGTGGTAAAATCTAAACATCAAAGGCCAAACGGATTATTATAACCGTTGCAGATACCAGAATGGAAATGGAAGAATATCACAATGGATTTTGTGGTAGGTCTTACAACAACCCAACAAGGTTACGATGCCATTTGGGTGATTATCGATCGACTAACGAAGTCGGCACACTTTTTGCCAATCAAGCTTCGATTTACCCTAGATCTGTTAGCAAAACTGTACGTGAAGGAAATTGTGTCAAGACACGGTGTACTTGTGTCCATTGTATTAGACAGAGATCCACATTTCACATCTAATTTCTGGAAACGATTACAAGAATGTTTGGGAACACAGCTGAGAATGAGCACAGCGTACCATCCTCAGTCCAACGGACAAAGTGAGAGAACCATCCAAACATTAGAAGATATGCTTAGAGCATGTATCATGGATTTCAAGGGAAATTGGGACGATCATTTACCATTGGTAGAATTTGCCTATAATAATAGTTATCACGCGAGTATTGGCATGCCGCCTTACGAAGCGTTATATGGCAGGAAATGCAGAACTCGATATGCTGGGATGAGGTAGGTGAACGTTAGCTATTGGGTCCAGAATTAGTACAACATACTGTCGAGATCAACAAGGTTATTCGAGCGAGATTGATAGTTGTACAAGATAAACAGAAGAAATACATCGATCAACATCGACAAAATATAGAATTCGATGTCGGTAGTTATGTTTTCTTGAAATTGTCTCCCTGGAAGGGGAAAATTCAGTTTGGCAAGAAGGGGAAATTAAGCCCTACATTTATAGGACCTTTCAAAGTACTTTGATGAGTTGGTGAAGTGGCGTACGATGTAGCTTTGCCTCCGAAGTTGGAGAATATTCATAATATTTTCCATGTTTCGGTATTGAGACCATATAAGCATGATTATAAGCATGTTATAGAATATGAGCCCTTACAGTTTGAGAAAGATTTGTCATATGAAGAAGTCCCTGTTCAAATTGTTGACAGAAAAGAACAAGTACTGAGGAATAAGGTGATACCTTCTGTAAAGGTACTCTGGAGAAACCACAATGATGAAGAAGCTACGTGAGAACTTGAAAGCATTATGATGAAGAATTATCCTCACTTGTTTGCTTGATTTTGTATAGCAATTCGGGGGACAGAATCTTGTTAAGGAGGAAAGAATGTAACGAATAAATTTTTCAAGTTGTGATTCTGTGGACAAAATCCTTTTAAGGAGGGAAGGATGTAATGATCAAGAAATTTGTAATATAATTTAAATATTTATTGAATTAAATAAATATTTTAAATAATTTATTTATTGAGGAAAATAAATAATTGATGGATTGTGGTGAATTATAGTAACTAAATTGATTAATATAAATTAAATTGAATAATGTTAATTTTATTTTGAAGGATTTAATTTAAGGAAATAATTAAATTAAATCAATTGCTTAATATTTAAGAAAATAATTAAAGTAAATGAATTGTTTAATAAATAAATTAAATAAGGTGTTGTTTCTAATTTATTAATTAAATTAGATATATAATTATTTATTTATTATAAGTATAATTATAATAAGATTATAATTATAAATTGTAAGCTATTTAAATGGGTTGCATGTGTGACAAGTGAAACTATATAATAAAAATAATATAAAAATAATCTATTAGAGGAAAAGTGTGGTTAGTCAAACAAGGTCTTGTGGCCTTTGGCTTATTCAACTGACGTCTTTTTATTTTTTTAACTGATACCCACGATTATTAGTTGGGTTATTTCCTACTTCTAAGGCCAAAATAACAGAGTTTTGAGAGAGAGAGCTTGAAGGAAGAGAGAAAAACCCAATAATATTGAGGGTTGGAGAAGAAGGGTTTTGGGAAAGGATTGCTCTCAATTTTGCTATCATACAACCAAAAATTCAAGGTATAAACTATTCAAATTTTTACTTTTAGTTTGGTGGTATATATATATATATATATTTGATATGATTTGGAAATCACGTGAATTGTGGTAGATATATGTGCTTATAATTTTGAAAAATCTGTTAATCATCATGTATGCTTGAGTATCAAGTTCATGAGAAATTGGTTTGTAGGAAGAAAAGTAAAATAACAGTGTTTATACATGAAAATTGGCTTTAGAAAGTACAAAATTTTATGCTCTATATGTGTTATAATCTGTAATTTGATATTGGATTATGTTAATATGTTAAGAAACGAAAGTGGCGTAGTTTAAATCATGTTAATTGGTTAAGTAACGAAGTCGTGGCGATCGGATTCGCTAAAAGTGTAAAAAATGGTGAAAGTGGGAAAACTATGGTTTTGATTCTTCAAATTGTGTATATGTAATGTTTTTGTATATAGAATAGTGTATAGCAGGCTTGACAATGATATTACAAAGTTCTAGATGTTGATGTTGGTGAATTTATGTGGAATTGAGATTTTTGGTCTATAACAGAGTCAAATTTTGTGTTCTATAAAAACTAGAGTCAAAGCGTAAGCATGTGGTGGCGTGGTAACCTTATAGTATATTGGTAGCGATTAAGCATCGAAGAGTCGATCATGAGCAGTGAAGTCTCATTATTTCGCAGACTTTGGCCATTCATTAAAACTTAGCTTAATGTTATGTTAATGTGAGAACCATGTAATGTAAGGGTTAAAACATAATAGTATCATGTGGTTAGTAATTCTAAAATGTAAAGTTAGTAAGTTGTGAAAATGATATGTATGATTTAAGAAACTTATTGATCAATGAATAAGTGTTATGAAATATACACTTGTGATTCTGAAATATGTATGGTAAGGTAAGATTTGTACTAAATTAACAAGTTTAACTAGAAATGGGTGTTATTTTGTAACTGGATGTTAACATTTCAAATAGATATTGTGATTCCACTAAAATGTGTAGGTGAACGAGAGTTTTAATATTATAGCTTACGCTCGAGGCAAGTTTTCTAACTTCATTCTTTTCATATTGAATGCAAGTTTCTATTCCTAAATTATCATTGTACAAGTTCCTAAGATTCTATGTAAAGTTGAGCAAGCCTAATCTATCTTGCGTAGGTTTGTACAAGCTCTTGTAACCTAATTTGTTACCTTGAGCGAGTTTTACTTTTCTACATCTTGATATTATTATTCAAAGCATATGTTGTTCTAATACATCGATTCAAATGAGATTGTTTGTTTTAACTCTTTTGGATATAGCACTTTGTATGTATATCATGGTTATTCAATTATACATTGTTGTTATTCAGTCCTTAACTTTGATAACCTTGTTCAAAGCTTTATTGTTGTATTAAACCTTCAAGTAGTAAGAAAACCTTTATCGATTGAATTAATCTATAATTGAATAGTGTTCTAAAATTCTAGAAACACTAATAAGTTAGTTCCGAGCTAAACTCTCTTTAGAGCGGAAATTCTAAATTCAAACTGAGACGAACAACCCTAACATAGGGGATTTTGTACGTGTAACGTTTAGATGTTTGTGCACAATACATGGTACACAGTGCTGATTCCCCTAAGTACGTTAAGAAGAGTCTGTATAATCTAAATGACTGTTAAGGTTGAGGTAATAATACCTAAATACTGAAGACATAGTTCGTGGTCTTAAGACCCTCAGATATTAATTTCGAACTTGTTTTCTATTTCTAATTCGTAGAACGAGTTCATTATCGTTCAGCATTCGTTGTTCATTCTCATGTTGCTATCATTATTACTCTCTATATCAGTGAGCAATTATTTTCTCACCCTTACACTTAACACTGCAGCTAAAGTAGAGAAAGTCGATGAGCCATTTACTAGCAAAGAAAAGGGCAAAATGTCCAAGTGTTGAAGACTTATGAGAATTTTATTTTAATGATTTATGTTAAAGACTTGTTTTATTTTATGGTGTATTCTGCACACTTATGTAATAATTTTAAGATTAGATTACCTGGGATTATTTTGAGATGATGATGTAACTCTTTAATGGGAAAGATTATTGTTTAAGTTATTTAAATATGTCTTTATCCTTTATGATGGGTAGTTAGATGTAATGGTTTTGGATAGTGAACACAAAATTCTGTAGGAATGGAGTACCCGGATTTGGGAGTGTCACAGCCACCTTCAAAGGGTTTTCAACTCCTTTGAGCTTAACTACTTGAATTGTAAGGGGTGTTTCAGACAAGTCTCCCTTAGAGGATATGACTGCTATGACTTCCCTTCATCTTTGTGTTCCTGGAAGAAATATCTTCCCACTCTCACGAAATACGGTGTCATTGTTTGCCATTTACAGGTCACCACTGTCAATCATATCTTGGATGAGATGACAAAGTGCCCAGCAGCTTTCAGTGTTGTGACCACTAGTATTGGAGTGGTATTAACAGACCCCGATAGCATCAAATCTCTTTAAATGTGGATTGATATAGGGTAACAGTGATGTGATCTTTCCTTCATTAATCAACATCTACAAGATTTCTTCCAGCGGTTGACCCAAGTGGGTGAACTCTGTTTGGTTGGTATAGTCCCGACGGGCTTGGGATCTTGTTTTTCTTGCAAGTTTTTCCTCCAAGGTTTCATTCTCTTGGGCTTGTTGTTGATTCTTTATGATAAGGGAGAGGAGACTTGCATGCTCTTGATCGAGCAACTGCCGTGTGACTTGGTGTTGATGTATCTCCAGTTCTGCCAGTTAATTAACATGTTCACTGATAGACTTCATTTCCTTTTCTATCATAAACCAAAATTCTGAATAATCTCATTTATCGAAATTATCTTTACTTAATTTGGGAGAACCACCCACATATCTGAGATAATTGAAACTTTCTTTATTCCCTCTGTTTATCATGTTGACATTCTCTTCCTTGTGTTGAGGGAGAGGGTTATCTTGAACATGTGATTATTCTGGCTTTATCACCACGATCTCACCACTGTCTATCAAATCCTGGATCTTGTGTTTGAGGGCCCAACAATCTTGGGTGTCGTGACCCGGAGCTCCAGAATGGTAAGCACATTTCTTGCTTGTATTAAAATTATTTCCACTTAGATTAGCTGGTGGAAGGAGCTAGACAATTTTCTTCTGCGCTGTCAAAAGCTTGAAGATGTTTTCCAATGAATCTCCTAAGGGTGTGAAAACTCTTGTACTCTGACTTCTCCACCTTTTAAAAATGGAGGGTTTATGGATTGTGTTTGAAAAGGGGAATAGTTTCTCCTTTGAATGGGAAAATTTTGATTACCTTTCTGAGTTTGTCCTTGCAGCACCAAGGAGACATCCTCTTCTTCCTTTTTATGGACCATCTAAGGGTTGTTCCTATAATTTCCAAATTGAATGTGCTCAGCCACGACTTTTAAATCAGTGAGGTCTTGAATCTTCTCAAATTTTAACCCCATCTCAGCCATTTCTCCGTGTTTGATGATTTCTGAGAATGGTTTTTCTATGCCTGCTAGGACCTTCTCATAAAATGGAGCTTCTTGAATGTTAATGAAGGTAATTACCAACTCAATTTTTGTTATGGATGGGATCGCTTGAGTAGCCAGATGCCTCCATATTTGGGCATACTCTCTGAATGATTCAGTGCTTTGTTTTTTGACTTTGGTGATTTGATATCTATTTGGAGCCATTTGTGTTTGGAAGTTGTATTGATTTAGAAAAGCATGGGCTAGTTCGTCCTAGCTATGGATTTTGGAGTTATCCAATCTGTCATAGCATGCTCTGGCTTCTCCAGTTATACTTTTTTGAAATAACTGCATTCTCAGTTTTTCATTCTCGGCGTAGGATCTGAGATCTCCAATGAACACTTTTAAGTGAGTGTAAGGATCTCCCAATTCATCATATTTCTCAAAATTAGGAGTCTTGAATTTGTCCAGATAATGAACCCCGAGGAAGATGCAAAGGTCTGAGTAAGTAACACTTCCTTGTGTTTAAGTCCCCTTAATTGACCGGATGGTCTCTTCTGTATGTTGGACTTTCTTCTGAATATCACTAGTGTCTTGATCTTCTTTAAGATGCGTGATTTTAGGGGTTTTGTTGGTTTTCTCAGTTTGAGACTCAGGTATCTAGACTTCTTTGTCAGTATCATGCATTCCTCCCTGTGCAAAGGATTCAGTTTGAATGGGTATGTGTGGACCCTGAGTTTACTTGTTTAATTCTTTCAGAAGGATAACTAATTCTGTTATCTGATTCCTTAATCCTTCGAACTCCTCTCGGGAAACAGGAGTAGGATCAGGTTGGGCACTTGTAGCCATGTCTAAAGGTGGGATTAGTGCCTTTTTGGACTTTGAACGGGAAACAGGACCAATCATTTCCCTATAAAAAGACTATGTAGTTTAGTCTGGATAAACATGATGAGGTTGCATGCTATGCAATGTATTTGTTTTAGGAGTGTTTTAATGTTCTCCAGCAAAAAAGCTATCAGTTGTTTTGATGACAGGATAACATGACAGGTCTTGATAAGGAAAGGAATGCATATTTTAAATCTTCCTTTATATTTTGCTTTACATTGAGATTTACATGTAATGTACATGGAATTGAATTTACATGGAATTAAAAGGGAAAGGCATGAAGAGACTTCCCTTCGCGTTTGGTTTATTAGAGGCTGACCTTTCTTAGGTTACTCTCGCGTCTTTTCGGAGTGAAGGTCCCCAGATCATCGCAATTTACTGGATAGGAAGTTCATCCGATCTTTCAATTTGAGCGAATCTGGGTGGTGTCTTTCCTGAGCCTCATGGGATTAGTCTTCCTTGAATCCATTAATCAAACACCGACAGGTTTGCCTCCTGATGGAGGAATCACACAGCATACATTCACATACATCGTGTCTCATCGTATGGAAATGATGACATGTGCGAAGCACTAAAATCACAGGCAGATGTGGTGTGAAGCACTAAAGTGCAGTAAATAAAGCATTAGCATACATCCATTCAATGTAAATGCAGCATTCAGAAACGCAGATAAAAGGGTTTTTGAAAAGTTTTAATAGCGCCTTAAGCCCTCTACTGTCCTCAGCGAAGTCGCCACCTATCGACGTTGGAAAAATTATACCCCTTTCTGTTCTTTCCCTTTGGTGTTCTCAATTGGATGAGTTTTGTCTGAAAAGGCGAGTTTAAAAAAGGTCCAACATGTGAATATCGATGATTTGAAAATCAGAGTCGCTAGTTGGTAGTTTTGAAATGGTTGTACCAACTCAACCGATTTTGAAAAGGTTTACACAAAGGCTCAATGGTTGGACTCTGTTTAACAGGCCTTGGAAACTGAGATTTGTTGAGTTCGAGGGCTTGATTAAGTGAAGGGAAGGTGTTAGGCACCCCCCCCCCCCACAACTTCCATGAAAACATGGTTACCGCAACTTTTTAATTTCTTTAATTATCTACATATGTGTGTTTGTGTTTATTGGGCCTATGTACGATTATCTGGAAGTAGTGTTATGCCTCGTTTGCACCTATATACAAACGATTTGATTTGTATAAAAGTTCAATTTTAAGCAAGATATAGTTGTGAGGTTTTGGAAAATAGGTTTTCAAACCTTTATGCTCAATAGTAATTGAAGCCTTTGATACTTTCATTTTATTCTGTATTCGGCTTGATTGATTTTATTTTCGAGATGCGAAGCATCTTCGAGAAAATAAGATACATAGTAGTGTAGGGCTCCTTATGGGCATGAGAGTTATCCAAGGATGTCTAGACACTATAGACAATTTACAAGCTAGTTGCTGCTGAAAAGTGTCCATCACGGGAACCGAATGTAGATTCACAGGTTAAATCTTCGATCTCATGGCTCCTAGGCTCAAATGATAGATTAATATGTACAAAAGCTAGAACGAAATCTAGATTTAAATAAATCTAAGCCATTCTAGCTTCAACGGTTCTAGTTTAGTCTCTTTTGAATCGGTTAAAGTTAGAAATAGCTAGATTTAGATAAATCTAGTCCACATGCTGAAAGATTAAATATATACATTATGAAAGGAGTTAAAGCAGATATATATAAAAGTAGTAAATATATATATATATATATATATATATATATATATATATATATATATACATATATATATATATATGATCATCAACCGCCATTTAATTTGGAATCAGTGAGGACTTTGGAATGTATATATATATATATATATATATATATATATATATATATATATATATATATATATATATAGGCCAAACTAGAAATGTAAATATATATATATAGTTATATATGTCGATGTCAGGATTTTTATTTGTCCCTTTCTCTTCTTGTCTTTTGGTGTTCTCATTTTAGGTGAGATTTATTTCTAAAAACAAGTTTGAAAAGGTCCGATATGTGTATGTCGACGATTTCACTGTGAGAGTCGCCAATTGGTATTTTTAAATGGTTGCACCAACTCAACCGAGAAAAGGTTTGCACAAAGACCCGTGTATTTGACACTGTTAACTAGTCTGAGAAACCAAAATTTGTTAGGGTCTAAGGGCTTGATTAAGCGTAGTGAAGGTGTTAGGCACCCCCGACTACCGTGATAACACGGTTACCTCCACTTTTAATTAAACTTTTATCTGTGTATGTATATGTGTGTGTGTGAGTTAGGTCTATGTGCAGTTGTTTGGAAGTAGTGATATGCCTCGTCTGCACCTATATACAAAGGGTTTAACTTTTGTATAAAAGTTCAATTTTAACAAGATATAGCAGTGATGTTTTGTAAAATAGGTTTTTTAAACCCTTGTGCTCAATAGTAATTGAGGCCTTTGATACTTCCATTTTATTATGTGTTCGGCTTGATTGCTTTTATTTTTCGAGATGCGAAGCATCTTCGAGAAAATAAGATACATAGCAGTGCCAAACTCCTTGTGGGCATGAGAGCCATCTAAAGAAATTCAGACACCTTTAGATAATTTACAAACAGGCTGCAGTTGCAAAATATCCATCATGGGAACCGAATCTAGATACAAAAGATGAATCTGTGATCACATGATTCCTAGGCTCACATGAGAAAGCAATATGTACAAAAGCTAGAAAAAAGAACTAGATTTGACTAAATCTAAATCATTCTAGCTTCAACGGTTCCAGTTTAGTCACTAAGAACCGGTTAAAGTCAAGAAAAAGCCATATTTAGGGAAATCTAGCCCGCATGCTGAAAGATTAAATATCTACATTATGAAAGCAATAAGGCATATATTTATATAAAAGTGGTATATATATGTATATATATATATATGTATATACTTTTTCAAATGAACTGCCAAGAGCCCATATTGAAAGACCCGATGGCCGCGGGTCTACCTGTGGCTGTCCGAGGTGCGAGTCCCGTCATCTCAAAGTACGTGCACTTTGGCTACGCGTTGTCCGCTCAAACCTTTATAACTTTAAATTCAAGCATCCGATAAAGGTGTGTTGTACCTTTTCGAAATGTTTTTGTCGAGAGCTACACAATGACATGGGATTAGAGGTTGTACAAAGTCGGAAAGATGGGTCCATGACTAGATCTTCAAGTCTTCAAATTCTATCTGGTGTGCTGTCTTGTGTAGTAGTCACTCGGGATTTGAGTTATGGTTCTTTTGGGACACCTTTGTATGTAGTGTTAATTGAAATGTGTTGAGATGACGTGAATGTAGCATTGAGGTGGAAAAATGACTATTTTCCCCCATCGGGGTTATCTCTGGCTTTTGTACAGATGTAGCAGTCATTGCTCAGGGTTATCTCTGAGATTGGGCTACTGTAAATGTTGAATGTCCTTAGGGTTATCTATGAGATTTTCTTGACCTCCAGGGGTTATCTTTGGGGTTGAACTGAGTGTCTTGGGGTTGTCTCCGGGGTTGGAATTGACTTTTTCGGGGTTACCTCCGGAACTTGGACTGGAGTCCTTGGGGTTATCTCCGAGGTTGGAACTAAATCTCTCGGGGTTGTCTCCAGGATTGAACTGAGTATCTCGGGGTTGTCTACGAGATTAAAAACTAGATCTCCCAGGGTTGTCTCCGGGATTGGAACTATTTTGACTCCCAGGGTTATCTCTAGAAGACAATTTTGCCCTTCTGTAGGGTTAGCAATAGGAATGCAAAATTTTGAGTGTCTACAGATGCCCCTCCTTATCATATTCATGCAATGCAATGGCATGGATAGGATAAAAATCACTAGACACTTGAAATGTGATAATCTAATCATGATGCAAATGAAATGCAGCATGATGAAAATGTATGATGAGTGTTATTTATTGGAATGGCTTCTAATAGGATGTGATAATTGTCTACTCCCACCGCTTTTTCGGGGGATGGAATTGTTAGGGATGACTCTGTTGAACTGTTTGGATGTCTACTCGGCCAGTAGTTTCCAAAGCTCTTATCACAAACATCTCCGGATGCAATGTTGGGGTTGTCGCCAGCGGTTTAAACTGTCCATCGGTTCTATTTCAGTATGATTTGCCGACCAGTTGCAAAGATGTCTTCAAAATCTTTGGAGGTTTCTCCATGCTTGAGACCGTAGGATATTGACATTGGGGTTATCACCAAAGTTCTTAATCTTCATTCCAGGCTTTCCATAGAAGATGTTCTTCTCATGTTTGAGAGGCTCTTATGGAATTGTGCTTTGATTGGTGAGGGTCTGTATAACAGATTCCATCATCAATCCTCCCTAATGAGGATGGTTTTGCATCGTCAAGTATTTCTAATGCTTAGTTGGAGTTACTGCCCACGGTTTGTACTGTCAGGGTTGCCTAACCCTCGTTGAAGTGTCCTTCAATGGATAACAATATCGGACCACCTCTGGTGCTTCGCTGGAGTTACTGCTAACGGATGGTGATGTCAGGGCTGCCTAACCTTCATTGAAATTTCCTACAACAGTTAACATCATCAGACCATCTCCGATGCTTCATTTGGATTTATCGCTAACTTTGATGATGTCGTATCGTTCGACCTTCATTGAAATGTCCTTCAATAGTTAACATCATCGGACCACCTCCAATGCTTCACTGGAGTTACTATAAACGGCTGATGATGTCAGAGTTGCCTGACCTTCGTTGAAATGTCTTTAAATGGTTAACATCATTGGACCACCTTTGATGCTTCGCTGGAGTTACTGCCAATGGCTGATGATGTCAGGGCTGCCTGACCTTCATTGAAATAGCTTTCAATGGTTAACATCATCAGACCACATTCGATGCTTCACTAGAGTTACTGCTAGTGGCTGATGATGTCAGGGCTGCTTGACCTTTGTTGAAATAGGTTTCAACGGCTAAGGATGTATAAAATCTCCGCTGGGGATGGATTTCTGACGAGATGTATGCTTTTGATTACAATTACAAGCCCAGGTTGATGGAATTGGACCTTTGCGAGGTATTGTCAAGGATAGCTTACAGCAGCTATGATCATTGGTTTTGTGAACCCTATGTCTAGGCAAATACCTGTAGACCCGCAGTTTGGTCTTTAAAAATCTGGATTTCAGGCTTTTCTACTTAATCGCGTAGCATCTTTTTTTCTAATTTGACTTTTCAGCTTGTGGGACCTCCTCTACAACTCAAATTTGATCGAGCCGGAGGGGGTGGGGACCACTTATCATCCACTAGCTATTATGGCACAGTTTAACCATTTTCAGGATGTTCATCCCTTTGACGGGGCATTGGGTTAGCGTTTGTCATCTTGGCTTCTGTCAGCAGAGGATTTGTCCAGGATTTATACCTGTTGGACCCATTGTGAGAGGGCTAACTTTTTAACTAGCCATCCAGGTCGTTCTACAGAGTATTATGCATGGTTGGAGACAGAGATTACATCGGCGACGGTTGTATTCTCAAAGCCGAGTATTGATTCTGATAGTGGGGAGCCTATGGAGTACCCCGATTCTCCCACTAAGGATGAGCTATTTACTGGTTTATCAGTAGCTCTTGTTGATTCCCCTAGTATTCTTGCTGTTGTGACTCTACATTCTACAGAAAATTTAGAGAAAAGTTTACATCTGATGACATTTGAGAGGGATCAGGTTAGGGCCTTGATGTTGACAGCTCTTTCTGATAGAGATGCCACTTTGACTGAGAGAGATGATGCTCTAGCTCACTGGGATACCCCTGTTGTTGAGCGAGATGAGGTTTGATCATCTAGGGATGCATCTGTTGTTGAGCGGGATGAGGCTCTAGCTACCTGAGATGCTGCCACTACAAATAGTGTTGCATTGAGATCTCATACTGTTGATATTATTGCAGAGATGAGTGCATTCATTTATGAGAATAGTAGCACCATGCAGATGATCGTAGATCTCCTGGCTCGTGTGGATACCCTAGGGCAGGAGCTCATAGATTTACCTCCACCTTCTGAGACAGATGTTATGTTAGACTTGATGGCTCACTTATCTACTTATTTGTAGATTAGCTTTGATTTTCCTGTATAGACTAGGTTAGCCATTTTTGTCATATACAAGATACATTGTATATATCAAACAGTATTATATGGCAAGGAAATATGTTTTGATCCACTTCCCTTTTTGATATACTTTGTTACTTACTTGATAGTTGCATATTTTCTAGGGCTTGTGATCTTGATATATTCTGAACTCCTCCTTGATGGATGGACATTGAGAAGTCTCAGGATCTTTCAGAATGGATCGTTAATCTTTTTATTCCCCTACCCTTTGGTAACTTGGGACTGGTTTTTAAATGTGGTTATGGAGAGGATTTTGGCTTTCTTCTCTGAGGTTGACTGCACCACAGATGTTCACCGGTACTCTCTTGTATGGAGGAGCCTAGGTTGTTCCATCTCTTATGGATTGGTGTTTCTCTTTGAGGATTCAACCGTAGCTTAGATGGTTACCTATTTTTCTCCCATTTATGTGGGGAGACTAGGTAGTTCCATCCCTTTGGTCTAAGCCGATAAAGTGTGGTTTAAGCGCCCCATAGATGGTTGTTGATGTATTCCCGTGTATTGGGGAGATCAGGTAGTTCCATCTCTTATGGTTTGGTTTGAAAGTTTGAAGGATGATCGCAGTACTGTTGACAGGGTTTTATGTTTTTTGTAAGGGTGAGACCGCACCGTGAATGGCTGCTTACATAATCCCATTGATGAGGGGGAGATCAGGTCTACGTAGTTCCAACCTAGCATGAAAAGGTTGAAAGTTGTATGTGGTAAAGAGGGTATAGAAATTTTTGTTTTTTCTATAGTTAGACCGGACCATAAAAATGGTTGCCTACTTACTCTAGTGTATTGGGGAGATCAGGTCTGTATAGTTCGTCCATGGTGGGACAAACTTAAGTTGTAAAGATGGTTGTATGTAGTGAGAAAGGTTTTGAAAACCTGAGTTGAGTGATGGATCTGATGATCCAGAACCAGGATGCTGGTTTATAGGTAACTTCAGACATAGTACCGTTTTATGGTGTTCGAGTTGATGAGTTAGGAAAATTCCTCACCATCCATCTCTTGTAATCTGAGGGCTCCTCCTGTCAATACCTCCTTGACAACAAACGGGCCTTCCTAGTTTGGGGCGAACTTTCCTTTAGATTGATCTTGGTTGTCAAGAACCTTTTTCAAGACCAAGTCATATTCTTTGAATTGCCGTAGCCAGACTTTCTTATTGTAGGATCAAGCGATCCTCTGTTGGTATAATTGACCACGAAAGATGGTTGTGGCCCTCCTTTCATCTATTAGAGACAATTGGTAGTATTGATCTTGTAACCATTGGTCTTCATCCAGCTGAGGGTCTATCAACACTCTCAGGGATTCCATTTCAACCTCTATGGGGAGAACTGCTTACATGCCATAGTTTAATGAGTAGGGGGTTCCCCCAGTGGAAGTGCACATTGATGTTCTGTAGGCTAATAGAGTCAAAGGAAACAGGTTAAGCCATCCTTTGTGATTGGCGGACATCTTTTGCATGATCTTTTTGATATTATTATTAGCCGCTTCAACGGCACCATTCATCTTTGGACGATAGATGACGGAGTTAAGATGCTTGATGTGGAATTTACTGCACAATTCCTCCATCATTTGATTGTTGAGGTTTTTGGCATTATCTGATACATCACCTCTGGTTGTCCATATCGACAAATGACATTATTTTTTATGAAACCAATGATCTCCTCTTTTGTAACCCTAGGGGAAGAGGCTACTTCTACCTACTTTGTGAAGTAGTCGATCATGGTGAAGATAAACCGATGACCATTACTGGATTTGGGCTCAATGGGCCCGATCACGTCCATTCCCCACATTGAGAAGGGCCAGGGCGAACTCATATTGTGGAGCTCCCTTAGAGGGACATGGATAGCATTCCCATTAATTTGGCATTGATATCATCTCTTGTCGTGATCATCATAGTCATCTTTAAGAGAGAGCCAGTAATGCCCTGTTCTTAGGATTTTCTTAACAAGTAGAAGGCCGCTCATATATGGGCCGCATACTCACCATAGATTTCATCCATGAGGCTCTGAGTTTGGTCTTTGTTTAGGCATCTTAGAAGGCCTAGTCCTGCATCTCTTTTGTAGAGTACGTCTCCGCTTAGATAGAATTTCATGGCCATTCGATGGATTTGCTTTCTTTCAGCTTGACTCGCCCCAGTAGGTGTAGATCCATCTCATAGATACTCCTTGATAGACTGATACCAAGGGTGTTGGATGGTAGGCAGCTCATCCGATACTTCTCCAATGTAATTCACGTAGGCTTGAGCATTTTGACGGGAAACTGTGATATTTTGAATGCTTCCCCTTTAAGGTATGTTGATCAAGGAGACCAAAGTTGCTAGTGCTTTAGCAAAGTCATTCTTGTTTCGAGGAATATGGAGGAAGGATATTTCTTCAAACTCCGAAGCTATTTGGATAACCTGTCGATGGTAAGGCAGCAAATGTAATTCTTTGGTGTGATAGACCCCATTGGTTTGTCTAATTACCAATTCAGAATCTCCAAAGACATTTAACCATTTGATGCCCATGGATTGGGTTAGCTTCAACCCCATTATACAGCCTTCATACTCAGATGTGTTGTTGGTGTTGACAAACTACAATTTGATGGTAATGAGATACTGGTCACTAGAATTGCTCCAGCTCCGGCACCTTCCATTTTTATAGCTCCATCAAAATACATCCTCTATGATTGGGGCGCATTGTCCTGATGGCGTTGCTAAATTATCATTATCCCTTCATCAGGGAAATATGTTTCCAAGGGATTGAAAAAATTATAATTAACTAACATGTGCTAACTTCGTTCGGGTTACTCTCTTTTTGAGAAGTCACGTAAAACACTCTTCCTAAAACCACCGACTTTGTTTTGTCCGCATACGCCTTTGGTGCCACAGTCCCAGTTGAACTTGACTTTGGTGCACGACAAAATCGGGCTAGGTGACCTTCTTTTCCACAATTGTAACATGCTTTGGACTGGATCACGTAGTTTGGACTGATATGTCCCTCCCATCCGCATTTGAAGCATACAATTGGTGGTCGTTCTCCTTCTTTGAAAATGGTTATTGGTGTTGCTGTCTTTCCATCGTTGTTGAACCTTCTCTTCTTGAATTTTCCACTTCTATTATCTTGGCCATGATTACCACCAAAGTGGTTACCATTCTTGGCATGATAATTTCCCCCACGATGGTTATCATTGTTCCGATGGTCGTTGCCACCGGAATGATTATTATCGTGTTGCTGGTCATTACCTTTTGGTTGTGCTGACTCATTATCGCGCTCCAATAACTGAGCCCTATTCACAATAAATGAATATAAACAAAGTTTGTGAGAAATGAGGTATTGACGTATATCGGGTTTCAAACCTCTTAGAAACATTCGCGTCATTCGCTCCTCATTATCGACCAAATGGGATGCAAACCGGGATAACTCCGCAAATTTAGCCTCGTATTGCGACACGGTCATATTATTTTGCTCTAACTTGATGAATTCCACCTCCTTCATGTGACAAATACTTTCAGGAAAGTACTTGTCGTTGAATAACTCTGGGAACTTCTCCCAAGACATCTTGAAAAGGCCAGTCGGTAGATGCGTTTCTGATTCCCACCCAAGAATCGCTTCTTCACGCAACATAAAGGTGGCAATGGAACCTTTTGCTCTCGGAGCATCCCAAGACATCAAATATCTTGGTGATCCGCTTTAACCACGTCTACGCCTTTAAGTGGTTACGGCTTTCCCAAAAACTCCGGTGGTCCGGCTCCTTGAATCGCTTAGAAGTGACCGGTGCGTCGGTTGCCATTGTTTCCACCTGCATTTTGAATAGGAGTCTCTCTCGCCTAATGTTGCATGAATTGCGTAAAGCCTCTGAACATCCCATCATTAATCATCTGATCGGTGTTGTTATTTACCTGAGGATTATTGTCTTCCAGTTGCACATTATCTTGGGTATTGATCGTTGGTGACTCAACGGTCTCATGTGCTTCATTGCTGATCTCAACATTTTCAGAAGCCACTTTCAAACACTGTCACAAAATAAGGGTTAATTAACATATCGCATATTATCCCTATACTCTGACCGACCAATTAAATATCAAATAAACTTAGGTAGGTCATACTAGCGAATGAATTCCCCATCTCTCCCCTCCTAGTTCTTGTCTCACATCTCAGCCAGGGATCATATCCCTAAGCTTTGATACCAACTGTGATGCCCCCAAAATAGGTATACATCACCCATCTTGAGTCTCCAAATACATGGTACAGAATTCAAATACAACTTAATAATACAACTATCGTGTAAAATACGACAATACATATGATGTGAGTTTTAATAAAAATATTGTTGTCTAGACAATATCCACACTCAATGGAGTCCTCATTACACTTATTGTCACACTATTTAACAGAATAGTGAGGACTACTAATGTTATCATCTGGACCGTCACTCCGTTCCCCGACTCATCCTTGCTATATTCTCATTTCCTGAAGGGAACAGTGAAAGAAAGGGTGAGCTCTACTAGCCCAGTAAGAAATATTATGACTAAGATAATGCAAAATAAATTATCATTAGCCTTCAACAATGTTAAACTGATAAAATACAATAGACATCAAGTTTAACTGCAGCGAAATAAGCAATCCATTAGAAGAGTCAAGTAGAGCATGATATCTACTATCTTCTATGATTTAATAAAAAGATTTTCATCAACTTTATCACTGAGACTCAGCTTAATAAATAAACCACATCATCCTTGCACCACGACCAAGGATATTCATGTAATCATCAATGGTTATGATTATACCGAATAATCCCTGGTCATAATCATACCAAAAACTGTCCACCAATGAACTACAGGCCATTGATGACTTTTACCACATCATTTGTCACATTACGATTATGATTATACTGAATAATCCCTGGTCATAATCATACCAAGTCTATCTATGCACGTAAGCCAAAGATAACTTTAATCATAATATAAGCATGAGGATGATGACAATGACATAATAATTCAATAAAACAAGTTCAAGGATAAATTTTAAAGATTTATAATTTAATTTATCCAGAAATTAATAATGTCCAAATTGTCAACATGATACTTCTTTGTAGAGTAAAATTCAAGAATGCTCAGAAGAATATTTCCATGAAAAGATACTGAATGAAGTGCAAATATCAAGGATATTCCACTAATTTCATGGAGTATAAAAGCTAAAACTTTAACCAACTTGGTATAATAGAATATATGAACTGTAAATGGATTTTCGCCCGCCATGCGATAATCCACGTAGACAGATCATTTCCACAATTTAAAAAGGAATGAAAACGAAGGATCATTCACCATGCATGTGGTAAATCCACATAGACAGGTTATTCCAACAGAATAATAAAGAATGGAATAACAGAAGAATTTCACCATGTATGCGGTACTTCGCATAGACATGTTATTCCAACATAATAATAATGAATGGAACCAGGTCATGCGTAATCCGCACAGACAGGATATTCCAACAAAATAATAAAGAATTGAATAATAGAAGAATTTCACCATGTATGCGGTACTTCGCATAGACAGGTTATTCCAACATAATAATAAAGAATGGAATAACAGGAGAATTTCACCATGTATGCGATACTTCACATAGACAGGTTATTCCAACATAATAATAAAGAATGGAATAACAGAAGCTCTCTTCATGAATACGAAAGAAATAATACCCCATACCTCAAAAGAAGATCGGATTTGGAATAGTGAGGTGGAGTACTCTTCTTCTTTCTCTCTATAATTTCTCTCTATAATAATTGCTCTATAGCTTTAGTGAATTGGTGAGAAATGAAGGAAGAATGAGCTTCTATTTATAGGAAAATAATTTCGATAATTGCACGTTTTGGGGCTCGAAATATTACAGTACAATACCTTCAACTTTTCCTTCATTTTTAATTTAGTCCTGCAAGTATTATCAAACTTGCATCACCTCCCCTAATAGTAAATAATGTGAATCAATAATTCAATCATGTGAATCAATAGTTATAATCATGTGAAAATATGAATTACAGTATAGTACCTCCATCTATACCTCCATTTTTAACTTAGTCATGCAAGTATTATCAATCTTGCACCAACTCCCCTGATAGTAAATGAATGTGACGCAATAGTACACACATGTGAACACATAGTTATAATCATGTGAATCAATAGCAATTAATTGCTCATTTATCCGGTTAATTACTCGATTGGTCAATATAACCTCCAGACATCAATTATTATCAAAATAAATATCGATTTTCACTAACACTAGTAATTCGAACACAATGGAACTATCAAATTCATCTTTAATCAACACGAACTTATTCATCATTAATATTATAACTCACCATATTTAACAACTAGGTCTTTCCCAGGAAAGAGGGGGCTTTCCGATAAAGATTTCTCCTTATTGGCGCGCAATTAGATGACCAAATTTCTCCTTGACAGAACTTCTAGACATTGTAAATATTGTAATTTAATAATATGAATAACTTTGTCATCTCAATTATTGATTTAATAATATATCATATTATGCAGCTGATACTATGACAATAATCGAATCAATAATATAAGAGATTCGAAGCAATTACTGTAGCAATCATTGAGTATAACTGAGTGACTTCTCACGTAAGCATCAATAATCAATACAGTGTGCTACTATGCAACCACACGTATTAATGTACTTTTACTACCGAGTAGTTCAAAACAGTTTTAACGGTAACACTTCCGCCGTTATTTTTATAAAAAGATAATTCTGTCGTTTTCTTATTACGAAAATACTTCAGTTGTGGGGTCCACCAATGATTGTGTCGTCGTACGAATATTCACTATCTCAAATCCACAGCTATAACACTATCTCAAATCCACACCATAATATTAAAAAAAATATTTCGAGAAAATTAAATCTTTATTCATAAAATCTGGGGTCTCACAATCTCCCCTCCTTATGAAATTTCGCCCTCGAAATTTATGTAGGAACCTGGTATTCCGAAGAGGTAAAGATACCTTGAATACCGTTATCATCAAAAATATTACACGTTGCATACGCGCATGCCCAATGTCCTCTGATTGCCTCTTAATGCACATCAGTCCCTAAAATATCAATTTTAGGCCTTGATACCTACCTCAAATCTCAAAACATAAAGAATGAAAGTTTTAGGTCTACTCATTATCTTTTCGAATAATTCTTAATCACCTCAATCGGAGTTCGTATGAAAACGTTATGCCCAATTTACTAAAGGACGTCCGGATAGATTTTGGCTTAACACTTGACCAGCGCTTAGGCGCCCAAATTTGGCCTTGGGCCAGCGCCTAGGTGCCCAAGAATAGATTCTAAGCGCCGAGCCTAGTGCCTAGGCGTTCGACCTTTGACACTTAACTCTAATTTTCCAGATTTTGCAACTTTTGACAAATATATTTCAAATCTTCATAACTTCTTCATCCGTTATCGAAATTAGTCCATTTTTTGAGGCTATGGAAAGCTTGTAACATGCTCTACAAAACCCCCCATGATTTTATAATTTTTCAGATTCATTAATTATTCCAAAATTTAACTCCAAAGTCCCCCAAGACGAAGTTTTTACTAACAACGATACGTTAAAAACGTTATGAACACGCGACATATTTGGTGGTAAAACGAGTTTATAGGCCACAGTTCCTACTCGATCGAGGATTTCAAATGGGCCAATTAAATCGAGGGTTGAGATTTCCTCTCTTCGTTGATTCTTGCTTCTAGAATAACGCCCTCTTGAACCTTCTTCTTCACATTCATCAAATTCGGGTGTGTAGCTTGAGCGGCTTTAACTTTATCGATTAAAGTCGATTCTACTTGTATATTCGTTATCTTCGCGTGGGTCCCTAGAGTCTTTAACTCTATCTTCATCATTTGTAAGTTATACAAAATGGGACTTTATGTTAACAACATCGCACTCATAAACGCATATGATCTTCTACTCAACACGTCAGCTACCACGTTCGCTTTTCCATGATGGTATTGAATGGTACGATCATGATCTTCAATAGCTCGAGCCAACATCTTTGGCACATGATACATTCATTTTAAATAAAGAAATATTTGAGGGTTTTAGAAATGGGTTTTGTACTGGGGTCAATACAAAATTCGATTTCACGCTCTAGGGGTAGGCTAAGGAGTCTTCAAGAATACGTCAGGAAATTTATTAACAATAGAAATATCATTCAAAACTGTGACCCTCATCCAAGACTTGGATAGTACGTCACATTGATACCTATCAATTTGCCATCTTCATTCACGACGTCGCCTACAGAAAGTCTGGCTTCGGTACATTCCACACAAGGAAGTCACCAGATAAAGGCTCAGGGCTCTTTACTTATGGCTTAATATGACAGTGATTGACTTTAGGGGTTTAGTTGCTTGAATTCACATAATAGATTGGTTAGGAATATGAAAGCTAACAACCTTACGAAAAGCATGATGAGTAGTTAACCAATCGATTCCTAAAATCACATCAAAGGCAAGTATTTTCAAAGAGATAAGATCGACAGGTAACGTGAAATTGTCGATTTGAATCAAACAAGATTTATAAACAGTGGAGCTAATGAAGGTTTTTCCTAATGAAATTTCAACCGATTAGTCAAAGTCTAACTTCTCTAAGGTCAAATTTAAACAGTGAGCGCAAGAAAGAGAGATAAAAAAATGGGTAGAACCGGTATCTAATAAGGTATAGACTTCGCAAAAATTTATAATTAACTAACCGATGCTAACTTCATTCGGGTTACTCACTTTTTGAGAAGTCACAAAAAATGCTCTTCCTGAAACCGCTACTTTGTTTTGACCGCATCCGCCTTTGGTGCCACCGTCCCAGCTGGACTTGACTTTGGTGTACGACAAAATCTGGGTAGGTGACCTTCTTTTTTACAATTGTAACATGCTTTGGACTGCATCACGAAGTTTGGACTGATATGTCCCTCCCCTCCGCATTTGAAGCATATAATTGGTGGTCGTTCTCCTTCCTTGAAAACAGTTATTGGTGCTGCTGTCTTTCCATCGTTGTTGAACCTTCTCTTCTTGAATTTTCCACTTCTATTATCTTGGCCATGATTACCACCGAAGTGGTTATCATTCTTGGCATGATAATTTTTCCCACGATGGTTATCATTGTTCTGATGGCCGTTGCCACTGGTATGATTATTATCGTGTTGCTGGTCATTACCTTTTGGTTGTGCTGACTCATTATCACGCTCCAATAACTGAGCCCTATTCACAACATCTGAACATAAACAAAGTTTGTGAGAAATGAGGTATTGACGTATATCGGGTTTCAAACCTCTTAGAAACATTCGCGTCATTTGCTCCTCATTATCGACCAAATGGGATGCAAACCGGGATAACTCCGCAAATTTAGCCTCGTATTACGACACGGTCATATTATTTTTCTCTAACTTGATGAATTCCACCTCCTTTATGTGACAAATACTTTCGGGAAAGTATTTGTCATTGAACAACTCTTGGAACTTCTCCCAAGACATCTTGAGTGCGTCAGGCTGGGTACGTTTTACAGATTCCCACTAGTAATCTGCTTCTTCACACAACATAAAGGTGGCAAAGGGAACCTTTTGAAGGGATTTCGGCACAAAAACGCAACAGAAAAAGAATAATTTAAGGCAATTCCGAAACCCTAAACAGGATCCATGCGAAAATCAATTAACTCAGTGGTTAAAAATTATACCGATTGTGATACTAAAATTGATGCGCTCGAATCTCCAACGCAATCCAAATAAATCGCGCCTCTACGGTATCCACACGAACGCTCCGAGAATCGTCCTACGATCTGCAGAAGAAGGAACCGCTGTACTAGCCACCAAGGATGAGGATTTTCAGAACTTGTTTCTCTCTAGTCTCTCTCTAAGAGCGGCTAGGGTTTTCAGTTTATGAATAATACCTAAAATGGCTACTACACATCATATATATAGCAATTAAAAGGAATTATTCAAAACCTAATTTCATAAAATCTAAATTTATATATATTTTAATTAAGTCTTACTTAATTAATATACCTATATATAAATTATCCTATTAATTTAAATTCTTAATTTAAATACTATCAATCATATTGATATATTTAAATATTTACAATTTAAATTAATTCTCTTTTAATTAGGTTCTATGTGTGTGACCCTATAGGTTATTATTATGTTGGCAATAATTTTAAAATCATATTATAAAATTATAAACAGTGAGCGGTATCTAGTAATGCATCACTGCTACCTAAGTAATAATAAGATCGATGATTCGATGCAACCTTTTCGTGACCAATGTTTCAATGTAATGTAATCCTTTTAACTTTAATATCCTAGATTAAACTCGAGTCATGGAATGTGTCATACTCTTCATAATTTAATCTGAGTTTACTTGATCAATGAGTAGACTATATGAAACAAATCACTATTTGAGCATGGCCATGCATTTCATAGTCCTACTCAATCAAGAGGCCTATGGATATCACCCCTAATATATATAGGAAGGTTAAATTCCATCTAGATCACTCATACTCCTCACACGATTCATGATGTACCCAATAATCACCTTTATAGTCCACCCTATTAAAGGTGACATTTGATGATATCAAAGTACATAAATTCTCGTGTAGTAATATAGTGATTTCAGGTCGGAGGACCATTACATCATTGTCACTATGAGAATTGCTAATGACACTTCGCATAATGCTCCATATAGAATTCTCATGGTGGGTCTGTCCAGTACATTGTTCTCTAACATGTACCTATGCATTGACTTAATATCTCATATATTTATGACCAATGAGATTTGGTCATCAGTCAATACACATACTAGTCTCAATGCATCATTGTTGTCACATCAACAATAATACTCGACTAGGGACATTTAAGAACAATGATACTAATTATAATTATATAATCTCATGTTCAAGTCACATACTTGAAACTATATAATTTGTATCACTATTCTAAGAAATTTTATTATGTTAACATTTATATGATGCAGTAAATAAAACCATAATAAAATCATTTATTTATTCAATCAAATATAATATCAAAATGTTAAGCAATTATATCAAATAATTGGCCTCTAGGGCATAAACTCTAATGAGTCTCCCACTTGCACTAGAGCCAATCACTCATGTATCTAATACCCATGGAACTAGTGTGTAATCGTTGCTTGCCAACTGCTGCGACAAAAAGCCTTGGTCGATGGATCTACAACATTATCATCTGTTGGCACTCTTCCTATATGTACATCTCCTCTATCAATGATTTCACGGATGAGATGGTACCGCTTTAAGTATATGCTTAGATCGTTGGTGAGATCTGGGTTCCTTGCTTTGTGCAATGGCTCCATTATTATCATAGTATAGAGCAACCAGATCAACAATGGTTGGAACAACACCAAGTTCAATGATGAACTTTTTAATCCATACGGCCTCCTTGGCTGCACTAGAAGCAGCAATATACTTAGCCTCTGTTGTAGAATCGGCTACTGTCTCTTGCTTCAAACTCTTACAGCTAATAGTACCACCATTAAGGCAAAACACAAAACCTGACTGAGACTTATAGTCATCATTGTCAGTCTGGAAACTAGCATCTGTGTAACCCTTTTTGCGCGATTCGTCTTCACCTCCATATACCAAGAATGAATCCTTAGTCCTCTTTAGGTACTTGAGGATATTCTTGACTGCTGTCCAGTGACCTTCACCTGGATTCGACTGGTATCTGCTCGTTATGCTCAAAGCATACGAGACATCCGGACGAGTACATATCATTTCATACATAATAGATCCAATTGTCGAAGCATAAGGGATCTTTCTCATACGCTCCTCATCATCTTGTTATTTAGGACATTGGGCCTTAGAGATCTTTATACCATGAGTCATGGGTAAGTGTCCTTTTTTTGCCTCTTGCATGCTGAACCGTTTTAGCACTTTATCAATATATGTACTCTAACTTAGGCCGATCATTTTTCTCGATCTATCTTGATAGATCTTGATACCTAAAATTGTAGGCTGCATCGCCAAAATCTTTCATGGAGAAACATTTAATAACCATATTTTTACAGCCTGTAATGAAGGAATGTCATTCCCAATAATTAATATGTCATCAACATATAATATCAGGAATACAATGTGACTCCCACTAACCTTCTTATATACACAAGGTTCATCTTCATTTTTAATAAAGCCAAAATCTTTGACTGCTTCATCAAATCGAAGATTCCAACTCTGAGAGGCTTGCTTCAATCCATAAATGGATCGTTGCAGCTTACATACCTTTCCAGCATCCTTTGGAGTGACAAATCCCTCAGGTTGTGTCATGTACACATCCTCAAGGAGATTTTCGTTAAGGAAAGTAGTTTTGACATCCATCTGCCAGATTTCGTAATCATAAAAAGCTGCAATAGCAAGTAAGATCCTGATGGATTTAACCATTGCCACTGGAGAGAAGGTTTCATCATAGTCAACACCTTGAACATGTTTGAAACCTTTTTGCTACCGATCGACCTTTATAGGTTTGTACATTACCATCCATGTTGGTTTTCTTCTTGAAAACCCACTTGCACCCTATTGGTTTTACCCCTTCGGGTGGATCAACCAAAGTCCATACTTGGTTAGTATACATGGAGTCCATTTCAGATCTCATGGCTTCAAGCCATCTCTCACAATCTGGTCCATTCATAGCTTCTTGGTAGGAAGTAGGCTCATCCTGATCTATGAGCATCACATCACCGTTTTGAGTCACAAGATATCCATAATATCTCTCGGGCTTTTGGCGTGTCCTACCAGATCTCTGAATTCCTTGTGTAATTGAAAGCGGAGTTCACTTTCCACAATTTCTTGTGGTTCCCGCTCATGTTCAACTTCGAGTTCAATGATATTTTGTGATTCTCGAATTTCTTCGAGTTCTACTTTCTTCCCACTGTTTCCTTTAGAGACAAATTCTCTTTCTAGAAATATACCAGTTCGAGCAACAAACACTTTGTTCTCAAAAGGTTTGTAGAAATAATACCCTTTTGTTTCCTTTGGGTATCCCACAAAATTACATTTGTCAAATTTGGGTCCGAGCTTGTCAGAATCCAGACGTTTTACAAACGCCTCGCAACCCCAAATCTTCATAAACGACATACTAGGACGTTTCCCAGTCCACATCTCATATAGTGTCTACTGAACCATTTTTGTAGGAACACGGTTAAGTGTGAATGCAGCTGTCTCTAGGGCATGACCCCAGAAGCTTATTGGAAGATCTGCATGACTCATCATTGATCGTACCATGTCCAATAAGGTTCAATTACTCCTCTCAGACACGCCATTCCATTGTGGTTTTCCAGGTGGAGTGAGCTGTGATATAATACCACACTCCTTTAGAAGGTCATCAAAGTCTAGGCTTAAGTATTCACCTCCTCGATCGCATCGAAGGGCTTTTATGTTTTTGCCAAATTGGTTTTGAACTTCATTCTTGAATTCCTTGAACATTTCAAAGGATTCGGATTTCTCTCTCATAAGATACACATATCCATATCTACTGAAGTCGTCAGTAAATGTAATAAAGTAATAAAACCTACCTCTCGCTAACAAACTCATGGGTCCACATACATCACTATGTATAAGTCCCAATATATCGCTAGCCCGTTCACTATGTCCAATGAAAGGGGCTTTAGTCATCTTTCCTAATAAACAAGATTCACATTTTTCATATGATTCAAAATCAAATGAATCCAAAAATCCATCCTTATGGAGTTTTGATATGCGTTTCACATTTATATGGCCCAAACGACAGTGCTAGAGATATGTCAGATTTGAATCATTTGATTTAAATCATTTTGTATTTATGTTATAGATAGGCATTTCCAAATCAAGAATATAAAGACCGTTAAACAATTGTGCAACACCATAGCAAATATCATTTAAGTAAAACGAACAACGATTGTTCTTAATTATAAATGAAAATCCTTTCTTGTCCAAACAAGTATTTTTGCTTATAGTAGGCACATAATAACAATCCTCTAATTCTAATACTAGCCCATTGGGCAAAGATAAATGATAAGTTCATACAGCCAGTGCAGCAACTTTTGCTCCATTCCCAACTCGTAGGTCAACCTCCCCTTTTGCCAAAGTCCTACTCCTTCGAAGTTCCTGAACATTAACACAAATGTGAGAACCACATCCAGTATCCAATACCCATGATGTAGAAGTAGACAAATTAACTTCTATAACATATATACCTGAATCAGAAATCACACTTCCTTTCTTTTTCTTAACTTCTTCCAAATAAGCATAACAATTCCTCTTCCAGTGTCCAGGTTTTCCACAAAAGTGATAATCACCTTCTTTAGCCACCCCACCTTTAGGTTTTAAAGCCTATTTGGTTTTGGAATTAGGTTTGGCACCAGAATTAGATCCTATCTTTTTCTTGCCTTTCCATTTTCCCTTAGCGTTCCCCTTTTGCACCATCATTATGGGAGCGGGTCCTGCCTTTTTCATGTTGTTCTCTATAGTTCTTAACATGCTCAACAACTCAGTAAGTGGTTTCTCAATTTCATTCATTAGATAATTCATAACAAATTGAGAGTAGTTGATGTTCAATGATCGCAAAACAAGATCAGTTTGGGCCTCCGGAGTGATTGGAAAACCCAACATATCAAGGTATTCAATATACCCAATCATTTTTAGCACATGTGGACCAACTGGATCACGTTCACCCATTTTGCAGTGATACAACGCCTTGCTTATATCATACCTCTCCTGTCGAGCATGCCCTTCGAACAATTTCTTTAGATGCTCGATCATCTCATAAGCATCCATCAACTCATGTTTCTTCTAAAGCTCAGCGTTCATGGTAGCTAGCATGAGATAACTCACGTCCAGAGCATCATCTTGATGCTTCTTGTAAGCATTATGCTCCGCACGTGGTGCAGTGATAGCTGGTGCTGCAGGAATGGGCCCATCAAGGACATATAGCTTGCGCTCTTGTTTGAGGACAATCCTCAAGTTCCTTTGCTAGTCAAGTAAATTAATCCCACTCAGCTTGTCCTTCTAAAGGACTGATCGTAGTGAAAGATTACTTGTGTTGTTGTTGTTTGCCATTGATATCTATAATTTATAAGTGCCAAAATAATAATTTAAATTGCAGAGTTGATATTATGTAATTGATAATAGTACATTCAAAATATACCTCCCACTATTTTATTCAAATTAATAGCCCTCACCATTAATTCGGAAAGCATTTTTATTAAATCTTTCTAGTGAGCCAAGATCCATATTTCATTATGACTTAAGTTAGCTTTGGCTAATCTCTTAAAACACAATTATTTAGGTAGACAACCCTTTTGTCAATTATATCATATATAACTCTTGGATAGTTTGGTAAACAACATTTGTTTCTAGTCCATCTAATGGTACCTACCAAACTCTATGCCTCTAAGTCCACAATCCTATTGTGATAACTTAGTTAAGTCGGGCCCAATGATTTTAACAGTTTGGATATCACAATTATCCTATCGCATCTTACCAAGATAAATAGGGTACTTTGCTTTGGAAAACCTACATCTATTGATCAAGGGCTTGATGAGTGTTATTCATTAGAAGGCATCTGATTTAGACTTAATAATTTAATGAGGGATTTTATAAATAAATTTAGATCTCACCAATTTTTAATCTTATTAAGCATGCACATTATTTATCATATCATATCGCATACAAGCATAAATAAAGTGCGAAATTAAATGTGTCACAATTATGGCCCAATCCACTGTCAATCTTTTCAAGCTAATGAAAGATTGAAGGTCAATCTAAGGTGGTAAAAGATCTTAAAATAAATAGCTTCCTTGGATCTTCCTCAAGCATGTGCCTCCTCTCCATCATCATCTTTCCATCATGTTCTCCATCTTGACATCTTCATCGATTAAAGATTATTACATGACATAAAGAAACCTCAAGTTACATTCGAGGGGATTTAGATGAGAAGAGAATATTACATTAGAATTTATAGACAGGCACGACATGCAAGCCGTATTTCAAAACCAAAAACCACTAACCTATGGGTCAAAAGGCCATAACTGTGCACCATGCATATCACACTAAACACATAATAATTTATATAATTAAAGAAAACTATATATCACATATTGGGGTCACGACCATCATGCGCCACTGACTTGGGGGGTCAGGGGGTCTCCCCCAGCGGTGGTCCGGTGACCGATCATTTGGCGGTGGTCTCATTGGCCGGTCAATGAATGAGCGGTGGCGGCGAAATACAAAAAAAAAAATTTTGAACTATAATTTGTATTGCAGAATTTTTCCAAATGATTCTCTAAAACAGTTTCAGAATCACATATTTTAATCCACCAAAATACTCATAATAACAATAAACCCAATACATATCATATATATCCAGTTTCAATTAATCATATTAAATCGAATTTTTAGGCTTCTAATCCAATTAGAACATAATTAGTATACTTTATTACGCTATATAAGATACAATTACCAGAACTCCATATACATGCATATCTATTACTGATATTCGTAATACCAGAATATGTCGATTACAGAATATCATATACTCAATTTCAGATCGGTAAAATTGTATCAACATACATCATATATATCAAAAATAATATAATTAATTTTAGATCGGTAAAATTGTATCATCACATATCATATATATCGAAAACAATTAAACATGTTATCTGAATTAATCGTTTCGCAAGTATCTTTGATACCACTGAAGGGATTTCGGCACAAAAACGCAGCGGAAAAAGAACAATTTAAGGCAATTTCGAAACCCTAAACAGGATCCATGCGAAATCAATTAACTCAGTGGTTAGAAATTATACCGATTGTGATACTGAAATTGATGCTCTCGAATCTCCAATGCAATCCAAATGAATCGCGCCTCTACGGTATCCACACGAACGCTCCGAGAATCGTCTTACGATCTGCAGAAGAAGGAACCGCGGTACTAGCCACCAAGGATGAGGATTTTCAGAACTTGTTTCTCTCTAGTCTCTCTCTAAGAGCGGCTAGGGTTTTCAGTTTATGAATAATACCTAAAATGGTCGCTACATATCATCATATATATAGCGATTAAAAGGAATTATTCAAAACCTAATTTAATAATAAAATATATAATATATATATATCTTAATTAAGTCTTACTTAATTAATATACCTATATATAAATTATCCTATTAATTTAAATAATTTAAATACTATCAATCATATTGATATATTTAAATATTTATAATTTAAATTAATTCCCTTTTAATTACGTTCTATGTGTGTGACCCTATAGGTTATTATTACGTTGGCAATAATTTTAAAATCATATTATAAAATTATAAAGCGTGAGTGATGACATCTAGTAATGCATCATCTTTGCTACCCAAGTAATAATAAGATCGATGATTCGATGCAACCTTTTCAGTGACCAATGTTTCAATGTAATTTAATACTTTTAACCTTAATATCTAGATTAAACTCGAGTCATGGAATGTGTCATACTCTTCATAATTTAATCTAAGTTTACTTGATCAATGAGTAGACTATATGAAACAAATCACTATTTGAGCATGGCCATGCATTTCATAGTCCTACTCAATCAAGAGGCCTATGGATATCACCCTAATATATATAGGAAGGTTAAATTCCATCTAGATCACTCATATTCTCACACACGATTCATGATGTACCCATTAATCACCTTTATAGTCCACCCTATTAAAGGTGACATTTGATGATATCAAAGTACATAAATTCCCGTGTAGTAATATAGTGATTTTAGGTCAGAGGACCATTACATCATTGTCACTATGATAATTGCTAATGACACTTCGCATAATGCTCCATATAGAATTCTCATGGTGGGTCTGTCTAGTACATCGTTCTCTAACATGTACCTATGCATTGACTTAATATCTCATATATTTATGACCAATGAGATTTGGTCATCAGTCAATCCACATACTAGTCTCAATGCATCATTGTTGTCCCATCAACAATAATACTGGACTAGGGATATTTAAGAACAATGATACTAATTATAATTATATAATCTCATGTTCAAGTCACATACTTGAAACTATATAATTTGTATCACTATTCTAAGGAATTTTATTATGTTAACAGTTATATGACGCAATAAATAAAACCATAATAAAATCATTCATTTATTCAATCAAATATAATATCAAAATGTTAAGCAATTATATCAAATATTGGTCTCTAGGGCATAAACTCTAACAGCCAAATACATGGTACAGAATTCAAATATAACTTAATAATACAACTGTCATGTAAAATACGATAATACATATGCTGTGAGTTTTAATACAAATATTTTCATCTAGACAATATCCACACTCAATGGAGTCCTCATTACATTTATTGTCACACTATTTAACAGAATAGTGAGGACTACTAATGCTATCATCTGGACCGTCACTCCGTTCCCCGACTCATCACAGCTATATTCTCATTTCCTGAAGAGAACAGTGAAAGAAAGGGTGAGCTCAACTAGCCCAGTAAGAAATATTATGACTAAGATAATACAGAATAAATTATCATTAGCCTTCAACAATGTTAAACTGATAAAATACAATAGACATCAAGTTTAAGCTGCAATGAATAAGCAATCCATTAGAAGAGTCAAGTAGAGCATGATATCTACTATCTTCTATGATTTAAAAGATTTTCATCAACTTTATCACGAGACTCGACAATAAATAAACCACATCATCCCTGCACCACGGCCAAGGATATTCATGTAATCATCAATGGTCATGATTATACCGAATAATCCCTGGTCATAATCATACCAAAAAGCGCCCACCAATGAACTACATGTGCCAATGAGGACTTTTACCACATCATTCGTCACATTACGGTCATGATTATACCGAATAATCCCTGGTCATAATCATACCAAGTCCATCTATGCACGTAAGCCAAATATGACTTTAATCATAATATAAGCATGTGGATGATGACAATGACATAATAATTCATTAAAACAAGTTCAAAGATAAATATTAAAGATTTATAATTTAATTTATCCAGAAATTAATAATGTCCAAATTGTCAACATGATACTGCTTTGTAGAGTAAAATTCAAGAATGCTCGGAAGAATATTTCCATGAAAAGATACTAGATGAAGCGCAAATATCAAGGATATTCTACTAATTTCATGGAGTATAGAAGCCAAAACTTTAACCAACTGAGTATAATAGAATATATGAACTGTAAATGGATTTTTGCCCACCATGTGGTAATCCACGTGGACAGATCATTTCCACAATTTAAAAAGGAATGAATATGAAGGATCATTCACCATGCATGTGGTAAATCCACATAGACAGGTTATTCCAACAGAATAATTAATAATGAAATAATAGAAGAATTTCACAATGTATGCGCTACTTCGCATAGACAGGTTATTCCAACATAATAATAAAGAATGGAATAACAGAAGAATTTCACCATGTATGTGGTACTTCGCATAGACAGGTTATTCCAACATAATAATAAAGAATGGAACCAGGTCATGTGTAATCCGCACAGACAGGATATTCCAACAAAATAATAAAAAATTGAATAACAGAAGAATTTCACCATGTATATGGTACTTCGCATAGACAGGTTATTCCAACATAATAATAAAGAATGGAATAACAGAAGAATTTCACCATGTATGTGGTACATCGCATAGATAGGTTATTTCAATATAATAATAAAGAATGGAATAACAGAAGCTCTCTTCATGAATACGAAAGAAATAATACCCCTTACCTCAAAAGAAGACTAGATACTGGAATAGTGAGGTAGCAGACTTCTCTTCTTCTTTCTCACTATAATTTCTCTTTATAATAATTGCTCTATAGCTTTAGTGAATTGGTGAGAAATGAAGGAAGAATGAGCTTCTATTTATAGGAAAATATAGTTTCGATAATTGCACATTTTGGGGCTCGAAATATTACAGTACAATACCTTCAACTTTTCCTTCATTTTTAATTTAGTCCTGCAAGTATTATCAAACTTGTACCACCTCCCCTAATAGTAAATCATGTGAATCAATAGTTCAATCATGTGAATCAATAGTTATAATCATGTGAAAATACGAATTACAATATAGTACATCCATCTATACCTCCATTTTTAACTTAGTCATGCAAGTATTATCAATCTTGCACCAACTCCCCTAATAGTAAATAAATGTGACTCAATAGTACACACATGTGAACACATAGTTATAATCATGTGAATTAATAGCAATTAATTGCTCATTTATCCGATTAATTACCCGATTGGTCAATATAACCTCCAGACATCAATTATTATCAAAATAAATATCAATTTTTGCTAACACTAATAATTCCAACACAATGGAACTATCAAATTCATCTTTAATCAACACTAACTTATTCATCATTAATATTATAACTCACAATATTTAACAACCATGTCATTCCCGTGAAAGAGGGGGCTTTCCGATAAAGATTTCTCCTTATTGGCGCACAATTAGATGACCAAATCTCTGCTTGACAGAACTTCTAGACATTATAAATATTGCAATTTAATAATATGAATAACTTTGTCGTCTCAATTATTGATTTAATAATATATCATATTATGCAGATGATACTATGACAATAATCGAATCAATAATATGAGAGATATAATGCAGCAATTACTGTAGCAATCATTGAGTATAACTGAGTGACTTCTCACGTAAGTATCAATAATCAATACCGTGTGCTACTATGCAACCACGCGTATTATTGTACTTTTACTACCAAGTAGTTCAATAGTTTTAACGATAACACTTCCGCCGTTATTTTTATAAAAAGATAATTCCGTCGTTTTCTTATTACAACAATACTTCCTTTGTGGGGTCCACCAATGATTGTGTCGTCGTACGAATATTCCCCATTAAAACGAATATTCCCCGACTAATTGAATATTATATAACCACTTGCTTACTTTGCAAAATTTGTAAATATTACCCACAACTATAACACTATCTCAAATCCACACCATAATATTAAAAAAAAATCGTGAAAAGTAAATCTTTATTCATAAAATCTGGGATCTCACACTTGTGCTCACTAAAGATGAATCTTTTGCTGAGGTAATAGATAGCTCTTTCTTGGCCTCTATCATATTTTTGTCCCATCATGCAGCCCATAGTATTGTCATTGATTGACAGATGCATAAACAGGGGAATGTTATCCCTGTGAGGTACCAAGACAGAAGCTTTGACTAGTTGCTCTTTGATGGAAAAGAAGGCTTTTTGACACTCTTCGTTCCATTTCTTGGAGGAGTTCTTCCTTAACAACTTGAAGATGGGTTCACAGGTTGTTCTGAGTTGGGAAATGAATCGGTTGATGAAGATGATTCTTCCCAAAAATCCTCATATTTCCCTCTCTGTCTGGGGTATGGGCATTTCAATAACGGCTTGAATTTTTGCAGGATCTAGCTCAATGCCCTTGTCGCTTACTAGGAATCACAACAACTTGCTTGACTTGATGATAAAGGCGCACTTGGCCGGATTTAGCTTCAAGTTGTACTTGCACAACCAGTTGAAGAGCTTTTTGAGAAGGTTTATGTGGTCTTCTTCCCTTTGGGATTCGAAAATAATGTCATCCACATAGATTTCTATCTCTTTGTGCATTAGATCGTGGAAAAGAGCCATTAGGGCTCGCTGATAGGTAGCTCCGGCATTGATGAGGCCGAATGACAACTGTCTGTAGCAAAAGATTCCCCTAGGAGTGATGAATGTTGTCTTCTCACTATCCTCTTCAGCAACCATGATTTGGTGATACCCAGCAAAGCAGTCAACAAAGGAATACATGTCATACTGAAATGTATTGTCAATGAGTATGTGGATGAATGGTATTAGAAAGTTGTCTTTGAGACCAGCCTTATTAAGATCCTTGTAATTCATGCATACTCGCACCTTCCCTCCGGGTTTAGGTACGGGGATTATGTTGGATAGCCACTCAGGGTATGTTGATACCATGATGATATCGGCTTGAAACTGTTTCACAATTTCTTTCTTGAATTTCAAGCTCCACTCAGGTTTTAATCACCTGAGTTTTTATTTGACTAGCTTGAATCCCTCTTTGATGGGTAGGTGATGAATGAAAATGTCAGTTGACAAACCGATCATGTCCTCATGAGACCATGCAAACACATCTTAGAATTGGGTCAACAGAGTAACCATGGCATTCCTCTGGCTAGGAATAAGGTCCGTACCAATCTGGATCTATTTGGGGTTTTTTGAGGTTCCAAGGTTAAAAGAGGTGGTTTAATCAAGATTTAGCTAGGGTTTATCTTTGACCCATTCTTTGATCTCCTGAGGCACCTTATAGTCCTCTTGCTCAATCTCCATCAAGTCAGAGTCCAACTTTACATTAAAGTTGCAATCCTTGTGAAGAATAGGCACTCCATCAGCAAGTTTAGGTAAATCTAACTTTAGAGTCCTGAAACAAAATGCTTTCATTTAATATATGAAACTGTTTAATCATACAAAGTGTTGGCATGGCATGACAAAAACAATTGATAATACTATGCAATAAAAGTAAACAGTTATTGCTACCTACAGGGCAGAGGGATTTTCTGCCCTGTTTACCCTTTTTAGTAAATGCAAGGAGTGCTGCTCTAATTGCATAGGGTCAAGTCCTGGTGGACAACTGTGATAAAGGGGCTGTTATTGTCCTCCTCCTCTTGAATAATGACCATAATGTCTGGACAATCATCATCCAAAATGTCTCTATTCATACCCTTCGAATGGATTAGGATGCGCATGTTTGACAAATGTCTCTTTATCTTTTGTTTATGCCATTGATTCCTTTCCTCCATGTCTGGGTCTGGAATCAGGACTTCTTTCCCATTAACAAGTATCGGCTGAGGAAACAGCATATTCACCACAAAGACATGAATTTTCCTTCGAGGCCGTATAAAATCTGTATCTGTAGGTTTAGGCAGCAGCCTTGTAGATGAAGGAACTGATGTATGCTTATGTGGGTTACTGTGTATAGACCTTGAGGAGTAGCCTAGTCTGTCCTTCCTTATATGGTTGGGGATTTGAATTGGGCATTTGAGTCCTTACTGATTCTTTCCTAACCCTTGTCATATTTGGAAACCCACAGATATCATTTCTTGACTGGCCGACATCACCTCGACAGAAACTTTGGGTAAAAAGCTGGAGCCCCAATGGGTTGATAGTGAGTATTGCTCACCTCAAAGGCTTGGAAGCTGACAGGCTCAACTTCTTCATTGGAACTGATGAGAGGTATATCACTTTGGATAAGATACTCTAGCTCAGCACTGACAGTGACCAGATTACTGTTGATAATATACTTGAGTTGTTGATGAAGAGTGGTTGGGACAGCTCCCGCCATATGGATCCAAGGTCTTCCCAATAGTAAATTATATCTCGTAGTGATTTTGAGCACTTCAAAGGATATGCAGAATGTATGTAAACCGATTTCCACTGGTAATTCAATATCTTAGACAACATTTCATCGAGATCCATCAAAGGCTTTGATGATTGTGTGACTGCTTCGTATCCGATTGAGATTGATCTTCATTCTTTCCAATGTGGCATAGGGGCAGATGTTTAGGGATGATCCTCCATCTATTATCATGCCTCCGACAACATATTCGGAAGACGTCACTGTTATGTGTAGTGGCTTGCAATGACCCGTCCCTTCGGGAGGTATGTCATCATCGGTGAAGGATATCATATTGTTGTTGAAGATGTGATCTATCAGATTATGAAATTTTTCTACATCCATTATCTTTGGCAAGTGGGCTTCTTCCAATGTCTTCAATAAGACCTTTCAGTGATATTCTGAAAAGAATACCAAGTCCAGAATAGAGATCTGTGTAGGTGCTTCTTCCAAGCTTCGCACCACCTTGACTTCATTGTGTCCTATTGTGCGGAGGAATTCTTCAATTTTTTCCTTGGGCACTTTCCTCTTTAGATTTGATGACTGGCTTCATCACTCGTTGAGGGAGATATAGTGGATTTTCCTTGGATACCGCAGCAGTGGTGTTACATGTTGATCCTTCAATCTCTACATAGTTCCATGGGACTTTCTTGAGGCTGATTGTAAGACCTCAACTTTTATGAATAAAGATTATTTTTCTCTAAATATCATTTTGAATATTATGGTGTGGATTTGTTATAATATTATAGTGGTGGGTAATATTTACAAATTTTGCAAAGTATGCAAGTTATCAAAAAATATTCGATTGGTCGGAGAATATTCGTTTTATCATGAAATATTCATACGATGGCACAATCATTGGTGGACCCCACAACAAAAATTACTATCAGAGTTAGAAAATGACATAAATATATTTTTATAAAAATAACGGCAAAAGTTTTACCGTTAATTGTTGAAATACCCAGTGATAAAAGTACAGTAATACGCGTGGTTGCATAATAGAACACGGTATTGTACAGTATCTTGATTATTGATGCTTACGTGAGAAGTCGCTCAGTTTTATTCAATTATTGCCACAGTAATTGCTACACAGTATTTCACGTTATTAATTCAATTATTGTCACAATATTTTATATTATTAAATCAATAATTGAGACGACAAAATTATTCATATTATTATTTGCATTATTGACAATGTCTAGAAAGTTCTGTCGAGGAAAGAGGTTTGGTCACCTAATTGGGCGCCAATAAGGAGAAATTCTTATAGAAAAGCCCCCTCTTTCCTGGAAATGATCTAGTTGTTAATATTGTGAGTTCTAATATTAATGATTAATGTTATTAAAAATGTGTTTAGTGAAGTCAACTGAGTTAAGATAAATAGAAGGGGTTTTATTGAAGTTTTTGTTGTAAATTTGGCTTATTATTTGGACCCCCACTTACCCCTTTTTCAAAACTGTCGATAAAAGTTATCTCAGTTTTGTTATATATATATAATTTTTGTTTTTTTATGAAAAATAGAATATATTATATTTTATTATACATAGTATTTGCATAGTGCTTGCATAGTAAATTATGTGATTATCAGAAAATTTCAACCGACTATTACTATGTGCCCGTGATTTTTTCCCTTACTGTGCATCCAAATAGTATCATGTCATTCTCCTATAAATATGATGTTTAGTTTAGAATTGAAAATCACACCAGAATCAGAGAATTCTTCTTCTATAATATTGAGCGTATTTCTTTAAAGTTTAAGGAAGCTTTAAGTGTAGAAAACAGTGCAAGTTTTCTTCAAGAATATCCCCGCCCTACCTGTCAGAACTACTCTCTTTTTAAGGTACGGGATATTATTTTTGTTCAATTTTCGTAAGAAATAATATTTTCTTCCATACTCTGTAGTATGTAAGTAATGTTATTTCATTTCAGATTCTGAATTCTACACTCATTTTGTTAAAGTATGGCTTCTATAATCCTTGAAATTAGTAGAATATCCTTGAAATTTGCGCTTCATCTGGTATCTTTTCATGAAAATATTATTCTGAGCATTCTTGATAATTTTTAATATTTTCATACCGGGGTACTATTCTTGAAGTACTATTCACGGGGTACTATTCACTTAGTTACTATTCACCCGAGCACTATTCATGACAAAAATTGATTTCTTTTTTGTCCAAATTATTTTTGATACAATATTATTCTTGAATTTTACTCCACAAAACAATATCATGATGACAATTTGGACATTATTGAATTCTTGATAAATTGAATTATAAATCTTTAAAATTTATCATTGCTCTCATTTAATTGAATTCTAATATCATTGTCATCATCCTCATGCTTATATTGTGATTAAAGTCATCTTTGGCCCGTAGTGCATGGATGGACTGTTGATTGGTATGATTATGACCATGGATTATTCGATATAATCATGAGCTGTAATGTTACAAATGATGTGATAAAAGTCTTCATTGACCCGTAGTGCATTGATAGATAGTTGTTGGCATGATCATGACCATTGGTGATAACACGAATATCCTTAGCCCGTAGTGCATGGATAATTCAGTGATGTGGATTATTTATTGAGCTGAGTCTCAGCGATAAAATTGATGATAAACTTTTTTAAATCATAGAAGATAGTAGATATCATGCTCTACTTGACTCTTCTAATGGATTGCTTGTTCCATTGCAGTTAAACTTGTTGTTTATTGTATTCTATCAGTTTAACACAGTTGAAGGCTAACGATAATTTATTCTGCATTATCTTAGTCATAATATTTCTTACTGGGCTAGTTGAGCTCACCCTTTTCCTTTCATTGTTCTCTTCAGGAAATGAGAACGTAGCCGGGACTAGTCGGGGAACGGAGTGACAGTCCGAGATGGTGGTTGTAGTAGTCCTTACTATTTTATAAAATATTATGATAATAATTATAATGAGGACTCCATTTGAGTTTGGATATTTTCTAGAAGACAATATTCGTGTCAAAACTCTCAGCTATGTTTTGTCGTATTTTGCACGACAGTTGTATAATTAAGTTTGTATTTAAATTTTATACCATGTATTTGGCAGCTCATAATGGGTGATGTATACCTATTTTGGGGGCGTCACATTTGGTATCAAAATTTAGGGATATGATCTCTGGATGAGATGTGAGATTAGAACTAGGAGGGGAGAGACGGGTAAATCCTTCACTAGTATGACCTACCTAAGTTTATTTATTATTTAATTGGTCAATCACAATAGGGATAATATGTGGCATGTCAATTAACCCTTGTTTTGTGGCAGTGTTTGAAAAAGACATCCTAGAATGTTGAGATAAGCAATGGAGCACATGAGAGCGTTGAGTCATCAATGATCAAGAACCGGGATAATGTGCATCAGGAAGGTAATAATCCTCATGTACACAATAACACTGACAAAATGATGAATGATGGGATGTTTAGAGGCTTTCTGTAATTCATGCAACATCAAGCGAGAGAGACTCATGTGCAAAATGTAGGTGGAAACACAGGCAACTCACGAATTATCATCGCTAAGAAGTTTAACGAGTTGGGACCACCAGAGTTTTTGGGAAAGCCAGAACCACTTAAGGCAGAGACGTGGATAATGAAGATCACCAAGATATTTGATATCTTGGGATGCTCTGAAGAGAAAAAGGTTCCTTTTGCCACCTTCATGTTGCGAGGAGAGGCAGATTACTGGTGGGAATCTATAAAACGTACTCAACCTGTCGAACTGAAGATGTCTTGGGAGAAGTTCCAAGTACTGTTCAATGATAAGTACTTTCCCGAAAGTATTCGTCACATGAATGAGGTAGAGTTCATCTTTGACACCCCCAAATTCAGGTACTTGAAACCCGAACTCGGTGCTTCACGATACCATTTCTATGAGCGGAATAATACTTATAATAATAACAATAATATAGATACCAAATTTAATTTACATATGCATCAGAGTCTATTCCCAGGTACGCGACCTTTAAACATTCATTACATCATAGATAATAAATATCATTGTCTTAATAAACATTAACTATTACACAGAATATTATAAAACTCATTCGAACAGCTTTCCTTTCCCCTTGTTCTTGCCTGATCCTTCGGGTTGATCATACTTAGCTGAAAACATTTAAATTTAAAGCAAGAATTAGCATTTGATTGCCCAACAAGTAATAACGACAATAGATATTAGCTGAAATAATGTAATGTTTTCTTTGAATGACACTTCTACAACGAATCAACAGTTGTGAAGTAAGTTGAACCAATAATAATAACATATCAATTCTATATCAAAAAATTTTGAAACTAGGTACTGACTATAACTGGAGATTAGTCGACAGGCTATGAACATTGTTTTCTATTTTTAAAAAGGTTAAACAGAACTTCATCTGTAAACCGTCATAACTTACAGGCACGGGGGTGATCAGCCTGTTATGCCCTGTATTGATCAATACTACATGCAAGAATGATATTATCATTCATCTTATCCGCCTTTGACACACAAAAGTTTTCCATGTTCGGGATGTTCATACTTAGTCAGGAATTCGAACTTAAATAATCTAGTTGAATACAATAAAGTTTTATCTTGTCCAACAATATTTTTAAATTTATGTCTAGCCAAATCAAATAGCTTAGACAGCTTTTAAGTCAACGTATACATATTAGAAATCAATAAGTATGTATCAACATGTGATTAAATACAATGATTATCTAAGTGGGGACACTTGTATAACCATATTTAGAAATTAACGAACAGAATAAATATTTGGATTATGCACTAATATTGTGTTAATAAATAATGATTGGATAATTGAACTTGTATGAATATGAATAATTGGATACATAATCAATAACAATAGAGTTAATAATCTGGCACAATAATATGATTCTGAAACTTTCTTACTCATGTCCATTGCATAAAGTAAATGCAAATGTAGGATACTTGCCTGAGCTGCTCTTTACAATCCCGCAACATTAATGTATTATTCAAAAAAATATTAAAAGTCATTTATTATTACTTAAAATATTTTTAAATCATTTATATCATTTTAAATGATTTTTAATTCAATAAAACCATTTTTAAACTATTTATTCAATATAATAACTCTAATATCATTTAACATTAAATTATTAATGAAATTTACCTTTAAATATTAAAACTTATATTTTATAACTTAAAATATTTTAAACTATTTATTTTCATTTAAAATGATTTCTATAATATTAAAAATCATTTTAATTAATTAATTTAATATAATTATTAAATAAATCTAATATCGTTAATATTAAATAATTAATGAAATTTGTCTTAAAATATCAAAAGTTATATTTTATAACTTAAAATATTATTAAATACCTTTTTATCATTTAAAATGATTTTTAATATAATAAAATCATTTTTAGTTAATTTATTTAATGCATTTATTAAATAAATAAAATATCAATAATATCCAATTAAATATTAATATTTATGAAAAATATGTCAAATTATTAAAAGTTAATTTTTATAACTTAAAATAGTTTTTAAAATTATTTTGTAATTTTTAGAAATATATTTCTATTTTTAAATGATTTTTGGAAAATAAATTAAATAAAATTACAAAGTCTGTCGCTATAGCCTTTAGCGACAGAAAGTTTAGTCTAATGTGTTCTTGAGAAACCCAGAACATTCAAAGTCAATTTTGAGTGGGTAGGTTTGACCAAGTCTAATTCAGTGTGTATTGTATTTTTGGGCATGTTGTTGGTCAGATAGTATAGTGCTAGTGCAAGACTACATGATTCAACAACAAACTTGGTCATAACATGCATCAAATGAAAGATCTAAAGGCCTAAATTGGCTATCAGAGCTGTTCTTCAAGTTTCTGGGCTGCCCAGAAAATTAAGTCATGGTCGGTCAACGACCTTGGTGGCCTTATTCCAGTCAATCGGTTCATGTTAAATGTGTTCTAGACGTCGGGCTATGAAGACTAACTAGCAAGGTACATGAATTGAACAAGTTTCAAGTCTAAACATCATCAATAAGAAAGATCTAAAGCCTTGAACAAGCTGTCAGAGCTGTTCTTCATTTTTGGGTTACCTAGAAATGAGGAACAGTTTCGAGTGACCACTTTTGGGCTTCCACTACTTGAAATATATGTGCTGTTTTAGTTATTTAATAGTTCTAGATTGTAGCTAGCATGCAAGACAATAGATCTATTACACAACAACAGTCTAACAACAACAGATCAAGCAGATCTATGTCGGTCAAACCATGTCAGAAGACATGGTGATCAGTTTTCGGGGTTATCCAGAAAACCGATTTCATGAACGTTCTGCCTGGTTTGACCAGTCATTACTTCCAGCCTACATGATGTTTATGTGTTCTAAAGGATTTAATATGTTGTCCATGTACCAACCTTCAACATGAATACAACAACATTAACAAAGTAACTAACAACAGAAAGATCTAAGGGCATGAACTTGTTATATCGAGCCATCCGGGTAAGTTACGGGTTACCCGTAAAGGTTTTCATGGTCGGTCAATCAACTGACTTTGACCATCAATAACTTTCAATCTATACACGATCTGGACTTGATTCAAGTACCAGATCAAAGATCTCATAGCATACTACAACTACAAACTTTCAAAACACAAAAATCATTAAAATTATCGAGATCCGAGGTCCGACATTCATTTGTCGACAACAAAAATAAAATTTTCCGATTTTTAAAAACTTCAAATCCGAGCCTCTAGATGTTATGGATCTAATATCTAGCAACCCAGATCATCAATATATACTACATACAACATGTTTTAACACAAGAACTTAACATCTAACATCAAATCACATGAGTTTCAAACTAGGGTTTTTGTACCTCTTTACACCTTGATTCTTGAATCTAGGGTTCTGATCTGTTCATGGAAGTAGTGAGGCTTGTTCTTGGGACTGATCTAGTAATAGAATTCGTGGATTTTAAAGATAGAGTGTCTTGGATGAGTATAAGTGCACAAATAAGGTAAATAATGAACTTTTTCTCTCTTGATCTATATGTATATCTTGTATGCAATGAACTTGGATGAGTAATGGCTGATGTGCTGGAGATTTATAGCTCATAGCTAGACTAGGTTGATGACTTGCCAAGATTTGGCATGATTTGCTAGCAATAATTCAAGAATAGGACAAAAAGGGTACTTTGGTCAATTGCCTTTTAATTTTAATGGTATTCTTGTCCATGGTACTTGAATCTAGGGTTTAATCACTAGATTTTAAACCTTAAGATATCCCAAATAATTTTTAGGGTTTGAAAAATTAAAGTTAAAGTGTAATAAAATTTTAATTAGAACTTACTAATTAAAATTAGGTTTTGTTAATAAAAATTAGGGTTTTAAATAATTAGAGTTCCTTAATATTATTAGGGTTCCCAAATTAATAATTTTACTAAAATAATAATTAAGGTTTCTAATTTTAGAAATTAGGGTTCCTAATTAGCAAATTAGGGTTTTGACATTATACTTCATAATTGACCAACTATTATCAATACACACATAATTATATTATATATTTATAACACTCGAACTCAAAAAATAATATTATATTTAATATAATATTATTATTCTCATTCATTGCTTTCAAAATCCAAAAATAGGGTTTGGATTCCATATTTGATTTATCTTTCATATATAACATTATTAATTAAGTTAAAAATAATTAACTTAATAATCAATTAAAATTCTTATGATAAGATAGTAATTATAATAATACCCAAAATCATTTCATATATTATTTAAATAATATAAAAATCATATTTTCATAGAAAATAAATAATAAAGACATTTCTACTATAAAATTAATTATTATAAAAATATACTTTATAATGATCAATAATTCTAAAATAAAATTATTTGAAATTATTCATGTAAAATCAATTTTCATTTATTACTAATATATATATACACTTTACTTGCACATATTCCACCTTTAAAATAAAATAATTTAAAAAAATTATATATGCAAACTTGTTTGTTTTTTATAGAAAAAATTTGGGTTATTACATTCGTTAGGGTTTGTAATATTCATCAATATAATCAAATTGCAAAAAATTAGCTAAGCGTGATAAAATCGAGTTTAAAAATTTACAAACCATATACCCGGATCACCCTTTATGCACAATTATTAATTAAACGAAAAGATAAAGAATAAAATCATACCCTTGAAGATCGAGCTTCCTCAGGTACAAGTTCACCTCCAAATCCTTTCGCGTTCAACTTGAATCCACCGGGGTTTTGTTCCTTCCTTTGATCAACGTTAGCCACCCATATGTTTGGCCTCTAGAGGTGATCCACCAAGGAAGAAGAAAATTCAAGAAGAAGGGGTATTGGCTCAAACCCTAATTTTTCCTATCTCTATAGAAAAAGGGTACTCTCCAACAAATTGGAATTATTACGTTGTAAAAGTCAACAACCCCCACACCCATAATAAGACTCCTCTTATTTATAGATGTGGGCAACCCACCTTAACAATTAAGGAATTGGGTTTTATTTACTTAATTAAGCTCCCTAATCTTATTAGGGATAATTAATTAAACTCCTTTAACTAGTTTTCCCTCCTAATCCTATTAGGAATAAATGAGAGTACTTATATTAAATTAATTCCTAAACTCTTTTAGAAATTAAAATAATAATAATTGTAATAATATTAATAAGACTCCTCTTATTAATTTATATTTAATATTTCTAAAATATTAAATAATAAATATTAAGCTATTTAATTTATTCTATCACCATAGATTAAATTAAATATACTTAATATATTATTACGATTATGCCATTAACTCCTTAAATAATTATTCTTCCTTTTATGGTGTGACCCTTTAGGTTCTCCATATTAAACCGGTTGTGAATAAATCAATTAGAACAATTCTAATCTTATTTAAATAAATAAATTAAACAATTAATTTATTTAAATAAATAATATTTATTCTACAATAGGGATAAGCCTCCCTAGCGAATCAACGACTTTCCGGATAATATAGATTCCAACATTAATCATTAAAGAACCTTTGAGTAAATAGTTACCGCACAATTCAATCCTTCCACCATACAATGTCCCAATTAAATATAAGACATGGAATTCTTTGTCAAGTCTTATTTTATTTAATTATATGTATTTCGACTCTTAAATGCCTGACTCAAATAATGCAAATTAGAAACTCCTTTCTAATTTCATTCATACCGCCAAGGACTCTTTGGGTTGTCATTTATCGAATCACATAGGACATTTCTCTTCTTTTACTAGAAGCGGTAGATTTTTTATTGATCATACATTATCTCCATGTACAACTTATTATACCCAAGCATACCCTTTGATATACCCTAAGGGTCTTAAGGAATACGTCAAAGTATAAATCATCATACACAAGATACTATGATGATCTCAAGTCCAAGGATCACATGTACTACTATCACTACAGGAATTCCTATTGATAGGCAAGTAAAACTCCATTAGGTATTCCTTAGCGAGCCACGTTCAGTGAACTTATTCTCCAATAAGCACCTACATACTTGCTTTAGTGTCTCCACACAAATGATCATGAGATCAATCATCCTCATCCAATGAGGAAATAACGTATGTACCAATCTATCCGGATTCACTAATCCCCAATTTAGTAATCCAATGATTGGGAACTATTTTAGTTTTAAGCTTTCTAAGAATTTAGATCTTATTCGAATGATCATCATCATTATTCTAAAAGCATTGCTTAAAACTATGGGTTTATCACATATTATAAAACAGCATCATGTAGATAATTAAAAGCCTTTAATAAATTAATACTTTTTATTAATAAATGAATAAGATTGTTACAAAGTATATGCTTTATCATCAAACATGATTGGCTTGTGTGCATACTACTTTCAATCTCCACACTTGCACTAAAAGCCAATCGTCATGGTAACTCATACTCTTCTTCTCTAAGTGACGATTATCCTGCTTTGTTGGATAAGCTTTAGTTAATGGATATGTAATGTTGTTCATGAGAGTCCACTATCTCTATAGTGATTTCCCATCTTTCAATGATTCTAATAATCAAATGAAAGTGCCACAACACATGTTTAGATCCAAGATGAGACTTAGGAACTATTCCTAGTTACGTAATGAACTTTTAATCCAAACAATCAACTTGCGACTTCATTTATAACTATATACTTTGTCTTTATCACTAAACCAACAACTCTTTCTTTGTTTGGAACCTTTCCAATTCATCGCACCCTTTATTCAAGATAACGCTTTACCTTAAAGTGGATTTTTCTCGTCATCTTGGTCGTCGAAAAACTTGAGTGCATTAAGCCCTCTAGTTTTAATTTAGACCCACCATGAATATGATCATATCCTTAGTGCCTTGGGTTAAGCACTTTAAGATGTTTTCAACGACTCATAGTGAACTTCTCCGAGAATATGGTGACCGATCAACATCGTGTCTTGTATATTTCATTGCATACATGATTGTCACTCATGCGATCTCTCTTTCGTGAGTCTGTGGGGACTATTAAAGAGATACACTCCATAGCTCATCTACATGAGACATCTCTTGGAGTTTGCCATGCTAAACGACTTTAGCATCAAATGAATATATCGTTCCTTGGGTTAAATTGAGCATCCTCTTAAATCTATCTATATTGATTTATATCCCCAATTAAGATACTCTTCCAAATCATTCATGGAGGAATGTTTTAGACAACTTTATCTTTCTTGATTGTAGCATTGGTATGTAATTCCTCATCCGTAGTATATCAACATATAATATTAGGAATGTCACGGCGCTCCCACTGTCCCTTTTGTACACACTAGAAGTCTTACCTCATCGAATGTAACTCTTGATCATCATCTTCTATGATGTGTACCTCATCATCATCATCCATGATGAATCCATACCTCCTAGGTATCTTCGGTACTATTCGCATTCTGATTCGGTTGTGGTACAATAGGTCTATCTATAGGTTCCTCTTATTTGACTTATAGTGTTTTGTGGTTCTTGAACTCTTCAAGATCTATTATCCTCCCACTAGCCCCTTCAATGATAAACACCTTTATCTTAGAAGGTAGTGTGTTTCGCAACAAACACCTTTTGCTAAATAGGATTATAGAGCATATACCCTAAACTTACTTTAGGATGTCCCACAAATCGACACTTGTCAAATCTTGTCCCAAGCTTATCCTTTGAAACCTTTTCACATAAGTTGGACAACCCCTTATCTTAACATTCTTAAGATTAGGAATCCTCCCATCCATAACTTTTATGGAGTCTTGGGGTAGGATTTTGAGGTTACCATTTTCGTAGATATGCTGACATTTCTAGGACATTATCCTGAAGGATCTTTGGAATGTAGGTAAAATCATTATGGACCACACCATGTCCAACAAGGTGCGATTTTTCATTCGGATACATCAATCAATTATTACAGTATCGGGATGTGTCCATTATCAAAAACCATTTGAGATGATCTAGAAACTTATTGCACAAGTATTTATTCCTTGATCTAATCAAAGAATCTTAATACTTTGCCAATTTGTTTCATTTCTGAATTCTTTGAACCTTTCAAATAATTCACACTTGTATTTTAGCAAATACACACATTCAACTCTTTGAATGATCATCTCCTTTTCTTATACTAATTTGTTCAATATGCAAAATTATTTTCATGTAAGTCAAGTATACAAAATTTATTAAGTAATATTCTAGTTCTATACAAAACATTATTATTATAAATAGAACAACAACTGTTCTTAATTATAATACCAAAGATTTCACTGTCCAACAATAAAATGGAAATAATATTTTCAACAAGAACTGGAATACAATAACAACTTATTGACTTAATAGATTTTCCCATAGGCAGTGCTAAACTATAAGTTTCTATGGTTAATATGGCAACCTTTGCTACATTTCCCGCACATAGGTTTACTTATATTTGTTTAGCTTTCTACTTCTGTTTGGTCCCTTCATAAATCTATATTTATGATAACCAAAGTCGGTATCCAATACCCAAGTATAACCTTGACTTAAAGAAAAATTTATTTCAATCATGAACAAAAAGCGTATTATAACTTAGAAACTTCACTAAGCTTCTTTGGTTAGCCTCGCAAGATGCTTCTCGCAGATTTCTTTCCAAAGTGTCCGGGCTTATTGCGGTGGAATCAAGCTCCTTTGCTATTCGTGATCGCTTTTGTTCTTATTATCCTTTGTTTTTTGCCTTTCTATTTACCTTCTTTGAATCATTCTTCTTTTCGGAAGATCCTTTGGCCCTTACCGAAGAAGACTTGATCTTTCTTGGTTGGAAAGTGACTCTCAACATTTTTCAATATGTCAAGCAAATCAAGCCGGTGATATATCTAGCTTGTTCATATGAAAAATTCACAACAATTGTGAAAGGAGTCCGGAGTGATTGCAAGATCAAATCTTGGCTCAACTCTCCATCCATGACAAAACCGGTTGTCCTAATTGATCAATCAAATTGATTATGTTAAGGACTTTTTATGCATCTTTATAGTGCCATTGACCATTCTAGATCGGAAGAGCTCCTTAGATATCTCGATATCTATCGGTCCTACTTTCCTCACCATCAACTACTTGATGTGCGGGGAATATAGTAGGTGCATCCATAGTTTTCATCTTGTGTTTGAAGCTCGTTACTCATGGATGCGAGCATGATGCATTGAGCCAACTATGCATCATCTTGCCACTTTCTAAAATAGCAATCTCTTCCTCGAGGCATTATGCGCAACCATTGCGAGGATAGGCGTATTAAGGACATAAGATAGCTTTTTCAAACTATGAGAACTATTCTCAAATTCCTTAACCAATCCGTTTAATTGATTCCCGATTAATTTAGCATCTAATATGCTTCGCAGATGATAGTAATTTTAGACATTGTAAAATTCGTAAATGAATTTGTAATTAACAACATTTTAACATACATTCTTTTATTAATTACCAAAATAATTTAGGTCTTGTTTTAAATTGGTATCTCCCACTATTTTCTTCAAACTATAATACCCTCACTTATATAGTTTAAGCAAAATCTAATTAAAGATTTGCTAGTGAGAATAAGGATCACATTTCAAATGTATATAGCCTTGTGGTGACACAACAAACTATATATAAATAAATAGGTAGACAACTTTTGTCAATTACATCAACTATGCAACTCCTTGTATTTTGCCTCTTAGATTATTTTGATCAGTGGTGGCACATCCAGAATCAAAATTATCCAAGTTAAGTCCGACCTAGCACTCCATATATTCAAAAAGAAAAATATCATCCTTGTGGTGACACAACAAAACAATATTGTTCAATTTTCTTTATAAGCATCAAATGTGATAAATTAACATCTTAAATACTTAATACTTGCCTTGTGGTGACACACAACAAACTCATATTAAATATTTAATACTCTATTAATTTTATCATGCTAGAAGGCGACGTTCGATATTCCAAATATCTTTGAGCGCTTAGGACTTAATATAAAAATTGAGGGGTTTGTTATTAATTTGTCTCATCTTGTTTAGCAGCATTTACATATATATATAAAAAATCGTGTCATATTAATGAACATGCGAAGCATGTTTGCATAATATATAATATATATAGTATATAGCATGCACATATAGAATACTATATTCTACGGAGGATTGATTATGGACTTTTATTCTAGTTTGGTTCACTAGAGCCACCAAGTGAACCAAAAGGTCAAACCCTAGGGGTGCAAGAAATAATATTTAAATATAACTATTACATTTAAAAACGGGCTCCATTACAAAGCGGGTCTTCAAGCGCTCCTTGCTCCTTTGATCTCCAATTTTTCAAAATAATTCTAATTATTCCTATTACAAAACTATTTTAAAATAAATAGAAACCTTGATCGTGATCGAGGGAAGTACATAGGAGGAGTTAGAATTTACATTAAAAAAAATTAGAGAAGACAAGGTACGCAGAACCCATTTAATAAAACCCATACATTCATGCATCCAACTAAAATAAAATCCAATCAGTTGGTTGATAGTCCATAATCAATCCCATTTATTATCATACACATCACCATATGCATCAATAAATAACATTCATCTCATGAATAATAAATATTTAATATATATATTGATATCATTTAATGGGCAAATTTAGTTAATAAAATCTATTTTTGAATCAAAATAAACTCCTTTATTTTAATCCAAATTTAAATCAAAATAAAACTATTTTATTTTAATTTATCCAATTTTGAATAAAATAAACTATTTTATTTTAATCAAAATTTTAATTAAAATAAACTCCTTTATTTTAATTAATTATGGAATCAATTCCATGTGTAAAAAAAATCTAATCTTTAATTAAAATAATCTCTTTTATTTTAATTAATTATAGAAATCAATTCCATGTAAAAAAATATTAAAGGAAACACGGATTATCTTTCCTATTCACAAATAAACTCCTTTATTTTGAATAATATGAAATCTTATTTCATATCTAAATAAACTCCTTTATTTAAGGAAATTAGGATTCTCTTTCCTATTCACAAATAAACTATTTTATTTTGAATAATATGAAATCTATTTCATATCTAAATAAACTCCTTTATTTAAGGAAATAATAGAATCCAATTTCAACTCCAATTAGTTATTATGGAATCCAATTCCAACTCTAATTAGTTAGCATGAAATTCTAATTTTAAAATTAAAATAAACTCTTTTATTTTAATATTTAAAATAAACCTTTTATTTTAAAATTAAAATAAATATTATTTTAATTATAAAATTATTAAGAATAATATATATATATATATATATTAATATATATATATATATATATATATATATAATATATATATATATATATAATATATATCACCTCCGTGAAACAGGATTCTAGGAATTAGGAGATATGATTGCTTACTTTATATATATTATATATAAACAAAACAGCAGCCACCATCCTTTAAAAAAAAAAAAAAATTGCTGCTGGGTCACGTTATATATATATATCCGTACATCATCCTTTTTCAAAAAAAAAAAAACAGATCCTTGATTGCCACACGCATTATGACTCCTCCTTTTTTTTTTTTTTTTTTTTTTTTTAAAACCATTTGCCTTGTTTAGCTTAAACCGTGGTCTAAAAAAAATTCCTGTTTAGTAATGATTCACGGAACTCCCTTTTTTAAAAAACGCAAATTGATTTTGCCATTTTTTTTATTTATTTTTTAATAAATTTTATACAATGAGATTATGCCCAATTAAATTGTTCTAAACACATATAAATATAGATATTAAATTAAAACAATTAATAATTCGCATAAATGTTTGGCTCTGATGCCACTGTTAGGTTTGTAATATTCATCAACGCAATCAAATTGCAAAAAATTAGCGGAAGCGTGATAAAATCAGAGTTTAAAAAATTTACAAACCATATACCCGGATCACCCTTTATGCACAATTATTAATTAAACGAAAAGATAAAGAATAAAATCATACCCTTGAAGATCGAGCTTCCTCAGGTACAAGTTCACCTCCAAATCCTTTCGCGTTCAACTTGAATCCACCGGGGTTTTGTTCCTTCCTTTGATCAACGTTAGCCAACCATATGTTTGGCCTCTAGAGGTGATCTACCAAGGAAGAAGAAAATTCAAGAAGAAAGGGTATTGGCTCAAACCCTAGTTTTTCCTATCTCTATAGAAAAAGGGTACTCTCCAACAAATTGGAATTATTACGTTGTAAAAGTCAACAACCCCCACACCCATAATAAGACTCCTCTTATTTATAGATGTGGGCAACCCACCTTAACAATTAAGGAATTGGGTTTTATTTAATTAATTAAGCTCCCTAATCTTATTAGGGATAATTAATTAAACTCCTTTAACTAGTTTTCCTCCTAATCCTATTAGGAATAAATGAGAGTACTTATATTAAATTAATTCCTAAACTCTTTTCGAAATTAAAATAATAATAATTATAATAATATTAATAAGACTCCTCTTATTAATTTATATTTAATATTTCTAAAATATTAAATAATAAATATTAAGCTATTTAATTTATTCTATCACCATAGATTAAATTAAATATACTTAACTATATTATTACGTTTATGCCATTAACTTCTTAAATAATTATTCTTCCTTTTATGGTGTGACCCTTTAGGTTCTCCATATTAAACCAGGTTGTGAATAAATCAATTAGAACAATTCTAATCTTATTTAAATAAATAAATTAAACAATTAATTTATTTAAATAAATAATATTTATTCTACAATAGGGATAAGCCTCCTAGCGATCAACGACTTTCCGGATAATATAGATTCCAACATTAATCATTAAAGAACCTTTGAGTAAAATAATTACCGTACAATTCAATCCTTCCACCATACAATGTCCCAATTAAATATAAGACATGGAATTCTTTGTCAAGTCTTATTTTATTTAATTATATGTATTTCGATCCTTAAATGCACAACTCCAAATAATGCAAATTAGAAACTCCTTTCTAATTTCATTACGCCTTCGCCAAGGACTCTTTGGGTTGTCATTTATCGAATCACATAGGACATTTCTCTTCTTTTATTAGAAGTGGTAGATTCTTTATTGATCATACATTATCTCCATGTATAACTTATTATACCCAAGCATACCCTTTGATATACCCTAATGGTCTTAAGGAATAAGTCAAAGTATAACTCATCATACATAAGATACTATGATGATCTCAAGTCCAAGGATTACTTGTACTACTATCACTACTGAGAATTCCTATTAATGAGCAAATAAAACTCCATTAGGTATTCCTTAGCGAGCCACGTTCGTTGAACTTATTTTCTAATAAGCACCTACATACTTGCTTTAGTGTCTCCACACAAATGATCATGAGATCAATCATCCTCATCCAATGAGGAAGTTAGCGTATATGTACCAATCTATCCGGATTAACTAATCCCCAATTTAGTAATCCAATGATTGGGAACTATTTTAGTTTTAAGCTTTCTAAGAATTTAGATCTCATTAGAATGATCATCATCATTATTCTAAAAGCATTACTTAAAACTATGGGTTTATCACATATTATAAAAGCGACAGATCACGTAGATAATTAAAAGCCTTTAATAAATTAATACTTTTTATTAATAAATGAATAAGATTGTTACAAAGTATATGCTTTATCATCAAACATGATTGGCTTGTGTGCATACTACTTTCACATTCACCCTCCCTTATAAGAATTTCGTCCCCAGAATTACCGTTTTAAAACTTATACATACAAGGGTACATAGCATACACAATCATTGCAAGTAGGTCTCTATCATATTTGATCGAAGTAAACTTTAACTACTCAACATAAAGTTTGTCTATCTAATTAAACGGAAATTTGATTTCTAAAAGAACTCAAATTCCTCCTTCAAAATTTCTTTATAAAATAATTTGCTATATATAGAAAAATCATATATATATTGTTAGGTTTGTAATATTCATGAACGCAATCAAAGTGCACAAAATAAGCGGAAGCATGGAAAATCAGAGTTTTAAAAATTTTACAAACTATATACCCGGATCATCCTTTATGCACAATTATTAATTAAACAAAAAGATAAAGAATAAGAATCATACCCTTGAAGATTCGAGCTTCCTCAGATACAAGTTCACCTCCAATCTTTTCGCGTTCAACTTGAATCCACCGGGTTTGGTTCCTTTCTTTGATCAACATTAGCCACCCAAGTGTTTGGCCTCTAGAGGTGATCCACCAAGGAAGAAGAAATATTCAAGAAGAAGGGTGGTTGGCTAAACCCTAGTTTTCTATCTCTATAGAAAAAGAGCGTACTCTCCAACAATTGGAATCACGTATGTTGTGAAAGCGTCAACAACAACTCTACACCCATAATAAGACTTCTCTTATTTATTGATGTAGGCAACCCTCCTTAACAATTAAGGAATTGAGCAATATTTTAATTAATTAAAAGCCTTTAATTAATTAGGCTCCTAATCTTATTAGGAATAAATGAGAGTACTTTTATTAATTAATTCTCAAACTCCTTTAGGAATTAAATAATAATAATAATAATAATAATAATAATAATAATAATAATAATAATAATAATAATAAGACTCCTCTTATTAATTTATATTTAATATTTCCAAAATATTAAATAATAAATATTAAGTTATTTAATTTATTCTATCACCATAGATTAAATTAAATATACTTAACTTATTATTACGATTATGCCATTAACTTCTTAAATAATTATTCTTCCTTTTTATGGTGTGACCCTTTAGGTTCTCCATATTAAACCGGTTGTGAATAAATCAATTAGAACAATTCTAATCTTATTTAAATAAATAAATTAAACTATTAATTTATTTAAATAAATAATATTTATTCTACTATAGGGATAAGCCTCCCCAGCGATCAACAACTTTCCAGATATTATAGATTTTAACATTAATCATAAAAAAACCTTTGAGTAAATAGTTACCGTACAATTCAATCCTTCCATCATACAATGTCCCAATTAAATATAAGACATGGAATTACTGTCAAGTCTTATTTTATTTAATTATATGTATTTCGACTCTTAAATGCACAACTCCAAATAATGTAAATTAAAAACTCATTTCTAATTTTATTTTGCCTTGGCCAAGGACTACTGGGTTGCATTTATTGAATCACATAGGACATTTCTCTTCTTTTACTAGAAGCGGTAGATTTTTTATTGATCATACATTATCTCCATGTACAACTTATTATACCCAAGCATACCCTTTGATATACCCTAAGGGTCTTAAGGAATACGTCAAAGTATAAATCATCATACACAAGATACTATGATGATCTCAAGTCCAAGGATCACATGTACTACTATCACTACTGAGAATTCTATTGATAGGCAAGTAAAACTCCATTAGGTATTCCTTAGCGAGCCACGTTCAGTGAACTTATTCTCCAATAAGCACCTACATACTTGCTTTAGTGTCTCCACACAAATGATCATGAGATCAATCATCCTCATCTAATGAGGAAGCAATATATGTACCAATCTATCCAGATTTACTAATCCCTAATTTAATAATCCAATGATTAGGAAATATTTTAGTTTTAAGCTTTCTAAGAATTTAGATCTCATTAGAATGATCATCATCATTATTCTAAAAGCATTGCTTAAAACTATGGGTTTATCACGTATTATAAAATAGCATCATGTAGATAATTAAAAGGCTTTAATAAATTAATACATTTTATTATTAAATGAATAAGATTGTTACAAAGTATATGCTTTATCATCAAACATGATTGGCTTGTGTGCATTCTACTTTCAATCTCCCACTTGCACTAAAGCCAATCGCCATGGTATCTCATACCCTTCTTCTCAAAGTGGCGATTTTCCTGCTGTTGGATAAGCTTTAGTTAGTGGATATATAATGTTGTTCTTGAGAGTCCACTATCTCTATAGTGATTTCCCATCTTTTAATGATTCCTATAATCAAATGAAAGTGCCACAACACATGTTTAGATCCAAGATGAGACTTAAGAACTATTCCTAGTTCTGTAATAAACTTTTCATCCAAACAATCAACTTGTAGCTTCATTTATAGTTATATACTTTGCCTTTATCACTAAACCAACAACTCTTTATTTTTTGGAACCTTTCCGATTCACTGCACCACTATTTAAGGTAACGCTTTACCTAAAAGTGGATTTTCTGTCATCTTGGTCTGTCTGAAAAAAAAATGAGTCTGTTAAGCCCTCTAGTTTTTAATTTAGACTCACCATGAATATGATCACATCCTTAGTGCCGGTTAAGTACTTTAAGATGTTTTTCACTGACTCATAGTGAACTTCTCCAGAATATGAGTGATCAACATCAGGTCTCATACATTTCATTGCATACATGATAGTTACTCATGTGATCTCTCTTTTATGAGTCTATGAGGACTATTAAGAGAGATACACTCCAGGGCTCATCAACATGAGACATCCCATGGAGTTTGACATGCTAAACGACTTTAGCATCAAATGATTATACGTTCCTTGGGTTAAGTCGAGCATCCTATTAAATCTATCTATATAGATTTCTATCCCAGATTAAGATACTCTTCCCAAATCATTCATGGAGGAATGTTTCAACAACTTTATCTTTATTGATTATAGCATTGGCATGTCATTCCTTATCCGTATTATATCAACATATAGTATTAGGAATGTCACGACACTCCCACGGACCCTTTTGTACACACTAGGTTCATTCTTATTTATGATAAAATCAAACTCTTTTGATTTGTTTCATCAAAACGAATGTTCCATTTTTGAGAAGCTTGCTTCAATCCATTTCTCTGAGTGTATACAACTCTTACCTCATCGTATGTAACTGGATCATCATTTTCTATGATACGTACCTCATCATCATCATCCATGATGAATCCATACCTCCTAGGTATCTTTGGTAATATTCCAGATTTACGATTCGGTTGTGTTACAATAGGTCTATCTACAAGTTCCTCTTATTTGACTTATAGTGTTTTGTGGTTCTTAAACTCTTCAAGATTCTATTATCCTCCCACTAGCCCTTTCAATGATAAACACATTTTATCTTAGAAGACAGCGTGTTTCACAACAAACACCTTTTGCTAAGTAGAATTATAGAACATATACCCTAAACTTACTTTAGGATGTCCCACAAATCGACACTTGTCAAATCTTATCCCAAGCTTATCCTTTGAAACCTCTTCACATAAGTTGGACAACCCTTTATCTTAACATACTTAAGATTAGGAATCCTCCTTATCCATAACTTTTATGGAGTTTCGGGGTTGAATTTTGAGGTTACCTTTTTCGTAAATATGCTGCCATTTCTAGGACATTACCCTAGAAGGATACTGGAATGTCGATAAAATCATTATGGACCGTACCATATCCAACAAGGTACAATTTTTCCTTTCAGATACATCAATCAATTATTTTGTATCAGGAGGCGTCCATTATGAGAAAACCATTTGAGATGATCTAGAAACTTATTGTACAAGTAAATAATCCTTGATCTAATCAAAGAATCTTAATACTTTGTCAATTTGTTTCACTTCTAAATTCTTTGAACATTTCAAATAATTCACACTTGTATTTCAGCAAATACACACATTCAACTTTTTGAATGATCATCTCCTTTTCTTATACTAGTTTGTTCAATTTGCAAAATAATTTTTACATTAGTCAAGTACAAAAAATCCATTATGTAATATTTTAGTTCTATACAAAACATTATTATTATAAATAGAACAACAATTGTTCTTAAATATAATACCAAAGATTTCATTGTCCAACAATAAAATGGAAATAATGTTTCTAACAAGAACTGGAATACAATAACAACTTATTGACTTAATAGATTTGCCCGTAGGCATTGCTAAACTATAAGTTTCTATGGCTAATGTGGCAACCTTTGCTTCATTTTCGACACATAGGATTACTTATATTTGTTTATCTTTCTACTTCTTCTTGGTCCCTTCATAAATCTATATTTATGATAACCAAAGTTGGTATCCAATACCCAAGTAGAACCCTGACTTAAAGAAAAATTTATTTTAAATCATGAACAAATTTGTATTTGTAACCGAAACTTCACCAAGCTTCTTTGGTTAGCCTCTGCAAGATGCTTCTCGCAGTTTCTTTCCAGTGTCCTGGCTTATTGTAGTGGAAGCGAACATTTTTGCTATCCGTATCACTTTTGTTCTTATTATCCTTTGTTTTTGCCTTTCTATTTACTTTCTTTGAATCGTTCTTCTTTTTAGAAGATCCTTTGGCCCCTACCAGTACGACATGGTCTTTCATGGTTGGAAAGTGACTCTCAACATTTTCAGCATGTTAAGCAAATCAGTGAGGCTGATATCTAGCTTGTTCATATGAAAAATTCACAACAATTGTGAAAGGAGTCCGGGAGTGAGTACAAGATCAAATCTTGGCTCAACTCTCCATCCATGACAAAACTCGTTGTCCTAATTGATCAATCAAATTGATTATGTTAAGGACTTTTATCTGTACTGTAGTGTCATCGGTCATTCTAGATCGGAAGAGCTCCTTAGATATCTGAAATCTATCAATCCTACTTTCCTCACCATCAACTACTTGATGTGCGGGAATATAGTAAAACATCCATAGTTTCATCTTGTATTTGAAGCTCGTTACTCATGGATCTGAGTATGATACGATGAGCCAATTGTGCATCATCTTGCCACTTTCTAAAAGTAGCAATCTCTTCCTCGAGGCATTATCGCAACCATTGCGAGGATAGGCGTATTAAGGACATAAGATAGCTTTTTGACCATAAGAACTTTTCTCAATTTCCTTAACCAATCATACATGGTGCGTAAAAGCAAACTACAACTTGATAATATAATTGTCGTGCAAAATACGACAACACATATTGTGAGTTTAAATACAAATATTATCTTTAGACAATATCCACACTCAAATAAGTCCTCATTATAATTATTCAAACACTATTTTACAAAATAGTGAGAATTTGCTAAAACATCTTTCTAGAACCATCACTTCATTACCCAGACTAGATCTGCTTTATGTTCTCACCTCACGAGAAGAAAAATGGAACAAAAAAAAGAAAAGGGTGAGCTCAACTAGCCCGATAAAGAATATTATGACTAAGATAATATACAACAAATTATCTTTAGTCCTCAACGAGGAAAAATCTCGATAGAATATAATAGACAACAAGTTTTAGATCAATATTCTGCGGTGAAACAACAATCCATTAGAAGAGTCAAGTAGAGAATGAGTTCTACTATCTTCTAAGATTTAAAAGTCCATCATCGATATTTTATCCTGTAACAACAATCGATATACATCTTTAATCGAATATTCATCTTTTCATTACAAGCCGAAGATATTCATTTGTATCACCGGTTGGTCGTATTCATCTCGACACTGTTCATCTTTGCACTACTGGCCAAAGATATTCATCGATTAATATATCATTCATCTTTTACCACTACTGGGCCAAAGATATTGATAATATCATCATTAAGGGGTGAGGATGATGAAAAATATTTTTTAGAAAGCGAATCCGGTGAGACGGAAGGACAAATATTAGGGATTAGTATTACAGTTTATCAAGATCACTAATACTTCATAATAACAAATTTTGAAGCGAAATTAAAAATAACGATCAAAACATGGATCTGATCAAAGATAGTAGCCAAAATAGACATCTTGGACAAAAAGGAAAATTTTTATTTTTTGGTGAATAGTGTCCGTATTAAGTGAATAGTCTTAGTATCGTGAATAGTGTAAGTATATCGTGAATAGTAACCCAGACACAAAAAGTTCCAAATTTGATTAAAAAAAGTTCACCGATATTTTGGCATAATGATATTGAAGAAAATAATATCATTTAAGAAGAAAATAACATCCACTTACCTCAAAATAGCGGTACTTACGATCGGAATATCGGATAGAAAGTCGGAGAGGAAACTTTCTTGAAACAACAACTCTCAAAGTATCAAAATACTCACAAAAATAAACTCGATAATCTAGAGAGAAAAAAACTTGTTTACGGTGTGATTTTCAATTCTAACCTAAGCGTCTATTTATAGGAAAATCTTTAGAAAGCATGAAAGGAGCTAAAATAATAAAATATTATTATTTCATTTCTTTCATTCTACGCACACTTTGTTGAAAATCAAGGCCGACCATCTCTTGAAAAAAATTGGCACCCACATGTTGTAAAACAAAAGTGGGTCCCACCCATAATTTTAATAAAAATCATTTTATTTTACGAAACTTCATCAATTCATAGAAAATAGCTCGTTTATCGAGAAAAATACGAATTTTATGTCCATTCCACACGAAATCGAATTCTCTACAACTTTGTAGCTTTGAGTTTTTCAAATTCCAAATCGAAAAATATCAAAGAAATCCTGAAAGCGGATGATTTTAATTCCTCCATTCGACAAAATCTTGATAAAATACCTCGGCATTAATTCCTTCATTTATAACCACATAAATAAAAATCCATCATTTATATCCACATCAAATAAATATTTTCTTATCATATAAATCAATAATTAATTATTCACAAATAATATTACGAGAATCACAATTATAATGATCGGTAGTTCCGAGAAAGAGGGGCTTTTCGATAAAGATTTCTCCTTCTTTGGGCGCATGATTAGGTGACCAAACCTCTCCTTGTGAACTTTCTAGACATTGCCAATAATGCTTATCTAATAATATTATTCAAATAATATGAATTATTGATCGATAATGAGAAATCTCATGCGGTGACAATTATTGAAACAACAATAATATTAAATATCAATATGACAATTATTGAATCAATAAAATAAAATATTAAGCAGTAACTCTTTGTAACAATTATTGAGTAGTGCCTTCTTATGTAAGAATCAATAATTCAATAATCTTTGCAATCTGGTGTCTGCTCTTATGCGACCACGCGTATTCTTGTATTTTAACCACCGGGTATTCAATAGTGTTAATGGTAACAACTTCTGTGAATTATTTATAAAACTCATACTTTGTCGTTTTCTTCATCCAAGCAGTTATTACATTATAGCCCCCACGAATGGTTTGCTTGTAGTAAATACGAATATTCTTGATAAAAAGAATATTCCACGACCAAAAGAATATTCCCAGAGCAAAAATGAATATTTTATAACCACTTGCTTATTTTGTAAAATTTGCACATTTCACCCATAACCAAAGCATTATATCAAATTAACACCTTATTAATTTAGAATAATGAATAGAGAAAATCAATTTTATTTATAATAAGTTGGGGTCTTTACAACCTCCCTCCTTATAAAATTTCGTCCTCGAAATTGGCGTACGTACACAGTGTTTCAAAGCGGTGAGGGTACCTCGCTTTCATTTCGATTCAACTCCCGGTCATTTCCTCGATAGCATGGTTCCTCCACAAAACCTTAACTTGTGGTATAACCTTGTGCGTAGGACATGCTCTTTCTATCAAGATCTTAATAAGGTACCTCTCGTACGTTAAATCTTGACTATCTCATCTGGTTCTAACTTTGATAATGTGGTTCGGGTCTTTCACATATTCTGAAGCATAGATATGTGAAAACATTATGAACACGAGACATACTTGGAGGTGTCAGCGAGTCTATAGGCCACATTTCCTATTTGGTCGAGAATCTCAAATGGACCAACAAACCTTGGATTGAGCTTTCCTCTCTTTCCAAATCTTGTAACTCCCTTCCATGGACCAATACACGTAATAATACATGATCCCCGATATTAAATTCCACGTCCTTTTCGATGAAGATCGGCATAACTCTTTTGTCGATGTTGTGAGGTTTGAATCGTTGTCGAATCATTTGGATCTTTTACGTAGTCATGCGTACTAATTACGGTCCCAACAACGTTGCTTCTCCCCACCTCGTCCCGACATATTTGGAGAAGCGACACTTTCGTCCACACAACACCTCGAATGGAGCCATGCCTATACTTGCTTGATAAGCTGTTGTTGTTGTAGGAGAATTCCACCGATGGCAAGATACTTATCAACTTCCTTTGAAATCTAGGACCACGAGTCTTAATAGATCTTGAGGGTTTGAATAGTCCTTCGATTGCCCGTGGTTTTGAGGATGGTATCTTTGAAGCCGAATAAATAAATCCGTGCCCATAGCTTTACGTAAGCTAACCCAAAATCTTGAAGTGAATCTTGGGTCGCGATCCAAAACTATGGATCTTGGCATGCCATGCAATCTCATAATCTCATTCACGCGTACATCTGAGCAAGGCGTTCGAGGAATAAGTCTCACGTATAGGCAAGAAATGATCGAGACTTGGTTAATCTATCAACAATAACCCAAATCGCATATCTATGCCTTGAGAAACCTTGGGAAGAGACCGTGCTTGAAATCCATAGTAATGTGTTCCCACTTCCATTCCAGGAATCTCGAGTGGTTGCTGATGGACCTTTTGGTACTTGATGCTCGCCTTTACGTTGACAAGTTAAACACCTCGAGATAAACTCTGCGATCTCTCTCTTCGTATTGTTCCACCAAAATGTATGTCGAATATCATGATACATTTTGGTACTCCGAGATGGATTGCAAGCGGGGTGTTGTGTGCCTCCATCATGATTCTATGCTTCAAGTCGAGAATCGTTAGGAACATGAAAGTCTAGAGTTGAATCGAAGTATTCCTTCTTCATCGATTCTTGCTTACGGAATAGCACCTTCTTGCACTTTCTTCTTCATCATGCGCATCAACCCTAAGTCAAGTAGCGAAAGCGACTTTAACTTTATCGATTAAAGTTGGTTCTACTCGTATATTCGCCATCATCACGTGGGTCCACTGGAGTCTTTAATTCTATCTCCATCCTTTGCAAGTCATATAAAATGGGCCTTTGCGTTGACAATATCGCTTTTCGTACGCGCATATGATCTTACTACTCGATGCGTTAGCTACTACGTTCGCTTTTCGGGATGATATTGAATAGTGTGGTCGTAATCTTTCAACAGCTCAAAGCCAGCGTCGTTCTTAGCATGTTGAGTTCTTTTTGGGTGAAGAAATATTTGAGGCTTTTATGGTCAGTATAAATCTCCACTTTCTCCCCATACGGTAGTGTCTCCAAATTTTCAGCCCTTGAAGCATTGCTTTGCTGACTCCGGATCATGAGTAGGATAATTCCTCTCATATTCTTTGAGTTATCATGAGGCATAGGCTATGACTTTCCCATGTTGCATGAGAACACATCCTAACCCTTTGCACGAAGCATCATTTGTAGATAACAAATCCATCGAACCGGATGGTATTGCGAGCAGTCTTAGAAATGAGTCTCCTCTTGAGCTCTTGGAAACTCTTCTCGCATTCCCTCTCCATATGAATTTTGTATCTTTCGAGTCGGTGAGTTAGCGGAATAGCGATTCGAGAAAATCCTTCCATGAATCTCCGATAATAACTTGATTAAGCCCAGAAAGTTGCGTACTTGATCGCAAACTTGGTTGCTCCCAACTTTGTATTGCTTGATCTTGTCGGGGTCAGCGAGATACTCCATGTTTTTGACACCACGTGCCCGAGGAATGCTACTTCCTCAAGCCGAACTTCGCATTTCTTGAGCTTGGCATAAAGCTTGTTTTCACGAAGCCTTTCAAGTATCAGCTTCAAATGGTGCTCATGATCTTCACGGCTTTTGGAATAGATGAGGATGTCATCAATAAAGACAACAACGAACTGATCTAAATATTCCTTGAATACTCGGTTCATCATATCCATGAAAGCGGCGGGAGCATTAGTCGATCAAAAGACATGACTAAGAATTCATAATGCCGTCTGGGAGTTACGAAGGCGGTCTTTGGAATATCCTCGGTTTTAATCTTGGTGATGGTATCGAATGAAGGTCGATCTTTGAAAAGAATTGTGCTCCTTATGGCTGGTCAAACGGTCATCGATGCGAGGTGGCGGATACCTATTCTTGATGGTGACATGGTTTAATTCTCATTAGTCAATACAAAAGTCGCATACTCCGTCTTTCTTCTTTATGAATAAAAATAGGAGCACCCCGAGGAGATGTCTTAGGGCCGAATGAAGCAGATGTCTAATAATTCCTGTAGTTGGACTTTTAACTCACGAAGTTCAATAGGAGCCATTCGATATGGGGTTTTAGAAATGGGTTTTGTGCGGTTCAAGATCGATAAAGAATTGACATCACGTTACAGGGGTAGGCAGGAAGTTCTTGAAATACATCGAGAAATTCTCTAACTAACAATGAAATATTATTCAAATCGACTTGTCTTTATTCAAATCCATAATATGGGCTAAGAAAGCTTGACATCCATTTTTCAATAAGCGAATAGCTTTGTGAATTGATATGGCGGTGGTGATTTTAGTGGTTTAGTTGTTTGAATTTGTATATGAGGTTGGTTAGGAATATGAAAACTAATGACCTTACGAAAATAATCAATTTTGGCATGATGAGTGGTTAACGATCAATTCCTAAAATCACATCAAAAGCAAGTATCTTTAAAGAGATAAGATCGGCGAGGTAATGTGATAGTGCCAACTTGGATTAAGCAAGATTTATAAAGCGTAGATGTAATGAAGGTTTCACCCAATGAGTTTCAACGAGATAAGTCAAAGTCAATTTTCTCGGTCGAGTTTAAGCGTTGAGCACTGCGAGAGAGATGAAAGAATGGGTAGAAGCAGGTATCTAGTAAGGTATAAACTTCGCAAGAGTTTAAGATTAGCTTACGTGATCACCTCGTTTGGGTTCCTCACGTTTTGGCGATCATGACAAATGCTCTTCCGAGGAATCGTTGATTTCGACTTATCAAGGGCGACCCTTGGAGTCACCCATCCCATTGAACTTGGTTTCACTATAGTACAATCTCGGCGATATGTCCTTCCTTTCCACAATTATAACATACCTTGGATTGTTGTGGGCGGTTTGGGGTGATATGTCCCTTTTTCCGCATTTGTAAAATCTAAGCGGTGGTCGTTCTCCTCCCTAGAAATTTGTTGTTGGTCTTTGGTCTTTCTTATTGATGTCTTCCGTCATTGTTGAATCTCCTCTTTTGAAATTTCCACTTGACTCACCTCTCCTATTATCATGGCCCACGATTACAACCGAGTGGTTACCGCTTTGTCAAGTATTTTCCCTCCTCATTTGGTTATCATCACTCACGATGATTTGCATCCTTGAGTATGACCACAGTTGTGGTCCCTCGGTTGAGTATACTCATTATTTCTCTCTAATAATTGAGCCTTGTTAACAACATCTGAATACAGAGAAAATTTAGGAGAGATAAGGTATTGACGAATCTCAGGTTTTAGACATCTCAGAAACATCCACGTCATACGTTCCTCATTCTCCACCAAATGAGGTGTAAACCTGGATAACTCTGCGAACTTTGCCTCGTACTAAGACACCGTCATGTTGTTCTGTTCCAGTCTAATAAACTCTACTTCCTTCATATGACGAATACTTTCAGGAAAGTACTTGTCATTGAAAATTTTCTGAAATCTTTCCCAAGACATGTTGAGTGCAATTTGGTGGGTGTGCGCTTCATGATTCCCCCGATGTCGCCTCACCACGGAACATAAAGGTGGTGAATGGAACCTTCTGTTCCTCCGTGCATCCCAAGACATCGAATATCTTGGTGATTTGCTTGACCCATGTTTTCGACTTAATCGGATCGGGCTTTCCCCAGAAATCTGGTGGTCCCAACTCCTTGAACTGCTTAGCTGTGACAGACCGCGCGTTGCCATCACTTCCACCCATATTTTGTACACGATTCTGCCTCGTCTGATTTTTCATGAACTACAAAAATCTCCTAAACATTCCATCATTCATCGTTTGCTCGGTAGTGTTGTTTACAGGAGGAATATTATCTTCTTATTGCACGTTCTCCTGGTTTGTGACTAAAGATTGTTCCACAGTCTTATACACTCCATTGTTAACGTTCTAAGCAGCCATTCTTAAATACTGCCATAAAACAAGGGTTAATTAAACAAATTACCTTATCACATAATATCCCTATATTATGACCAACCAATAAAAAAGCTTAGATAGGACACACTAGCGAAGGATTTACTCATCTCTCCCTCTAGTTCTATTCCCGATCTCGCCGGAGACCATATCCCTAAGCTTAGATACCAAGCTGTGATGCCCCCAAAATAGGTATCTGACACCCATTACGAGTCACCAAATACATGATCTGTAAAAGCAACTACAACTTCAATAATCTGATTGTCGTGCAAAATCGACAACACATCTTGTGAGTTTAAATACAAATATTGTCTTCTAGACAATATCCACACTCAAATAAGTCCTCATTATAATTATTCAAACACTATTTTACATAAATAGTGAGGAGGCGCTAAAACATCTTTCTAGAACCATCACTCCATACCCGACTAGATCTGCTTTATGTTTCTCACCTCACGAGAAGAAAAATGGAACAAAAAGGAAAAGGGTGAGCTCAACTAGCCCGATAAAGAATATTATGACTAAGATAATATACAACAAATTATCGTTAGTCCTCAACGAGGAAAAATCGATAGAATATAATAGACAACAAGTTTTAGATTAAATAATCTGCGGTAAAAAACAACAATCCATTAGAAGAGTCAAGTAGAGAATGAGTTCTACTATCTTCTAAGATTTAAAAGTCGATCATCAATATTTTATCCTGTAACAATAATCAATATACATCTTTAATCGAATATTCATCTTTGCACTACTGGCCAAAGATATTCATTTATATCACCGAGTTGGTCGTGTTCATCTCAACACTGTTCATCTTTGCACTACGGGCAAAAGATATTCATCGATTAATATATCATTCATCTTTGCACTACTGGGCCGAAGATATTCAATAATATCATCATTAAGGGTGAGGATGATGAAAAATATTTTAGAAAAGCGAATCGGTGAGACGGAAGGACAAATATTAGGAATTCGATATTACGGTTTATCCAAGATCACTAATACTTCATAATAACAAATTTTGAAGCAGAATTCAAAATTAACGATCAAAACATGGATACAATCAAAGATAGTAGCCAAAATAGACATCTTGGATAAAAAGGAAAATTTTTATTTTTCAGTGAATAGTGCCGTATTCGTGAATAGTGTCGTATACGTGAATAGTAACCCTAACACAAAAAGTTCCAAATTTGATTAAAAAGTTCACCAATATTTCGATATAATCATATTGAAGAAAATAATATCATTTAAGAAGAAAATAACATCCCTTACCTCAAAATAACAGTACTTCTGATCGGAATATCGGATAGAAAGTCGAAGGAAACTTGTACCGAACTGCAACTCTCAAAGTATTTTATTTTCTGAAACATCAACAATTCATAGAAAATAGCATGTTTATCAGAAAAATACTAATTTTATGTCCATTCCACACGAAATCGAATTCTCTACAACTTTGTAGCTTTGAGTTTTTCCAAATTCCAAACCGAAAATATCTGAAATCCACAAACGGATGATTTTTAATTCCTCCATTCTAACAAAATACTGATAAAACACCTCAGGATTAATTCCTTCATTTATAACCACATAAATAAATCCATCATTTATATCCACATCAAATAAATATTTTCTTATCATATAAATCAATAATTAATTATTCACAAATAATATTCTGAGAATCACAATTATGACAACCGGTAGTTCTCAGAAAAGAGGGCTTTCGATAAGGATTTCCTTCTTCTGGTAGCCTTGATTAGGTGATCACACCTCTCCTTGTGAACTTTCTAGACATTGCCAATAATGCTTATCTAATAATATTACTCAAATAATATGAATTATTGATCTGATAATGGGAAATACTGTGCAGTGACAATTATTGAAACAACAATAATATTAAATATCAACGCAATAATTATTGAATCAATAAAATAAAATATTGAACAGTAACTACTGTAACAATTATTGAGTAGTGCCTTCTTACGTACGAATCAATAATTCAATAATATTGTGCAATACTGGTGTCTTCTCCGCATCTGACCCCAGCGTATTCTTGTATTTTAACCACCAGGTATTCCAACAGTGTTAACGGTAACAACTACGTTGTTATTTATAAAAACCCATACTTTGTCGTTTTCTTCATCAAGCGGTTATTACATTATGAGCCTCACGAATAGGCACTTGAGTAAATACGAATATTCCCCGACAAAAAGAATATTCCACGACCAAAAGAATATTCCCCGACAAAAATAAATAATTTATAACCACTTGCTTATTTAGTAAAATTTGCACATTTCACCCATAACCACAACATTATATCAAATTAACACTTTATTAATTTAAAATAATGAATAGAGAAAATTCAATTTTATTTATAATAAGTTGGGGTCTTACAATTTTCTTCAAATTATATTACCGTCACTTATATAGTTCGGCAAAATCTAATTAAAGATTTGCTAGTAAGAATAAGGATCTCATTTCAAATGTAAATAGCCTTGTGGTGACACAACAAGCTATATATAAATAAATAGGTAGACAACTCTTGTCAATTACATCAACTATGTAACTTCTTGTATTTTGCCTGTTAGATCATATTGGTCAAGTGTGTGCACATCCGAACTAAAATGATTTAAGTTAACTCCAACCTAGCACTCCATATATTCAAAAAAGAAAAATATTGTCCTTGTGGTGACACAACAAAATAATATTGTTCAATTTTCTTTATAAACGTCAAATGTGATAAAATTAACATCTCAAAGAATTAAGATAAGCCTTGTGGTGACACAAAAAACTTATAATAATTAATTGATACTCTATTATTTTTTTATCATGCTAGAAGGCTACGTTCGATATTCCAAATATCTTTAAACGCTTAAGACTAATTATAAAAATTTGAGGGGTTTGCATGTAATTAATTTGTCTCATCTTGTTTAGCGCGCATGCACATATATTTATAAAATACGTGTAATATTAATGAACATGCGAATCATGTTTACATAATATATATATATATATATATATATATATATATATATATAGTATAAGCATGCACATATAGAATACTATATTCTACCCGGATTGATTATGGACTTTTATTCTAGTTTGGTTCACTAGAGCCACCAAGTGAACCAAAAGTTCAAACCCTAGGGGTGCAAGAATTAATATTTAAATATAACTTTTACATTTAAACCCGGACTCCATTACAAACGGGTCTTCAAGCGCTCCTTGATCCTTGATCTCCAATTCTTCAAAATAATTCTAACTATTCCTATTACAAAACTATTTAAAATAAATAGAAACCTTAATCATCAGTCAAAGGGAAATACATAGGAGGGAGATAGAATTTACATTAAGAAAAAATTAGAGAAGACTAGGTACGCATACCCCATTTAATAAAATCCATACATTCATGCATCCAACTAAAATAAAATTCAATCACATTGGTCAATAGTCCATAATCAATCCCATTTATTATCATACACATCACCATATGCATCAATAAATAATATTCATCTCATGAATAATAAACATTCAATATATATATTGATATCATTTAATGGGCAAATTTAGTTAGCATAAAATCTAATATTGAATCAAAATAAACTCTTTTATTTTATTCCAAATTTAAATCAAAATAAACCTCTTTTATTTTAATTTATCCTATTTTGAATAAAATAAACAATTTTATTTTAATCAAAATCTTTAATCAAAATAAACTCATTTATTTTAATTAATTATGGAATCAATTCAAGTAAAAAAAACTTTTATTAAAGGAAACACGGATTCTATTTCCTATTCACAAATAAACTCATTTATTTTGAATAATATGAAATCTTATTTTATATCTAAATAAACTCCTTTATTTAAGAAAATCTGATTCTCTTTCTATTCACAAATAAACTCCTTTATTTTGAATAATATGAAATCTTATTTCATATCTAAATAAACTCCTTTATTTAAGGAAACATGGAATCCTATTTCAACTTCAATTAGTTATCATGGAATTCAATTCCAATTCTAATTACTTAGCATGAAATTTAATTTTAAAATTAAAATAAATTTTTTATTTTAATTATAAAATAATTAAAATAATATATATATATATATATATATATATATATTGTATATATATATATATATATATATATATATATATATATAGCAGTTTAATAATATTCACATAAAGGTTTGGCGATGATAATATTCATGAAGCGCAATCAAATTGCACAAAATAAGCGAAGCATGGAAAATCGAGTTTTAAAATTTTACAAACCATATACGGATCATCCTTTATGCACAATTATTAATTAAGCGAAAAGATAAAGAATAAGAATCATACCCTTGAAGATTCGAGCTTCCTCGGTACAAGTTCACCTCAATCTTTTCGCGTTCAACTTGAATCCACCGGGTTTGGTTCCTTCCTTTGATCGGCGTTAGCCGCCCAAGTGTTTGGCCTCTGAGGTGATCCACGAGGAAGAAGAAAGATTCAAGAAGATGGGTGTTTGGCAAACCCTAGTTTTCTATCTCTATAGAAAAAGTGCGTACTCTCCAACAATTGAAATCACGTATGTTGTGAAAGCGTCAACAACAACTCTACACACATAATAAGACTCCTCTTGTTTATAGATGTAGGCAACCCTCCTTAACAATTAAGGAATTGGGCTTTATTTTAATTAATTAAAATTCTTTAATTAATTAGGCTCCTAATCTTATTAGGAATAATTAATTAAACTCTTTTAATTAATTAGCCTCTAATCTTATTAGGAATAAATGAGAGTACTTTATTAATTAATTAACTCCTTTAGGAATTAAAACTCCTTAATAATAAATTAAAATAATAATAATAATAATAATAATAATAAGACTCCTCTTATTAATTTTATATTTAATATTTCTAAAATATTAAATAATAAATATTAAGCTATTTAATTTATTCTATCACCTAGATTAAATTAAATATACTTAACTTATTATTACGATTATGCCATTAACTTCTTAAATAATTATTCTTCCTTTTATGGTGTGACCCTTTAGGTTCTCCATATTAAGCAGGTTGTGAATAAATCAATTAGAACAATTCTAATCTTATTTAAATAAATAAATTAAACTATTAATTTATTTAAATAAATAATATTTATTCTCTGATAGGGATAAGCCTCCCTAGCGATTAACGACTTTCCGGATAATATAGATTTCAACATTAATCATAAAAGAACCTTTGAGTAAATAGTTCAAATCAATTCAATCCTTCCACCATCTGATGTCCCAATTAAATATAAGACATGGAATTCTTTGTCAAGTCTTATTTTATTTAATTATATGTATTTCGACTCTTAAATGCACAACTCAAATAATGCAAATTAGAAACTCCTTTCTAATTTCATTACGCTTTACTTAACCGAGGACTACTTTAGGTTGTCATTTATCGAATCACATAGGACATTTCTCTTCTTTTACTAGAAGTGGTAGATTCTTTATTGATCATACATTATCTCCATGTACAACTTATTATACCCAAGCATACCCTTTGATATATACCTAAGGGTCTTAAGGAATAAGTCAAAGTATAACTTCATCATACACAAGATACTATGATGATCTCAAGTCAAGGATCACTTGTACTACTATCACTACATGAATTCCTATTGACGAGGTAAGTAAAACTCCATTAGGTATTCCTTAGCGAGCCACGTTCGGTGAACTTATTCTCTAATAAGCACCTACATACTTGCTTTAGTGTCTCCACACAAATGATCATGAGATCAATCATCCTCATCGATGAGCAAGCAGCATATGTACCAATCTATCGATTCACTAATCCCCGATTTAGTAATCAACGATTGGGAACTATTTTAGTTTTAAGCTTTCTAAAATTTAGATCTCATTAGAATGATCATCATCATTATTCTAAAAGCATTGCTTAAAACTATGGGTTTATCACATATTATAAAATAGCATCATGTAGATAATTAAAAGCCTTTAATAAATTAATACTTTTTATTAATAAATGAATAAGATTGTTACAAAGTATATGCTTTATCATCAAACATGATTGCTTGTATGCATACTACTTTCAATCTCCCACTTGCACTAAAGCCGATCGCCGTGGTATCTCATACCCTTCTTCTCTAAGTGGCGATTATCCTGCTGTTGGATAAGCTTTAGTTAATGGATATGTAATGTTGTTCTTGAGAGTCCACTATCTCTATAGTGATTTCCCATCTTTCAATGATTCCTATAATCAAATAAAAGTGCCACAACACATGTTTAGATCCAAGATGAGACTTAGGAACTATTCCTAGTTCTGTAATGAACTTTTCATCCAAACAATCAACTTGTAGACTTCATTTATAGTTATATACTTTGTCTTTATCACTACTAAACCAACAACTCTTCTTTGTTTGGAACCTTTCGATTCAACTTTGCACCCTTTATTCGAGGTAACGCTTTACCTTAAAGTGGATTTTTTTATATCGTCTTAGTGCATGCGAAAAAAAAAACTTGAGTACATTAAGCCCTCTAGTTTTAATTTAGACTCACCATGAATATGATCACATCCTTAGTCTTCGGTTAAGTACTTTAAGATGTTTTTCAGCGACTCATAGTGAACTTCTCTCGAATATGGTGATCGACATCGGGTCTCGTACATTTCATTGCATACATGATAGTTACTCATGCGATCTCTCTTTTATGAGTCTATGGGGACTATTAAGAGAGATACACTCCATGGCTCATCAACATGAGACATCTCTTGGAGTTTGCCATGCTAAGCGACTTTAGCATCAAATGAATATCGTTCCTTGGGTTAAGTCGAGCATCCTTTTAAATCTATCTATATAGATTTGTATCCCCAATTAAGATACTCTTCCTAAATCATTCATGGAGGAATGTTTAAACAACTTTATCTTTCTTGATTGTAGCATTGGTATGTCATTCCTTATCCGTAGTATATCAACATATAATATTAGGAATGTCACGACGCGCTCACTTGACCCTTTTGTACACACTAGGTTCATTCTTATTTTTGATAAAATCAAACTCTTTTGATTTGTTTCATCAAAATGAATGTTCCATTTTGAGAAGCTTGCTTCAATCCATTTCTCTCGAGTGTCTACAACTCTTACCTCATCATATATATAGCTGGATCATCATCTTCTATGATGTGTACCTCTCATCATCATCATCCATGATGAATCCATACCTCTAGGTATCTTTGGTACTATTCAGATTCTGATTTGGTTGTGGTACAATAGGTCCATCTACAAGTTCCTCTTATTTGACTTATAGTGTTTTGTGGTTCTTGAACTCTTCAAGATCTATTATCCTCCACTAGCCCCTTGATGATAAACACCTTTATCTTAGAAGGTAGCGTTTCGCAACAAACACCTTTTGCTAAGTAGGATTATAGAACATATACCTAAACTTACTTTAGGATGTCCCCTAAAAATCGACACTTGTCAAATCTTGTCCCAAGCTTATCCTTTGAAACCTTTTCACATAAGTTGGACAACCCTTTATCTTAACATACTTAAGATTAGGAATCCCTCCTATCCATAACTTTTATGGAGTCTTGAAATTTGGATTTTGAGGTTACCTTTTTTCGTGAATATCACGCCATTTCTAGGACATTACCCTAGAAGGATACTGGAATGTTGATAAAATCATTATGGACCGTACCATATCCTAAAAGGTACGATTTTTCCTTTCAGATACATCAATCAATTATTGTGTATCAGGAGGCGTCCATTATGAGAAAACCATTTGAGATGATCTAGAAACTTATTGCACAAGTAAATAATCCTTGATCTAATCAAAGAATCTTAATACTTTGTCAATTTGTTTCACTTCTAAATTCTTTGAACCTTTCAAATAATTCACACTTATATTTCAGTAAATACACACATTCAACTTTTTGAATGATCATCTCCTTTTCTTATACTAGTTTGTTCAATTTGCAAAATAATTTTTACATAAATCAAGTACAAAAAATCCATTATGTAATATTTTAGTTCTATACAAAAATTATTATTATAAATAGAACAACAATTGTTCTTAAATATAATACCAAAGATTTCATTGTCCAACAATAAAATGGAAATAATGTTTCTAACAAGAAATGGAATACAATAACAACTTATTGACTTAATAGATTTGCCCGTAGGCATTGCTAAACTATAAGTTTCTATGGCTAATGTGGCAACCTTTGCTTCATTTCCACACATAGGATTACTTATCTTTGTTTAGCTTTCTACTTACCTTGGTCCTTCATAAATCTATATTTATGATAACCAAAGTTAATATCAATACCCAGTAGAACCTTGACTTAAAGAAAAATTTATTTTAAATCATGAACAAATTTGTATTTATGTAGAAACTTCACTAAGCTTCTTTTTGGTTAGCCTCTACTGAGATGCTTTTCTGTTTGTTTCTTTCCATTGTCGGGCTTATTGTAGGTGGAAGCAAACTCCTTTCTTTATCCGTATCGAGTTTTGTTCTTATTATCCTTTGTTTTGCCTTTCTATTTACCTTCTTTGAATCGTTCTTCTTTTTAGAAGATCCTTTGGCCCCTACCGGTAAGACTTGGTCTTTCTTGGTTGGAAAGTGACTCTCAACATTTTCAACATGTTAAGCAAATCAGCGAAGCTGATATCTAGCTTGTTCATATGAAAAATTCACAACAATTGTGAAAGGAGTTAGAGGAGTGAGTGCAAGATCAAATCTTGGCTCAACTCTCCATCCATGACAAAACCCCGTTGTCCTAATTGATCGATCAAATTGATTATGTTAAGGACTTTTTTTATCATCTTTGTAGTGTCATTGGTCATTCTAGATCGGAAGAGCTCCTTAGATATCGATATCTATCAGTCCTACTTTCCTCACCATCAACTACTTGATGTGCGGGAATATAGTAGGAGCATCCATAGTTTCATCTTTGGCGTTGAAGCTCGTTACTCGTGGATGCGAGCATGATGCATTGAGCAAGTTGTGCATCATCTTGCCACTTTCTAAAAGTAGCAATCTCTTCCTCGGAGGCATTATGCGCAACCATTGCGCGAGGATAGGCGTATTAAGGACATAAGATAGCTTTTGACCATGAGAACTATTCTCAATTTCCTTAACCAATCCTTTTAATTTGATTCAGGTTAAATAACATCTAATATGCTTTCTGTGATGATAGTAATTTAGACATTGTAAAATTACGTAAATGAATTTGTAATTAACAACATTTTAGCATACATTCTTTTATTAATTACCAAAATAATTTAGGTCTTTTTTTAAATTGGTATCTCCCACTATTTTCTTCAAACTATATTACCCTCAATTATATAGTTGGCAAAATCTAATTAAAAGATTTGCTAGTGAGAATAAGGATCTCATTTCAAATGTATATAGCCTTGTGGTGACACAACAAACTATATATAAATAAATAGGTGAGACAACTCTTGTCAATTACATCAACTATGTAACTCCTTGTATTTTGCCTCTTAGATCATAATGGTCAGTGTGTGCACATCCGAACTAAAATGATTTAAGTTAAGTCTAACCTAGCACTCCATATATTCAAAAGAAAAATATTATCCTTGTGGTGACACAACAAAACAATATTGTTCAATTTTCTTTATAAGCATCAAATGTGATAAAATTAACATCTCAAAGAATTAAGATAAGCCTTGTGGTGACACAACAAACTTATAATAATTAATTGATACTACTATTATTTTTTATCATGCTAGAAAATGACGTTCGATATTCAAATATCTTTGAGCGCTTAGGACTTAATATAAAAATTTGAGGGGTTTTGTATTATTAATTTGTCTCATCTTGTTTTAGCTTAGCATGCATATATATATATATATATATATATATATCGTATAATATTAATTAACAATTAATCATGTAAGCATGTTTTAATATATATATATATATATATATATATATATAGTATAAGCATGCACATATAGAATACTATATTCTACGGATTGATTATGGACTTTTATTCTAGTTTGGTTCACTAGAGCCACCAAGTGAACAAAAGTTCAAACCCTAGGGGTGCGAGAATTAATATTTAAATATAACTATTACATTTAAAACCGGGCTCCATTACAAAGCGGGTCGGGTCTTGAAAGCTCCTTGCTCCTTGATCTCCAATTCTTAAAATTAATTCTAACTATTCCTATTACAAAACTATTTAAAATAAATAGAAACCTTGATCGTGATCGAGGGAAATACATAGGAGGGAGATAGAATTTACATTAAGAAAAAATTAGAGAAAGGCAATACATGAGACCCCATTTAATAAAACTCATACATTCATGCATCAACTAAAATAAAATCCAATCACATTGGTCGATAGTCCATAATCAATCTCATTTATTATCATACACATCATCATATGCATCGATAAATAACATTCATCTCATGAATAATAAAATTCAAAATCATATATATATATATATATATATTGATATCATTTAATGGGCAAATTTAGTTAGTATAAAATCTAATTTTGAATCAAAATAAACTCTTTTATTTTAATCCAAATTTAAATCAAAATAAACCTCTTTTATTTTAATTTATCAATTTTGAATAAAATAAACTATTTTATTTTAATCAAAATCTTTAATCAAAATAAACTCATTTATTTTAATTAATTATGGAATCAATTCAAGTAAAAAAACTTTTATTAAAGGAAACACGGATTCTATTTCCTATTCACAAATAAACTCCTTTATTTTGAATAATATGAAATCTTATTTCATATCTAAATAAACTCCTTTATTTAAGAAAATATGGATTCTCTTTCTATTCACAAATAAACTCCTTTATTTTGAATAATATGAAATCTTATTTCATATCTAAATAAACTCCTTTATTTAAGGAAACATAGAATCCTATTTCAACTCTAATTAGTTATCATGGAATCAATTCCAACTCTAATTATTAGCATTAAATTTAATTTTAAAATTAAAATAAACTTTTTATTTTATTTTAAAATAAAATAATTATATAAATAAATATATATATATATATATATATATAATATATAATATATATATAATATATATAAGAATCTATATATCCCCTTATAATATGAACTCTTTACTATGATTCCTTATATAGTGACCACGTATATATATATATATATAATATAATACTTACTGTTACTTTGAAAAACAAATCATTAATCTTTTGCAAGGATTAACGATTTTTAAAAAAAAAAAGCGACCATAATTTTTTTTTAAAAAAAAAATAAATGATTATATATATATATAAATAACGATATAATATATATTATAATAATGAATCACGTGAATCACCGTAAAATCAAAAGCGATTTCATGATTTTTTTTTAAAGTAAATTTTATACAATAAAATTATGCCCAATTAAATTGTTCTAAACATATATCGATATACATATCAAATTAAAATAATTAATAATTAGCATAAAGGTTTGGCTCACGATGCCCTTTATTAGGTTTGTAATATTCATGAAGCCTTGATCAAATTGCACAAAATAAGTGGAAGCATGGAAAATCGAGTTTTAAAATTTTACAAACCATATACGGATCATCCTTTATGCACAATTATTAATTAATTAAAAAAAGATAAAGAATAAGAATCATACCCTTGAAGATTCGAAGCTTCCTCGAATGTACAAGTTCACCTCGAATCTTTTCGCGTTTAACTTGAATCACCGGGTTTGGTTCCTTCCTTTGATCGGCGTTAGCCACCCAAGTGTTTGGCCTCTGAGGTGATCCACGAGGAAGAAGAAATATTCAAGAAGATGGGTGTTTGGCTAAACCCTAGTTTTCTATCTCTATAGAAAAAGAGCGTACTCTCCAACAATTAGAATCCTGTATGTTGTAAAAGCGTCAACAACAACTCTACACCCATAATAAGACTCCTCTTATTTATAGATGTAGACAACCCTCCTTAACAATTAAGGAATTGAGCTTTATTTTAATTAATTAAATTTCTTTAATTAATTAGGGCTCCCTAATCTTATTAAGAATAATTAATTAAACTCTTTTAATTAATTAGCCTCTAATCTTATTAGGAATAAATGAGAGTACTTTTATTAATTAATTCCCAAACTCCTTTAGGAATTAAATAATAATAATAATAATAATAATAATAATAATAATAAGACTCCTCTTATTAATTTATATTTAATATTTCCAAAATATTAAATAATAAATATTAAGCTATTTAATTTATTCTATCACCATAGATTAAATTAAATATACTTAACTTATTATTACGATTATGCCATTAACTTCTTAAATAATTATTCTTCCTTTTTATGGTGTGACCCTTTAGGTTCTCTATATTAAATAGGTTGTGAATAAATCAATTAGAACAATTTTAATCTTATTTAAATAAATAAATTAAACTATTAATTTATTTAAATAAATAATATTTATTCTCTGATAGAGGATAAGCCTCCCTAGCGATTAACGACTTTTCGGATAATATAGATTTCAACATTAATCATAAAAGAACCTTTGAGTAAATAGTTTCAAATCAATTCAATCCTTCCACCATCTGATGTCCCGATTAAATATAAGATATGGAATTCTTTGTCAAGTCTTATTTTATTTAATTATATGTATTTCGACTCTTAAATGCACAACTCAAATAATGCAAATTAAAAACTCCTTTCTAATTTCATTACGCTTTAACCGAGGACTCTTGGGTTGTCATTTATCGAATCACATATGACATTTCTCTTCTTTTACTAGAAGTGGTAGATTCTTTATTGATCATACATTATCTCCGTATACAACTTATTATACCCAAGCATACCCTTTGATATACCTAAGGGTCTTAAGGAATAAGTCAAAGTATAACTCATCATACACGAGATCTTATGATGATCTCAAGTCAAGGATCACTTGTCTTACTATCACTACATCAATTCCTATTGATAGGCAAGTAAAACTCCATTAGGTATTCCTTAGCGAGACACGTTCAGTGAACTTATTCTCTAATAAGCACCTACATACTTGCTTTAGTGTCTCCACACAAATGATCATGAGATCAATCATCCTCATCCAATGAGCAAGTAACGTATGTACCAATCTATCAAGATTTAGTAATCCCCAATTTAGTAAACCAATGATTGGAAACTATTTTAGTTTTAAGCTTTCTAAGAATTTAGATCTCATTAGAATGATCATCATCATTATTCTAAAAGCATTGCTTAAAACTATGAGTTTATCACATATTATAAAATAACATCGTGTAGATAATTAAAAGCCTTTAATAAATTAATACTTTTTATTAATAAATGAATAAGATTATTTACAAAGTATATGCTTTATCATCAAACATGATTGAGTTCCACTTGTGTGCATACTACTCATTAAATTGGGGCGGTTGGGAGAGATACTCCACAGCATATTATGTTCTCCTCCACTTCAAGTATCCCACAAAAACTACCTTTATTTCCTTTCCTTTCGCATAAATATTCCTGATAGATCTTTTCTCATCCCTAAAAACTTTCCAAAGCCTCCTTAAACCTTGCCCTTAAGTTACCACACCTTCTCCTCGCCCTTTCGGCTATAATTTTTTTCCATGAGTGTTGCAAAAGTATTGATCTCGCAACACCACCTTTTGTTATATAGGATTTGAAGCCCATTTCAAACCTCAATGCCTTCTTAGCCTTTGATCAACTTGATCGGAGTGAACCTAGCTAACTCATTAAACAATACCTACAAATGTTCTCCTTAATCAGAAAATTTTCTCGCATCTCGATAGATAGTTCTCGAAAAACAAAGTCTTAAACCTAGCCCAAGTTACCACACCTTCTCCTGCCCTCGCTTGATTTTCTTCCCACCAAAAGTTCTCCTCCCCTTTCATCATATAGGTGGCAAAAGCGGTCTTTTGCCCCTCATCTACCCTAGCAATTACAAATGCCTTTTCTATCTCGTTAACCCATGTTTGGGCTTCTATAGGGTCAGCTGTTCACTTGAATTCTAGTGGTCCTACTGCCTTGAAGTCTTTAAATTTTGCCAAGCGATTGTCTGGCTGGTTCCCTGTGGCTGGTATTCCCTACTGCATAGCCTGAGCTACCATGTTTGCAAAGTTTTGCATCGGGTCTAGTTGTTGTCCCCCATATTTGTTGACAGATTATTCTGCCCTTTGATTTCATGTTTGACGTCTTGGCGGCATTATCTGATTACATAAAATCATAAATTTAATTTACATTCTAAACCTTATTGTATAAGTTTAACATGTAACATGAAGTTTTATACAAAACTTATTCCATTAAACATAAATTTATATTCATTAATTCAAAGTACTTTACATATCATAGCACATACTGTTATCCCTTTTTGACCACAAAAGTCAGGATTTACGGCTTCGACTCATACAAAAGTTGGGAATATTATATTACACACGCACATTATCAAACATACATAATCAATTATTAATCCTAATCTTTTCCTGATTCTGGACAACCTTTAGCCCGATGACCTTCCAACCCACAAATAAAACATGCACCTAGATTAAAGTCAGGACAATGATGAGAGATATGTCCCTCATGTCCGCAAATACAACATATCTTTTTCCCTTTTCTGCATACGTCATCATGTTTCTTGTCACAGTATGTATGATTTTCCATTTTGTTAGCATTCTCTTGATTGTTATCAGGATTTCCTAAGTCACGATCTTTCATCTTTCTTTTTCCCTTCTTGCTCGGAGCTGCGCATGATTTGTTGCTTCTGGCTCCCATTTGATCAATTTGGATTTTAAGCTTATCTTGTTCTTCCATTGTTTCTATTAACGCCTGACGCAATTGGTTATTTAGTAGCTTTTCTATTTCCCACAGCTTTTCTAGAGAAGAAACCTTGTTCTTCAGATTCTGCACCTCCGTTGATGCTTGATCAGCTCTAACTTTAGTGTCTGAATCACTATCTGTCTGTTCTATTATTTTTGGATCTGGTGCTACGTTTTACGATACCACCACCTCATCAAGGTTACTTGCACCGTGAGCCTCTATTTCAGCTATTGGCTTTGATATAGGCTCCTTCTTTACGATCTGAAGGTATCCTAATTCTTTTCCACCTGACATCTACACACAAATTATCCTGATTAGCAAATAGTATATATACACACAACAAATAATAGTTTTATAAAAGTTATCTTTTATTTTGTTTGACGATGAATTTATTCAATTCATCTCCTTTTAAACTCTATATGAGAAATTTGTATTTTTAATATTTCCCTCTGTTCTAAGGTTATAGCCTAAGGTCTATCCCACCTAAGGTTTCTAACCTTAAAGCTCTGATACCAACCTATAATGCCCCCAGATTCAGGTACTTGAAACCCGAACTCAGTGTTTCACGATACCATTTCTATAAGCGGAATAATACTAATAATAATAACAATAATATAGATACCAAATTTAATTTACATATGCATCAGAGTCTATTCCCAGGTACGCGACCTTTAAACATTCATTACATCATAGATAATAAATATCATTGTCTTAATAAACTTTAACTATTACACAGAATATTATAAAACTCATTCGAACAACTTTCCTTTCCCCTTGTTCTTGCCTGATCCTTCGGGTTGATCATACTTAGCTGAAAACATTTAAATTTAAAGTAAGAATGAGTATTTGATTGCCCAACAAGTAATAACGACAATAGATATTAGCTGAAACAATTTAATGTTTTCTTTGAATGACACTTCTACAATGAATCAACAGTTGTGAAGTAAGCTAAACCAATAATAATAACATATAAATTCTACATCAAAAATTTTTGAAACTACGTACTGACTATAACTGGAGATTAGTCGACAGACTATGAACATTGTTTTCTATTTTCAAAAAGGTTAAACAAAACTTCATCTGTAAACCGTCATAACTTACAGGCACAGGGGTGATCAGCCCGTTATGCCCTATATTGATCAATACTACATGCAAGAATGATATTATCATTCATCTTATCCGCCTTTCTTTTGGCGCACAAAAGTTTTCCATGTTCGGGATGTTCATACTTAGTCGGGAATCCGAACCAAAACAATCTGGTTGAATACAATAAAGTTCTATCTTGTCCAACAATATTTTTAAATTTATGTCTAGCCAAATCAAATAGCTTAGACGGCTTTTAAGTCAACGTATACATACTAGAAATCAATAAGTATGTATAAACATGTGATTAAATACAATGATTATCCAAGTGGGGACACTTGTATAACCATATTTAGAAATTAACGAACAGAATAAATATCTAGATTATGCACTAATATTGTGTTGATAAACAATGATCGGATAATTGAACTTGTATGAATATGAATAATTGGATGCATAATCAATAATAATAGAATTAATAATCTGGCACAATAATATGATTCTGAAACTTTCTTACTCATGTCCATTGCATAAAGTAAATGCAAAGGTAGGATACTTGCCTGAGCTGCTGCTTACAATAACCCAACTTAGTTTTATCTTTTATATCGAAACCTATCATTGAAAAGATCATTCGTTCGATTAGAATAATATATCATATCATATAGTACTGCTATATGCAATCAGCACATAACCTAATCACATTGTCACGCATGTTTAACAGTCATTGATTCACAAACAATTACTAATATCGTCAAACTATCTAAGTCCAGATCAATTTCTAAAACATTTCGGTGTACCGACTGCTTTATCGGGTAAATATCGAGTCTAAGACTCTATCTTGTAGTTCAATATAGCTTAAACAGTGGTCAAATTATTTTAAATGACTTATAATAATTTTTTTTAAATAATTATTATAATTTATCATGATTTTTCAAACATCGGTATCATTATTAAATAATTTAAATATTAAATAATTTTATTATCATTCATATTTAATTAATATTAAATTATTAATGAAGCCGTTGCCAAAATATTAAAGTTATTTATAATAACTCAAAAATATTTTAAAACATTTTTATTACCCTTAAATGATTTTTAAGACATTTAAAATCATTTTAAATAATTACCATTAATATTTAAATATTAATGTATTATTCAACAAAATATTAAAAGTCATTTATTATTAATTAAAATATTTTTAAATTATTTATATCCTTTTAAATGATTTTTAATTCAATAAAACTATTTTAAACTATTTATTCAATATAATAACTCTAATATCATTTAACATTAAGTTATTAATGAAATTTACCTTTAAATATTAAACTTATATTTTATAACTTAAAATATTTTTAAACTATTTATTTTCATTTAAAATGATTTCTATAATATTAAAATCATTTTTAATTAATTTATTTAATATAATTATTAAATAAATTTAATATCATTAATATTAAATAATTAATGAAATTTTTCTTAAAATATTAAAAGTTATATTTTATAACTTAAAATATTATTAAATACCTTTTATCATTTAAAATGATTTTTAATATAATAAAATGATTTTTAGTTAATTTATTTAATGTACACCCTCCATCCCATAGTTATAGGCTGATTTTTTATTTTGAGATGTCCCAATATATAGGCTACTTACTATTTATAAAATTTAGTTGGTTCATTATTTTACTTTTATGCCCTTATAATAAATATTCAACTATTACTTTTTTTTTTTGAAGAAACAACATTCAACGTCATTATTTTTATCACCACATTTAATGTTGTTGTATTCTCAATAAAAAAATTCAACTTTTTAGGCTCAATAAATGAATTTGGATAAACGTTTTGTGATTGGTTGAAAGTTTATGTAGATTAAAATTTTATCTTTGGCTAAAGTTCTATTTTAATGATCAGTACACGTTAATCAATTAAGTTGAGAGTTTCAGTGTGATAAGTAAGGAGTAATTAACTTATTTATTAATTCCATATTAAAGGGTATATGTGGAAAATTGCTGTTAAAAATTGCTACTTAAACTGATTTTCTTAAACTATGTGTCAAAAGAAATCAGCATATAACTATGGGACGGAGGGAGTATTTATTAAATAAATAAAATATCAATAATATCTAATTAAATATTAATATTTATGAAAAATATGTTAAATTATTAAAAGTTAATTTTTATAACTTCAAATTATTTTTGTAATTTTCCAAAATAAATTTCTATTTTTAAATGATTTTTGGAAAATAAATTAAATGAAATTACAAAGTCTGTCGATATAGCCTTTAGCGACAAAAAGTGTAGTCTGATGTGTTCTTGAGAAACCCAGAACATTCAAAGTCAGTTTCAAGTGGGTAGGTTTGACCAAGTCTAATTCAGTGTGTATTATATTTCTGGGCATGTTGTTGGTCAGATCGTATAGTGCTAGTGCAAGACTACATGATTCAACAACAAACATGGTCATAACATACATCAAATAAAAGATCTAAAGGTCTAAAGTGGCTGTCAGAGCTGTCTTCAAGTTTCTGGGCTGCCCAAAAAATTAAGTCATGGCCGGTCAACGACCTTGGTGGCCTTATTCCAGTCAATCGGTTCATGTTAAATGTGTTCTAGACGTCAGGCTTTGAAGACTAACTAGCAGGGTACATGAATTGAATAAGTTTCAAGTCTAAACATCATCAATAAGAAAGATCTAAAGCCTTGAACAAGCTGTCAGAGCTGTTCTTCATTTCTGGGTTACCCAGAATGAAGAACAGTTTCGAGTGACCACTTTTGGGCTTCCACTACTTGAAATATATGTGGTGTTTTAGTTATTTAATAGTTCTAGATTGTAGCTAGCATGCAAGACAATAGATCTATTACATAACAACAGTCTAACAACAACAGATCAAGCAGATCTATGCCGGTCAAACCATGTCAGAAGACATGGTGATCAGTTTTCGGGGTTATCCAGAAAACCGATTTCATGAACGTTCTGCCTGGTTTGACCAGTCATTACTTCCAGCCTACATGATGTTTATGTGTTCTAAAGGATTTAATATGTTGTCCATGTACCAACCTTCAACATGAATACAACAACATTAACAAAGTAACTAACAACAGAAAGATCTAAGGGCATGAACTTGTTATCAGAGCCATCTGGGTAAGTTCTGGGTTACCCAGAAAGGTTTGGCCATGGTCGGTCAACTGCCTTTGACCATCAATAACTTTCAATCTATACACGATCTGGACTTGATTAAAGTACCAGATCAAAGATCTCATAGCATACTACAACTACAAACTTTCAAAACACAAAAATTATTAAAAATACAGAGATTTAAGGTTTGACATTCATTGTCAGACAACAAAAATAAAATTTTCCAGATTTTTAAAAACTTCCAATCCGAGCCTCTAGATGTTATGGATCTAACATCTACCAACCCAGATCATCAATATATACTACATACAACATGTTTTAACACAAGAACTTAACATCTAACATCAAATCACATGAGTTTCAAACTAGGGTTTTTGTACCTCTTTACACCTTGATTCTTGAATCTAGGGTTCTGATCTGTTCATGGAAGTAGTGAGGCTTTTTCTTGGGACTGATCTAGTAATAGAATTCTTGGGTTTTAGAGAGAGTGTGTCTTGGATAAGTATAAGTGCACAAATGAGGTAAATAATGAACTTTCTCTCTCTTGATCTATATGTATATCTTGTATGCAATGAACTTGGATGAGTAATGGCTGATGTGCTGGAGATTTGTAGCTCATAGCTAGACTAGGTTGATGACTTGCCAAGATTTGGCAAGATTTGCTAGCAATAATTCAAGAATGGGACAAAAAGGGTACTTTGGTCAATTGCCTTTTAATTTTAATGGTATTCTTGTCCATTGTACTTGAATCTAGGGTTTAATCACTAAATTTTAAACCTTAAGGTTTCTCAAATAATTTCTAGGGTTTGAAAAATTAAAATTAAATTATAATAAAATTTTAATTAGAACTTACTAATTAAAATTAGGTTTTTTTAATAGAAAATTAGAGTTTTAAATAATTAGAGTTCCTTAATATTATTAGGGTTCCCAAATTAACCATTTAATTTACTAAAATAATAATTAGGGTTTCTAATTTTTTAGATTAGGGTTCCTAATTAGCAAATTAGTGTTTCTAATTTTAATTAGGGTTTTGATATTATACTCCATAATTGACCAACTATTATGAATACACACATACAATATATATTTATAAAACTAAAAAATAATATTATATTTAATATAATATTATTATTCTCATTCATCGCTTAAAATCCAAAACTAGGGTTTGGATTTCATATCTGATTATCTTTCATATATAACATTATTAATTAAGTTAAAATAATTAACTTAATCATCCGAACTAAAATTCAGTATGCCAAAATAGTAATTATAATAATCCTCATAATCATTTCATATATTATTTAAATAATATAAAATCATATTTTCATAGAAAATAAATAATAAAGACATTTCTATTATAAAATTAATTATTATAAGAATATACTTTATAATGATCAATAATTCTAAAATAAAATTATTTAAAATTATTCATGTAAAATAAATTTTCATTTATTACTAATATACATACACTTTACTTGGCACATATTCCCACCTTTAAAATAAATAATAAAAAAATTTATACGCAAAATTTCTTATTTTTTTATATAGAAAATATCGGGTTATTACATCGTCAAGCTAGAGCAAAACAATATGACCATGTCGCAATATGAGGCTAAGTTTACGGAGTTATCCTGGTTTGCATCCCATTTGGTTGATAATGAGGAGAGAATGACGCGAATGTTTCTGCGAGGTTTGAAACCCGAAATACGTCAATACCTCATTTCTCACAAACTTTTCTTGTATTCAGATGTTGTGAATAGGGCTCAGTTATTGGAGCGCGATAATGAGTCAACCCAACCAAGAGAGAGCATATGGTAAATCGATAATACCAGTGGTAGTAGTTATCGAAGCGGTAATAATAAACGTGGAGGGATCAACATGCCAGAAATGGTAACCACTTTGATGGTAATCATGGCTAAGACAATAGAAGTGGAAATTTCAAGAAGAGGAGATTCAATAATAATGGAAAGACATCAGCACCAGCAACCGTTGTTAAGGAAGGAGAACGACCACCGATCGTATGCTACAAATGCGGAGGGAGGACACATCGATCCAAAGCGTGCTGTGACAATCCAAAACATGTTATAATTACGGAAGAGAAAGTCACCTAGCCCGATTTTATCATGCAGTGAAGTCAAGTTCTGCTGGGATGGAGACACCAAAGGCCATCCCAGAAAAGTCAAAGCCGGTAGTTCAAGGGAGAGCGTTTGTCGTGACCTCCCAAAAAGCGAGGAACCCGAACGAGGTTATCACGGGTAAGCTAATCATAAACTCTTGCGAAGTCTATACCTTATTTAATACCAGTTCTACCCATTCTTTCATTTCTCTTACTTGTGCTCAACGTTTAAATTTTAACTCCAGAAAAATTAGACTTTGACTTATCTGTTGAAACTCCATTGGGAGAAACCTTCATTACATCTATTGTTTATAAATCTTATTTGAATCAAATCATCACCCTCATGTTACCTGTCGATCTTATCTCTTTGAAAATACTTGCATTTGATGTGATTTTAGGAATCGACTGGTTAACTACTCATCATGCTAAAATTGATTATTTTCGTAAGGTTGTTAGTTTTCATATTCCTAACCAACCTATTATACGAATTCAAGTAACCAAACTACTAAAGTAATTCACTGTCATATCAAGCCATAAGTAAAGAGCCCCGAGCCTTTCTCTGGTGACTTCCAAGTCTTGGGATGCACCAAAGCCAGACTTTTCGTAAGGGAAGCCGTGAATAATGGTGGCAAGTTGATAGGTATCAATGTGAGGTGTTATCCAAGTCTTGGATGAGAGTCACAGTTTTGAATGATATTTCTATTGTTAATAAATTTCCTAACGTATTCCCTGAAGAACTTCATAGCCTACCCCCAGAGCGTGAAATCGAATTTTGTATCAACCTTGGACCCGATTCAAAACCCTCAAATATTTCTTCACCCAAAATGAACGTAACATGCACTGAGGACGTTGGCTAGAGCTGTTGAAAGATTACGATCATAACATTCAATACCATCTTGGAAAAATGAACACAGTAGTGACGGCGATTGGTTGAAGATCATATCTTGAATGAAAAGCGATATTGTCAACGTAAAGGCCCATTTTGTATGACTTACAAAGGATGGAGATAGAGTTAAAGACTCCAAGAACCTACGTGAAGATAGCAAATATACGATTAGAACTGACTTTAATCGATAAAGTTAGAGTTTTTCAAGCTATAGACCCGGAGCTGATGAATATGATGAAGAAGGTGCAAGAAAGCGTTATTCTAGAAGCAAGAATCGACGAAGAAAGGAAAGCTCAAACCCTCAATTTATTGGTCTATTTGAAATCCTCGATCGAGTAGAAACTATGACCTATAGACTCGCCTTACCGCTAAGTATGTCGCGTGTTCATAACATTTTTCATGTATTGATGTTACGTGAATATGTGGACAACCCGAACCACATTATTGATTTAGAACCGGATGAGATAGTAGTAGATTTAATGTATGAAGATGTATCTGTTAAAATCTTGGATAAGAATGAACATATTTTACGCTCCAAGGTTATACCTCAAGTCAAAGTTTTGTGGAGAAAGAACGATGTTGAGAAAATGACCTGGGAGTTAGAATCTAAAATGAAATCAAGGTATCCTCACCTCTTCGACATACTAGATACGTACACTAATTTCGATGACGAAATTTCATAAGAAGGGGAGGTTGTAAGACCCCGACTTTTATGAATAAAGATTATTTTTCCCTAAATATTCTTTTGAATATTATGGTGTGGATTTGTACTAATATTATAGTGGTGGGTAATATTTACAAATTTTTCAAAGTATGCAAGTTGTCATAAATATTCAATTGGTCGGGAAATATTCGTTTTATCGGGGAATATTTGTATGATGTCACAATCATTGGTGGACAAAAATTACTATCGGAGTTAGAAAACGACAGAAATATCTTTTTATAAAAATAACGGCAAAAGTTTTACCGTTAACTTTTGAAATACCCGGTGATAAAAGTATAATAATACGCGTGGTTGCATAGTAGCATATAGTATTGTATAGTATCTTGATTATTGATGCTTACGTGAGAAGTCACTTAGTTTTGTTCAATTATTGCCACAGTAATTACTGCATAGTATCTCACGTTATTAATTCAATTATTGTCATAATATTTTATATTATTAAATCAATAATTGAGATGAAAAAGTTATTTATATTATTATTTGCATTATTGACAATGTCTAGAAAGTTCTGTAGAGGAGAGGGGTTTGGTCACCTAATTGTGCTCCAATAGGAAGAAATTAATCCTTATCGGAAAGTCCCCTATTTCCCTTGCTAATATTGTGAGTTATAATATTAATGATGAATGTTATTAAAAATGTGTTTAGTGAAGCCAAGTGAGTTAAGATAAATAGAGGGGTTTTTATTGAAGTATTTGTTATAAATTTGGATTATTATTTGGACCCTCACTTACCCATTTTTCAAAACTGTCGGTAGAAGTAATCTCAGTTTTGTATATATATATATATATATATATATATATATATATATGATTTTGGTGGGGGGAAAGGTATTGTCACGGGGGAGTACTAATTTTTTATTATTATTATTATATATATATTATAATAAATTTTATTTTTATTAAAAATAGAATATATTGTATTTTATTATGTATAGTGTTTGCATAATAATCATGCGATTATCAGAAAATTTCAGCTGACTATTGCTGTGCGTCCGTGATTTTTTTCCTTATTGTGCATCCAAATAGTATCATGCCATTCTTCTATAAATAGGATGCTTAGTTTAGAATTGAAAATCACACCAGAATCAGAGAATTCTTCTTCTATAATATTGAGCGTATTTTTTTAGAGTTTAAGAAAGTTTTGAGTGTAGAAAACAGTGCAAGTTTTCTTCAAGAATATACATGCCCTACCAGTCAGAAATACTCTCCTTTTAAGGTAAGGGCTATTATTTTTATTCAATATTCGTAAGAAATAATATTTTCTTCCATACTCTGTAGTATGTAAGTAATATTATTTCACTTCAAATTCTGAATTCAACACTCGTTTTGTTAAAGTATGGCTTCTATACTCCTTGAAATTAGTAAAATATCTTTGAAATTTGCGATTCATATGGTATCTTTTCATGAAAATATTATTCTGAGCATTCTTGATAATTTTTAATCTTTTTATGTCGGGGTACTATTCACGGGATACTATTCCCGATGTACTATTTACGGGGTACTATTCACTCGGTTACTATTCACTCGAGCACTATTCATGACAAAAATTGATTTCTTTTCTGTCCAAATTATTTTTGATACAATATTATTCTTGAATTTTACTCCACAAAGCAGTACCATGTTGACAATTTGAACATTATTGAATTCTAGATAGATTGAATTATAAATCTTTAAAATTTATCATTACTCTCATTTAATTGAATTCTTATATCATTGTCGTCATCCTCATGCTTATATTGTGATGAAAGTTATCTTTGGCCCATAGTGCATAGATAGGATGTTGATTGGTATGATTATGACCATGGATTATTCGGTATAATCATGACCTGTAATGTTACAAATGATGTGGTAAAAGTCCTCATTGGCCCGTAGTGCATTGATGGACAGTTGTTGGCATGATTATGACCATTGGTGATAACACGAATATCCTTAGCCCGTAGTGCATGGATAATTCAGTGATGTAGATTATTTATTGAGCTAAGTCTCAACGATAAAATTGATGATAAACTTTTTGAATCATAGAAGATAGTAGATATCATGCTCTACATGACTCTTCTAATGGATTGCTTGTTCCACTGAAGTTAAACTTGTTGTTTATTGTATTCTATCAATTTAATATTGTTGAAGGCTAATGATAATTTATTCTGCATTATCTTAGTCATAATATTTCTTACTAGGCTAGTTGAGCTCACCCTTTTGTTTTCATTGTTCTTTTCAGGAAATGAGAACGTAGTCGGGACTAGTCAGGGAATGGAATGACGGACCGAGATGGTGGTTGTAGTAGTCCTCACTCTTTTATAAAATAGTGTGATAATAATTATAATAAGGACTCCATTTGAGTTTGGATATTGTCTAGAAAACAATATTTGTGTCAAAACTCTCATCTATGTTTTGTCGTATTTTACACGACGGTTGTATGATAAAGTTTGTATTTAAATTCTGTACCATGTATTTGGCGACTCAGAATGGGTGATGTATACCTATTTTGGGGGCATCACACTGATAACAGGATGTTGTGGCCTGAATGGAAATATGAGCGGTGCTGGTGCAGCCACCTTCAAAGGGTTTTTAACTCCTTTGAGCTTGATTGGTTGAATTGTAAATGAGGTGGCAGCCAAATCTCCCTCAAAGGATATAACTGCTACAATTTCCTTCCATCTTTGTGATCTTGAAGGAAATGTATGTCCACTCTCAAGGGATATGGTGTCATCGTATGCCATTTGCAGGTCACCGATGTCAATCATATTTTGAATAAGATGGCGGAGTGCCTAGCATTCCTCAGTGCTGTGACCATGATAATGGGAGTGGTATTGACATACTCCAGCAGAATCAAATATTTTTTGGTGCGGATTGACTGGAGGTAGCAGTGTTGTGATCTTTCCTTCATTGATCAGCATCTGCAAAATTTCTTTTATCGGTTGGCCTAAATAGGTTAAATCTCTTTTGTTGGCAAAGTCCCGACGGGTTTGAGATCTTGCTTTTCTTGCAAGCTTTTCCTCTAAGGTTTCACTCTCTTGGGTGAATGGTGGAGTCTTTGTGATAAGAGAGAGGTGGCTAGCATGCTCCTGACTGAACAACTGTCGTGTGACTTAGTGTTTATGTATCACCAGTCCTGCCAGTTGATTGACCTGTTTGTCAAGAGACTTTAACTTCCGTTCCATCATGAACTGGAACTCTGAATAATCCCACTTGTCGGAATTATCCTTGTTGGTTTGGGGAGAACCACCCACATATTTGAGGTACTTAGAGCTCTCTCCACTGCCTCTATTGATCATGTTAACATCCTCTTCCTTATGTTAAGGGAGAGGGTTATCCTGGACATATGCTTGCTCGGGCTTAGTCACCACGATTTCTCCACTATCTATTAAGTCTTTGATTTTATTCTTGAGGGTCCAACAATCCTGAGTGTCGTGGCCTGGAGCTCTATAATGGTAAACACGCTTCTTGCTTATGTTGAAGCCCTTTCCACTTAGATTGGCTGGTGGAAGGAGATGAGTGATTTTCTTCTGAGCTATCAGAAGTTTGAAAATGTTTTCGAGTGAGTCCCCTAAGGGTGTGAACACTCTTGAGTGTCTAACTTCTCCACTCTTTGGCAAAGGAGGATTTGAAGATTACGCTTGGAAAAAGAAGTAGTTTCTCCTTTGAATAGGCATGTTTTGACTGCCTTTTTGTGTTTACCCTTGCAGTATCAAGGAAACATCCTCTTCTTTCTTCTTATGGACCCTCTGGGGGTTGTTCCCATAAGTTCCAGATTGGATATTCTCAGCTACGGCTTTTAACGCGGAGAGGTCTTAAATCTTCCCAGACTTCAATCCCATTTATGCCATTTCTCTGTGCTTGATTATTTCTGAGAATGGTTTTCCTATTCCAACTAGGACCCTCTCATAAAATGGAGCTTCTTGAATATCTATGAAGGTCATCACCATCTCAGTCTCTATCATGGATGGAATACCTTGAGCAACCAGACGCCTCTATCTTTGGGCATACTCTCTGAATGACTCATTAACTTGCTTCTTGACTTTGGTAATTTGATACCTGTCTGGAGCCATCTGAGTTTGAAAGTTGTATTGACTGAGGAAAGCATGGGCTAACTCCTCCCACCTGTGAATTTTGGAGTTATCCAATCTGGTGTACCATGCTTCCGCTTCTCCATCGGACTTTTACGAAATATTTCAGATTCTCGACTTTTCATTCTCTCAGCGTAGGATCCAAGCTTTCCAATGAACACTTTTAAGTGGGTGTAAGGATCTCCCAATCCATCATATTTTTTGAAGTCGGGAGCCTTAAATTTATTTGGATAATGGACCCCAGGAAAGATACAAAGGTCAGGATAGGACACGCTTACGGGCGTTCTAATCCCTTTGATGGACCGAGTGGTCTCTTCTATTTGTAGAACCTTCTTCCAAATATCAACGGTGTCTTGATCTTCTTTAAGATGGGTGATTTCAGGGGTTTTGTTAGTCTTCTCAATGTGAGACTCAGGTGTTGTGACTTCTCTGTCCGGACCCTGGATTCCTCCCTATGCATAGGATTCTGTTTGAATGGGTATTTGTGGACCCTGAGTTGATTTGTTTAGTTCTTTTAGGAGAACAGCCAACTATGTTATTTGATTGCTTAATCCTTCGAACTCCTCACGAGAGATAGGAGTAGGATTAGGCTGAACACTTGTAGCACTATCTGACTATAGGCTTAGTGCCTTTTTGGACTTTAAACAGGTAACGGGCCCAATCGTTTCCCCACAAAAAGACTATGTAGTTTAGTTTGGGAAAACGGGGAAATGTTACATGCCATGTAATGTGTACGTTTTATAGGAGTTTTTTCCTACAAAATGGATGTCAGTCGTTTTGATGACAAGATAGTTGTCGGTGTAAAATCTAATTACGCACAACACACAAGTATACGTGGTCAACAAGCAATATAGAGTAAGTAGAGTATCGTTCCCACGGAGAATAGCAAGCAATTAATCCAAACAATTACCAGTTTTATATTAACCAGATTTTATTAAACTAATCAAAATCAATGATTATAACTAATAAAAATTAAAAACTAAAAATATCAATCAATCAACACAACTTAGAAACAGTAATTTCAAGTAAATAATGGAGAATTAGGCTTACAACTTCACTTTAAGTATCATTCCAATTATCACACCTTATTCCAGTTTAATTCACTATCTTAGTTTATTAATCAAGAACACTTATGTAGAATTAGACATCTCTCAATGCACTAATACCATATTAACTTAAATCCACAAATTAGATAGAATTATGCCAAACACCCTAATTAACTAATTCACTATATCTATATGTGAATTACAATTAATAAGAGTTTAATTCCAAGCTCTTATCAGATTACATGTGATGTTAGGTATATCTCTATCCTAACATAAATCAAGATTCCATTCAATCAAAGAATTCAAGAACACATGCTATTGTGACTAGGTCTAGACTCATACATCATCTCTCGAATCCATACAAATCTAAATAAAATTGTTGATCAAGTAAATCATAAATTGAGCACAAATCACAATAGATAAACTAAATTAATAATTTATTAAACCCAAATCAAGGCATAATCATTGTCATTCAACATTAAAGATCCATTGCAAGCCCAAAAATTAATTTAGCTCATAATAATTGAATTAAATACTGAATAAATAAAAGAAATCATCATCTCAATTACAAAAATTGAACTTAAAGAACAATAGTAATAGACCACCCTTCTCGCCCTTCAAATCTGCAATCTTCGTCAATTCACCTCCTTCCTTTGTTCCTCCCAGATTGTCTCTAAGTTATGGCTCTCTAAGTGTATTCTCAATTGTTGGATATCTCTAGCCCTTTCCTCCTTAGCATAAGTTAATTCCATTCAGCTGAACCCAATCCAATTCTAATCCATCTCAAAGTCATCCCATAGGAATTCTAATAAAAATCAAACTCCTAATTAAACCCAACAAGTTCTTAAACAAAGAATCCCAATTAATATGAAATAACATCCTTGACACACTCCTAATATAACCTTATTACATAATGAAGTTATATCTCCCAACACAACTCAGTTTTCAGCAAAAAAAAACAAAACAACTTTTGACCCGTCCGACCGGCGCGCCCTGCGTCGGTTTCTTCACTAAAGTGGCGCGACCCGTGCTAGTAGATCAGTAACTTCTCCATATGCAGCGTGCCCCGCACTAGTTCCTTTGTTATCACGGCACACCCCGCACCGGTCATGCAGTATGTCCAGATTTTGCCTGAACTTTCATCCAATGTCAGCATTTTGATATGCTCACTTAATATCCTGCAACAAGAACAAAAACCCATCAAAAGTAACATTAAATACTCAAAAACTAACAATATATCATGTTAAATAAAGATAAATCTTAGGTTAAAACCCTACTCATCAAATTCTCCCAAACTTGAAACATTGATTGTCCTCAAGCAACATGATATGCAATGCAACTAACTACTCTATAACTACGAATCCAGTATTAAGACAGATCATAGTCTGATCATACAGCCTCACAGAAATCAAGCAAACACAATAGTACATCATATCTAAACTAATAAATAACTTCTCAGTCAATTATCAAATCTTAAACTGTTCTTACTAATATAGTGTGTGTGTGTGTGCTCAACAACCATACTAACTGATATAATGTTAAATATAACACATAATAGATCTCTTTAAAGGCATCATACAGTGTAAACTCACAAAATTCACGAGCAAGCTATATCCAACCAAAGTCAAACATCCACCAAGTTCAAGAGTCCAATCCGGGATACTTATGCTTTATTTTTCATTACGGGGGCTTTTTGCTCTTTTCCTATTTTATTGTTTCCCTTTTTTTATACTCATGGTTATGCAATGTCTTATTCCCTTAGGCTTTTCAATGCTACCTTAACGAGCTTTCGACCAATGACTCCCAGACCATTAAGACCTTAGGGCGCTAGGTGCAAAGACAATCCCCTCGGGCTTACGCACTCAAGTAACAAAGGCCACAAAACTAGACAAGCATTCCACTGTGTTTATTCAAAAAAAAAAAAAATTTAGCAAGCTTATATATCCCAAAATTTTCCCCCAAACTTAATTTTTTGTCTAAATCTAGCCTTCTCCGCCTATTCATGTCTTTCATTCATTCAAACTAGTATTATCCTTAACAATTCCATTATGTGCCAATTTAAACTTAATCAATTAACAAAGTTGTTTAAAACATACTATCCTGATTATACTAGTTTTAAACAAAAAAAGATTCAATTCATAACAGGAAGTCACATCAAAGCCTAAATAATCAATACTAACTCGTCTATATAATTCCAATCTCATCATTGGCCAAAAATAGATTTTTACTATCTAATAACTGGATTCATGCAAAACGAACTACATGTAATTCATCATTTTTTTAATATGCATCAATGAATGTATTAAACTAAAAGACACAAAAAACAAATAAACAAATATAAAAACTTACCAAACTAACTAACATGATTTTTAAATCTTCACAAATTAACCAAGGTATAAACCCCCCCCAAAAAAAAAAATATTTAAATCAAGTAATGTCCTCATTACGACAATATAAAGTAAATGAAAACATGAGGACTTCCCTGAAAGACGAGTCACTACTCGTCGTCATCCAAAGGAGGATATGCTGGGAAGACAGGAGGAACATGCATAGCTACCGGACCGGCACTTGTATTGCAGTGAGATAATGCATCAGCAAGCGTGTTGAAAGCATTGGCATTGTACTGATGCATCAAATCCTGACGTTGAGCCAACCACAAGAATTGTTTCCTTGAACCATGAGATGGTTTCCCTTCTATTAGATCAGCTACAACTGGGGGTGAGGGTTGGCAAATCATGATATAACCTTCTCATCTTAGATGTGATCTTGCCCCCTCCTATGCCATGTACTTTTAAATGGTAGCATGTTCGATTATAGACATCGGTTGTTGAATAGGTTCAGAGGGATGCCACTGCACTCCAACTTTGCAGCATAAATGTGTTATGAGGAATCCATACAGTAAGCCCCCTGTAGTACTTCCCCGTAGCAACCTATCAATTGACTCTTGAATACATTCACCCACATCCACATTGTAGAACACAACTAAATTATTCACCCTATAATGGTGGTGTACAATCCCATATAGTAGTCGTACCCTTTCCTTAGTCACATCATTCTGGTGGTGTGTGGTCATCAAACAGGTACAGATGAATGCATAACATGTTTTGCCATACCTACTTAGCGCTGAGTAAGGAAAACTTATCTTTTCATTTGTTCTGGCTCGAGTAACCCATTTTGTTCCTGGTTTGCACAATCTTGCAATCAATTCATCTAGGTCAGGTAAGCCATCTTCATAGCGTCCGTCAGTCGGTGTTTCCAGCCCAAAATACTCATTAATGGCATTGGCATGGAAAGACATCGGTTTACCCCGTACCATAACTATGTGATTAACATGCTCCATGGCGTTAGCATAAAACTATTTTACTATGTTAATCACCGCTCGAAGTGGCTGCTCCACTAACTGATACCAATTGCATTCCATAATCATTAGCGTCATATCACCACTAAGGTTAGCATCTGGCTTCAATCCCCGTTCTAGTACCAAAGTCTTCTTGTCAATGAATGATTTGAACCTTGCCTCGGCCCCCTCACTAACAAATTTCATGTGATCATACTGAGCCCGAGCAATAAAAGTGGATGGACGTGGTCTCATATGTGAAGACATGGTATTTTTGGTGAATTATAGGGAAAAACTTGGTTCAGGAATTTTTTCGAACAGTTGGTGGGCGTGAAGGCTAACACCCCCAAACTTGGCCTCTTTGAACACTCTCTAACCTCAAAATATGAAATAATCCAAAACAATCCTTGGGCAACAAATTCACAAGGTTTTCCAACCAATTCTCACTAACAAAAAAGAAGAAAAACTAGAATGTAGCAATTTGTGATTACCTTCAATAAGAACTTATGTTTTCCCCATTTTAGTGATGCCCCAATTTGTAAGAATTTGTGAAGAGAAGGAATTGGACTTATAGTTGGAGTGTATTGCTTATATAGAAAGATTGTGGCTAATTGAAGGAGTTGAGTTCATATAGAAGAGGAAAAAGGAACGTGTAAGTGGAACTATAGAGATTGTGGGTTAGTGGGAGAAGAAGTTGGGAAGGAGTAGAAAATGTGGAGTAGTGGAATTTGGAGAGTTATGGGAGTTATGGAAGAGTTTGTGTTGGAGAGGAAGTTGAGAAGACTAAGTGTAATAAGGAGTTATGGGAGTTATGTTGGAGAAGGATACGTCAAGAACGCGTTTAGTATCTGGTATCTCCGAGCGGCGTGGCCCGCGCCGTGTATAGGCCTTAAGTGGCGCGCCCCGCGCTACTAAGTCAGTAGCTTTGCTCCAGGATGGCGCACCCCACGCTGTGTATAAGTCTCTAGTGGCACACCCTGCGCTAGGTAGGCAGTATCTTTGCTCTAGGATGGCGCGGCCCGCGCTAATTGTTAGCTTTATATGGCATGCCCCACGCTAGTGAGGCGGAAAGTTGTTGTGAAGGTAGCGCGCCCCGCGCTATGTGCACGTTTGAGGTGGTGCGGCCCACGCCATTAGAGCAGTGATTGGGTGATGTCCTTTTTCCCTGATTCCCTACATTCATACCACAATGAGATCATTACTCCTTGAAAATGAAATATTTGAAGTACACTATGAACTAAAATATACTAAATAAATGAGAGTAGAAAAGGTTTAGAGCTTGGGTTACCTCCCAAGTAGCGCTAGTTTTAACATCGTCAACCCGAAGATGCCTCTTGTTTTAGGGTGCATCGGCAAGTGTAATTGCAATAGCTTCATTGTTGATGTCACCACCCCAATAGTGCTTTAATCTTTGCCCGTTGACTTTGAAGGTTTCGAGTGGATTTTTGTTGTATAGCTCAACGGCGTCATGTGGGAAGACCCTCTTAATAGTAAATGGGCCCGGCCATATGGATTTGATTTTTCTGGGAAATAATCTCAATCTTGAATTGAACAATAATAATGATTATCCCGGTTCAAACTTTCTTTAAAAAAATTTCTGGTCGTGCCACTTCTTGACTTTTTCTATATACAGCTTCGAGTTCTCATATGCTTGTAGTCTGAATTCATCAAGTTCGTTCAATTGAAGTAGCCTCTTTTCTCCTGCAGTTGTTTGATCGAAGTTGAGTTTCTGAATTTCCCAGTATGCTTTATGATGTAATTCCACAGGGAGGTGACAAGCTTTTTCGTAAACCAACTATTACAGAGACATCCCAATTGGCGTCTTGTATGTTGTTCTACAAGCCCATAATGCGTCGTCCAATTTTAGAGACCAATCTTTTCTGTTCGGGTTCACTACCTTCTCTAAAATTTTCTTTACCTCTCTGTTGGAAACCTCAGCATGACCACTCGTCTGGGGATGATATGATGTTGCAACCTTATGATTGACCCCTTATTTCGCCAAGAGTGTTGTGAATGCTTTATTGCAAAAGTGACTTCCCTCATCACTTATATTTGCTCTTGGTGTGCCAAACCTTATGAAGATGTTCATTTGTAGAAACTTGAGAACAAATTTGGCATCGTTTGTAGGGAGTGCTACAGCTTCCACCCATTTTTTTACATAGTCCACAACAAGAAAAATGTACAAGTTATTGAATGAGGGAGGAAAAGGTCCCATAAAGTCCATACCCCATACATCAAAAACTTCTACTTCCACGATTGTGTTGAGTGGCATTTCATTCCATTTTGAGATGTTGCCCATCCTTTGACATATGTCACAGCTTTTCACAAACTGGTGGGCATCCTTGAACACAGTAAGCTAATAGAATCCTGCTTGAAGGACCTTGGTCGTTGTCCGCTAACTCCCATAATGTCCCCCATATGCAGATAAATGACACTCGTTCAAGATATTCTTTACTTCGCTATATGGCATGCATCGACGAATCATTTTGTCTGCACACTGTTTGAATAAAAATGGCTCATCCCATATATACCACTTGACGTCATGTAGGAACTTCTACTTTTGCTGATGTGTCAAATCAGGGGGAAGGACTTTGCTCACCAAGTAATTGGCAAAGTCCGCATACCATGGAAATTTTATGTTGACTCCAAACAGCTGCTCATCCGGAAATGACTCATTGATTAAACACTAATCTTCCCCATCTTTGTCTGGATTTTTTAATCTTGAAAGATGATCTGCCACTTGATTTTTTATCCCCTTTCTATCCTTTATTTCCAAATCAAATTCCTATAGGAGAAGGATCCATCTGATTAGTCAAGGCTTAGCATCCTTCTTTGAGATTAGATAACGAATTGCCGAGTGATCCATATATACCACCACCTTTGTTCCAATCAAGTACACTCTGAATTTATCAAAGGCGTATACTACAGCAAGTAACTCCTTCTCGGTGGTTGTGTAGTTCAATTGAGTATCCGTAAGGGTTTTACTTGCATAGTATATAGCGTGGAATATCTTCTCTCGGCGTTGACCCAAAACAACCCCTACCGCGTAGTCACTAGCATCGCATATTAACTCGAAAGGCATTGTCTAATCTGGTGCTATAATCATGGGAGCTGTAGTCAACTTTTTCTTTAATTGCTCAAATGTTGACTTACATTCCTCATCAAACTTGAAAACTACATCTTTCTCTAAAAGACTGCATAATGGTTTTATAATTTTAGAGAAATCTTTAATAAACCTTCGGTAGAATCCAGCATGTCCCAAAAAACTGCAGATTCCCTTGACTGTAGTTGGCGATGGAAGATTCTCAATTGTTTCCAACTTTGCTCTATAAATCAACCTCTAATCCCTTCGCAGAGACCTTGTGCCCCAAGATTATTCCTTCTTCAACCATAAAGTGGCATTTCTCCCAGTTAAGTATCAAATTTGTCTCCACACATCGCTTCAAGACCATAACCAAGTTCTCTAAACAAGCATCAAAATTATCTACATAGATAGAAAAGTCGTCCATGAAAACTTCCACATTCTTCTCCACCATATCCGAGAAGATGGCCATCATACATCGTTGGAACATCGCGCGTTCATTACACAAACCAAAAGACATTCTTCTGAATGCAAAGGTGTCGTATGGGCACGTAAAAGTGGTCTTCTCTTAATCTTCAAGGGCTATGACTATTTGATTATACCCCGAGTATCCATCAAGTAAATAGTAAAATTCATGCACTGCCAACCTGTCGAACATCTGATCGATAAAAGTTAGAGGAAAGTGGTCCTTGCGAGTTGCCTTATTCAGCTTCCTGTAGTCCATGCAAACCCTCTAACCGGTCACTGTCTTCGTCGAAATTAATTCATTATCATCATTCTGTATTACAGTCATTCCTCCCTTTTTTGGCACGCATTGAACTGGACTGACCCACGCAATGTCTGAAATTGGGTAGATAATTCTTGCATCCAACCACTTCAGAATTTCTTTCTTCACCACTTCTTTCCTGATTGAATTTAACCGTCTCTGTTGTTCCACTATTGGCTTTGCATCCTCTTCCATAAGAATTTGTGCATGCAGAAGGATGGACTTATCCCCTTTATATCCGTAATTGTCCATCCTATAGCCGATTTGTATTCTCTAAGCACTCTCAGCGACTTATTTTCCTGCAGTTCATTAAGTGCAGATGCAATAATAACAGGTAAAGTATTAGAATTGCCCAAATATGCATATATGAGGTGTTTAGGAAGCGGCTTAAGCTCAAGAGTAGGTGGCTCATCCAATGAAGGCTTCATTCTTGTCGTGGCTTTTTCTTCTGTGTAGTGGCTCAAATGGTACCTTGAATCTACTAACTTGTGGCAAGGAATCCAGCATATGCAAATAATCTACAAACTCTGGATCATCCAAATCTTCATCTCCCAATAGTGTAGTTTCAAATAGATCATTAGTCAAACTTTTAACCATGTCTTCATTAACTATTCGATCAATGACATCCACCCAAAAACACTCTTCTTCATCTGTAGGGAACTTCATAGCTTTGAACACGTTGAACATGACTTCCTGATCTTGAACCCTCATGTTTAGTTCACCTTTT